>CM057481.1:36160127-36760127 GCA_030035585.1 Dugong dugon | reverse complement strand
GCAGTCAGGCCAGTGTGAGCAGGTGAGTAGGCAGCAATAGGCCTAAAATTCTGTCCTAGCCTCTCCCTGCACCTAGCAGAGCAGAGGGCACCAGGGAAACACTCACTCTTCCTAAGCCTCCTTACTATCATTCTACCCATCCACCCACCATCTATCTGTGTCCAGCCCAGGGGAGTTTAACAGTAGAGTAAGTATAATTCCTGCCCTCAAGGAGCTCACTGCTGCCTACTGTTGTTGTGTGCCGTCTAGTTGATTCTCATAGTTGACCCCATGTAACAGCATAGAGCTGCCACACAGGATTGTCTAGGCTGTAATCTTTTTTTTTTTTTTTGAGCTGATTAATGTCTTTATTATCTTGAATTTTTACATGTGCATAAAATTGTACACTTTAAATAAGTCCAGTTTATTGTATGTTAGGCTGTAATCTTTACGGAAGCAGATCACCAGGTCTTTCTCCCACAGAGCCACTGAGTGGGTTCCAACCATCAACCTTTTGATTAGCAGATGAGCACTGAACCATTGCACCACCAGGGCTCCTTCGCTAGAGACAAGTAAACACATCATCACACCCACATGTGCTAAGTGATGGGTTCCAGGGAAAGCTTCAAGGAAGGGTGGGCCAGACTTGACAGGGAAGAAGGCACATTCCAGGCAGTAAGGTAAAGCATAAGCAAAGGCAGAGCAGTTTGCAGCAACCTGCTGTGTATGGAGAAATAAGCATAGTTGAGGCTGGGAACTAGGAGATCAGGCTGGCCAGAACTTGCTGGGTGTTGAACGAGCTGGGGGTCTGTACTTGGTTTTGTGTCTTACAGCTATGGGACGACGGCCTGGGAGTGCTATGGGCCTGCCCCATGGACAAATGTGAGTATTCTAAGAGCCGCCCTTCCTCTCTATAACAGGAGCTCAAACCTTGGCAGGGGCTATCCCTGGGGGCAGCACATGCAATGGCCTTCTCCTTCCTTGAGCTCAGATAAACCAGAGGAACATTCTTCCTTCATTCAAAAAACATGGATGAGAGCTTGCTGGGATCCAAGGATCATCCAAAAGATACAAACCCTGTCCCCACTCCAACCCTTAGACAGCTAGAGAGACAGTAGCCAGGCCATCACTTACATTAAGTGTGAGCCCCTGAAGCACTCTGAAGTGAAAGTGTCCAAGGCTGTGAATGCCTGTAGTGGAAACTGACCTAGGTGGGGTGAGGGGCTCAGGGAAAAGTTTGAGCTGAACTCTGCAGGCTGAGCTAAGTGAAGAGGGTAGAGATGCATTTTTATGAAGTCTGTGGGGTGCTTTTTTAGGAAATCCAAGGTGGCCAGTGTGGAGAGTCTTGGGCAGGCCCTTGGCATGAGATGGGGATGCAGGGCCCTGGAGGCAAGTGTAGGGGATTTGGATTTTATGTTAAGCGCAGCAGGAATTTCCTGAAGGGCTTTGATAATGGGATGGCTGCAGCCAAATTTATATTTTTAAAAGATCTCGGGCTGCCATATGATGAATGGATTGAGGGCACAATATATAGGGCAGGGACACCAGTTTGGAGGCCTTTCAGGAGGGCGAGGTCAAGAGCCCAGCCACTCTAGGCTTAGGGGACAGTTGAAGCACTTACTATGCCAGGCACTGTGTTAAGTGTTTAATGTGTGTTAATAATAGACTTAGCCCCCACAACCCTATGAAGTAGGTTCCAGTCTTATCTCAATTTTACAGAGGTGCAGACTGAGGCAGAAAGTGAAGTCACTTATCCAAGGTCACTCAAGTAGATACGTCTGTGTTCATATCCTGGCTCTGCCACTTCTGTGAGGTGGACTTTGGACAAGTCATTTCATTTCTCTGAGCCTCAGATGTTCTTCTCAGTGAAGTGGGGCTTATGTGTGAGGTCTCTAACTAGCCTGGCTTCTCCTTTGGGTCTGTCAGACATCCACAAGCGCTGGGCCCTGGTGTGGCTGGCCTGCCTACTCTTTGCCGCTATGCTGCTTCTCCTTTTCCTTCTCAAAAAGGACCACGTGAAAGGTGAGCCAACCCCCACAACCCGCACCCAATGAGCAAGACCAGAGTGGGCTTGGGAGTCACGCAGAGGTAGCGGCTGGGCTCACTGGCTGCCTCTGCCCCTCTCCACTAACAGAGTGGCTGCAGCTCCTGAAGGAGAACGTCCGCTCGGGGGGTGAGTGTGAGTAAGCGCCGGGCTGGGGGCCGCCCCGAGCGGGCCAGGCCTCGGGCCATCTCACCTCTTTGCTTCCCCTGTGCTCTCTTTGGCAGCGGCCGCCAGGGTCCGCCGGGCTCTACTCCTCTACTCCGCCGACAACGCAGGCTTCGAGCGCCTAGCTAGCGTCCTAGCATCGGTGCTATGCCAGCTGCCGCTGCGCGTGACTGTGGACCTGTGGAGCCGTCGTGAACTGAGCGCGCAGGGGCCCCTGGCTTGGTTCCACGCGCAGCGGCGCCAGACCCTGCAGGAGGGTGGCGTGGTGGTCTTGCTCTTCTCGCCCGGGGCCGTGGCGCTGTGCCGCGAGTGGCTGCAGGATGGGGCGTCCGCGCCGAGGGCGCAAGCCCCACACGACGCCTTCGCCGCCTCGCTCAGCTGTGTGCTGCCCGACTTCTTGCAGGGCCGGGCTCCCGGCCGCTACCTCGGAGCCTGCTTCGACAGGCTGCTCCACCCAGACGCCGTGCCCTCCCTTTTCCGTACCGTGCCCATCTTCTCACTGCCCACACAGCTGCCCGACTTCTTAGAAGCCCTGCAGGGGCCTGGCGCCCCACGGCCGGGGCGGCTCAGAGAGGGGACGGAGCACGTGTCCCAGGCCCTTCAGAAGGCCCTGGACGGCTGCTTCCCCCTCCCAGGGGTCCCGGGCCCGAGATGTAGGATGGGACCTGGGGCGGGGGACTTGACTTGAATAAAGGCAAACAGTAATTTTCTATTCGTGGCTCCCACGTGCGTCACCGCTTCGGTGTGGACAGAATGGCAGGCCGCGTCTGTGGTACCCTCGGCCCTTTAAAGGCCAGGACAGGTGCAGCCCGGCGCTGCCTCTGGTTGGCTAGAGTGGGGTGACGCAATGGCACATGGCCAACCTCCATTGGCTGGGGCGTCGGCTCCGCCCCGCGAACTGCGGCGCTGGCGGAGGTTGCACGCTTTACGCAAGCGGCTACAGTGGCGGCGTTGAGGAGGCTGAAGCTGTCTGCGCGCGCGGGCTGGGGCGGTGTTTCTTCTTCCACCGCGGTGTACGCGGGTCTGGAACTTCCCCTGCTGGTCCATGGGCTGTGCCCTACCTCCTGCCAGGCCCCGAACCTGACCCCTTCTCCCCATATCCGGATCCGAGCTCCTCCCCCCAACACAGGTTTCCGGACTCCTCCCCTAATACTCGGAATCTGACCCCGTCTTCTTGTCACTGCTGATACGGCCCCTGATAGCCCATATTCGGCCCTAGAACTATGCGCTGACTCCTTGCCTCCTAATGCTAAGGATCCAGGCCCCCTCCCCCACGGTAACGTAGAAAACTTACTTCCTTCTTGAGATTGCAGTTTAGGCTTCTTTCCCTTACTCCCTCGGCCTTACCTCAGTCTCGCCCCTTTTGATAACGCTGATCTGGGCTCTCCCGCGGCACCTTAGAACGACCCTTTTCTTTCTCAGCTGGGGCCTAGCTCTGCCAGTGAACCCTCCCCGTGCCCTCTATCCACAGGTTCCCCAGCCTGGGAAAAGATGGCTCCACGGCCACTGAGGGGCCTGGTCCCAGCCCTACTCGGGAGCTTGAGCCTCTTCCTCAGTATTCCAGGACCCGTCTGGCCCCAACCGTCTACACCTCCCCAGGCTTCTCCCCCGCCTGAGCCCCATCCCTGTCATACCTGCCGGGGGCTGGTCGACAGTTTCAACAAGGTGGGTGTACCAGCAGCCCCTTGGGAGGGGTGCCCAGCTTCTACAGCACAGCATTTGAGAGTGAGGAGCTCTGGGATGCGAATCTGCATGGACTCAAGTCCCGGCTTGGCTGCTTACTAGCTGTATGGCCTTGGGCAGGTTGCCTCCCTGTGCTTCATTGTTCTTCTCGTCAGTAAAATAGTGATAATAAAAGGTGTGAAGTGAAGATCTACAGTGCACCAGGCATATACTTAGCTATTACTAATTTTCTCTGTCTCCAGGGCCTGGAGAGGACCACCAGGGACAACTTTGGAGGTGGAAACACTGCGTGGGAGGAAGAGAAGTTGTCCAAATACAAAGATAGGTAAGGGGCTGATGAGGGGGCAGGGAGAGTTGCACACCCCGCCTCCCAATCTCTGCTCTATTGGTTAGGGAGTCTTGGGGAGCATTTAGTCATCCAACAAATATTTACTGAACATCTGTAGTACAGCAGTCAGCAAGGTGAACAAGGTCCCATCTTCATGGAGGTGACATTCGTGTAGAAGAGACAGTGAATAACTAAATAATGTTATATCAGATGAAGAATAGTCAAGCAGGGTAAGGGACGACAGGACTATGAGGAGGCATGGTGTTTTAGCTAAAGTGTTCAAAGGAGGGCCTCTCTGAGATGGTGTGACGTTTGAACAGAGGCCTAAAGTGAAGAAGCAAGCTATGTGACAGTCAGGCAAGGGATTTGGACAGAGGGTAGGACTGAGCTTGGGGTATTTGAGGAGTGGCTGGAGTGGAGTGAGCAAAAGGGAGTGGTAGAAGATGAAGGCAGAGGCCCAGGGCCAGGTCAAACTGGCCGTGAAGGCTACAGAAAAGAGTGTAGATTTTGTTCTGAGGGTAGTAGGAAGCCATTGGAGGGTTTTGAGCGAGGGAGTTTTGTGTCCTTACTTATATCTTTAAAAGGTCACTCACAGTGCTATGTGATGAACAAACTGACTGTGCCCAGGGTGTAGGAAGAAGGAGACCAGTTGTGAGGCTATTGCATAGTCTAGGAATGAAGGCAGCATGAACTAGTGTGGTCGCTGGTGGTGGACATGGTGCAAAGGAGTCAAATTCTGGGTATATTTTGCAAGTAGAACCAATAGAACTTGATGATGGATTCATTGTGGGATATGAGAGAGAAAGCAGAATAAAAGATTCTACTAGGTTTTGGAGCTGAGCAGCTGGGTGAATAGGGGGGCTGTTTCCTGAGATGGGTAAGACTGGGGAAGGAAAAGGGTGGGGGAGGGGGAGCATCAGCACTTCTCTTTGAACATGTTGGGTTGAGATGTCTATAAGACATCCAAATGGAGTTAGATTTAGGAATCTGGAGTTCAGAAGAGACGTGGGAACTGGAGATAGGTATTTAGAGTTGTCAGCATATAGTCAGTACTTGAAGCCTTGGGGCAGGATGAGATCCTGCGGAGAGAGTGTTGAGAAGAGGCCTGAGCCCTAGGCCCTCCAGCTTTCAGAAGTTGAGGAGAAGGAGTTAGCAAAGAGTTGGAGTTATACAGACCTGGTTGCCAGTTCTGATCCACTAGCTTTCTGACCTAGGGCAGGCCACTTAACCTTTCTGAGCCTCAGTTTCTTCACCTGTAAAATGGGGATACTAATATCTGTTTGTATCATAGGATTGTGGTAAGCATTAAACCGTGATACCCGCTAGAAATGAAAGATTTTGAGATTCTGTGACATTGGTCATTTTTCTTTCCCTCGGTGAACCTCAGTTTCCTCATTTGGGAATGAGGGGATTGGCCAAAATAACCCTAAGAGGACCTCCAGCTCCGTCACAGCTCTCATTTGTTTTTGTTTTTTTAAAATCACTTCCCTCCTATATGCCAATCACTGTGCCAAACCCTTAAATATGTGATATAGTACATGATGTATATGTATTTTTTAATTGTGGTAAAATACACATAGCATAAAATTTACCATTAGACACATTTAGAACATTCACAATGTTGTGCAGCCATCACTACTATCTAGTTCAGAATCTTTTCATCACCCCAAGAGGAAACTCCCCATTAAGCAGTCACTCCCCATTCCCCGGTTCCCCTAGCTCCTGGTAAGTGCATATCTACTTCCTGTCTTTATGGATTTGCAGACTCTGGTATTTCCTATAAGTGGAACCATGTAGTATGTGGCCTTTTGTGTCTGGCTTCTTTCACTCAGCATACTATTTTTAAGGTTCATCCACATGGTAGCATGTATCAGAATTTCATTCCTTTTTAGGGTGAATTGTTTTCCGTTGTATGGATATATCACATTTCGTTTATTCATTCATCAGCTGATGGACAGTTGAGTTGTTTTTTCCATTTGTCTATTGTGAACAGTGCTGCTGTGAACATTCATGTACAGGTTTTTTTTGAACACCTGTTTCTAATTACTTTGGTATATACCCTGGAGTGGAATTGCTGGGTCATATGGTAACTCTATGTTTGACTTTTTGAGGAGCCGCCAAACTTGTTTTCCACAGCAGCTGCGCCATTTTACATTCCCACCCACAATGCACGAGGATTCCAATTTCTCCACATGCTTGCCGGCACTTGTTACATGATATATTTTTAATCACATCTACCCAGCAAGGGTATTATAGTCCATCGTACAGATGTAGGGAACTTGGGCACTTGTAACAAACCTTCAGGGGAGGTATCGTTGTCCCCGCTTTACAGATGAGAAAACAGAGGTTCAGAGAAGTTAAATGACTTGAACCCAGCTCTGTCTGACTCCCAAAACCAGTATTCCTTTTGTTATGCCCCATGGCCTCTTTGGCATCATCATGGACACAAGGAGGACTGGGGGAGGAGGCCTGAGGAGGGTGGCGGGTGGGGTAGAGCACCGCTCCCACCACCTCGTCCTGTCTGGTCAGTGAGACCCGCCTGGTAGAGGTGCTGGAGGGTGTGTGCAGCAAGTCGGACTTCGAGTGTCACCGCCTGCTGGAGCTGAGTGAGGAGCTGGTAGAGACCTGGTGGTTTCACAAGTGAGTGGTGTGGGGACCCTTCCCTGGGAGGGGGCCACAGGTAGGACTGGGTGGTAAGGCTTTGGCTTGGCCAAGGGGCAGGGGGTTGCATACTGGGGGGCATGCCCTGTTTTGGTTTCTTCCAAACCCAGGTCTGCTGAGGACTTGCTGGACACCCAAGCTTCCACTCTGAGCCTCAGTTTACCCCTCTGCCACATGGGAAAAGGGCATTGGTCAGGTGGCCCAAAGGGTCTTGTGTCCAAGATGGGTTGTATCACAGATTCATGGGAGGCTGATGGCAGGGGTGAAGTAGGGTTAGGGTAGCGGGGTCAGCAGTCCTGACACTATGTCCCCACCACCCCCATTCTGCCCCTGTCTCAGGCAGCAGGAAGCCCCGGACCTCTTCCAGTGGCTCTGCTCAGATTCCCTGAAGCTCTGCTGCCCCTCAGGCACCTTTGGGCCCTCCTGCCTTCGTGAGTTTCTCAAGTTCCTCTTGTAGATGGGAGGGGACTGCCGAGGCTAGGGACCCAGTCCTCGCTTTCCCCTAGCGGGCTGTGGGATCTGAGGCTGCGTAGATCACCTCTCTGGACTCATTTCTTGCCTGCCTCAGATCAGTTCTCACCTGCAAATCAGTGAGGGAATGTTTTGAAAAAAGGCACGGATTGGATTGAGTCCGATGCAGCTGTGGTTATCATTTATTAGGGAAATGCTGGCCTCGTAGCCCCTCATTTCCAGTGCCTGGATCGACCAGGCCCCATCCCCTGGCTACCTTCCTAAGGAGGGGCAGGTGCTGCCCCAAAGCCCCCACTGTCACCACCCATCCCTACACAGTCCTCAGGCAGGAAGAGCTAACTTACTACCGACCCTTTTGAAGAAAATCTCTCTGAAGCTGCAGATAGAGTTAACTACAAAGATGGTCAATCCAGTCTTTATTTAAAAAAAAAAAAAAATTTGTAAATAACCTAATTTTGCCATAATAGGGGATTGGTTAAGTAAATTTCAGAGTTCTGTGGCAGTCTGTTGTCATTAAAATTAAGTTTCCTCTCCAAGGATGTTTAACAATATGGGGAAAATGTTCTCTGTATCCAAAGTGGTACATAAGCTCACCCAATTTGTTATCTGCCCACAGCTTGTCCTGGGGGTGCAGAGAAGCCCTGCAGTGGCTATGGGAAGTGTGAAGGGGAAGGGACCCGAGGGGGCAGCGGGCGCTGCGACTGCCAAGCCAGCTACGGGGGTGAGGCCTGCGGCCAGTGTGGGCTCGGCTACTTTGAGGCAGAGCGCAACGCCAGCCATCTGGTATGTTTGGGTAGGTAGCCAAAGGGGTGTGGTGCTGGGCAGGGGCAGGGGTGGTGCCTGCCTGCCTGCCCCTTCTCATACTGCCCCCATTCCACCCAGCTTGTTTTGGCCCCTGTGCCCGCTGCTCGGGACCTGAGGAATCAAACTGTTTGCAATGCAGAAAGGGCTGGGCCCTGCATCACCTCAAGTGTGTAGGTGAGTGGGTCCCTGCCCTGGGTCTGGGGAGGATAGGCCCCTAGGGACCTGGGCTTGGCCCACATTCCTGCAACACACACGTCCCTGGGCTAGACCAGCACCATCCCCATCTTCATGGAGAGCTCAGCCTGGGTGGGAAGGCAGAAAAGTGGCCAGGCACTTAAAGTACAGACTGATCTGTGTGCAGTGAGAAATGTGCCTGGTCCAGCTCAAAGGTGGGGCTGCTGGGGAATCAGGAAGAGCTTCTTGGAGGAGGTGTCACTTGGGCCAAGTCTTAAAAATTGAGGCATTTTCTAGGGGAACAAGGATGCTGAACTTGGGGTCAGGAAACCTGGGTTCAAGTCTTGGTTTTGTCCACTCATGTAGACTAGGGTAAAAGGCTAAGCTGCTGTAAGAAAAAGATTCCCAAAAGATTGTGGCTTAAAAAATAGAGAGCTTTATTTTTTTCTCATGTCACAGTCCCAGAGTGAGTGGTCCAGGCTGGCAGGGAAGCTCTGCTTGCCACAGTCCTTCACAGATCCAGGTTCCTCCTCTCTTACTGCTCAGTCATCCCCTTGGGTGTTGTCTGCATGGTTGAGGCTGGGTCCTGGGCACCTCCATGTTCCATGTTCCAGCATTCAGGAAGTGAGGAGGGGACGGAAACATGGAGGAGTCAAGCCCATTGCTTTAAGGCCAAGCGAAAACTGTGACACATCACTTCTGTTCACATTCTGATGGCCAGAACCCACTCCTACATGGCCACCCTTAGCTGCACAGCAGGTTGGAAATGTAGTCTCTAGCTGGCAGCCCTGAGACCAGCTGCAATGCTGCTTCTGTGTTGGTGGACAGCTTGCTGTCTCTGCCACACCACTTAATCCTGGGCAAATCTGTTCCCTGCCTTCCCTGGGCTCAGCTTCCCTGCTAGTAACTTAAGGATTGAAATCTTCCCCCTCTTCTCGCCCCCCTACCCGGCTGGCTGCAGACATCGATGAGTGTGGCACAGAGCGAGCCAGCTGTGGAGCCAACCAGTTCTGCCTGAACACAGAGGGCTCCTATGAGTGCCGAGGTCAGTGTCCACCCTGCAGAGGGAGTGTGGAGAGAGTTGGAGCTCCTCCATGCCTGTCCGCCAAAACTTCTGCCTCCTCAGGCGCCAAAGCCCCCCCTAGGCCTCCTCTTTGAGAGCACCTCTCCCCTGGGCCTAGGGGCGGCTCTCACTCTCTTCTCTCCTGTCCTCCTCAGACTGTGCCAAGGCCTGCCTGGGTTGCATGGGGGCAGGCCCCAGCCGCTGTAAGAAGTGCAGCCCTGGCTACCAGCAGGTGGGCTCCAAGTGTCTCGGTGAGTCTCCTGCTGCTGGCAGCCTTTCCCACCGTGGACTGGAAGGGGGCTGGAAGATGGGCACGGAGGGGAAGAAAGGGGCAGTGCTGCCCGGGCACAGGCAGAAGGCAGTGAGTGTCAGGATGTGAGTGAGATGGAGTCAGGGTGCTCAGGAGTCTGACCCCTTCTACCCCTTCTTCCCCTCCCTCAAGATGTGGACGAGTGCGAGACAGAGGTGTGTCCAGGAGCTAACGAGCAGTGCGAGAACACTGAGGGCGGTTACCGCTGCGTCTGTGCTGAGGGCTACAAACAGATGGAGGGCATCTGCGTGAAGGAGCAGATCCCGGGTAAGCTCATCTTGGTCTCCAGAGACCTCCCAGGAGGGGAGAGTCTCATCGAGGGGGAGGGCAGGCAAGCCCCTTCTCCAGGTAGCTACAGGCCTGCCCCACCCCCACGGCATCCAGAGACAACACTGAGACCCGACCCTTCCCGCTGATCTCTAGGCTGGATTTTAGTGTGTTTGCATCCCAGACTAGAAAGAGAATTGGACTTGGCATCAATCCCTCTACCTCCCCAAGCCTGCTTCCTCATCTGTCAGTGGGACCAGTCCCTGCCCTGGTCCTTCCTGCGGAGAACCGCCGTAGGCACTGGAGTGTGGTGAGACCAATGATGATAATGGCTACCATTTCCATGCCTCTTCCTGTGTGTCAGATACTGTCCCAAGCATTTTACATGCGTTAACATATTTAATCCCTCAAACAACCTGACGTGGTAGGTATTATTCTTATCCCAATTTTACATCTGAGGAAACTAAGACACAAGAGAGCTGAAGCACCTTGCCCAGGGCCAAGTAGTGAGCAGGTTGCAGAGCTGGGGTTTGAAACCAGCTCTGCACTGAATTGCCAGCTATATGGCCTGGGGCAAACCCCTTCACCTCTCTGAGCCTGTTTCGCACTGATTTAGGCAGGGATTATAAGTGCCCCTTGCAGAGTTGTTCTGAGCAATGAATGATGTGTGTGCCCGGTGTGCTGGGCAGGCATGGCAGCAGTGAAGGTCGGGTGTGTGGGAGCCCTGGGAAGCTCTGGCAATGCCAGGAACCATGGTAGGAGTGACAGACAGCAGCTCTTGTTCCTCTGCAGAGTCGGCAGGCTTCTTCTCGGAGATGACAGAGGACGAGCTGGTGGTGCTGCAGCAGATGTTTTTCGGTGTCATCATCTGTGCACTGGCCACGCTGGCTGCCAAGGGCGACTTGGTCTTCACTGCCATCTTCATCGGGGCTGTGGCTGCCATGACTGGCTACTGGTTGTCTGAGCGCAGTGACCGAGTGCTGGAGGGCTTCATCAAGGGCAGATAATCCCTGCTGCCACCTACAGTATCTTTCCACGTGGGCTGCCCCCAAGGGTCAGGCCTCTCTCCTACATGGACACTACAGGCCACTTGGTTTATTGTTGAGAGAGGGGTTAGCACCCCCTGCCTGCCTTCTGGGGCAGCGCTGACACCCAGGCCTGAGCAGGTGAGGCCCCTGGGATGAAAAAGTAGCCTGAGGGTGGGTGCCGTGAGATCTCGGCCTGCAGGGCTGGGCAGGCTTCACATTGCGTGTGAATTTTTTAAAAAGTTTGTCCTTATTTATGGTGGCTGCTAGTGAGCTTTGGCCCCTGCCCAGGATGTGGGGTGGGGTCGGGTCTAGGCAGGGGTGGGGTCATTGCAGCCCCTCCTGCCTGCTGCATGCTGCCAGCTCCTGTTCCTACTCACCCTCCCCTCAGCCACTGATTTATTTATTCATCTCAGGAAATAAAGAAAGGTCTTGGAAAATGGAGAAGCTTCAGCCTTACTACCTGCTCCCCCCCCCCCACCCCGCCCCCCCCCCCCCACTTCAGCCACACACACTTCAGCCTTACCACTTGCCCCCCTCACCCCTACACACACACACACACACACACACACACACACACACACACACACACACACACACACACACACACACACTCTCTCTCTCTCTCCCCCCCCCTCTCCCTCTCCCTCCCTCCCTCCCTCCCTCCCTCCCTCCCTCCCTCCCTCCCTCCCTCTCTCTCTCTCTCTCTCTCTCTCTCTCTCTCTCTCTCTCCCCCCCTCTCTCCCTCTCCCTCCCTCTCCCTCTCTCTCTCTCTCTCTCTCCTGTTCCATCCCTCTCCCAGGAGGTTTGGGGACGTTTTCTAGAACCCTGGGAAATTGAGGGCTGCCCTGATGGGGGAGGAGTTAAGGAAGGATCTAGGAGAGGCTTGGCCCTGAAGCAGTGTTAGAAGGGTGATGGAGGAACCAGGCTTAGGAACTGAACTTTCTGGATTCAGTAGCAGCTTTGCCATTTGCTGAAGGATCCTGGACAAATGACTTTCACCTCTGAACACCACTCTTCTCATCTGTAAAATGGGCATGATAATGCTTTCCACCCAGGCTTAATATGAGAATTAAATGAGATTACAAATGTAAAGAGCTGTAGCCAGTGTACAACAGATCATAGATGTTCAATAATGTTGGTAGTGTTATTACTAAAGCCTCCAAGGGTCCAGTGCCCTTTCCTCTGGAAGTCGTTCCCTCCCTGACATACACAGGACTTGGAGTTATTGGGGATGGGGGAGGTCCTTCCCCTCCTCTGCTGGGGAGTGCAGGATCCTGGCGTGGCTAGAGGGAGGCATGAGCCAAGTCCTAGGGGTTTATTTCTTTGGCACAGAGAGCACAGTCTGTGGACAAGCAAGCCTCATCTCTCCACAGTGGGCAACCTGGTCCCTCTCTCTCATACCCAAGTTCGTGCACTTCCACCCTGTATTCCGTGCAAGTCGCGGCCTTTGTGCAAAATACCCGCTGAAAAAAAGAGAGATTTAAAAAAAAAAAAAAGGATTTGGGGTGGATTCACTCTCGGCTATTTCCGGGAGCTGCAGTCCGGTGAAGCCCCGGGAATGTCAGGTTTTCAAACGCTGAAATGTCTGAGCGGCCGAACTCAAATGTCTTGAGTGGCCGAGCCGTGCTGCCATCCAGGACAGGGTCCTGATCCTGCTTCACCGCATCCCTCAGAGCTCTATAGTATCACTGGAGGCGCTGCGGGAGTCCCCCGGCTTGCAGCCCTGTTGGGCCTCTCCCTGGGGCTCCGCGGGCCGAGCCGGGGCAGGGACAGGCGCAGAGGACGGGGCAGGCAGTAGCTGCACCGTGCTGGGCAGCTCGTCTAGTGGCAGGCTGTCCACTGACAGCCCGTGGCGCCATGGGTTCCAGCTGATCTTGAGCGAACCCCGGGAGAAGCTCTCCAGGGAGCTGCCCGAAGCCGCCGCGGCTGTGCGGTCGGCCTCGTCCACGAGGTGCTGTGGGACCGGCCCGCGCACGCGCACGTCGCTGAGCGACCGGCAGCGGCCGCGGAGGAGAGAAGAGCCCGCGCCTTCGAGCTCAGCGTCCGGATGGCTGCTCCGGCGCGGCCGCAGAGCTCCCCCAGGCTTCGGGGAGAGCAGGCCGCGCAGTCCGCAGCGCCGGAATACGCTGTCTCGTACCAAGTGCTCTCGGAATAGCGCTGCGTCGATGCTGCGGCTCAGGTTGATGGGGGATGGTGGCCGGAGGTCCAGCTCGCTCAGCGATGGTGCCGGCCCCACGCTGCTGCGGGACGGTCCCGGGCCAGCCTGGGGACAACTGCCCAGTGATGCAGCAGAACCCCAGGCGCCAGAATTGGACGTGGCAGGGAGTCCACCCTCCGCTGGGTTTCGGATGAGGCTCTTGCTGATGTCCAAGCTGCCTGTGCCGACGCCACTAGGTCCCGCGAAGCAGTTATTGGGTCGCTCGGGCACCTCACTCTTGCCCGACGGCGCAGGGCACGCCAGGCGCAGCAGCTTGGCCCAGCAAGCGTGCTCCGTGGGGGGCCTGGGCCGCGCGGCAGCCATAGCGGCCAGCGCCAGGGCCAGCGCCCACGTTAGCTCCAGCAAGCGCAGCCAGAAGTGGACACCCCACCAGGCCCATGAGAAGCGGCCCACCCGGCCTGGGCCCGGGTACAGCCACAACGCGGCCGCCAGCTGCAAGCCGCTGGCCAGCAGCCCCAGCGCACCCGCCACGGCCAGCAGTCGCGGTCCCGGGCTGGCGTTCCAGCTCTGCGGCCGACCCAGCAGGCAGCGCCGGCACAGGCAGAGTGTGCCCAGAGCCACGGTCGCGCCCCAGGCGCATGACAAGCCCTGCATCAGGAGGTTGAGCGCAGGCCTCGCCAACAGAAGGTCTGCAGCCAGCAGCCCCACGCAGTGAGCCGACGCCAACGCTCCCAACAGGAGAGGGTTCTGCAGCGGCGGTGGCAGCCCTGCACCCAGGCCGAGCAGGGTCAAGGCCGCCAGCGCCGCGAGCAGCAAGGGGAAGGGCAGATTGTAAAGCACTAGGCCAGCGCGCACACCCAGCCGCGCCTGTGAGCCGTATGGGTCGGTGAACATGTAGGCTGATCGTAGACCCGACGCCACTAGCACCAGCACTGCTGCCACCAGTGCCAGACGGGGTCCTGCCGGGGCGGCTGCCAGCGGGGCCAGTGCCAACAACGCTGGAAGCAGGAAAAGCGCCCCCACCCCGTAGACGTGCAGCTCCCAGGAAAAGCTCAGCACTCGCCGCAGGGGCCCCCAGCGCAGGGGGGGTGCGGTGACATTGGCTGGGGTACTGGAGGGTGGGATTGATGCCATGGAGCTGGCAGAGGGCTCTGGAGGGGGCGGCTGGGCCAGGGCTCGCTGCGTGGTGACCCGAATGAGGCCCCGGCGGGACGTCGAGGGGGCCTGGACTGGGGGTGCTGGGGGATGGCTTTGGGGGCGCCCTGGCCACTCCTCAGCTTCATCTGCAACAATAACAATATTAAAACAGCCCTTTGAAAAGTGCTTTTGATTTCCCATCATTCTCTAGCTGTGTGATGGGCAAGTTAACGTTTCTAAGCACATCTGTAAAATGGGGATAACAGCACCTGCCTCATTAGGTTGTGGTGAGGATTAAATGTTTAGCATAGTGCCCAACACCCAGTAAGTGCTAAATGGATGTGAGCTATCATTTTTATTAACAATACTTACAGGGAAGTAGTACACAGCAGTTTTCAACATGGCTGCATATTAGAATCACCTGGAGACCAACTGAATCAGACTTTCTTGGGATGGGATCTGGGCACTGGAATTTTTTAAAAAGCTCCTCCAGGGATTTGTGGGAGTAGAGAATCACTGCACTAAATACACCCATTTTACATGTAAGAACATTCTAGCCCCCAAAAGGCAGATGACCTTTCCCAAAGTTGTTACTAGGTGCCATCAAGTCGGTTCCGACTCAGTGACCCTATGAGCAACAGAATGAGACACTGCCCGATCCTGTGCCATCCTGAAGTACCCAGTGAGAATTCGTTCATTATCCTGAAGCGTTTGAAGGAGATCCTGGCCAATTCCTCTAAGCAGGTATGTGTCCTCATTTACTGCTCCCTGCTCCCACATATACAACCCACATAGGCTCTTCATTACTGGACACAGTACTCCCTCTCCCCAAACCCCCAGCCATGCCCTCACCTGGCTGTGGAGCTCCCACAGGGCTCTCTGTTTGATTTGTAGCTGGGCCAGGGTCCGAGGGGCCAGGGATGAGGGATTTGGGGGTGCCTGGGGTCTCCACTGCCCCTCTCACCCGCTGAGGGGAGATGGGGTCTGCTCCATTCATTGCTGCTATCTCTGAAATGACAAAAGCAGTTATTACCTTGCCTGGCCCTCCACCAGTCCCCAAAATCTGATCCCCTAGGAAGGAGACACAAGTACCCTCATTTGTCAGAATGAAGAAAATGAGACCCAGAGGGACCAGAGGTCACAAAGAAACTGGGGCATCCAGCTGCCTTGGAACACTGCCCCCTCCCAGCCCTGCTCAGCACCCTCCCTTTGAGACTCACTTGGCTTGGGCTGTCCATCAGGAGCCTCTGAGGCTGGGGGGCTGGAGGGCTGGTGTTCTGGCGAACTCTTAGCATCAGGGAAGTCAGCCTGCTTGGGTGGGGGCACTGAGAGGCTGACTTCCTGGTTGTTCCCAGCACTAGCCTTCTTGGGGGGCTCGATTGGCAGCTCCTCAGCAGGAGAAAGGCTTCTGGCCAATGCCAGGTCTGGCTGCACTCCAGGATCCTGAGAGGATGCCCCCTCAACTGGGGACATTGAGCCAACATCAGGGGCTGCTGGATCCTGCGGGGTGACGAGGGGGCCTCCAGCTGCCTCCTGGAAGTCTTCTGCATCCCCACCCTTTTCTGTCAGGACTGGCCTTCTGACAGTGCCCCCGTAGGGCCCAAGAGTGTCGGGAGGGCCTTGGTGTTCTGAGGGGGATGTCTCTGGAACCCTGATCTTGGCCTCGGCCATCAGACCCTCATCTCTAGGTGGTTGCTGCCCTGCCTGGCCTGCAGGCTCCCCTGGGAAGGGTGGAACTGTGGCTACCCCGAGCTGGAGTCTGGGAGTTGTGGGAATGAAAGTCAAATGGGGACTCCCCATTGGATGGGGGGCCAGTGCTCCTTGCTCCAGAAGCTCCTGGGCATCAGGAGGCCCTGTCCAGCCCTGGGAACTTGGCCCTCGAGCTGTCTGGAGGTCGCCAGTGACTGGAAGTCCTTCTCTCTGAGCCCCGTGGGCTGCTTTGGGCCCATGCAGGGCTGGGCCAAGGGGAGCATCTGCAGGCCTCTCAGGCACCTCTTTGGCTGAGGTCTGGGGGACACCAGAGTTCCAGAAGCGCTCATCTCTGGGGTTCTCCCAGAGGATGTCAAGGGCCTGGGGCTTTGTGCCCACGGGGCCCTTGGGGTGAGCTCCTGGGATCAGGTGTGGTTCTGAGTCCTCAAGAGGCTTGGAAAGGTCCCTGCCCAGGACAGGGCCAGCCCCCAGGAGTGGCAGCAGCAACAGCAGCAGAAGGCCACACATGCAGGGGGTCATGGTCCACATCAATGCCTGGGCCTGGAGCCCTCAAGTCCAGTCCTCACTGGATGAGCCTAAAAAAGGAGAGAAGGGATAACATGTGAGGGTGGAGGCTCCCATGGCTGCCCCGAAGGGGCTGGCGGGGAAGGCAGAAGGCCGACACAAGGCAGCAGCTCCTCCCTCTGCCCTACCCCCTTCCTTCCTGCTCCATCTACCCAGAGTGACCTGCTAAAACTGTACCTCTGGTCATGCCACTTGCCCTGCTTCAAAACCTTCCACGGCGTGCCATCTCCCTTGGGAGAGAATATAAGCTCCTCTCCTAGCCTTCCATGGCCATGCCAGGCTGCTCACTTATCCTCTCCGACACCCACTGGACTATCTGACGCCACAAGCCTTTGCTCCTGCTGTTCCCTCAGCCTGGAATGCCCTCTCCCTTTTCCTTCTTCACTTGCTGAAATCCTGTTCTTGAAGGCCCAGCTGAAACATCACTGAGGTAGAGAGGGAGAGGAACATGCTCCTGCATTTGAGAAGGGGCCTGGGTTTGAATCCCAGCTTCACCATTTCCTGGGGGAGTTACTTTACCTCTCTGCATTGCGGTTTTCCCATCTATAAAATGGGGATAATAAGAGAACCTAATTCAAGTGGGGCTCTTATAAGACTTAAATGTTAAGAGATAGAGGGATGAAGGGCTAATTTACAAAAAGGGTGCCAGGAAGGCCTCTCTGAGGTGACACTTAAGCTAAATGCTGAATGATAAGAAGTAGCTGGCCACTTGAAGATACGAGGGGAAAGCATTTGGCAACAGGAACAGCAAGTGCAAAGGCCCTGGGGCAGGAATGTGCTGGACGAGTTCAAGAAATAAGACTAGTGGTGGCTATGAGTCAGAATCCACTTGAAGGCAATGAGTTTGGTTTTTTTGGTTTTGTGTGGCTGAAGCACAGCAAATGAAGGTGAAAGTAGCAGAGGGAGATGAAGTCAGGAAGGAAGCTGAGGGCTAGATCACAAGGGTTCTTACAGGCCACGGTAAGGTATTTGGATTTTATTCGAAGTGCCACAGGGAGCCATTGTTAGGCAATCAATGACAGGGTCTGATTAGTGATTAGTGTTTTAAAAAGGGGAAAGAGGTCCCTGCACATACCCAGGTAAGATATGATGGTGGTTTGTTTCAGCTTAGGAGCCCTGGTGGCACAGTTGTTAAAGCGCTTGGCCGCTAACCAAAAGGTCAGCGGTTCCAATCTGCCAGCCGTTCTGCAAGAGAAAGATGTGGCAGTCTGCTTCTGTAAAGATTTACAGCCTTGGAAACCCTATAGGGCAGTTCTACTCTGTGTTACAGGGTTGCTAAGAGTTGGAATTGACTCGATGGCAGTGGGTTTGGTTTTTTGGTGTTTCAGTTTAGACATCACCTCCTCCAGGAAGCCTTCCTCCCATGACCCCCCTGGGTACTGGTCACCCTGTGTTATAATCTCCTATCTCCCCCACTGATCTGGGGCTCCCCCAGGGCTGGGTTTGCATCTTTTGTTTCTTATCTCCAGTCCCCTGCCTTCCAAGGCTACACACCAGGCTGCATGTGCCTGGCCCCAGGTGGATGTTCCTGAGAGTCCCTGGGCCAGGGAGGCAGGAAGGGGCCCTGCGGCCAGGAGAGGGGGACAGCAGCTCCGAGAGCTAAAACCTGGGTGTGTTTGGGGGCAGAGGCCCTGTTCCCTTCTGCTCTAAGAAGCAGCTGTCCCCCCAGCTCCCTGGCTCCTAACCCTTGGTGGCTTACAGATCCCTTGACAAGCTGGTGAACACTCCAGGAAAATGCCCAGGCTCACTGAAGGTTGTGGACAATTTCAAGGGGTTCACATCCCCAAAACCCAAGTTTAGACTCTGCCTTTAAAGCCCTGGTGGCTCATTTCTCAAACATTCACCAAGCCCAAGCCCCCACGCTCTGCTCCTGGCCCCAGGCTGGGTGCTGGGAACCCATAAAGAGGTCTCAGCTCCAGGGTTGGGAGTGGAGGTGAGCTGAGGGGGAAGGACAGAGAGGACCCTAACACAGGTACTAGTTAATAATAGTGTTCCTTCTGTGTTGAGCTCTTACCAGGTTAGGCTCCTGTGCTAAGCTTAGCTGCATAATCTTTATCCCATTTAACCCCTCCAACACAAGCAGGTGTAGTTATACCCATTTCACAGGGAAGGAAAGTGAGGTTCAGAGAGGTTAAGCAACTCGCCCAAGGTCACGACGCCAGGGATGGACATACTTGGGGTTGTGGAAACCCGGCGTGGGTCCGGAAAGCTTTCAAGAGGAGAGAGTTGAGTTGTGCCTTCAGTGATGAGCATATGCCATCCGACCACCATCCGCAACCCAACAGATGTGGGCTCCTGCGGCCAAGGAGGGGACTCGCCCAGCCCTGCACGCCCACTCCTGGAGAGATTCTGGGGGGAAGGGAGCTCCCTGCCGCATGGGCTGGGAGAAGCCGGCCTGGGAATAGGGCAGGGCTGCTGCAGGCTGCCTCCTGGAGCTGGCCCATCTCCGGTTACCTCTCCTCCTCCGTCTCCTCGTCCCTGGCTCCGCGCTTTCCCGCAGTGTCCTGGGTGGGGGTGGGAACTGTGTAGGCCCCGCCGCCCGCGCCCACGACGGGGGCTGCAGGCCACGCTTCGTGCCGCGGCCCTGCCATCGCCCCCTCCCTCGGCCAGGTCCTCACCTGGGCGCCTCTCCGCGCCCGCAGCCCCCGCGTCCACCTTGCGCACGTCCCTGCAGCCGCTTGCCGCGCCGCATCCTCCGAGATGCTCAGACTTGGCTAACCGAGCTCGGCGCTGCCGATCGCCGAGCCCGCCCACAGGAGCGGCAACTCCGCTTAA
Source organism: Dugong dugon (assembly GCA_030035585.1). Classification (NCBI taxonomy): domain Eukaryota; kingdom Metazoa; phylum Chordata; class Mammalia; order Sirenia; family Dugongidae; genus Dugong; species Dugong dugon. Next base: position 36,740,806 of record CM057481.1, on the reverse strand, counting down.
CCCTTTCCCCTTAGGGGTGTACTCTTCTCCCAGTCCTGATCTTCCCTCTCTCAGAGATTCTCAGGGCTAGAGGGAACTGGAGGTCATCTCTGAGCCCATGTGAAAATCCCTTCTGCATCATCCCCGAAAACGGGGCAGCCAGCCTCTGTTTGCATACCTCGTGGGATGGGGAGCTCACTTCCTTTATGTATACTTACCGTGCATACATACTTATCTACCTGCCTACAAAACCACTTGCCTTCCAGTCGATTTCAATTCATGGCGACCCCTTATGTGTCAGAGTAGAACCGTGCTCCATAGGGTTTTCTATGGCTAATTTTTTGGAAGTAGATTACCAGGCCTTTCTTCCGAGGCACCTCTGGGTTAATCGCTTGCATCACCTGGGAACTCTCCTACCTACTCACTGACTACCTACCTACCTACTGGTAAATCCTACTTACTGTTTGATGTGTGTATCCTTTGGATCTTTTTTAACACACAGTCACGTATACATTTTAAATAGAAATGAGTTCATACTGTACATATTGTTGTGTAACTTCCTTTTTCCCCCCTTCACTTTGCAATATATCCTGGCATATTTTCATGTAAATATCTACAGCTCTATGTCATTTATTGTATCCACTGTAGAGATTTCCAGTATATGAGTGGCCTATAATTTTTATTTGTCCAGTCCCCTGTAATTGGACACTTAGGTTGTTCCAGCTGTCTGCTAGCAGGAACAATAGGGCAGGGACCATTCTTGCCCAGAAATCTTTGTGCACACGCACTAGCATACCTATCAGATAATTTCCTGGCTGGGGCCTGGTTAGGTCTATGGGTCTGCACATTTTCTGGTCTGACTCGTACTGCCGATGAGTCAGTTCTGACTCATGGTGGTCCTACAGACACTGTCAAAATGCCCCTGGTCCCTCTTTGGTCAGCTCCTGTCAATACAGTAAGAGAAATCCATATATGGAAGATATGTGGTCATTAAAAATGATGTAGAATCTTTAATGACATGGAGAAATGTCTGGGATAGATTATTGTCTATTTATTTAAATTTCAGTAATTCAAATGATAAAATATAAATATATATATATATATATATATGCTCATTGACCCAGTTCAAACAGCACGGAAATGTTCAAAGAACAAGCTTTACCTTTGACTTCTCCAGCTCCATCCTTTAGTTGCACCCTCTGTTAACACCATTTCTTTGTTTATAAAAACATATATGTGCATGTAATTTTTCACAAAATTGGATCATGCTACACGTAGTATTCAATAACTTTTTTTTGTTTTAAACAATATGTGTTGGAAACATTTTGAAGAAAACATATTAGCTCCACCCTCTTCGTTCAACTAGCTGCATAGTATCGCATGGTGTAGATGCTGTGTCGTATACTCAAACTTTCCCCTGCTCATGGTAACCAGGTGGTTTACAGCTTTTATTTTTCCCCTTAGAACAATACTGCAATAGACATCCATACATACCAGTACGTACATCCTTACATGCTGATACTCTTAATTCTCTCTGATAATTATTTGCATGATACATATGCATGCATGCATATGTACATAAATATATACTGAATAGGTCCCTGGGTGGTGCAAAGGTTTGTGCTCAACCACTAACCCAAAGGTTGGGAATCTGAACCCACCCAGCGATGCTGCAGAAGAAAGTCCCAGCGAACTGCTTCCATAAAGGTTACAGCCAAGAAAACCCTATGGGAGTGTTCTGCTCTGTAACGCAAGAAGCCACCATGAGTCAGAATTGACTGGATGGCAATTTTTTATAATACATAAATATTAGAAGGTTAATAGTGGCTGATGTTATTTTTATCTAATTTTGCTTTTCTATTTCCCAATATTCTACGTAATTATGTATTTCTTTTGTGATCAGAGTTAAGAACAATAAATATCATTTAAAAAAAAAAGAAAGAAAGACAAAGAAAATTCTTCCCAGGGTTGACCTGAAATCTCCTCCCAGTGGTTTCCTACCTCTGGCTGTCACAGAAAAGCAATAATGAGCCCTTGGTTGTGTCTGACATGTTGCAGTTGGAGGAGTGAGTGTTCAGTCCCTAATAGCTACTAGATGGAGGGCCTGAATCCAGCGTTTCTGGCTCTGGAAGAGGGTGCAGGCTTTCTCCATTTCACCGTATCATCTGACCGGCTCTACTGCTTAGCTTGTGGGAGCCCCTTCAGAACTGTAAAGGCGTCTCTCACTTCTCTGATTCTTCTCTGTCCAGGCCAAACGAACACTCCCAGCTCTTTCAGCTTTTCCTCACAAGACAGGCTTCTGAGCACTCACCATTGTGGCATTTTGCCTCTGTTTGCTTCTTACCAGCTCATCAACATCTCCCTTAAAATATGACTCTTGGAACTGTACCTAGTTGGGAATAGACCAGAACTTTCACCTTCCTTTTCCTAGATTCTACTCCCCATTAATACGGCCTCATCCTGAATTCATACTTCTGGCAGCCACATCACTTTGTCGCCCAGTATTGATCTACCAGGACTTCCCAACTCTTGGTGTACAGGTGGTTTCTTGACCCTCAGTGTAGGACTCTACATTTGTTTGTCGTTGCTTTTATCTTGTTAGATCTAGTAGGTTGTTCTACTTGTGGGGGGTTATCTGGATCCTGATTCTATAGATAACGGATACTTGGCATTTTTTTAATCCCATCTGCCACTCTCTGTCTCTTTATTGGTGCCTTTAGTCCATTTACATTCAGCGTAATTATTGATAGGTATGAGTTTAGTGCTGTCATTTTGATGTGTTTTTTTGTGCGTGTGTTGTTCACAGTTTCTTTATTCCACTTAATTTTCTGTGCTGAGTCATTTTTCTTTATGTATTTTCTTTTCATTGTTGTTGATTTTGTGTTTGCTGAGTCTTTATATTTTTCTAGTTGTTAATTTTGACTTGTAGGATTGTTAGTTTCCTTTGTGGTTACCTTAATATTTACCCCTATTTTTCTAAGTTTATACCAGTCTTTTATTTCTTTATATCGCCTTGACTTGTTCTCCATATACACAATCTATGTCTACATTTTTTAAGTCCCTCTTCTTTGTTTTAATGTTGTCATCTTTTACATATTGACATCTGTTTCCCTATTTTCAGTGCTTTAGCTTTGATTTACTTTTGTGACTTCCCTTTCTGGGTTGATATCTGGTTGCTCTGCCCTGTGTTCTAGTCTTGGGTTGTTATCTGATGTTACTGATTTTCTAACCAGAGGACTCCCTTTAGTATTTATTGTAATTTTGGTTTGGTTTTTGCAAATTCCCTAAACTTCATTTATCTGGAAATGCCCTAATTTCACCATCATATCTGAGAGACAGTTATGCTGGATATATAGTTCTTGGCTGGCAGTTTTTCTCCTTCAAGGGTTTATATACGTCATCCCACTGCCTTCTTGCCTGCATGGTTTCTGCTGAGTAGTCCAAGCTTATTCTTATTGGCTCTCCTTGGTAGATGACTTTTCGTTTATCCCTAGCCTCTCTTAAAATTCTCTTTTTTATCTTTGGTTTTGGCAAGTTTGATTATAATACGTCCTGGTGACTTTCTTTTGGGATCTACCTTATACGGAGTTCGATGAGCATTGTGGATAGACATCTCGTCATCTTTCATGATATCAGGGAAGTTTTCTGCCAACAAATCTTCAACAATTCTCTCTGTATTTTCTGTTGTTCCCCCCTGTTCTGGTACTCCAATCACTCATAGGTTATTTCTCTTGATAGAGTCCCACATAATTTCTTAGGGTTTTTTCATTTTCTAAAATCCTTTTATCTGATTTTTCCTCAAATGAGTTGATGTCAAGTGCTTTATCTTCAATCTCACTAATTCTGACTTCCATTGCCTCAATTCTGCTCCTATGACTTTCTATTGAGTTGTCTAATTCTGAAATTTTATTGTTAATCTTCTGGATTTCTGATTGCTGTCTCTCTATGGATTCTGTCAGCCTGTTAAATTTGTCATTTTGCTCTTTTCTAATCTTTTTAATTTCCTCTATTGCATGTTCTGCATTTTGATTAAATTTCCTTCCTAATTTCTTGAAGAGTTCTGTATATTTATCTTTTGTATTCTGCCTCCGGTAATTCCAAGAAATTTTCCTCCTCTGGAAAATTTCTAGATTCTTTATTTTGGGAGCTTGCTGAAGTCATAATGGATTGCCTCTTTATGTGATTTGATATTGACTGTTGTCTCCGAGCCATCAATAAGTTATTATATTTATTTATTTTATGCTTGCTTACTGTGTCCTAGCTCCTTGTTTTGTTTTGATATGCCCAAATAGGTTGCTCGTATGAGCCAGTTTGATTACTGGCACCTTTGAAGCGCTGTCCTGTCACCAGGTGATTATATCTGTTACTAGGTATGTGAGCTCAACAGTCCACCCACTCCTGTATGGATTCAGCTCAGGTGCCCAGGTAGATAGCCACCAAGTGTGTGCTGTAGGCTGTCACCTACAGTCCTAGACAGGCATGGGTGATTGGTGTAGGCACAGGCATCTGGCTGCAGCAGGGGAACACACTCGGAGCAAGGCAGGGGGCTGACAGCCACCCCTGAGTGTCCAGGAGGAAGGCGTGTCCCTGTTCCCTAGAGTGCGTAGATGGGTGGATTTTGCAGTTGGACTATGAGCACCCAATGCTGTTGGCTGTAAGGACTGTGGGCTACCCCTGATTCTTGGGCCCCTATCACAGGTGGCTAGGTGGCGTGGGTGGAGCCACAAGTCCTCAGTCCCCTGATGTGGGTAGGTGAAGACTCTGCTTAATGGGCAGAGCAGTGTCAAATGTCATGAACCTGCCACTTCACAGCTGAAACAGTTGAAGTTAGACTTCAGGTATATACCCTGTTGCACTGCGGTAATGAAGGCCTACACTTTTGAGATGGGCCCACACAAGTCTCTGCAGGGGGAAGGCCCTCGAAGTCTGTGGATCCCTTATGCCTGTGCCTAGGCAAAGGAACTGTGCCTACCCTGGTTTCCTGGCGTAGGGGAGCCAGCAGTTTATTTTTTCCTGTATGTTAATTTGTTCACTCCCCAAGGCAGGGAGAATGGCTCAGGGCATGTGATGGATCCTACTTCTGGCCCAGGGGACTTGGCAATTGCTGAAGCCAGTCTCGGACCCAGTGCAGAGCAGGGAGTGGGGAGGTAAATGAGAGAGAGGTTTTTCCCTAAGGGGGATGTTTTTGATCCACGTGGTAGGCCTTACGCAAATACTTATCTTTCGCTGATCCAGGGCTGCTTCTCACTGGTTCTGGGTGGCGGAGTAGACTCTCTGCAGCTGGGTCTCTCCCAGTGCGGAAGATGCACCTCCTGAGCTTGGCTGCTTGCCTGCCTCACCACCCACCCATGAGCTGCTCAGGCCTGAAGGGCTCAGGCTCTCATGAGGTCAGTTCTGGCAACTCCTCCCTGCTTCTGAAACATTTCTCCCTCCCTCTGCCACTCAGTCTGGTTCCTCAACTTTGCCTTAGATGTTCAGGGCTCCTAGATTGTCATATATAATTGATTCACTTGTTTTTTCAGGTCTTTGTTGTAAGAGGGTCCACCAGAAGCATCTGACTACTCCACCATCTTGGCCTCAAAAAAATTGATACTTTGCATTTTTGAGCGTTGTCCAAGATCCATTCCCCTTTCTGACGGGATCCTGATTTCCTTTGGAGAATACCTTAGCTATCTAGTGCTGCTATAACAGAAATACCACAGGTGGATGGCTTTAACAAACAGGAGTTTATCCTCTCACAGTTTAGGAGGCTAGAAGTTTGAATTCAGGGTGCCAGGTCCAGGGCAAGGCTTTCTTTCTCTGTCAGCTCTGGGGGAAGGTCCTTGTCATTAATCTTCCCCTGGTCTAGGAGCTTCTCAGTGCAGGGTCACCAGGTCCAAAAGACACAGTCCACCCCTGGCTCTTCTTTCTTGGTGGTAGGAGGTTCCTTTCCTCTCTGTTGGATTCTCTCTTTTATGTCTCAAAAGAGATTGACTCAACATACAACATACTCTTATAGAATGAGTTCTTCTTCATTAACATAACTGTCTCTAATCCTGCCTCATTAACATCATAGAGGTTAGAATTTACAACACATAGGATAATCACATAGATCACAAAATGGTGGACAACTACACAATACTGGGATTCATACCCTAGCCAAGTTGACACACATTTTGGGGGGACAAAATTCAATCCATAATACAGGACCTATCCCTTTTCTCCTGTAGACGGTCTTGGGGAGGGTCATTCTAGGGACCCACTACAGAACTGGGGGGTCCAGGTTGCTTCTCTAACTGCCCTCTGTGAACCCTCTGGTATAAGCCTCCTCTTGGAGACACTGACATTCCCTCAGCAGTGTTCAGAGGTGGTCTTGTTCCATTCCTCAGTTTCCCCTGACAGCAAGATGTGTGTGCTAGGACCACCCATTCACTTGCCTCTGAAGTCTCACTGGTTCGACTGTCCCTCCCTGCTCCCCGTCCACATAGAGCCATCAGGTTCCTCACTGGCTGCCCTCTTTAGATCCAGCAGCTCAAATCTCCCATTGTGTCTCCAAACCACCATTTGGCAGGGATTCTGAGATTCCAGACAAAGGGAAGAGAGATTATGATCCCCTTGACCAGAGGCCAAGGTGAAAGCTGATCCTACGGAAACAGGAGACTGGCTGGGGGGTGGCGGTGGCTGGTGGGGGGGTTGGATGGGAATGGGGAATAGGTGTGCCAGGTGTAGGTGGGGAATATCCTGGCTCCAAAAGGAGCTCACAGCATCATCCTGGAGGCTCTGAGACAGCAGTGTGGGTGGGGGTGGGAGGTCATAGCTCCCGTTTACCAAGTTCTTAGTCTGCCAGGAGCTATGTACATACCTAACATGCATTATTCTTTCTAAGTCCTCACAGTAACCCTATATTATTATGTGAGGAGTTAACTGAAATCTGGGATTCTGAAGCTCAGAGAGGCTAAGTAACTTGTTAAAAGTCACACAGCAAATAAAAGGCCAAGCCATAAGTCTAACTCTAGAGTCAGTGCTCTTACTAGTCATGACACCATCTTGCCCTTCTGGAAGAAGCTCAGAGAAGGGTAGGGGAGAAGAAAACTCCAGGGCTTCCAGGGGCCCCTGCTGCGTTAGGAGTTAATAGAGTCTATGAAAATATGCCCTCCCATTTTGATCTCTTCATTAAAGGGATTTTGAAGGAACACAGTTGGGAGTTGTTGGGAGCTGCTACTTAAGAATATGTTGGAAGCTCCCAAGAAAAGGGAGAAAGGAGGAAAAGGCAAAGGTGACGTGACTGGCAATGATGCACTGTCCTGCTGAGACAATGCCCAGGAGAGCTGGCTGACATTTTCGCTCTGGCTGGTCACTCTAGCAGGAACGAACAGAGAAACAAAAGACAGAACAGGTGGGAGATGGCATGGCCTTGTGAACCTTTTCTGTGCCCTGCCTGCTGTCCTGAACTCAGAGGGTATGAGGACTTGCGCTCTTTCACTAAAATGGCCAAAGGCCTTCTGGAGTCTTAACTCATCCTTTCTTGAATCCTAGCCTCCACCGATACCAGCTAAATGAACCTAATATTTCAGAAAAGTTACTTTTTGTTAATAATTCTGGTATATATTTTAAAATCAACAGCCCTATTCCCTCTCACTCCCAATTCCTACCCCCTAGAGGCAACCATTTTCTACTCTTTAAGCTATTTCTTCTGGTCTGTAAATAGAAGATGTATCTATCTTCTAAGCATCAGACTTAGACTGCTATTTGTTCTTTTTTTTTTTCAGTTTTAGATTTCATCTAGTGACTACTGCTAAGGAATAGGAAGATTTCGCTCCTAGATCACTCTATATTTTCCTCTCCCATTTTTTGCTTATGTCATTATTCTGGATTTACAATACTAGAACTATGAAACAATTATTCAAGCTGATAGAATAAGTGTGCTGTGATTATAATTCCTTTCCTAGACGTTTTGTTTTACCTGGGGTAGGTATTGCTTGGTTTTTCATTTGCTTAATTTTCTTTTTTTTTTAATTGTACTTTAGGTGAAGGTTTACAGAACAAATAGTTTCTCGTTAAACAGTCAGTACACATATTGTTTTATGACATTGGCTGACAACTCCACGACATGTCAATACTCTTCCTTCTCGACCTTGGAGGACCATTTTTAATTTTTTTTGGTGAAAATATACATAGCCAAAGATACACCATTTCAAAAATTTCTACACGTACAATTCAGTGACATCAATTACGTTCTTCCAGTTGTGCTGCTATTCTCACTTTAGATGAAGGTTTACAGAACAAAATAGTTTCTCATTAAACAGTTAGTTCATGTATTGCCCTATGACAATGGTTAACAACCCCACCACATGTCAACACTGTCCTTACTCAACCTTGGGTTCCCTATCACCAGCTTCCCTGTCCCCTTCTGCCTTTTAGTCCTTGTCCCTGGACTGTTGTGCCTCATTAGTCTCGTTTTGTTTTATGGGGCTGTCCAATCCCTGGCTGAACAGCGAACCTCAGGAGTGACTTCACCACTGAGCTAAAAGGGTGTCTGGGGGCCGTACTTCTTGGGGTTTCTCCAGGGTCTGTCAGGCCAGTAAATCTGGTCTTTTTTTTGTGTGTTAGAATTTTGTTCTACATCCTTCTCCAGCTCTGTCCAGAACCTCTGCTGTGATCCCGGTCAGAGCAGTCAGTGGTGGTAGCCGGGCACCATCTAGCTGTACTAGACTCAGTCTGGTGGAGGCCTTGGTAGCTGTGGTCAATTAGTCCTTTGGACTAATCTTTTCCTTGTATCCTGTTCTCTTCATTCTCCCTTGCTCCTGAAGGGATGAGACCAGTGGAGTATCTTAGATGGCTGCTCACATTCTTTTAAGGCCACGTTTGCTTAATTTTCTAAGCATCTATCACTAATTCATTCCCCTTAATCTTTTCTTGAAGTGAAACACAATCTGAAGATTTGATATCCCCCTAGATAAGAATACTTTCAAAAGATCTGCAGAATTCTACAGGACAAACAACATGGCTTCTTCAATAAATAAATGGCTTGAGAAAAAAAAGTGGGGAGGGGAAATTGTTATAAAGGAGACTTAAGAGACCCAGCAACCTAATGCCACATGGGGACATTGGCGGGATCCTAATTCAAACAAACCAACTGTAAAAAGACACTTTAAGAGAACTGGGGAAAAATAATATGAACATGAATTGGGTCCTAGAAAAGATTAAAGAATAAACATGGTTGTATTAGGAGAAATAATGGCTTTGCGGGTTATGTTAAAAAAAAAAACAACTCCTTATCTGTTAGAGATATGTTGTGTGAAATGATATATTTTGAATTTACTTTTAAAGTATTCCATCAAAAAAAAAAATGTGGGTTTGGGAGCTATATGAAAGAAGATTGGCAAAATATTGACAATTATTGAAGGAGTGTGATGGATACATGAGAGTTTATTGTACTATTCTCTCCACTCTCATATATTTGAAATTTTCCGTAATAAAAAACGAAAAAGATTCACTGACAAATAGGAGAAAGGAAAAGGTTGCACAGGGCTGGCTCAAACACTTTGTCAGATGACTGCAGAAAGAAAACTTTTTATACTTTAGGTATCTGTCCATCTTGGAAGTGGCACAGATACAGCACCCAGGATTCTGGGCCCACGCAGGTCTTCCAGGCTATCTCCAGGGAGGTAGAGGAGCCACGAAACCTGGAAGGGAGATGAGGCAGTGGGTCCAGGCTGAGAGCAGGGTTGGCAGGAGGGTAGCAGGGCCAGGGACTAAAGCACAAGAGAGGCCCAGGAACACGCTGGCTGCCCCCGGACACCTTGCACCCGGCAGTAGTAGGTGTCCCCTTGACACCCTCCAGCTGAGTCTGGGATAGCATATAGAGCCTCCCAGAATCACGAGCATGAGGGATCTTGACGTCAGCAGCCAAGGGCTTATGATCCCTCCTCACCCCTTTTAACAGCCTTATTGAGAAATAATTCACATACAAAAAAATTTCACCCATTTAAAGTGTACTGTTCGGTGTATTTTTTAGTATATTCAGAGTTGTACAACTACATTTTCATCATTGCAAAAAGAAACTCCATACCGTTTAGCTGTCACCCCACCCCTCCCATTCTCCTCCCCCAATCCCCAATCTACTTTCTGTATCTATAGACTTGCCTATTTTGGACATTTCTTAAGAAACAGGATCATATGTGGTCTTTTGTGACTGGCTTCTTAGTAGGTTTTCAAGGTTCACCCATGTTGTAGCATGTATCAAAACTTCATTCCTTTTTTTTTTTAGGTAGAATTAAATAAGAGACCATCTAGGTAGACCTTTACTTTTGCTGATTCCTGGAGGATTTACTAGGTCTTTTCACAGTTACAGTGTAGGTAAAGATCTTGGCCACCTAATCTCTGGTCCAGTTTATTCCTGAACTACTCACAAAAAACAATTCTGATGATGTTCAAATAAATCCTGTTCTGAAGAAAGAGCTGAAGGTATGGCATTTATCTCTGTTGATACTTCAAAAACATGTAGGAAATATTTTTAAGTTCTTGATATATAATGGAAATAGGCACATGAATTTGTGCTATGAGGATAACTCTGGAAGGACTACCACCAGGAAGCTTCTGATGTCATTCAGATAATCATTCCTAAATTCTACCACGTTTCAATAAAATATGATGCATAGGCTGTGACTAAGAATTGTCTCTGCTCCCTCTAGTAATGACTTGAATCCTATCACATGACAATTAAACAAAAAAGATAAAAGTTTATGGGCCAATTGCTCTCAAATTCTCCTCACTCAGAACTAGTTTGTGCGGCTTTCATGCCGAAAAACTTCATTCCTTTTTTTTGCTAAATAATATTCCTTTGTATGGATCTACTGCACATTTTATTTACCCATTCATCAGCAGATGGACATCTGGGTTGTTTCCACCTTTTGGCTATTATGGATAATGCTGCTATGAGCATTGATGTATGTTTTTGTGGGGACATATGTTTTCATTTCTCTTGGTATATATCCAGGAGTGGAATTGCTTGGCCATATAGTAACTCAAATCAACTACATCTGTGAAGAGAGACATGGAGAAGCTCAATGTCATCAGTCAGAACAAGGCTAGGGGCTGACTGTGGAACAGACCACCAACTGCCATACGCAAGATCAAGTTGAAGCTGCATAAAATTAAAATAAGTCCACAAGAGCCAAAGTACGACCCTTGAGTAAATCCCACCTGAATTTAGAGACTATCTCAAGAATAGATTTGACACAATGAACACTAATAACTGAAGATCAGACAAGTTGTAGGATGACATCAAGGACATCATACATAAAGAAAGCAAAAGGTCAATAAAAAGACAGAAAAGAAAAACCAAAATGGATGTCAGAAGAGACTCTGAAACTTGCTCTTGAATGTAGACTAGCTAAAGAAAAGGAAGAAACGATGAAGTAGAAGAGCTGAAGAGAAGATTTCAAAGGGCAGCTGAAGAAGACAAAGTAAAGTATTACAATGAAATGGGCAAAGACCTGGAATTACAAAAATCAAAAGGGAAGAACCCACTCAGCGTTTCTCAACTGAAAGAAATGAAAAAGAAATTCAAGCCTTGAGTTCAGCATTGAAGGATTCTACGGGCAAAATATTGAATGACACAGGAAGCATCAAAAGAAGACGAAAGGAATACAGAGTCACTGCACCAAAAAGAATTGGTTAACGTTCAACCATTTCAGGAGATAGCATATGATCAAGAACCAATGATACAAAAGGAAGAAGTCCAAGCTGTACTGAAGGCATTGGCAAAAAACAAGGCTCCAGGAATTGACAGAATACGAAGTGAGAGGTTTCAACAACAGATACAAGGCTGGAAGCACTCACTTGTCCATGCCAAGAAATTTGGAAGATGGCTACCTGGCCAACCGACTGGAAGAGACCCATATATGTGCCCGTTCCAAAGAAGGTGATCCAACAGAATGCAGAAATCGTTGAACAATATCATTAATACCACACACAAGTAAATTATGCTGAAGATAAAATTCAAAACCAGTTGCAGCAGTACATCAACACGGAACTGCCAGAAATTCAAGCCATATTCAGATGAGGATGTAGAACGAGGGGTATCATTGCTGATGTTGATGGATTTTGGCTAAAAGTAGAGAATACCAGAAAGATGTTTATCTTTTACTGACTATGCAAAGGCATTTGACTGTGTGGATCACAACAAATTATGGATAACATCATGAAGAATGGGAATTCCAGAACAGTAAATTGTGCTCATTAGGAACCTGTACATAGACCAAAAGGCAGTCATTTGAACAGAACAAGGGGACACTACGTGGTTTAAAATCAGGAAGGGTGTGTGTCAGGGCTGTATCCTTTCTCCATATTTATTCCATCTATATGCTAAGCAAATAATCTGAGAAGCTGGACTATATGAAAAACACAGCATCAGGACTGGTAGGAGACTCATTAACAACCTGCATGTGCAGATGACACAACCTTGCTGGCTGAAAGTGAAGAGGACTTGAAGCACTTACTGATGAAGATCCAAGACTACAGACTACAGCCTTCAGTATGGATTACACCTCAAAATAAAGAAAACAAAAATCCTCACAAATGGACCAATAAGCAACATCATGATAAATGGAGAAAATATTGAAGTTGTCAAGGGTTTCATTTTACTTGGATCCACAATCAATGCTCATGGAAGCAGCAGTCAAGAAATCAAACGACATATTGCATTGAGCAAATCTGTTGCAAAAGACCTCTTTAAAGTGTTGAAAAGCAAAGATGTCACTTTGAGGACTAAGGTGCACCTGATCCAAGCCATGGTATTTTCAATCACCTCATATGCATGCGAAAGCTGGATGATGATAAGAAGACCAAAGAATTGATGCATTTGAATTATGGTGTTGGAGAATATTGAATATACCATGGACTGCCAGAAGAACGAGGAAATCTGTTTTGGAAGAAGTACAGTCAGAACACCCTTAGAAGCGAGGATGGCAAGACTTTGTGTTATCAGGAGGGACCAGTCCCTGGAGGACATCATGCTTGTTAAAGTAGAGGTCAGCGAAAAAGTGGAAGACCCTCAATGAGATGCATTGACATAGTGGCTGCAACAACGGGCTCAAACATAGCAACGATTGTGAGGATGGCGCAGGACCAGGCAGTGTTTTGTTCCGTTGTGCCAACTCAGTGGTTAAACAACATGTTTAACCTTTTGAGGAATGGCCATACTGTTTCCAATAGCCGCTGCACCATATAACCCCCTTCTGACATATGGGGATACATGCCCAAAGAAGGAAAGTGTCTTATGCAAAGCCACACCGTAAGTTAGTGCAATAAAGCAGAAGCTCTACAATTTACATCCCCTCCCCCCCGTTTTTCTTGCTTAAAGCAGGCTGAGTTCAGTTTGTGTCACTTGGAACTGCAGTATCCCTAATAGTCATTCATCTTCCATGTCTTTCATATATACTAACGCCTATCGTATTCTTTATAGACCAGAGAAATCATGCTGCCTTTTGCTATTCAGTAAAGTTTTACCTACTGTCCTCAAATCTAAGTCGTCATCATTTTTCTCTCCAAGGTGTGTTGTGCAGCTGACTGTCAATATTCAGCTTTTCATGTATGGTGCTTTACATACCATGATCAGCAAGTGGACATTTCAGACTGTCCTAAATGCTTCCAGGTGGTATGTCCAGGGTGATGGAAAATGTGAAATGCTTGTTTAGTGGCTTTGGCTAAACTGAACTCCAAGAAACAAATGAAGAAAGCACTGCTTGTGTGCTGGTTCTGGAAAGAGCCTGCTAAGACAAATTTGGCTTTTCCCTTTGACTTGCTAGTGCCAGTATGATGGGCCAGAAACACCTCACTCACATTTGAACTACCCAACTTTGCTACAAGGGAAAAGAACAAAAGTTGTGTAAGTGAAGCAGCACACTGAAATACTCTGAGAATGTCTTGTAGGAACAAAGGTAACATGATTGCATCACCAATTCCTGTTCACAATCCTGTCCAACTTGGACCTTTCTAGTATACACTTCACCATCCCCCACTTCCTCTGGGTGCAGTGAATTGTGGACATTTTAATCTTTGGGCCTTTGCTGATTCTGTTCCCTCTGCTTGGAATGCCCTTCTATACTGCAGAACCCTTTCAAGGCACATGTCGAAGATAAAAGTTCCCCCGGAAACCATTCTACACCCTGCCGTTTCCTGCTTGGGGCTCCTTTAATACTTTAAACAGTTATTATAACTATCCTTAAAGTTCAGGGTTTCTTAGCTTGGGTCCAGTGGTCACTATGAATAGGTGTTAGAGGGTGGGCCAGGCCCCTGGGATTACCTGGGGAATCTGTATGCCTTGCCCCACATGTATTACTCTGGAGGGAAGGGTCAGAGCTTTCATCAGATTCTCAAGGAGGCTCCATGACCCAAAAAGGTTAAGAAGCAACAATTTCTTATGTATCTCTCTCTTACGAGTTTTTTGAGGGCAGGAGCACATCTCTTCCATCTTAGACTCTCCAGCACTGCTCCATGACTGTGATGGTTAAGGTTGTGTGTCAACTTGGCTGGGCCATGATGCTCAGTGGTTTGGCAGTTATGTAATGATGTAATTTGGCAGTTATGTAATGAGGTAGTTATCTTCCATTTTGTGATACAATGTAATAACCTCCATGATGTGATCTGCTATGATCGGCCAATCAGTTGTAAGAGGAGTTTCCTCGAGGATGTGGCCTGCATCCAATACATATGGACATTCTGGCAGAGCTCGCTGGATTTGCTCGATCTGGATCTTGCATCCAGCTCATTATCATCTGAACTCTGGTTCTTGGGACTTGAGCCAGCACTTTGCTGTACTGCTTGAGGATCTTGGGATTTGTTGTCCTCCACAGACTGTGAACCAGCAGCCTGCCACCTTAACTGCTGATCCTGGATTCGTCAGCCTGTCCACAGCCTGTGAGCCAGCAGCCTGCCATCTGACCTGCCAATCTTGGGTTCATCAGCCCCTGCAGCTACGTGAGTCAGGAGAAGCCTCCAGCCTGATGCCCAACCCATGGACTTGCCAGCCTCTACAACTGCATGAGCCATTTCTTTGAGATAAATCTCTTTTTCCCTCTCTCTATACGTATATATATACACATATATGTATGTATGTATGTATGTATGCGTGTCACTGGTTTTGTTTCTCTAGGAATCCAGTCTAAGACAACAACAGATGTAACTATTGGCAAGAAGGTTCTTAAGGACCCACAGAGGCAACACTCTGAGAGGTAAAGAAGAGAAAACAGGATGGTTTAATTAGTCGAGTCATTTGTTCTTGATTACAGAGCTCAACGTGCAAATTACATTCACCTCTTGGTACAGACATGGCACCCTGCCACTTTCCTGGGACATTTAATCTAGACAGAATATTCCTGGGCCAACACTTATCTGCCTGTCAGCAACTGCCCTCTTTCCCTTCTCACAATGATATATAGACCCTCTCTTATCCAGAACAGGGAAATGAGGTCTTTAGTTCAACTGGGTAGCCATATACAGTACAGAACCATTGACTTCTCAGTGGACTTGATATATTTTGAACTCTAGATCAAGACCTCACATTACCTGACCTATCTGTGATGATCCCAAAGGCACTTGAGAATCTGGCAGTGTATCAGGGTTGCCGATTTCCACTGGACAGTATTAAGAGATACAGAAGGTTGGCCCTGGGCATTCGCTCTGAAAGAGTTTATTTGAATACAGTTTTGACATATTTACTCTGTCATTCTGTAGGCTCAAGATGAACAATACAGGGAGATTCATTTTGCTCATCCATATTTCTAAATTTTCGGTAATGAAAACGTACTACTTTTGCAAAGAAAGTTATAAAAATACTAACACGAAAAATTAAAGGTAAAAACACAGAGTGTTTGGATCCCAAGAAAACAGGAGTTTACTATGGTTTGAATTAGGTTGACCGTAAAGAATAATTACTTAAAATTGACAATGCTTTTTTCAAAGACAGAATTTTTGCTAAGTTTTTATATATTATATTATCATTAGCTTGAGTTTTCCCCCTTTCTCAGAGTTTCATTACTAGAGTCACCAGAAGGAAAACTGAAAACATTTTTTAAATAGCTCTCTCCCTGTAAGTCACCCAGCACATGCTCCTCATTTCCTCTAGTTTCAAACACAAAGGGGAACCTGGCTCAGACAAGAATGATCCTTGCTGCATGCCCGCCAGCTCATGCACCCTCTTTTTTATTCTGAGAGGCCCCGGCTCAAACGAAAGTTACAAGGTTAAGCGCTATTCCGAGTTCCTGACACAGCTAATCCCTGCTTGTTCTTCAAAAGATGGAGGTCTGTAATTCCTTTTTGAACATGCCTTCAAAGTGGAGGTCTTTGGCCATGAGCTCCTCTTCAACGTCATCGAGCGCCCACTGGTGATCTGTCAGCTCCAAAGCTTCCCACTCTGTCTGCAAAGGAAGAGGACACCAGGGCCAGGGAGAGGAGGGTTTGTTACTGACAGCACAGCTGACCCTTAGGGAGCACGTACTCAGGGTCAGGAGCTGGGTTAAACTCTTTACATGTATCAACACATTTAATCCTAGGAGGAAAGTGTTGTCCCTGCCCCCTCCCCATGGAGGGCCATTTACAGATAAGGAGACCAAGGCTAAGCAAGGTCAGATAATTTCAGGCCAGTGAGTTAGCAACCAGTGGAGATGGGATTTAAATTTAGGCCTGTCTGACTCCAAAGCCCCAGTACTTAACCTTTCCAATTCATTGCCAACATACTGCCTCTCATTCATCAGCTCATGCTCACGAAACTGCTGGAAATACAGGTAGCAGACACTACCTTTGAGGGATGTACAAGAGACAAGTTAGTGCTTTGTGATTCTGAGTCCTTTCATCGAAAGACTTGGCATCTGGTTAAGTCACGAAGGGTCAAAGGTGCTTTGACACAAATGGCCGGGCATACCTTCAAGGTGTATAAGAACATATTCTCCCACCTCATGCCTACATAATGGCATTTCATTACAGTTTCTGAGTCCAGTAATTTGATATTCTTGATGATCTCATCACTAGAACCATCTGACAGCACACAATATAAAACTGCTTTGGAATATAATCATTTGCATGTAAGCTATTAATATGCTGAGCAAAAAATTAATATGCATTTAAGTTTCCAAGAAATTACATTTCTCAAATACTCTATCAGTGCTGAGTTCTTTGACCTTTAATTATTAAGTTTTTTTTTTTAAATGCTTTGTGAGATTTAATGTGCAATACAAATGCTAGCTCCTGGGTATATTTTTTTTGTTAGATATAATTCACATGCCATAGAATTCATCCTTCTAAAGTGTACAATTCAGTGGATTTTAATATATTCACAGAGTTATGCAACCATCACCACTATCTAATTTCAGAACACTTCATCACCACAAAAAAGAAACCCCGTACCCAACAGCAGACACTCTTTATTCTCCCTCCCCTAGCCCCTGGCAACTACTACTTTCCTTTCTGTCTCTATGGGTTTGCTTACTCTGGACATATCATATAAATTGAATTAGATAATATGTGGTCTTTAGTGACTGGCTTCTTTCACTTAGCATGTTTTCAAGTTCATCATGTAGTATATATCAGTACTTCATTCTTCTTTATGGCTGAATAATATTAAATTGTATATATATGCCCAAACATCCCATTTTGTTTATCCATTCATCTTTTGATGGACATTTGGGTTGTTCCACTTTTTGACTATTATAAATAGTGCTAAGAACATTCATGTACAAATTTTCCTGTGGTTATATGTTTTCAATTCTCTTGGGTATACACCTACGAGTGGAACTGCTGAGTCACATGGTAAATCTATGTTTAACTTTTTGAAAACCGGCTAAAAACTGTTTTCCAAGGTGGCTGCACCATTTTACATTTCCACCAACAGTATATGAGGGTTCCAGCCTTGCCAACACCTATTATTGTCCATCTTCTTGATTATAGCCATCCTAAACCCGATTGTTGCCATCAAATCAATTTCAACTCATGGCAACAGAGTTGAACTGAGTTACAGAGTAGAATTGCTCCATAGGGTTTTCTTGGCTGTAATCTTTATGGAAGTAGTTCACCAGGTCTTTCTTCCACAGAGCCGCTAGGTGGGTCTGAACTGCCAACCTCTTAGGTTAGCAGCTGATTGCAAACCACCTGCACCACCCAGGCTCCTATCTAGCCATCCTAGAGGGGGTAAAGTGGTATCTCATTAAGGTTCTGATTTGCATTTCCCTAATGACTAATGATGTTGAGCATCTTTTCATGTCCTTATTGGCCATTTGTATATGTTCTCTGGAAAAATGTCTATTCAAAATCTTTGCCTATTTTTTGACTGGGTTGTCTTTTTATTGTTGAGTTCTAAGAATTTTTTATATTCTGATACTAGCCCCTTATCAGATATATGATTTGCAAATATTTTCCCCCATTCGGCAGGTTGTCTTTTCACTTTCTTAATAGCGTCCTATGAAGCACCGAAGTTTTTTTCATTTTGACAAAGTTCCACTTTTTTGTTGCTTGTGCTTTTGGTTTCATATCTAAGAAATCATTTCCTAATCCAAGGCTATGAAGACTTATGCCAATGTTTCTAATTCTAAGAGTTTTATAGTTTTATTTTTATATTTAGGTCTTTGACCTATTTCAACTAAATTTTTCCTCATGGTGTGAGGTAGGTGTCCAACTTCACTCCTTTGCATGTGGAGATCCAGTTGTCCTAGTACCATTTGTTGAAAAGATGATTCCTTTTCCATTAAATTGTCTTGGCACCTTGTCAAAAATCAGGTGACCATAAATATATGGGTTTATTTCTGGACTCTCAATAGTATTCCATTGATCTATATGTCTATCTTTATGTCATTACCATACAGTGTTGATTACTGTAGCTTTGTAGTAAGTTTTAAAATTGGGAAGTATGAGTCCTACTTTGTTCTTTTTCAAAATTGTTTTGGCTATTCTCAGATCCTTGTAATTCTATATGAACTTTAGGATCAGCTTAATTTCTGCAAGAAAGGCAGCTAGAATTTTGATAGAGATTGCACTGAATATGCATATAAATTTGGGGAATTTTACCATCTTAACAATATTAAATTTTCCAGTCTATGAACATGGGATGTCTTTCCATTTATTTAGGTCCTCTTTAATTACTTTCAATGATGTTTGGTAGTTTTCAGTGTACATGTCTTATATCTCTTTTGTTTAATTCACTCCTAGATATTTTGCTTGACATCGATTACATTAATTATGATGTACAACCACTGCCTGTATCTGTTGCCAATCTTTCCATCACCATTAACAGATACTCAATGCTTCCTAAGCTAAGATTCCCCTTTCAGTCTTCCTCCTGCCCCTGGTAACTACTAATCAGACTTTGGTCTCTAGATATCTGCATATTCTAGATATTTCACATACACAGGGTCATACAGAATTTGTCTTTTTGTGACTTACTTCACTCAGCACAATGTTCCTAAGTATTTTATTCTTTTTGATACTATTGGAAATGAAATTATTTTCTTAATTTCATTTTTGGATTCTTCATTGTTAAGTGTGTAGAACTACCATTAATTTTTGTATATTGATCTGTATCCCGCAATCTTGTTAAAAACTCATTTATTAGCTCTAATAGCATTTTTGTGGATTCCTTAGGATTTTCTACACACAAGATCGTGTCACCTGAAAACAGAGATAGTTTTACTTCTTCCTTTCTAATCTGGATGACTTTTCTTTTTCTTGCCTAACCGCCCTGGCTAGAACATCCAGTACAATGCTGAATAGAATTGGTGAGAGCAGGCATCCTTGTCTTGTTCCTGATCTTAGAAGGAAAGCTCTCAGTCCTTCATCATTAAGTAAGATGTTAGCTGTGGGTTTTTCACAGTTGCCCTTTATCAGGTTGAGGAAGTTCCCTTCTATTTCTAGTTCGCTAGATGTTTTAATCACGAAAATTTAAGTGAGATTTTGCTGTACAAAAAACTATACTGGATTTTACAAATCCCAGATACATTTCATGAAAAGGCTCTAAGTATTTTTTAGATGCAATTAATATCTGATGTCTACAAGATTCAAAAAGGTTAAAAAATATTCCAAATGTTTCCCTGGTGCTTCTGATTGGACTGTTTTTACAGCTTCATTTACAGTGTGGACTAAATTTGGGTGAGCATTTAGAAATCAGAAAACTACCAGGAATATCTAGTTTACTTAACAGATGATTCTGTCAGAGGAACAAGACATATACAAATACAAACTAAATACATTTTTGCAAAACTTAGATCAATACAATAGAGCCATACTACACTGCCTTCAGGGAACCTATTTTTCAAGTAACTCTCTGGTGACACCTTTCAGAACTCACGTGTAAGCTCTGAAGGGAGAGCCAAGCGTACCTTGAAAGCCTTGTTGGTATCTGCAGGCATGGCCATGGCTGCTCCAGTCATCTGTTCCTGCATCATTCGTGATTGGTCAGCGGCTACAGTACAAGACACACATATGTTAGGAATATATCTAACCAGGGATGTAAAAGACCTATACAAAGAATACTACAAAACACTTCTGCAAGAAACCAAAAGAGACCTACATAAATGGAAAAACGTACCATGCTCATGGACAGGTAGATTCAACATTGTGAAAATGTCAGTTCTACCCAAAGCAATCTACAAATATAATGCACTCCCAATCCAAATACCAACAGCTTTCTTCAAAGAGATGGAAAAATTAACCATTAACTTTATATAGAGAGGAAAGAGGCCCTGGATAAGTAAAGCACTATTGAAGAAGAGGAATAAAGTAGGAGGACTTGCACTACCTGACCTCAGAACCTACTATACAGCTACGGTAGTCAAAAAAGCCTGTTAACTGGTACAACAACAGACCCATTGACCAATGGAACAGGAAAAAAAAAAAAAAAAAAAAAAAAGACACACGTACGTGGGTGCCAGTGTTCAGCAAGTACCCAAGCACCCTCAGGGAAAAACGGTTCTTAAATGACACTTAGAGGCCCTCAATGTCAGGTTAGTTCACTGATTGGCCCTGTCAGTCCCTGGCTATGTGACCCTGGGAAAGTCACTTTACTTTTCCTGAACAATGGGGATGATAGTAGCAGAGAAGATAAATAAAGGGAGCGCTAAACTTTATTTCAATTTTAAACAACAATAACAACAGTCAGTAGTTACTAAGCAACTATTATATGCCAGGCACTTTACTCAATTCTTTACATATCCTACCTCAGCAGCTTCTAACAACTGTGCAAGTTACCTATTAAAGTTCCTATTTTACATATAAGCAAACAGAGGCTTACAGTGGTTAAGTAACTAGTCTAAGATCACAGCTATTAAATAAGGGAGCCAGAAACGGTAGGGCAGGAACTCTGGACGAACTATGCCCTTTGCCCCTTTCTTCACTCAGTTTTAGCTCCCTTCTCCTCCATTCTGGGGTGAGGGCCCATGGCATGTTCAAGCTCTGAACAGCCTCACCAAAATGAGGAAACATCTTCCATCTAGTCAATGGAGCCAGGCCTTTTTTCAGTTTTAGGCCCTTGGCTTACATTGCTGGTGCTGCACCCCTCACATGAGGCAATCAGACTTTGGGGAACCAAATACTGTCCCAGTGATTGCCAGGTAGAATTGAGGCCTTTGGATTGACCCCTGGAATTTTTAAGACTCTTTTAGAACACCTCAGAAACTTAAGAATGAGTTTAAGGAACAAGACATTATACTGGACTGTACTAACAAACAGCAAAACCTACATGATTTTTCTGGCCCTGACACGGATGATTCATCTATCGAGAAGAGTAGGTGGTATTTGCTTATTAAACCTGACTTGCTTCTTACCATTATCTTGGCCCAGAATCAGAGAGTAAATGCTCCGAAGCCCAAATACATTGAGGAAGTACCAGGATGCAGAACTCACCCTAGCAAAGCAGAAGTGAAAACAGTGTAGTTATTTCAGAAATTAATGCAGTTCACACTTTCCTATCACCCCAAATTGTTCAGCATATATAAAGAAATCACCTGGGATAAGCTTTATTTATTCAAAGCACAACCAAAGAAGAAATACAAGTTGCTAAGGCAGCCTTACAAATAGTTATGGCTCTCTAGGTAATCTGCTACATGTAGCTACGTAATAAGTTCTTCTGCATCCAGTACTAGGAAGTGAACTCACAACTGGTGGGCTTCCTTGCATGAAGAAATGCACACTTCGTTTATTTTAATTTTCCTTTCTACACAATGAGTTTTCAAAACATTAACATACACTTGTTAAGTATAACAAATGCAAACAATTCAGAAGGCATAAAATAAAAACTAAAAGGCATCTCTTGTCCTGAATCCCATTCTCTAGAGGAAATCACTGTTGAAGTGTGGGTGTGTTCCATACCTACACAAAATGATTAGAGGTGGCTTTCAGGAAATACTTGCAATACTGAGAACTGTGGCTACTAGGAAAGTCATTCCAAGTTTTGAACTTTACCATGAGGCTTCCTTTAGCTTAGGGTTCCCACCAGCCCCCATAAAATAAATATGTCTGCATATAATACAAACTAAAACGAGTATGAGAAATGATACGTGAATGGAAAGAAACCCATACTTCATTCTGATACTTGGGCCACACAACAGCACAAGAGTATTTCTGGTTACTCTGTCAGGTTGCAAGCAAGTTATTGACCTGTCTGTACATAACATTACTAATCCATATACAACCTTAAGCTAACTGTAAACTCAGGTCCTATCTCCCATTTGCCCATATGAGCAGACTCTGAGACCAGTCCAGATGCTGAGAAAAAACAAACTTTTCTCTAGCTCACAAAATTTTTGTTCTGCCCAAAGAGACTGGAAGGTGGAGGTATAATAGAGGCATGCTACTTGAATTAAGTACAGCTTTTCTCCTCCAGTGGATGGTCCAGAGCCACAACTCTCCCAGCATCTGGCCTGGCCTGCCCCTCCCATACAACCAGGTTCAGCTTGAACCAGGAGTTGAGCCAAGATTACTAATAGTGTCCCCCAACCCCATCTTCCTCCTCCTCTTCTTGTTTGGCTCCCTTTTTATGGCAGTCTTTAGGAAGCCTTAGACAAAATAGTCTGGAGAGATCACACGAAGAAGTGCTACTTGGTTCCAGATACTGTAACAGTGTCTTTTAAGACCTTTTTAGATTCTGGGTTTTATTACTCGGCTATAAAGAATAGAGTGGTAAATAAGACCTAAGTGCTGGGTTTTGACAAGACTATGTGTTCAAATCTCAATTCTTCCACCCACTTCATAGGGCTGCTATGAAGATAAAATGAGATAATGTATGGAAAACATCTAGCAACTTACTGGTGCCAATGAAAATGATGAATGTTATTAGTAGTAGTAATGTATTTTGCAAAAAGTAATAAAAACATCCACTCCCATAAGCTCCACTGTATTGCTAAAAGGTTTGCCTGGTCAGAGTTCCTTGCTTTTTCACTTTTGGGGTTGACACATCCACCCCTACACTTCTAAGCCTCAAGATGCTAGAAGAAGGAGGCTGACACATTCTCTCCTTCGGCAAGACTACTGAATCATGTAGAAGTTGCTATAATCCACCCACAGCATTTTGAGTGGGGTTTTGATGGAAAAAAAAAAAAAAACTTAAAAAAATCTCCCCCAGCCAAGTGTGGAAACTGGAAATCTTGTTCTTAAGAGGCATGGTTTCAGATTTTGGTTTGTATTTTTATTAAATAAAAGAAAGTTCTTACCAGGATGCATCTAATGTGAGTAGTTCAATTCCTTGCTGGAGCATAGGCTTAAAACGGAGCGTCAATGGAAATGGGACCTTGGCTGCAGAGAAGAAAGAACAAGTTCACAATCGCTCCTAGCTTTTTTATTTTTAGAACTGTTTAAGTGTGAATGCGCATATTCTTCCCCCAAGGAGGTGGGAACTCTGTACCACACAGCTTTTGGAAAATGATTTTCATAAAGAAGTTCGTGACAATTTTTAGGGAAAAAAAAATAGTCAAAATGTCACTCTTCTAAAGTTTCTGTGAATAAGACCAGCTGCTCTACTGCTGAGGAAGCAGGGACTCAAAGTGAGCTATGGTCTAAAATCTGGAAAAAATGTGCACTAATCTGTCAAACCCTAAGTGGAATATATATACACAAAGAACGATACAACTAAGAAACCAAATTGATTAAAATCAAGCCAAATAAACTTACAAACAAATAGATAAACAAATCCTCCAACACCTGGCAAATGAAGTCAAAGCCAAAACAAGCTTCCCTTTATCCTACTCAGCAGAATACCGTTAGTTTCGGATGCAAACCAGCAAGTCACCTGTTAGAGTTCCCACTAGAAAAAAAGCACCCACACTTCTTTTTTAAATGATGAACTACACATATTTTGCCATACATTGTAAGGTTTAATAACAATTTTATAAAAATTGGGGGGAAAAAAAAACAACGTCCACACCATGAGCTTAGGATTAGTTTGAGAGAAACCAAAAACCAAACCCATTGCCGCTGAGTTGATTCCGACTCATAGCGACCCTATAGGACAGGGTAGAACCGCCCCATAGGGTTTCCAAGGAGCAGCTGGTGGATTCGAACTGCCGACCTTTTTGGTTAGCAGACGAGCTTTAACCACTACGCTACCAGGGCTCCAGTTTGGGAGAAGAACCACAAAATCATAGCATATTAAGTTTTTCCTTTCTTTTCAAACAATGTTCTGTTTCCACGGGAGCCCATAAGACCCATGATGTATTGTCTCAGAAGTAGCTGGTTTTCTCTGGAGAGGGACACAGGAAAGGAGCAGACGGAGTAAACGTGAGGTTTGCTGGGTTTGGTAACTTACTTGTGACAAAGCCTGAAAAGGTCATGTTGATCCACCCACCGATCAGAATCATAGGGAGAACATTTGTTACATTTCCTTTCATCATGTCTGTGAGCATAGTGGGATCTAAGACAAAAACATAAGAGACAACTGGGTTTACCTAGGTTGGCAGGGACTCTCTCTCAGTTTTTTTAAATTTTTAATTTATTTGACCAGTAAAGCAACACAAATTCATTGTGAAAAATTCCAATGACATAGGAAGGCGTGATGTAGACCATTTCACTGAGCTGATTCTCTAAACATCTTTAACTATTTGTTGCATATCCTTCCATTTTTCTATATATACACAATAAAAGGACACGAAGCTTACTATTCTGCTTCTTGATTTTTAAAAAATTAATACACTGTGGATGGTATCTCCATGTTTGTATAACATCTATCTCTCATTCTTTTCAATGCCTGCATAGGATTCCACTGGGTGGTTTCACCATTAATTTTTGGGTGGACCTACAGATTGTTTCCAACATTTTTCTTTTTTTTTTTGCCAATAAGCAGTGCTGCCAACAACTACCTTGTACACATATCTCTGCATGTCTGTGTGTTTCTATAAGAGAAACTCCTAGAGGTAGAATTTCTGAGTCAAGGGGTTTGTATATTTAAAACTGATGGTTACTGTCTGATTGCCCTTCAACCAGGCCCCATTCTTTGGCACTCCCACCAACAATGAGGGGACTAACTTCCCATGACCTGACAATACTGGCTTTGGCCAATTACTTCAACCTTTGCCAATGTAATGGGCTAAAAAGGGCATCTTGCTTTAATTTGAATTCCATTGATTTATTAGTGAGTTGAAGTATCTTTTCATACAGTTATTGGTCTTTTGTTTCTTGCAAGGTTTCTAAAAGACATGCTAACATTAACTTCAGTACCTTCTGAATGGGTTTAAAATAGCTGGTGATCTCACCTAAAGAAAGGAGGACTAAAAAGGATGGCCACACACAATAATAACCTATTTCGCTTTTCTTTAAAGATGCTGTTTATTTTTCACTCAACTGGGATCAGTGGAATTAAGACATCTGTTGGAACAAAAATTGTACGTTGGTCCAAGCAGTATGTCTGATAAAGAAATGGTTGGTTTTAATGGTCTCGGGAAACATCTAGCTCAATTGGCATAACATAGTTTATAAAGATAATGTTCTACATTCTACCTTGGTGAGTAGCATCTGGGGTCGTAAAAGCCTGTTAGCAGCCATCTAAAATACTCCACTGGTCTCATCCCTTCGGGAGCAAGGGAGAATGAAGAGAACGGGATACAAGGAAAAGATCAGTCCGAAGGACTAATGGACCACAGCTACCAAGGCATCCACCGGACTGAGTCCAGTACAGCTAGATGGTGCCTGGCTACCACCACTGACTGCTCTGGCCAGGATCACAACAGAGGGTTCTGGACAGAGCTGGAGAAGGATGTAGAACAAAATTCTAACTCACAAAAAAAGACCAGATTTACTGGCCTAAAGGAGACTGGAGAAACCCCGGAAGTATGGCCCCAGACACCCTTTTAGCTTAGTGGTGAAGTTATTTCTGAGGTTCACCGTTCAGCCTGGGAGTGGACAGCCCCATAAAACCAAATGGGACTAATGAGGTACAGCAGTCCAGGGACAAGGGCCAGAAGGCAGAAGGGGACAAGGAAGCTGGTGATACGGAACCCAGGGTTGAGTAATGATAATGTTGGTGTGTTGTGAGGTTGTTAACCATTGTCATAGGGCAACATGTGTACTAACTGTTAAATGAGAAACTATTTTGTCCTGTAAGCCTTCATCTTAAGTGAGAATAGCAGCACAACTGGAAGAGCATAGTCGATGTCACTGAACTGTGCATGTAGAAATTTTTAAAATGGTGTATCTTTGGCTATGTATGTTTTCACCAAAAGAAAAAAAAAAAGGTCGAGAAGGGAGAAGGTTGACATGTTGTGGGGTTGTTAACCAATGTCATAAAATAATATGGGTACTACTGTTTCACGAGAAACTATTTGTTCTGTAAGACTTCACCTGAATTACAATTAAAAAAAAAAAAAAAAGAGAAATGGTTAGTTTTAGGTGGAGTGAGGTCCTCACCATTAAAGCAGAAGCTAGGTGGTCACCTGTCAGGAATAGGATCAGGCACTGGGTGAGAGCTGGGACTGGCATGCTTTTCTACCTGTGCGCCACAGAGCCCCAGATCCTAAGGAGGAGCAAAGAGGAGAGACCCAGGCCATGGCTCTGGCTTCCCACTACCTCAACAGAGAGCTCCCTTTTTATCCACTTCTTATACTGGGGTTCCCAGAAAATTTATTTGAAAAAGAGAACTCCACGTCCATAGATCGCTGTGCTAGATGATTTCTAAAGTCCCTTAGATTGCTATCTTTCACAATTTAACATTTAGATAAAATAACACCCCTCTGTCCCCTCCCAGAAAACAATCTATGTTCAAAATCTTCCTTAAAGATAAAAGAAGGGAATAAACATACCAGTCATAGGAGACGGTGGCACTACCTTCCTTTTAGTTTTTTTGAAAAATCCATCCTCTGGGTTGTTGAAGTAATATTTTCGTGTCAAGAAGGACTAGTAGGAAAAAAAACCTTTTTAAGTTTTAGAACTGTGGCACAGCAAATTGTTAAATTATTCCCCAGAGGTTTAGTCAGCAGGCCTTTGGAATATGCCTTTACACGCAGAACTGTCAGCCTATTTGGCAGCTGACCTGACACTTTAGCTGAGTCACACTTAAAAACAATTTCCTAAGAAGGGTGAGGTTACAATGACAGCAAACACCACTAGGCCATGGCTTAATTACTCAGCTGCCAATCTCCAGCTTTCCCCAAAGAGTCCCCTTATAAAACATTCAGGTATCTACTGTCCTCAACAGTGAATTGTCAAGCTGTTAATAAAAGATAAATAAGTACCTGTTTGGGAATGTATTTTCCATTTTCCCTGAGGACTCTGCTTCGAATTAGGACTTGACTGAAAAATACAACCAAGACAATGAGATTTTTTAAAAGTGAAACACTAGAAGAAAATGAGAGAACTACGTAGAAGACCTGTTTAAACACAAGAGAGGGCCTATTTGGCAACAGCCCTGTGTGGAAACTTTTCAAATACAAGCATCCTTAAAACCAATATAACATGTTTAAACCCAACAATCAGGCTTTCAAAAGAGTAGTTTTCAGAAGTGGCTGTGTTTTTAAATAAGGATTTCTAAGGAAGGTACGTTTGGGACATTGTACTTAGCTTTTTCTTACTTTACAATGAGTCAAGAAGGAACTTTCTCTGAGTGAAGAGTAGTAGTTGGAGACTGCTCAGAAGATTTGGGGATGGGAGAGGAAGGGAAGAGTGAGGATGAAAGCAGGAACTTTTAAAAACCCACAGAGATCACATAACAAGTGTGCATAAATTTTTGTATGGGAAAAAATAAAAACTCCACAGAGAAAAGAGTACATTTCTTGAAACGGTTGTTATCTGACAGACAACCAATAGAAAATTCCACCTAGGGATTCAGACGTTAGTAAGCTCTCAATAATTAACATTTATTGAATTGATAAATGAAATGATCTGGTGATATTAGAAGAACGCAATCAATCATAAAAGAGAACAAAGTGTTAGAAAACAGGTGGGTGTTGTTTAGATACAAATATCAAACAGAATGGAGATCAAAATACTAATTTTTTCTAGGTTTTCAAAAGTTGTTTTGAGGGGAAAAAACCTAAAACTGTCAATTAATGGAAATCTTTTCTGAAAAGTGAAACAAGAAATTGTAGACAGAAATAAACACAAGTGCTTGGCTTTCCCTTTCTCTGCTCCTCAATACAAACCACCTGCTCTAAGCAATCAGTACCCATAGGTCCCCTTGTCACCCTAAGCATACTCCAGCTTCTCCAGATGCTGGGAATGCTCTAGTGCCCCTCTCTGTTACCAATTCTGCCCCATGGTGCCTAACACCTTCTTCAAGCCGCACCTCCTCCATGAAGCCCTCCCTGATGCCTGGGGGCCTGGTGGAATTCTTTTCAGTCTTCCTCCTCCTGTCCTACTGTATTGTACAGTTGAGTACAATGTCAATGAGCAGTAATATCTTGAAAGGAATCCTTTTTTCTGAGCAGTAGGTCTCAACAGTGGGCTTAAAATATTCAGTAAACCATGTTATGAACAGATGTGCTGTCATCCAGGCTTTGTGGTTGCATTTATAGGGCACAGGCAGAGTAGATTTAGCATAATTCTTAAGGGCCTAGGGATTTTCAGAATGGTGAATGAGCAGTGGCTTCAACTTAGTCACCAACTGCATTAGCCCCGTAACAAGAGAGTCAGCTTGTCCTTTGAAGCTCTGAAACCAGGCATTGACTTCTCTCTAGCTATGAAAGTCCCAGATGGCATCTTCTTCCAAAACAAGGCTGTTCTGTCTACACTGAAAATCTGTTGTCAAGTGTAGCCACCTTCATCAATTATCTTAGCTAGATCTTCTGGACAACTTGCTGCTTCACCTTGTACTTTTCTGTTATGGAAATGGCTTCTTTCCTTAAACCTCATGAAGCAACCTGTGCTAGCTTTAAACTTTTATTCTGCAGCTTCCTCACCTCTCTCAGCCTTCACAGAATTGAAGAGAGTTAGGGCCTTGCTCTGGATTAGGCTTTGGCTTCTGGGAACGTTGTAGCTGGTTTGACCACTAAAACTTTCTCCATATCAGCAATAAGGCTGTTTTGCTTTCTTACCATTCATACATTTAATGGAGTAGCACTTTTAATTTCCTTCAAGAACTTTTCCTTTGCACTCACAACGTGGCTAACTATTTGGTGCTTGAGGCCTAGCTTTTGGCCTATCTAGGCTTTCACGTGCCTTCCTCACTAAGCTTAATCATTTTTAGCTTTTGATCTGAAGTGAGAGACATGTCACTCTCCCTTTCACTTGAACACTTAGAGGTCATTGTAGAGTTATTAACTGGCCTAATTTCAATATTATCATGTTTCAGGGTACAGGGAGGCCCAACAAGAGGGAGAGAGATGGGGGAACAGCTGGTCAGTGGAGCAGTCAGAACACACACATTTATCAATTAAGTTCACCGTCTTATATGGATGTGGTCCATGGTGTCCCAAAACAATTACAATAATATCAGAGATCACTGATCACAGATCACCACAACAGATATAATAATGAAAAAGTCTGAAATATTGCAAGACTTACCAAAATGTGACACACAGACATGAAGTGAGCACATGCTGTTGGAAAAATGGTACCAACAGACTTGCTCAATGCAGGGTTGTCATAAACTTTCAATTTGTAAAAAACACAGTAGCTGCGAAGCACAATAAAGCTAGGCATGGCTGTACTGTATACTAAGATAAACACGTGACTGATGTTATATACGAACCGTACCTAACTGTTCCGACTTACGTACAAATTTTGACTTAAAGACAGATTTAGAAACGGAACTTGCTTGTAATCTGGATACTGCCTGTATACTTAACACTTATTCTGTTAAGTTGTAATTCATAACAGTATTCTCTGAAGTCTGAAAATTCTACAAGAAATTTTAAATTTTCATTTCCACACGTATCTAAAATAAATCATTTACTAGTTATAAAAATAAAGCTCTTTTGCAATGGAAATTTGCACTGACAGTTTCTTAGAATAAAACTTTAGTTTTTAAAGGCAGTGTTTCTCAAACAAGAGCTACATATTCTTAAGGCTCTGTGATTGTTTTTCATTTCTAAGAGGCCAGTGTATTTTTAAAGTTTGAAACCACTTTTTACATCCATTCTATTCCCCAATGTGGTCTAATATACTTATTTTTCATTTTTGGTTTAATTAATTTTAGAAACCTTTTAGTAAGTTTTGAAGTGGTAAAAGCTTAATAATTTAAGAAATCAAATGTCCCATTTTGTGATCATTCAGGCTAATGGAAATTTATACCGTATTTAGAGGAATATTTTGCAACTAAAAGACATCTTTTGCCTTGGACTTAGACAAGCTCAGAATCAACTGAGGGACACTCCCGAATTCCCATGATGACCTGGTTGGGGCAAAGCCACACCATGTTGGAGCTTGCAGGTTCTAGGGATATCACGTGATCCAACTACTTTACTTAAGGGATGAGGAAATTAGGATGGAGATGTGGAGTTTTATCTAAAGCAGTGGTTCTCTATGGGGGCAGTACTGCCCTCTCGTGGACCTTATGGAAATCTGTGGTACTTTTTTTCGGTTGTTAAAATGATGGAGAGAAGGGGACTCACGTAACTGTCATTTGTTAGGGGTAAGGGCTCAGGATGTCCCACAATGCTGGGGATGGTCATGCAATACAGAGAATTACCCCATGTTCTGCACTACTTTTGGATGTCCCACCAAATTGTTTTTTAATAATCTAAACCTCAAACCCAATTCCATTTTATTATTTTTTTGCATGGTTTTTATATTATTGAATTTCCAGGTATACAAACACTGAGTAAATATACAGAAAATTGCAGTTTGTTTTCTTCAGTACTTTATCAAGAGTAGTTCACCACTTAGGAAAATCACATCCATGACAGCATCACCTTTCGTGATATTTAAGTAGCTAACACATCTGTATCAGCCTACAATTGAATTTGCCCCAATTACGGTGATTTTATATCTACATGTATGTATCTAACTTCTGCATTATCTTCTAGGATAGTTGTGCATAAGCACTTATGAAATATAAATCATTTTATCATAATTACTTTCATTTCTCCTGATGGTTACAGCTAGAGCATGTATTATTGCTATTTTTGTCTGTTTGCTATGGTACGTAGATTGTACTGCCAATTTCATTTGGGGTTAGAAAAGGAAGCTTTGGGCATGATATAATTTAGAACCATTGCTCTAAAATCACATAGTGGACTAAGAGCAGACAATCGTGGCAGAGAATCTATGAGAACAGGAATTGTGGTTAAGAGAGTTTAACTTGGGAGTGAGACTGACCTGGGTTCAAGTATAGGTTACTTTGGGAAGGCTATTTAACTTCTCTGGGCTTCCTTTTGTTAAACTGTAAAAATGGGGTTAGGTATATCTACCTCACTGTGTTATTGTGAGGACGAAATGAGAACAATTTATTGGAGTCAATAAATGCTGAATGTCAGACCTCTTTCTACTTTGAGTCCTTCTATAGTCTTCCATTCTGTGGTGAACAGACTTCTTAAGGTTAGCTCCAGGGGGCTGGTTCTGATCAGTTCTGAAACTGATGCCACAGAAAACTACAGCAGCTATAGAGTAAGGGAAAGAGTCTTGGACTTGGGAACCAGGAGACTTGGCTTCCAGTCCTGAATGTCACCATGTGTGACCATGGGATAGTCATAGAACCTTCTTAAGCCTAGGTTTCTACAGAGTAATACACTAGCACCTACCTCATAGAATTGCTATGAGTTTTAAATAAGTTAATGAATATAAGTGCTTACCATAGTGCCTGGCATAGAATAAGTGCTTAACAAATGTTGGCTATTCTTAATCTTCTCAGCATAATGGTGGGGGGGGGGGGGGCGCCACACTGAAAAAATAAAGCTGTGCTTCTCAAACATCCATGGTTATGATCTTTGTCTTATTCACCTAGCACTTGTACTCTTTAATATTTTTTACATACCAATTCTTTTTCTACTTATGTAACTTTTCAAAGGAATCTTTAAATTACCAGCAAATGGAAAACCAGTATTACTCTACAGAGTATAACTATTAAAATAAACACAATAAAAACAAAATAACATTATTAAATTTTGGCTAGATAATGTTGCTTGTACAAAGTTCTGAGCCTGAGGCTTGCTCTCTTTGCTAAGATGGGAGATTAAAAAAATCAAAAAACCAAACCTATTGCCACTGAGTCAATTCTGACTCATAGTGAATAGCACAGAGTAGAACTGCCCCTATAGGATTTCCAAGGCTGCAAATCTTTATGGAAGCAGTGTCACATCTTTTTCCTGAGGAGCGGCTGGTGGCTTCGAACTGCCAACCTTTCGATTAGCAGCCGAGCAGTTAACCACTGCGTGACCAGGGCGCCTTCTAATAAGTGACCAGGAGGCATTAAAAATGTAGTAGCAACTACCTGAGAGAGTCTCTGCTATAGATTGAATTGTGCCTGCCCCCCAAATATGTTGAAGTCCTAAACCCTGGTACCTGTGAATGGGACCTTACTTGGAAATAGGGTATTGGAGGATGCTATCATTAACATGAGGTCATACGGAGTAGAGTGGTCCCAAAAGAGTGGTATCCTTACAAAAGAGAAGAGACACAGAGAGACAGAGGAAAATGACCATGTGAAGATGCACAAACGCATCAAAGAATGTCTGGGGCTACCAGAAGCTGAGAGAGACAAGAAAGGATCTGACCTAGAACCTTTGGAGAGAACATGACCCTGCTGACACCGAGAATTCAGACTTCTAGCCTCCACAACTGTGAGACAATAAATTTCTGTTGTTTTAAGTCACCCACTTTGTGGGACTTTGTTACGGCAGCCTTAGGAAAGCAATACAGGCTCTCTGAAAATATCAGAAAGATTGACTGAAAATTGTTATTTATTTTAATATGGGGGTGGGGGGCACATGTCTAGGTACCATCTAAAATCATCTCAAATTACCTGTCTGCAGATAAACACTGTAATGAAGCATGTGAGAAAGAAATTGTCTCCACTCCAGGAGATGAAATGACAATTGCTACTCCTCAGTTAACTACTATGGCAGTTTTATAGTTTGCAAAGTGTTTTCCTACTTAGCATCTCAGCTGATCATTACAGTAGTTCAGTAAAACAGAGACAATCATGTGAGTGGATGTTAGAAAGGCTAAAGTATCGCACCTGGCACTCATTAGGCACTTTTTCCAACCAAACAGTGGGACTGGGTAATTTACAGATAAGCCTTCTGAGGGTTGGCAACTAGCCTAACAACATTAAGAGCAAAAATTTTTTTCTTTTTGAGCACTTAATACGTCCCAGCCCCTGCGCCGAAGTCTTCACAGACATCATCTGTTTAATCCTCATGCCAGCTCTATGAAGAAGGTACTGTTATCATCCCCGTTTTACAGATGACCAAAGTGAAACACAGAGCGGTAACTCGGCCAGGATAACACAGTCAGTGGGGGCGCAATGCGAACTCAGGCAAACTGACATAACCCCCAGCACTTTTTTGCCCAAGGTCACGGGGGTGTGAGGTCGGTCGCGGAGGGGAGGGCGCTGACCTGTCGGACACTTGTTCTTGGGTGAGCTTCTTGTCGCTCTGCAGCAGGATGGACACGTAGTGGCGGATCATGCCCACAAAAAAGGTGATGATAACGATGGGCAGGACCACCCAGAGGCGGATGTTGGAGTCCAGCAGTAGCTCCGGCCCCGCCATCTTCACTGAGAGGCGGCCCCCGGCCGAGAGTCGCCGGACTTGTCCTCCCCGAGGACCGGAGGCTCCTGTTCAGGTTCACCTCCGGGCCTTCTCACGTCACTCAGCCTGGCTGGCCCGGGACTCAGCAGCGTCCTCGAGCCTAGCTCTACTCCCCTCTGGGCCGCCCGGCGGCCCACTTCCGGCGCAGACTTGTGACGTACAGGCGCGTCGTGCTTCTATGTCGTCAGAGTGGCGTCTCAGCGGCGGGAAAGTCGAGAGCTAAAGCCGGTGACGGCTCTCCGGCAGGTGAGTGGAGCTGTTGTTATAATCTCTCCGGGCCCCGCGCACTTGCATGTTGGTGTCTAGTCTCAGGCTGAACCGAGCCTTTCCCTCTGGGTCTCCGCGCCCCGAACCTCGGCTTCCTTATCTGTCTTATCTTTGGATAATCTCTTCAGATACCTCTCTGGGCCGTTAAAATGATGAAATGAGAAGGGTTTTTCGCCCCAGCCTCTTCCCAGTTTACCTGACCCCATCTACCCCTCTTTTAGGCTTCTCTGGAAGTGAGACAGTATAAGCAGATAGATTAAGCATGTGTGCCCTCAAGTCAGACGGTCCTGCCTTAGCATGTGTAACTTTTGAGCCTTAGTTTTTCCATCTGCAAAATGATTGATAATGATTGTGAGGATTGAACGAGGCAACGGATATTTAAGAAGCTTACAACAGTGCCTGACACACTGTAAATGTTAACTATTATTGGAAGACATAATCAAGAGTAAGTATACCCGTTGCCGTCGAGTCGATTCCAACCCGTAACTATAGATGGTGGTTAAAAGTGCAGATACTAGGATTAGACTGCCTGAGTTAGAATCCCAGCTCTGCCATTGAATAGGATGATAATAATGATGGCTGCCTCAAAAAGGTTTGTGAAGAATAAATTATTAAGTATAAAGCACTTTACAGTTCTTGCTGCATAGTAAATGCTCAGTAAGTGTTAGCTATTAGTATTTTACCTTCCTTGCTAGCCATTCTCATTTAGCAAATATTCTCAGATATTTTCTTTGTATTAGGTACTATACAGGGCACTAAGGATATGAAATGAATGAGACTTGATTCCTGCCCTCAAGGAGCCCCACAGTCTAGTGTGATGTATTAAGAGCCTTAATATATACTCCAGGGAGCTGGGAGGCTGGAGTAGCAGACTCCCTCAGGGATGTTATTGTCATTGGCTGCTGCCGAGTTGGCCCTGTTGATGGCAACCCCATGCAAAACGGAACAAAATGCTGCCCAGTCCTGTGCCGTCCCCATGATAGGTTGTGAGCTATAGGATTTTTGTTGGCTGATTTTTGGAAGTAGAGCACCAGGCTTTTCTATCCTAGCTTGTCTTAGTCTGGAAGCTCTGCTGAAACCTGTTCAGAATCATAACAGCACAAAAGCCTCCGGTGACATGAGTGGTGGCTGCACATGAGGTACATTGGCCAAGAATCGAACCTGGGTCTCCTGCTTAAAAGGCAAGAATTCTACTATCACCGCTACGTTAGGGATACCAGAAAAACCAAACCAGCTGCCCTTGAGTCGATTCTGACTCATAGCGACCCTATAGGACAGAGTAGAACTGCCCCATAGAGTTTCCAAGAAGTGACTGGTGGATCCAACTGCTGACCTTTTAGTTAGCAGCTGTAGCAGCACTTCCTCACTGGATAGGAGGAAGATTTTTCAAGGAAGATGACATTTGACAGAGTAGGCATTTCCAGGCAGATAAGAGCATTTCAGGTGAAAAGAACAGCTTGGGTACAGGCACTGAGGCCAGGAAGATTCTGGCTTTATCATAAGATAGACTAGAAGGCCCTGTGCTTCAGGCCCTCCCCTACCTCTGCAGTCTCATTTCTAACTCTGCAAGCACTTACCTGTTTCAGCATGAGTTTATATATGATTATTCTTGTCATACCTCCTCTATTGGCTAACTCCTATTTCCACAGTCAGGTCCCTGCTTAAAAATCACTTTCTCAGAAGGATTATCCCTGAGAAATTGTCTCTGCTTTTCTTCATTACCCTTGCCCATCTAAACTAAATTTCCTTGTATAAGCCTTAATAGCACCCCTTAACCAAAAACTAAACCAAACCCATTGCTATCAAGTCGATTCTGACTCATAGCAACCTTATAGGACAGAGTAGAACTGCCCCATAGAGTTTCCAAGGAGCGGCTGGTGGATTCGAACTGCTGACCTTTTGGTTAGCAGCTGAACACTTAACTGCTGCGCCATCAGGGCTCCTTATAGCACCCTTTACTAAACAGTAAATTCATGAGGGCAGGAATCATGTCTGTCTTGTTCACAGCCCTAGCATCTAGCTCAGTCCCTAACATACAGTATTGAACCAATGAATTAAAGGAGAGATAGACTGGGGCTAGATGATGAAGGATCTTAAATGTCAGATAGAGAGCTATGGGTGTTATCCTTCAGCAACAGGGAAGTGGTCTGGCTAAAGAGGCAACTAGGTAAACAAGTAAGTCTTGAAAGCAAGGGAGTATTAACCAGATATAGGAGTTGAAATTTGCTTAGCACCTGGATTTAGGTAGCATTAGTATAAAAAGTAGAACCCCTCAGGTTTGGGATAGAGCAGTTTTCTATAGCGTTAACTTCTCAGAATTTATCTCATTTCTAGAGAGTAACTTCTATTCTCTGATTTTGCTCTAGGAAGTAATTTGACTGCAGAAGACTTTGGTTGAAATGGTTTCCAAAAGAAGCCTATCAAAATCTGAAGAAGATAAAGAGAGCCTGACAGAAGATGCCTCCAGTAAGTGTCTAGTCATTTGTTGCTTTTTTTCTTGTAGCAAATGTGTGGGGCACTTATAGAGGTTTAATGTTCCTACTTTCAAGTACTAGGAGTCGTCAAGAAAACACAGAATCTGGTGTCAGGAGATTTGGGATTGAGTTGCTGCCTCTAATTCCACATATGACTTCTGGCATTTCTACAGTCTGAGCCTCAGTTTCGACATCCATAAAAGGGATTAGTATTACAGAACTTATCTACCGTACATCAGTTAGGCACAAAGATACAGCACAATAGCCACCCTTTAAAAAAAAAAAAACTTACGGTTCACTCAAGAAAATTATGGTTTACCTATCAGAAAGTTAAAAAAAAAAGTTATGTTCTAGATAAGTGTTATGATAGTGGTATATAAAGGAAGGATAGCATATCAAAGCAAGCACACCAGAAGCAGACAGTGTGCTTATATGGGAATGTGGTTGACAAAAGCTGAGAGTTCCAAAGAGAAGAGGTTGAGAATCCTTTCACCCATTGCACTCATTTATTCTATTAAGGCGATTCTAACTTGTTGATTAAAATGTTATTTCTTATTAGGTTCTAGAAATTTGGGTTTGGCTTTTGGTCAAATACAGCTGCTATTGATGGAAATACTTGTTGATGATTCTTATACAGCATTCAGAATGATTAAAATTTTCAGGCCAAAACCATGTTAGGTATAGGCTTGATTTAGAAAAGGAAATTCTGAGGCACTAACAATTTGTTACTAAAGGGAATATAGGGCATAGAGAAATTGGTAGAAAAATTGAAACTGAAGAGGGATAATTTAGGAAGTCACTAAAAGTAAATGTCATACTATAGGAATACTGTTCTCCAAAAGGGAAGAGACTTTTGGAGGGGACTTAGGTTCTCTGGATCAGTGATGAGTAAATCGAATCTTTTGTTCTGGCTATGCCTGAATTTTTTAAAAATTTTTTTTATTTTTTAAGGAAGGCAGGTCTTTGTTTCATTCTGCTCAAGGTTTTTTACTAGAGAGAGGGGAGGAATTGGAGACAAAAAGAATAAATTGTATCATAACAAGAGAAGAGTAGATTTCATGCTTGTTTTTTTTGTTTGCTTGCTTGTTTATTACATTTTTTTCCTTATGGGTTAAAAGCTTTGGATGAAACCAGTCTGGGCTTTGTACTCAAAGATATGATTGATGCTGGAGAACCTGCCTCATTCTGTCTACCCTTGCGTCCAGATCACTGATCTCAAACTGTGGTGAGCATCAGGATTATTATCTGGAGAGCTTTTTAAAAATTCAGACTTCCAGGCCCAATCCCAGAGATTTTGACTTATAGCTCTGGGATGGGGCCTGGGAATATGCATTTTAATAAGCATCCAGTGATTCCAGTGCAGTGGTTTGCAGAAAAAAGCTTGAGAGGCACTGATTGCTTTATAATTTTGGTAGAAAGCATCTTCATGATGATCTTTGTTAGATGTGATACATTTTTAATTCTTCAAATGGAAATTCAGTTAAGAAAACATTGCCATTGAGTCGATTCAGATTTATAGTGATCGTATAAGACAGAATAAAACTGCCCCATAGGGTTTTCTAGGCTGTAATCTTTACAATAGCAGATTGCTACATCTTTCTCCTGTAGAACCACTGGTGGGTTCAAACTTCTGACCTTTTGCTTAGCAGCTGAGTGCTTAACCGCTGCACCATCAGGACTCCTTGAAAACTCAATAGGTGAAAATAATTGTATTGGTTGGTTGGTTTGTTGATTGATTGATTTGGAAGCCACTATTGCTGACCACTGTTAGAGACAGTTCATTTCACTGCAGCATCAATTCTAGTACAGGAACAGATCAGCTTCCCTCTTAGGGTTATTATTTGTGGGTTTATCTTTTAATCTTTGCTTTACTATTTGTCACGTTTTTAAAAATTTGTCTTTTCAGAAGCCAGGAAACCGCCACTTTGCAAAAAGACAAAGAAATCTTATGTTCATAATGAAGTTGAAGAAAATGATAGTGTATTTGTACAGCTTCTTAAGACATCAGGAATTATTCTTAAAACGGGAGAGAGTCAGAATCAACTAGGTAATACTTTAATCTAAATCTATTATCTGTACTTAGTGAAAAGGCTCAGGACTGAATCATAGATTTTCTAAATAGAGAAGCAGTGAAGATTGGAAATGGGAGGACCCTCCATCTTGAGACCAGGATGGAATTATTTTTTAGGGAATATTGTTACAATAGTGTTTTTCTGGTCCTGATTAATGCATTTTAAATAAAGTATTTCCAATCCTTCCTTAGAAAAAAATGTTATATACTAATATTCCTTCATGTTTTTGTGTGGAAAAAAATATAAATTAATATCCAGAAAGCAATTAGATCTGTGTCAGAATAATTTCAAAAGAACATTTAGAAAGCCATGTAAGGCCAGCATGTTTTTGGATCATAGATTATTCCATCTTGCTGAAGTTACGGCAGGTGTTTCTTAGAATACTGTATTCTCTATCAAAGCTAAGTCTGTTTTACTGTGGGTTTGGAAGATTTGCTTCTGAAATTAGGTTGAAAATATTTGTGTTGGTTTCATCAGATAAGAAACTTAGGTCCTTAGGGAAGGAAGTCTGGTAGGAGATGTTAAGGACTCTGATGATGAACTACTCTTTTTTCCTTATAGCTGTGGATCAGGTAGTTTTCCAAAAGAAGCTTTTTCAGACCCTGAGGAAACATCCTTCTTATCCCCAAGTATGTATTTTCTCCCTAGTACTTTTGCTTTTATGAGCTGTGCTCTGGAATTGGGAGTTTAAAGACACTGGCATAGAGTTGAGCAGGCTAGAATAAATTTTAGCTAACAGCAAATATTAAACTAAAAACCTTACTCTTCCCCTGCCCTTTTTTTTTTTTTTTATTCCCTTATTAAGATAATAGAAGAATTTGTTAGTGGCCTGGAGTCTTACATTGAGGACCAAGACTGTTTCAGGAACTGCCTTTTGTCTTGTGAACGGCTGCAGGATGAAGAAGCCAGGTGTGGTGAGGAGACAGAGTCCTGCTGAAGTTCAGTCTGTAACGCTTACTGGATTGGTGGTGGTGGTAGGGAGTGGGGAGAATGCAATTTTTGGGAATTTCACTTTTGAGTTATAACTCTTTTCCTCAGATTTTTAGCATATCCTTAAAACTATTCAGATTGTGGTTATGAGGCTGAGAACCAGTGTTTTCTAGAATGTGTCTCACCTGTGCTGATAGAATTTCAGCTTTCCATCTCTCTTGCTTAAGAGCCATCTTTTTGTGTTCTGTATTTCTTATCTAACATAACAGCTTTTCTTTAAAGAGTAAGAGCCCTGGTGGCATAGTGGTTAAGAGCTCGGCTGCTAACCAAAAGGTCAGCAGTTCAAATCCACCAGCCACTCCTTGGAAACACTATGGGGCAGTTCTGCTCTGTCCTTTAGGGTCGCTGTGAGTCAGAACCAACTCGATGGCACCTAATAACCTAACAACTTTAAAGAGTATACATATAACCAATTTTATGAAGAAAGGGAAATGAAAACATTAAAACAAGGAACAAAATACAAAACAAATACCTCTTTTTTACAGCACAGGCACGCCTTACTCTAAGAGCCTCATCAAGCTGCTTCTGGGGATTGACGTTTTACAGGTGAGATTGTCACTTTCTCTGTGAACATCTGATGGATGTGATCTGTGGTATATGCCCAAGTAAAGGGGATGGAGCACAGGGTGAAGCAGGGTTATTTGGAGAGTTTGGGTTTGCAGCAGGTTTACTATAGCCCTGATGTTCAGATGAGTCTGGTAGGGTGACATCTGTGTCTTTGAATTGTGCTAATTAGCCTAATACATCTTGCAGTCCCATTATTTCCTAGGCGTCTGATAACTGTTTCTTAAAGCTACATCCTGTGTGCTTTGAGTACCTTGTATATCTCTATTATATTCTTATCTGCATTACCTCCCATTTAGCTTTTTAGTTGCTTGTATAACTTGATTTTTGCCCTTTTCCTCCTTTCTGTCTTTTAAAATATTGAGTAGACAATGCGTTGATGTTTTTTAAGCATCTCAAATTATAAAAAAGGTATATACAATGAAAAGTTTCCCTCCTACTCTGCCCTCCATTTGTCCTCTTCTATTCTCCTCCACTGTTAATCTTCCCACACTCTTAAGCTCTTCCTTTTCTTTGGAAATTTTGCATACAATTTAGTTAGCTGAAGTCTGGAGCTCTCTTGTTCCTCTGAAGAGAAATCCTCTTCATGCAAACCATTTGCTAATCTTTTAAAGTCTGCATTTCATAGATTAATGGTGGGGTTCATATTTAATGGTGTTTTTGATTGTCTGATGATTTTAATTTTGGCTTGCTAGTAATTTTGCGGTTTTTCAGGAGACAACTTACTAACAAGTCTTTGTATTCCAACAGTTGATATTCAAAATATAGACAGTATTAACATGGACAGTCTTATCATTAGAAGATTTCAATTATAGCAAGTCTTTCCTCCAAGAGCTCTTGTTGGAGAGAATTGTGGCTAATTATACATTTCTGTCATGTATTTTGAAACTGTCTTAGTTTCCTGGGGCCACCATAACAAAATACCACAAAGTAGGTGGCTTTAAAGAACAGAAATTCAGGGCATCAGCTCTAGGGGAAGGCCCATTGTCTCTTTCAATTTCTAGTAGTTGCCAGCAATCCTTGGCATTCCTGTTATTATAGATGCATCTGCCTCCATTGTCATATGGCATCTTTCCCATGTGTCTGTTTTTTTGTGTCTGTATTTCTCTTTGTAAGGCACCACTCAGAAAAGGTTAGATTTAGGACCCACCCTACTGCAGTATGACCTCATTAACACAACAAAAGAAAAGTCCTATTTCCAAGCAAGATCACATTCACAGGTACAGGGGTTAGGACTTTAACATATATTTTTGAAGGACACAACTAAATCCATAACAATATCCTAACTCCCTTTGTCTTCTTTTTTAGCCTGCAGTTATCAAAACTTTATTTGAAAAGTTGCCAGAATTTCTTTTTGAAAAGTAAGTGGAGTTATTCTGGAATGCTCAAAGTACCCTGGCGTACTCAAGTTTCTCTCTCGAAAGGTTACTGTGAAACATCACTGATTTCAAGCTGTATTTATTGAGACTTCAAGTTCTTAAATTACTGCAGTGTCTTTGAAATTTTCTTTGTTAATATGACTATATAAAAGTAAATAGGATTATTGTTAAAAGTAAATATTGCATATGCTCATATATGCATGGACTGTTCCTAGAAGGGCACACAATCAACTGGCAAAAAGTGGTTGTCTCCAAGGAGGGGAGCCAATTGGCTGGAGTCAGATGTTCTCTGAATACTGTTCTTTACCTTTTGAATGTTGTAATTTATGCATACTGCCTAGTTAATATAGGGTCGCTATGAGTCGGAATCAACTCGATAGCAATGGGTTTGGGGTTGTTTTTGTTTTTTTTTTTTTGGCCTACTTTAAAAATAAACAAAAAATTAGCCTAACAGAAAAGTAGAGAAAGGTCATGAACAGGCAATTCACAAAGCAAAATACAAGAGCAGCGAACATTAAAAATGGTTCAATTTTGTTAGTAATCAAAGAAACACGAAATTAAAACACTGAGATACATTTCCCACTCTCATAGGGTCTCTGCTGTTGAGAGTGCAATGAGCAGGCCCACTCACGCGTTGATGATGAGCATACAGATCAGTTCAGTCATTCTGAAGGGCAATAGGTGGATGTATCAGAAGCCTTAGATTTTGCATACCCCTTAATCCTCAATCCCATGTCTCCTAATTTATCCTAAGGTAATAACTGAATGAAAACAAAGATATAGCTACAAGATGTACTGTTTAAAATTACAAAAAGTTGTGAACAATTGAGACGTTCAACAATAGGGGATTGGTTAAGTTAAATTAGGTACATCCAAAATGGAATATCATGTGGACATTAAAAACTATAAAAAGGACTACTATTTAATACCATATATTAATTGAAAAAAAATCAGGTTACAAATCAGTATTTACAGTTCGGCCCAGTTTTTTATTTTAAAAAAAACGTATGTGCATATTAATAGTGGACATCTCTGGGTTGACAGGATTATGGTCATTTGTATGTTCTCCTTTTTAATATGTGTTTTCTCAGTGTCCTGTATGTAATAATAATAAACTTGATTTAATTATAAAAATTCATATTTTGATTGAATGGCTCACACTAGATGCTTATCTCCTGGCTAAGACTTCTTCAGCAGTTAAGATTGGCTGCAATAGACAAGGACTGAGAATGCTGCCAAGAAAAGGAACTAGAGGTGGTCCAAAATTTTAGACATAAGAGGTTGAAAGGAGGGGAGAGCTTGCCTTTTTCGGGGTAATAATGACTGAGCCAACATTTCTTGATCCATAAAAGATTTTCAGTAGTTTTCATGAACATAACTAATTTGACCTTCTATATTTCCATAGCAGTATATACCTGCCTTTTTCAGCATAGATCATGTTAATGTAGTTTTTGTTCCTTTTTTAATATTCATCTCATTCAATTTGTTAAAGTTTATTAATGCAGATACTATCCAGCCCTCTCTTCCTGCTCTCTCTAAACTCTCTCTCCAGATCTAGCCTCTGGTAATGGTTTGATATGTCTTCTTTCAGACATCGTTGTCAACATACACAAGCATATATTGCATGCTTTTTTTGTGTCTAGCACAGTGCCCAACACGTAGTAAGTGTTCAGTAAATGTTAATTAAATGGCTGAAATATTTTGTGCAGCATTAATGCTTGCTGTTATGTAAGTCAGAAAGACTAAGTTCCCTGTGTTCTCATTCTAACATTTAGCAGGAATGGTGATGGAATCAGCATGCCTCGACTCATTCTGAGTCAACTAAAATGGCTGGACAGAGTCGTGGATAGCAAGGTAGGCTTTGTGGCTTTATCTGTCTCCTGATTTAGCCAATGTGTTTTCACACTTAACCAAATTTTTGGAATTTAAAATTTTTGTTTTGTTTTTTTCCTTTCTAAACAGAAAACTCACATTTTTCTACCCATCCATTAGCTTTTTCAGCTTTCATAATTTGAGAATCATAGGTAGTTCATCCTTTAAATTTCCTCAAAAAGAAGCTTATCCAGTTATGATGACTAGATATTATTTATTAAATAAAATATTTGGCAAGAAATTCATTAGTTTTTCAAAGTATGGACATTACTATGTTTTATTTCTCAAAAGCAATGGAACTCCAAATCATCCTACTTCAGTGCAAATGTTTTAATTTGTTTACATATTGAGGAAACGTTCAGGAAGTTTTTGCAGTTATGTGATTTGTAATTAAACATCTTGGGAAAGTTGAACCTATTTAGAGCTTGAGGCCCATTTCTTTTCAGGAGTTCTTAAAGTCATTCTACTAATTTTGGGCAGACATTCCAAGACTGAATCTTTATGTGGAAGAACGTGAGTTTAGGAGTTCATCTGGGCTAGAATTCTGGGTCTGCATTTTGTTAACTGTGTATCCTTGAGCAACTCATATCTCCACATTTTAAAAATGAGAATTATCACACAAACTCCATGGGATTATGAAGATAAATGAAATAAAGTATTTAGTGGACCTATAAGATAATATACCATCCATCCTAC
This sequence comes from Dugong dugon, assembly GCA_030035585.1. Taxonomy (NCBI): domain Eukaryota; kingdom Metazoa; phylum Chordata; class Mammalia; order Sirenia; family Dugongidae; genus Dugong; species Dugong dugon. The sequence goes on along the minus strand of CM057481.1, from coordinate 36,696,380 downwards.
TTTTTTTTCAATATACCATTCCATGTGTGAAATTGTCTGGGCCATTTACATCTGAATATAGGCTTTGAACTTAAGTCTATATATTCCCTGTTGTTATATTGTACACAAAATAGTTTTCAGCTCTACATTTCACCAGTAGGAAGTCTCTCTATTCTGAGTAATGTGCTACACTTCTGATGGCTTCCTCCACTGCAGGACCTCACCACCAAGATCATGCAGCTGGTTAGTATTGCTCCACTGCCCCTGCAGCATGACTTCATCACCAGCCTGCCTGAGATCCTCGGGGATTCCCAGCATGCTGACGTGGGGAAAGAACTCAGGTGGGTAAGCGTGGCTTCACTCTGGGAACTGTGTCACTACAGTATGAAGACGGTAGCAGTAATGTATTCTCTTTTATAAAGGGAGGATGATATACTAGTCTACAGGACTCATAGACTGCAGGAACCATGGCCTCATCGACCCTGAGACCAGAAGAACTAAATGGTGCCTGGCTGCCACTATCGACCATTCTGATCAGGGCCACAATAGATGGATCCTGATAGAATAGGGAAAAATGTGGAACAAAACCTCAAATTCTTAAAAAAATCCAGACTTACTGGACTGGTTGAAACTAAAGGACTCCCCAAGACTATTGCCCTGAGATACTCTTTAAAGCTTGAACCAAAGCTAGCCTCTGAGGTTGTCTTTTAGCTAAATAACAGATTGACTCACAAAATAATCACCCGTGAGTACAATGCTCCTTTAAAAAATCATCTATATAAGACCAAATGGTCAGCAATTACTTTAAAATAAAAGTGAGAAGGTAAGGGGACAGGAAAAATAGATTAATGGAAATGGAAAAACCAGAATGGAGATAATGAGAATGTTCACACGTTGTGAAGAAGGTAACCAGTATCCCTGAACAATTTGTGTAGAAATTGTTGAATGAGAACCTAAACTGCTGTGTAAACCTTCACCGAAAACGCAATAAAATACTATTTAAAAAAAAAGAGAGAGAAGATGATACAGTCATTCTATGAGTAGGACATGGGATTTGACTTGTTTTCCTAACTACAGGTATGCATTTAAATAGACTCATCTCTTCTTTCTTTTAAATGATACACCAGTTGTGAACATGAAGTCTGGGTTAGGGTTAATACTATGGATTGAACGGTTTCTCCCAAAAATGTATGTCAACTTGGCTAGGTCATGATTCTCAGTATTGTGTGATTGTCCACCATTTTGTCATCTGGTGTGATTTTCCTATGTGTTGTAAATCCTACCTCTATGATGTTAATGAGGCAGGATTAGAGGCAGTTATGTTAATGAGGCAGGACTCAATTTACAAGATGAGGTTGTATCTTGAGTCAGTCTCTTGAGATATAAAGGAAAGAAGCCAGCAGAGAGACAGGACCTCATATCACCAAGAAACAAGAGCCAAGAGAACAGTGTGTCCTTTGGATCCAGGGTCCCTGTGCTGAGAAGCACCTAAACCAGGGGAAGATTAATAGCAAGGACCTTCCCCTGGAGCTGGCACCCTGAATTCAGACTTCTAGTTTCCCAGATAGTGAGAGAATAAATTTTCTGTTTGTTAAAGCTATCCACTTATGATATTTCTGTTACAGCAGCACTGGGTAACTAAGACAGTTAGGTATGTAAATTTAGTCTGAGAACTTGAACATGATCCCTATGCTTTATTAGCATTTCCTCCAACCAAGAGGACTTCAATTTTGACTGCATGTCAAGCTTATTTGTGGAGCTTATTAAAAATCTACATTCCTTTGGCCCCTAGATGATTAATTCTAATGTACATCTCTGCATCAGACCCATTTCTGAGACCCATTGCTTACTGTCATTGATGTTAAAAAAAAAAAAAGTAATTGGTAGGACAGTAGGGGAGAACTATATCCCTAGGTAATAGTGTTTTTGGCTTAATGCAACTTCTTGATTGTCCCAAAAGCAGTTAAAAAAAAATTCAGTTTGAAATACTTCCTTTTCTGTAGTTGTCTGCAAAGTTACTTCCAGAAATGTCCAGTGATTTCTAGTCAGTGTGTCTTTGGACAGACTGCTCTCTCTGGGTAGAACACTGTACCACCCACTTTGTTTAATTGTAGCTTGTCCTTTTGTGTAGTCTGCTCCTAAAATCCATCACTGACCCTGTCACCACCAGGTGCTCTGGAAGCACCCTGCACACACATCTGTTGTATTTATCATACTTCATTGTAGTTGTTTTGAGTTTTCTTTTTTCAGGAAGGCTATATACGAAACTGTCTATAGTGGCTACCTCTGGGTAGTAAGGATGATGGGGAAAGGATCCTTGTTTCTATTATATTTATTTAAATTTTTTAAATTTACTTGGAGTATTTGAATTTTTTATAACGTATGTATTATTTTTTGTAATCAAAATAGTTTTTAGTAAAACATACTATTAACGATAATCTAATAGGAACTAAGTATATCCTCACTTCCCAAATGCTAATAAGTGATTTTCCCTGAGTTATATCTGCCTATCTCTATTAAAACCGTTGCACAATTTTTCCCTCTTTCTCTCCCATTCATAGTGACCTACTAATGGAGAATACTGCCCTCACTGTCCCCATCCTGGATGTTCTTTCCAGCCTCCAGCTCGACCCGAAGCTCCTGTCTAAGGTAGAAAGACTCTGCTCTCCAGAACCAAGCTGACTTTCTGACCTCCTGGATTCAGTGTCAGGCAGCCATTGCGTTTGGAAGAAATTGTATATAATGAAATTTTATTTTGAAACCATAGCAAATGACATTTGATCCTTTTTTTCTTTTCAATTGGTTTCACATGCCGTACTATTCTAGCACCACTGGTCTGTGTGTAAACAGTAAGTTTTCAGTGAGAATCTTCTATATTGCCTGAATATTTACAAACTGTTCCCCATAGGAATAACAATTTTTTATGCCTCCTTTCAGGCAGCAGGGAATTCAGACTCTGAAATGTCAGAGAATAGCAGTGTTTCATGTGTATCACCTGTCTGTTTTTGAAGAAGCTGTGGCATTAGCAGTTGAAAACTTGTAATTTGGGAAAAAATAAAAGGAGGTGTTTTTCTTCCTAAATTACAAGTGGTTTAAAACTGAATGAGAGAAGTGATTTTTCTAATTTTACCTAACAAGTCAGTAGCAGGTTGAGGTATTAGCATGAAAATATTTAAGATTTTCACATTTTTCAATTTTAGGTCCGCCAGTTGGTGATGGCTAAGCTGTCAGCTGTCAAACTGGAAGATTTACCTGTGATAATCAGGTTCATTCTTCGTGCCATAACAGCCACGGATGCAGTTCAGGTACTTTGTTATATCCCATCAAACACCTGGAGGGTGCTAGATCCTAGAGTGTACAGAGAATGGCACTGGTACCCTTGTGAAACTCAGGACAAACCTAGATAAAGATAGACCAGGATAAATGATTTAAATTAATAGGTTCCAATTGCTTTTCTCTGACAAGTTAATAATGCTTATTAATCCAGATAGCACTCAGGCGAGAGAATGGAGCTTCTACCCAGATGTGTTGCTCTATGTTAGCTGCTACAGGTTATATTTGCTATTTTTATATCCTATCCCAAGGAATTTCTGGAATTTTGAAGGGTATGACATACTATTCTTGCATTAGCCATTTTTGTCAACTCTGTTTTTCAAAATGCTTGTCTAACATTTAATAGTTCCTCTTAGTCTTTCCAGAGATTGCTATGGTTCTCCCTTAGAGAGAATGGACTTTGGGAGTCCACGATGAGTGAGCAGAACAGGAAGCTAATATTTACTTACCACAGGTGATTTCTGAGCTTCGGGAGCAGCTGGATCTGCAGCATTGTGTTTTGCCGTCACAGTTGCAAGCTTCCCAAAGCAAGCTGAAAAGTAAAGGACGAATAAGGTATAGTGCTCACTGATAGTTACCACCCTTTTTCTCACACACACAAGGGAAGTGTTCTGACATTCATCCCGAAGCCAGGACTGTGAGAGCTTAATAATTACAACTACAAATAGTGGTAGCAATATTACATGCATACAGTACTATACAGCTTTTCAAATGATCTCTATATATGTTCTCTCAGCTCTTCAGGTCAATTGCAGATAGAATGCAGTACAAGTTTATTAGTCATTTTACAGATGAGGTTGTGACTTTCCCCAGGGCACATGGCTAGTAAGCAGGAACTCAGATCTTAAGGTTCCTCTCTGGTAAGTGGAAGAATCATTTTTTCCCCTATGCTACTTGTAGTTCTTCAGGAAATCAAGAAAGCAGCGACCAGGACTGTGTTATTCTCCTCTTTGATGTAATAAAATCAGCTGTTAGATATGAGAAAACCATTTCAGAAGCATGGATTAAGGTAAGTGAGATCTTTGGAACTTTGAGTGTTAAGGAGGAAATGGGTGATAATCAGTGACAGATATTTAAGTTAAAAAAAAACAAAAACCTGTTGCTGTCAAGTCAGTCCAATTTATGATGACCCCGTGTGTGTCAGAGTAGAACTGAGCTCCATAGGGTTTTCAAGGCTATGACCTTTCAGAAGCAGATATCCAGGCTGTCTTCTGAGGCACCTCTGGGTGGGTTTGAACTGCCAACCTTTTGGTTAGTAGTCCAGCACTTAACCGCTTGTGCCACTCAAGGCCTTCATATATAAGTAAAGGTAGATTGAAATAAAAGTCTTGAAAGCCGTTCAAGTAGAAATGATAGGTGACAGTTGCCAGATGGGCAGATTGACTCACAAATAAGAGGAGGGCTGCTTGCAGAATAAGGTAAAACAGTATTCCTCTGTTGTGTTCTAATAGTTTTGTGACCCTTGTTTTTACAGGCAATTGAAAACATTGCTTCAGTGTCTGACCACAAGGTAATGCTCATGTACTGTGAATTTTAAGTATTGCAGACTTAGAATTAGTGATGTTGGCTAACTTGCCTTCCTGCTCTCTTTCTCTCCCTACCTCCAGTCTTTCCTTTTGTGCCTTCTGTAGCTGTTCTAATAAACATCAGGTGTTTGGGGAAGACAATCTGAGGTGGTGACTTGCTGGATGGTCTGCCCTTACTCATTTATTCTGCCAGTAAAATAAGCCTCAAATATCCATAAGGGGAAATATTAACATTCCAAACAGTTATACCGAGGTGTAGTTAAAGAAACCATCTCCACTTGTATTAGTTCTCTGGGGCAGCCATAACAAATCACCATAATGGGTGGTTTAAAATAACAGAAGTTTATTCTCTCAGTTCTAGAGGCTAGAAGTTCGAAATGAAGGTGTCACATGGCCATGTTCTCTCTGAGGCTCTAGGGGAGGAATTCTTCCTTGCCTCTTCTAGTTCTGGTGGTCCCAGGCTTTCCTGGGCTTGTGGCAGCATAACTCCAACCTCTTCGTCTGTCTTCACATGGTCATCTTCCTTTGCATCTGTCTCTCTCTGTCTCTTCTCTTATAAGGACAGCAACAACATTCGATTAGGGCCCACCCTACCCCAGCATAATTCATGTGAGCTTAGTTACATATATGCAAAGATGCTGTTTCCAAATAAGATCACATTCACAGGTATGGGGTTAGGACTTGAACATACGTTTACCTGGACACTATTCAGCCCATAACACTGCTGATGATGAAGTGAAGAACTTTTACTCACCTGGGTAATGAGTGAGATCCACTGTATTTGTCTCATTGCCCTTTCTCTGAATCCCACTGAATTGTCACTTGCTCATGTAGACCTCACCAGAGTGAATCCAACAGTCCATCTACTGTCAAGGGGATGGTTCTGAATCTATTCTGCGTTTCATTCTGGAAATATCTTTTTCTGTCAAGATGCCAGATAATTGAGTTCTTATGTATTGATTGGTTCCCTTTAAGGATTTTTGCTTAGTTGGAATCTGTTTTCGTTTTGTGGGATTTTTGTTAATTGGGTTATCCAATTGTTAGATGACTATGTTAAATGCTTTTTTGATGTTGAATAAAACAATGAAAAAAATCAGTAATTATTTTGTGTATTGAGGGTCAGAATAACCCTCAATTTTTGCATAACACTTGGCCACCTGCATACCTATCCTACATATTTGCAATCATTGTGTAAATATCGTTTTGTATTCTGATTATTTTCTCTTGACATTACATCATAAATATTCTTTGCATGCTTCTACATTGTGTTCATTGTCATTTTTAATGACTGTATTCTTTTCTGTTAAAAAGATTCTCAATTTTGGTATCTAAAAGAATGGAGCCTTCAGTGATGTCCCAAGTAATTTGCTTTCCCTTTTTGTCCAGCTTGAGTTTTTAACTTTTTTTTTTTTTAAGTAGGTAATGCAAGCTAATTAGGGAGAAACAACCCCACAAGGAATATATAAATGTGAAAAATAAAGCTTCCCTCCACTCTCTGTCGCATTCCTGAGGGATAATCATTCTCCAAGACTTTTCTATTCACACACAAATTGTGTATGTGTGCGTATACAGACTTGCTCACTCTTATACCTACAAATGTGTATATGGTTCTTACAAAAGTAGAAATCTTACTATGATTATTGTTTTGCAGGTTACTTTTTTTTTTCACTTCACAATATGTCATTGATGTCTTTTCCCTGTCAAAAGATACAGATCTAGCTCATTCTATTTAATGGTTGTATAGTATTCCAAAAATTACTTGATCATAATCTGTTTAACTTTTCCAGTATTGAGGGGCATTTATAGTCTCTCCAGCTTTTCACAAGGTAATTTTCCTAGTAAAAATGAAAATATATAGTGCATTTAGTGAGTTAATGTTTTTTTCTTTCTTTAAATAAATGTGAAAGTATTCAAAGTTGTTTCCATAATAATACCACTCTTTCACTTGTATTCCAGTGTTTTCTTGAGTGAGAGATAACACTAGTTAATAGTTCTGGCACTTTATTTCTATGAAAAATATTTCTGGGTGTTGTGAAAAAAAAAAAAAAAATATGGAGTTATTCCCATGGGAGTTGAGTAATGAGTATCATTCATCCTGTGTTTTAAAGGGAAAAAGTTGAGAGCTGCTGTTTTGTTGTAGTAAATACTGATTTATTAAACTCTTTTTCTATATTGTTGCATATTTATTGATAATAGATTTTTGACATGGTGATGCTTCTCATCATCTATAGCACCAACACTCAGACAAAGAAGTACACTGAAAGAGTGCTAAGAAGTAAGATTCGATCAGGCTGCATTCAAGAACAGCTGCTACAGAGTACCTTCTGTACTCATTCTTTGGTAAGTGTCAGAGAATCAAACATTAGTCTGAAGTTACAGAGCGTTCATTTTAACCTTTCCTTCCCGATTGGGAATCTTGACAACACCTTTCCTGGGTGTGGCTCTTTGGCAGGGAGATTAGTATATTTCAAAACATAGTGGGATTATTATTTACCTTGATTGAGGCATTGTAATGTTAGTAAAACCAACCTAAGATGGCTTTTTACCTTTTTTAGCAAAAAGGCCACAAAATTGTACTGTGTCGAACTTATTTGACTCAAACCCCAAATTCTTTTTTTTATAGGAACTGTTTTAATTCAAGTCTTCCTGATGACGTACTCGTGTAACTTACTTTTTGAATCTAAAATGGAAGACAAAACCAAAAACAAAACAAAACCCTTTGCTGTTCAGTCAATTCTGACTCATAGTGACCCTATAGGACAGAGTAGAACTGCCCTGATAGCGTTTCCTGGGAGTGGCTGGTGGATTTGAACTGCGTCAACCTTTTGGTTAGCAGCCAAGCTCTTAACCACTGTGCCATCAGGGCTCCAAATGGAAGACTACAACTCCCGTAACATTTCTGTCAAGACACCAGATGATTGAGTTCTTATGTGCTGATTGATTCCCTTTAAGGATTTTGGCTTAGTTGGAATCTTGTTAGTGTGAGCCCATTGTGCAAGTCCATCGAGACTTTCTGAATCTTAATTTTGCATTTATCATTTTAGTTGTCCTAGCTCCTTATTTAGCTGTCTAGCTCTATGTGATCTGCAGCTTCGACAAACTTGTCTTCTGTATCTTCTTCTAAGTAGTTTAGAAAACTCTGAGGATAATTGGACCAAAGGAATGCTAGTAGAGACAAGAATTTGAATCTATTGAATCACTATTTGGCCAGACAACACTGTGAACCCTAGCTGATCATTCCTCTTGAAATTTAAATCACTTGAATTCAAATTTTGTAAGCCGGGAATAGTGTTTTGACAGATGAATATTCAGGATATTAACAGGGTAGAACTTTGTAGAAAAGTGAATGGACTAGTGGTTTGGGGCTTGGCATAGGAACTAAAAAAATATATAGTTGGGTCTTAAGATTTCATGTACAGGAATGGGTTTAATGTTTGTATTATTTTTAAGTCCTTTCTGTGCTTACCTCTGGCAATGTTGTATGTTTTTGGCTGTAACTCTTCAGAGGGCAGAAACCATATATAATTTTTTATTGCATTTTCTCCAACAGAGCATTATATCCTGCTCAGTACTTAATGTAAGATTTATTTTTATCGTTATGGTGATATCAGTAAAGGAACTGGACTTAATAACTTGTTATTTACCCTGGGTTCATTAACATCCGTCTGTTGCATTACTAGTAGGACATGACCAGTTCTCTTTTTGATCTTTACGAGAAATTAGTTAGTAGTGAACCTTATAGACTTATTTCAAATCATAACTAAGGCAGAGCAGGCCCAGCACATCCCCAGGAAGGCAGTATAATTGAGTGAGAAAGTTGGGATTTAGAAGATTTGGGTTCTAGTCCCAACTCAGGCAGATAGAAACAGTGCTGTTAAGTATATAATTTAACTTTTGTGAGCTTCCAGTTCAATTGTTGCCCGTATGTTAATCCCAGTAATTCTGAGATAAAACTCAGAATGGTGAAGAGTTATTCTGAGAGAAACAAAGATTAAGGTTCCTGAAGTTAAAATGAGAGTTGGAGAGAACTCTGACATCCCAAAAGAGTGAGCAACTCTTAGGTGCTGTGATGACTAAGTTTCTCCCACAACTTCTTTTCTATCATCCCCCTCACAGGTTCTTAAGGATGTTTGTCCATCCATTCTGTCACTGGCTCAGAGTTTGTTGCACTCCCTAGAACAGAGTATAAATTCTTTTGGCAGTCTCCTCTACAAACATGCATTTAAGTTTTTTGATGCTTACTGCAAGCAGGTATGTTGAAATATTTATTTTGGCAAATATTTATTCGGGGAAAAGGAAAAAAATGCAATTCCAGGTGAGTTGCATGTTATCTGAAGTTTATTTTTTGTTGGTTGAAAGGCACTGAAGTGGAAAGAACTCTAAACTGAGGCTTGGGAAAGCTCAGTTACAGTTCCAACCTCGATAAAACAGGGACTGGACTGGAGGATTGAACTCTGTGGTCTGAGCTCTAACATTCTGAGTCAAAAATTAAGGCCCAGATCCAGTCAGCTTCAAATAAACCTTGGCTAAAAGGGCTGGGGTTATCAGGTGGTTTTGAGAGTACAGGAATGACAGTTTTAAAATTTAGCTGCAAATAATTAACTTCCAGTTGATCCTGGAATTCTCTGGAAAAAGGTGTGGTGGGAAACAAGGAGAAAGGCTTGAGGGCTTGTTTCCTAACCCTATTCCCATGGGCAGGAAAAACAAAATAATAGCACATATCCAGAGAAGGAGAGCTGTACTTGTGGAAAGTGATTATGAAAACAAGTAAAGAACCAACTGTCTTATTTTGTTTTTGTTATATATACTATATCTACTGCTAACAATGTCAAAATACACCTGAATGGAACTTCTGAAAATGAAGACAAAATAAAAAAAAGTTGAAGCAGAGTCATAGATGCAGCTGGCATGAGCTGGCTACTGCAGTTGAGAAAAACCATATGACTCAGTTATGGAGCAACAGTGTAAAGGAAAGGGAGAATGGCGCCTAAGACATTTTTGAGCCCTCCTAATGTCTTGGAGGCACTCCCATCACCCATGTTTGCTTGGAAACACGTAATTCCAACATGTACTATATAGAGTAAACCTTTAAAACCTTTAGCTCCTTGAGTGCCATCATTTCAGGAAATTTCAAGTGTCTTAAGTACAACCATGACTTAAAGGCTAAAATTTATCCTAGATGGGAAAAAGAAAGCGGATAATTACGTCAAGGAGCAAAATCAGGGGGGCTTAGATACTGTTCACTGATTAATTATGGGAAATAAGTCAAGACTAAATGGTTAGTGTAGTTAGGGTGGCATAATCCTAAGCCTCTTGAAGCCAACATTACTGAAAACTAGGTAATAGAATTAGATGCTGGGATAGTGTGGGTTGTGACTTTAACAAACTAGAAATTGGAATGGCCTCAGGCCTGAACCTCTAAGATGGCCAAACCATATTTTTGCTTCACACTGTCCTGTTGCCGCTTTCCCCTGTAGGAAGTGGTTGGTGCCCTAGTAACCCACATCTGCAGTGGGAATGACACTGAAGTTGATACTGCATTGGATGTCGTCCTTGACTTGGTAGTTCTAAACCTAGCTGCTATGAGGCTGAATGCTGTCTTCGTGAAGGTATCTCTTCCCTCCACTGACACATAGTGAATCTTTTTTTTCCCTGCATATATCAGAGATATCTGTTAGTTAGCAATCATTTACTTTGTTCTCTTTACATATTGAGCACTATAATTGGTGGGGGGTGAGAAGAAGGTCAGGTAATGCACAAGTAATATAAAACATAACCATCTAGTATTCATTCCTTCAGCCAACACTTCTTTATACCTAACTATGTGCCAGGCTCTATTTTTGGGTGCTGTGGATATGAAGGCCCCATCCTTGCCTTTCATGATAGAGAGTAAGACACATAAGCAAGTCACTATAAATTAGCTGCTGAGTTCTCTAATAAAGATAAAGTGCTATGGGTATTGCAGGAGTAATTATTCTGCCTAGGAAGCGGGACAGATCTTCAAAGAGGAGACAACATTTGAGTGATTCGTGAAGGGTATAAATGATTTGACTGGAGAAAGTAGGAGAAGTGCCTTCTAGGCAGAGGACAGTTTGAACAGAATCCTGAGGGGTGGCACGTAGACTAGCATGGCTGGAGAGTAGGATCTATGGAGAGGAGTGGTAGGAGATGAGGTTGGTAAGACTTAGGACAGGGCCAGAATGTGAAGGGTCGTGAATACCATAGTGAAGAGTTTGAGCATGATTTTTTTTTTTTTTTTTTTTAAACAATTTGATTATGTTTTAGGTGAAAATCTACACAGCAAATTAGATTCCCATTCAACAGTTCATATACAAATTGTTCAGTGACATTGGTTACAATCACCGCCATGTGTCAGCACTATCTCCATTTCTACCCCGCCTGTCCCATTCTACCTATCCAGTTTCCCTGCCCCACCTTGCTTTCTCATCTTTGCTTTTGTATAAACGTTGACCATTTGGTCTTGTATAGTTGATTGTTTAAAGGAGCACATTCCTCACAGGTGTTATTGTTTATTTTATAGGCCAATCTATTATTTGGCTGAAAGGTGGCCTCCGGGAGTGGCCGCTTTAAAAGGGTATCTTAGGGCAGTAGTCTTGGGGATCCTCTAGTCTCTATCAGTCTAGTAAGTCAGATGAATTTTTATGAATTTTAGTTTTGTTATACATTTTTCTCACATTCTAACCAGGGCCTTCTATTGTGTTCCTGGTTGAGCTTGATTTTATAGACAACAGAGAGTTATTACAGGTTCTTAGCAGGGGCTGACGTAATCAAGTCTAGACTTTGAAAGGTAACTTTAGCCATGTGATGATGGATTAGATACCACTGAAGTGGTCCAAGGGAGTAAGAATAAGGGCCTAAATTAGGGTCATGGGGATGGAGAGGAAATGATGACTTAAGAGACAATTTGGTGTTCGAATTATGGGGTTGCTGTGAGTCGGAATCGACTTGACGGCAACGGGTTTGGTTTTTGGTTTTGGTCACTGATAAGATATAGAGGCCCAAGTTTTCCGTCTTGGGAAACTAGGTGGATGGTCAGTGTCTTAGGCTGGGTTCTCTAGAGGAGGAAAACCAGTGAAGCATGTATATATATATATAGAGAGAGAGAGAGAGATTGATTTATTTCAAGGAGATGGCTCACAGTTGTGGAGGCTCGTAAGTCCCAAATTAGTGGGTCAGACGTCAGGCTGGAGGCTTCTTCTGACTCATGTGGTTGCAGGGGCTGACAAACCCAAAACCAGCCTGTCAGATGGCAGGCTGTTGGCTCTCATCCCAAGAACTAGAGTTCAGAGGATGACAAGTCAGATGCAGGATCCAGAGAGGGCAAGCTTTGCCAGAAAATCTATATATTATTGGATGCAGACCACACCCCCAAGGAATTTCCTGTTTCAACTGATTGGCTGCTTACATCAGACCACAAAATGGGGGATGATTACACGATATCTGCCAAACCACTGAGAATCATGGCCTTGCCAAGTTGACACATAAGCTTAACCATCACAGTCAGGCCATTTACTAAGCTAAGGAGACCAGGAGGGAGTACATCTTCTGGAGGAAATACGGTGAGTTCAGTTTGGGATGTTCGTGTGTGTACGATGGTTAGTAGATAGTTGGAAATTCAGGTTTGGAGTCCAGTGGCCACATTGGGTGGAACATTTAGCTTGAGTACTCATAACTATATAGGTGCGAGTTCAAGTGAGGCAGATTTTGAGACAGAAGAGCATAGAAGCCTACAAGAGCACGGAAGTTCTGAGAATACTGAGGTTTAAGGGGCAGGCTGGAGCAAAGTACCCATGGAAGGAAAAGGAGAAAACTAGAAGATGAATAAGGTGAACTGGAGGGATGTTGGATAGCTGATGTCCAGAGAAGAGAGGGTTTTAAGAATGAGGGATTTGTCTACAATGTTGATTCTGTAGAGGATGAAGATGGAGAAGAGGCCATTGGCTCTGGTGATGAGGATGCCCTGGTAACCTCTGAGAGAACAGTTTTAATTAAATAATGCAGTTAGAAGCCAAAGAGCAGTAGTTTGAGGAAGTAGAGACTATGCATATAGACTCATTGTCAGGAAACATCAAGGAAGAGAGAAACAAAGGTAGCTTGAGGAAGAAGTAACTTGGAAGGAAGATATTATTTAGGTAGGGAGGTCTGAAATTATATGTGGGCTGAGAAGAAGCAATGAAAAAAAATTAAATTAACTGACTAATAGTTTACAGAGCTTTTTTATATACCTTGCTTCATCCTCAGACCAACTTTGAGAGGTAGTATAGCTATCATTATCCCCATATTAGAGATGAAACAGCTGAGGCTCAGAGAAATTAAGTACTTTGCCCAAGTTCAAAAAGTAAGTAGTCCCCCTGTGACCCTTTCCAGATCTGTAGAGAAAGGTTAAATAATCCATGGGGTTGAATCTGGGAAGGGGTGATGCAGTAAGAGATTGAGTCAGAGACACAACCCTTGATAGACTGTTACTTTCACTGAGACAAAGGGGAGGGTGGAGATAAAGAATAGGGAGAACTGGGAAGGATGTTAGGATGACCAGGCAGAAGATGATTAAAGCCAGGACTGTGACTCAGTAAGAGGGTAAATATGACTTTATCTTTCCTGGTGATGGTTCCTATGCTCTGGTAGTAAGAGAGATGTAGAAAGCTGCAAGACCCCTCTTAGTTTATGTCCAGAATATCAGCCCTTTGAGCTCTGAGCAGAGCTTTAGGAAACTTGAGCTTTTGAGGAACAGATGCCTGACTTTCTGTGTGTATGTCTCTTCCAAGGATTTTAATGTTAAAAAAAAAAAAAAATGTTAGTTGCTAACCTCATTGTTGGCATTTTTTTCTCACAGGGCATTTTAGATTATCTGGATAATCTGTCTCCTCAACAAATACGAAAACTCTTCTATATTCTCAGCACACTGGCATTTAGCAAAGAGCAGGCAGCCAGCAATCACATCCAGGTAAGAGGCAATGTTTTGGGGAAAAGCCTTTTAAACCTCTTAGCTTGAAATTTACTGGACAAAATCATGAGAGTACATAGCCATCATCCTAGAATTTGTTCATTGTTTTCTTACCACAAACATTTCTTAAGTGCTTGCTGTGTGCCAGACTAAGATGCTAGGTGTATTAGACTATTTCTGCCCATAAGGAGCTCAGTTTATTAGGATGGAGATGGGTCAGTAACCATGTAACCATGAAGCTAAGAAAACCCAGTACTAAGTGCGGTAGGGACACAGAGAATTCCCCTGTTTCCTGAGCACCTGCATCTAACATGAACTTCCTCTAGGCTTGCTTACATTTGTGAACACTATCCACTGATAAAGCCAGGCTAAGGGACTAAAATAAGAGAACAGATTAGCTTTTTTGTATCTTTAGTGCCACCTCATGGCAGTAATCTATACTGGACTGTGACTTTGAACAACCAGCCACTCTTTTTTATTTTTTACTTCTCTGTGCATTTTTGTTTGGTTTTGTTTTTTGAGTTTTTGTTTTTTTAATTGTGGTAAATATATATGTAATAAAAACATTTACCATTTCAACATTGTTCACGTGTACAGTTCAGTGACATTAATCATGTTATCATGTTCAACTATCACCCTTATCTGTTCCCAATTTTTTCCACCCTTTTTTTGACTAGGTCATAGATGCACATGGCACAAAATTCAAAAGGTATGGAGGGTTTATAGTGAAAAATAAGTCTCCCTCCCTCTCAGCCTTCTAGCCATCTGGTTCCCCTAGGCAAGCACTGTTACTAGCTTATAGCTTTTCTGAGATATTCTGAGCATTTACAAATTTGTGTTTACCTCTCTTCCACTCCCTTCGCCTCCCCTTCTTTTGTTCTACATCTTGCTTTTCCACCTAGCAGTATATTTTGGAATTCATTTCACGTCAGTAATACAGAGCTACTTCATTATTTTAACTGAGCAGCCAACATTACAATAATTCTCATATCCTTATCGAGCAACCACCACCACAATAATAATAATAACTGTTATTATTGAATGTCTACCATGTGCGGGGCACTGTGCTAGGAGGTTTTTTGTAATTTGTCTCTAATTCTTACAACAACCTTCCCCATTTTATGGAAGAGAAAATTGAGACTCAGATGAAATGACCTGCCAAAGGCCATACAGTTAGTAAATAATAGAGCCCTTCCTATTCTAGAACCTTTCCTACTCCGATATCCACAGGCTTTTGCTGTGTCACTCCAGCCTCTTCATCTTTCTCCGTCATTGTCTTGTTGCAGGATGACATGCACCTGGTGATCCGAAAGCAGCTCTCTAGCACTGTGTTGAGGTACAAGCTTATTGGGATTATTGGTGCTGTCACCATGGTTGGCATCATGGCATCAGACAGGTATGCATGGGGATTCTGACTTCTGTAGCTCAAGGTCAGATAATCAAGCTGCTACCTTGAAAAAAAGTGTTACATTGCTTAGACAGCATTATAACAGTAGGCATTACAACCATAATAAGAGAAATGAGCAAATACGTGTTATACTGTTCCATGTTCCCTTCTCGTCTTGACTCTATACCGTATATAATTTTTACAGAATTGTGATCATAGTCATTACCATCTGATGGTTAAAAACTAGGGATGAAGTCTATAACTGTTTCCACAGAAGGGGAACCCTGGTCCTCCTGGGATGCGTTTTTCTGTGTCTTCTGTCCTAGGCCCTAGACAATGCAGGTTTCTCTAGTGTTGCGTTATTCTTGTCTGGGACATCACGTTTGGTACCGATAAGGTCTTCCTTGAGAAATTTTTTTCCCACTTGTACTTTTATTTTTAATTGTGGTGAAAATATACACACCAAACCACCCACCCTGTCCTTTGATGCTAAAGTTGCAGCATTGAGAGAAGCATCAGATTTGGGGCTTGATAAGATGTTGCTATTGCAAAATGGCATTGGAATTCAGTTCACACTCCTTGGAAATGATTTGCCAGGATCTCCTGAGGCCTCAGGAGACATCTTTCAAATCAGAATTAGTCATCCGTAGAGGCTGCGTGCTATACTGGCTAGGAGCTCATTCTCTGAAGCCATAGGGCTCACCTGGGGTGAATTCCTGGCTCCAGTATTTATTAGGTGAATGACCTAGGGCAAGTTACTTTACCTCTGTGCCTTTGTAGTCCCACATCTGTAAGATAAGAACAACGATAGTATTTACTTCCTAAGAGTTGATGAGAGCATTAAATGCTTAGAACAATGCCTAGCGCATAGTAGGCACTAAATAAATGCTTGTGCTTATTGTTACTACTGATTTAATGTGATCTTAGAAATAATATAATAGCCCTCATTTGCTCTAATCTACAGTTTGTATGGCTTAACTACATACTCCACTGTGCTTTCTTGGGCTTTCATCTTCATCTCCATTTCCTCCTCACCTCCTCAGGGAAGCAGAGAAGGCAGGACTCTTACACTTACTGCTGGTTATTATAAAATATTGCAAAAGTGAAACTAAAATTCTTTGTTTTTTGAAGTGGATCTTCCAGTGTGACCCAAAGGAAAGCAGACTTGAGCAATGAAGAATATACACAGGTGATTTCTTATAATATAGTTGGGTACATTTACAAGTAACTGAGGAATTGTGTCTTATCACAGTCAGTTCACTAGAAAGAGTGTTGCTTTTTAAAAAATGTTTTCCTGAACTTATAGCCTTTATGGTTTGTACCACTCCTGTGGCACTTAGAATTATCTCCTGGCTTGGGTTGCATTTATTTCTGTATCAGTCTGATCTCCTTAATTAAAATGTAAACCCTTAGCGAGCAAGATAGGTGGGCCACGTTTACAGAGTAGCACATTGACTGGGGCGTAAGGCAAGTAAGTATCTAACTGGAGATACAGCTAATTTGGAGGTAGAAAACAGAGGGCCTTGAATGTCAAGCATGACATTTTTATTTAATTCTTCAGGCAGTGGTGGTCATTAAGAGTTTCTTAGCGTGGAAATGGCATAATCAAAGTTTTGCTTTAGAAAAATTAATCTGGCTGCATATGTTGATGGCTTGGAAAAGGGATGACATCTGGAGGAGGTCAGGAGGCTAAGGAAAACCTCGGATGAGAAGTAAAGGAGCATTGCCAGTGAAGTTGGAAAGGGAAAAACTTAACTACTGAATGAGGTAAATGGAGTGTAGAAAGTGTTGGCAGCCCAAGGATTGAACCATTTTTTCTCTTTGGCTGCTCCAGGTGACCTCTTTGCTTCAGTTGGTTCACTCCTGCAGTGAGCAATCTCCTCAGGCCTCTGCACTTTATTATGATGAATTTGCCAACCTGATCCAAGGAGGAAAAGTGGCTCCAAAAGCCCTGGTAGGTCAAGAGTCTTTTCTCAGAAAGCACTGAAGCACAACAACTGCTTTGCTACTCCCTCTTCAAGCCTCTCAACTGTAGTGCAGAAATAGAGGGATTGTTATGGATTGAATTGTGTCCCCAAAAATATGTGTTGTAAATCCTAACCTCTATGCCTGTGATTATAATCCCATTTGGGAATGGGTTATCTCTGTTATGTTAATGAGGCAGGATTAGTATAGGATGTGTCTTGAGCCAATCTCTTAAAAAATATAAAAGGAACAGATTAGACAAGCAGAGATGGGGGAAGACAGATGCCAAGTCACATGTAGATCTCCAAGGAACCAGGAAACAGGCGAAAGAGGCAAGGATCTTTCCCCTAGAGCTGACAGAGAAAGAAAGCCTTCCCCTAGAACTAGTGCCCTGAATTCGGACTTCTAGCCTCTTAAACTGTGAGAAAATAAATTTCTGTTTGTTAAAGCCATCCGCTTGTGGTATTTCTGTTATAGCAGCGCTAGATAACTAAGACAGAGAGCGTCCTGTGAGCACTTTCAAATTACAGTAGGGAAGGCTGTTCTGCCCCACCCTGCCTCAGGGCTCTCCTGAGGCCTCTTTCACATAATAACAACAGTAACAGTAGTGAAGAGGTTGGTTATGATGATATTGTTGTTGGGCTGATGATGATGTTGTTGAGAGTCACCATCTATTTGTGAGAGCCTTTTATATGCCAGGCACTGTGCTAAGCACTTGTCATGCATTATCTACTTCATAATTATGATGTATGCCTTCTTGTTATTTCCTTTTTAGAATTGAGGAAACTGAGGCTTAGAAAGGTCAAAAGTAATTTTTCTAGGGCCCCACAGCAAGTACACCTTGGCTATACTGCCTTTTTTGTTTGTTTGCTTCCTAAAGGAATGGGCTGGGCAGACCATCCTTACCAATTTCCAAGATGCCTTTGTGGTGGACTCCTGTGTTGTTCCAGAAGGGTGAGTACTGTCTGCCCACTGGCTTGATTATACTTGTGAAGAAATTATTCAATGAAATCAATAACTGGTATAAACTTCAGAATGCCCTGGACTGCAGCCAAGTCCAGTCCAGTCCCACAGCTTCTTTCCTCCCAACCCTGACGCCTCTGCACCCACAGCTCCAGGATTGCTAAAAGGTTCCCCACTTGTTCTTTCATGCTCCATTCCTCATTTCTCGTCATAATAAGTGAAATTGGTTTGTTCTAGTGTTTCCCCTTAGCCTTGCTTCCCGCTGAGCTGGGACATCCAATTCTGGGTTCTCTCTGCAGTGACTATCCATTTCCTGTGAAAGCTCTCTACGGACTGGAAGAATACAGCAGTCAGGATGGGATCGTCATCAACCTGCTGCCATTGTTGTTCTCTCAAGACTTTGCAAAAGATGGGGGTAGAATGACTTCACACAAGTCAGGCCAAAAGTCAGTGCTGTTTTTCTTTTCTAAAACCTCTGCTAGTGTTTTGAGTGTTCTCAGGGAATTCCATGGTTCCTTGGATTTGCTGGGAACTCTTTTTGGTTAAAAAGAGTTTCCTCCCTGGACAGATGGTACTTGGAGGGGTTAGAGAGAATGGAGAAGATGCCTTGTTTTTGTTTGGACCCTGGGGTTGGGATTTGTATCACCTTGTGACAGCCAACAGACATTCTGTGGGGCTCTTTTCTTTTCTGGTCCTTACCCATTGCTTTCTGTCAAAACTTCTCCCTCCTGTGAACATCCTTGGCTACCTCTGTCACGCTCACTCTCTCCTTCCATCTTTCCTTCGCTTCTCCTACCCTCTGCCTCCCTTCAATTCAGTTCATGATATATTTGCCGAGCATCCGTTGTGTCCTCCGCCATTTGTTCTTAAAAGTAGATCTTTATTTTGCGCAAAATTCCCTAATTATAAAGTTAGGCTCCCCATGAACATGGACTAATATGCCTATAAAATGTAGTCTAGAAATGGATTTTTCCTCCCTAGATTGGTATCTCCCTTGTGCCTGGCTTCCTACTTCCGATTACTGAGACTGTGCGTGGAGAAACAACATGGTGGAAACTTGGAGGAGATTGATGGTTTACTAGGTATAAGATGACATCATCAGATCCTTCCTTCTTTGTAACCTTTCTTTGGTAAACTTAGGGACGGGGTAGACCAGTACATGGTATATGTGGGAAGGAGTTTGCTAATTGCACAGAGTAGCAGATGAGCAATAATGGCATTCCAAAGGCAAAACAATACATACAGAATCCCATCGTGTTAACAAATTAATTGTTATCATAGCTCCATGTTGCCTTCTGGTCCTTGCCTTTACAACTGTTGCAAAGACTTCTTAATTATATTTGTGGCTGTTGCATAAATGTGGAAGTATTTTTGAGAGTAAGTAGCGAGAAGGGCTAGCTCCAAGGACAGCAACCAGAGGCTTGCACTAAAGGGAGTTGGCGATGTTTGTCCTTCTCTTTCAGATTGTCCTATATTCCTCACTGACCTGGAACCTGGAGAGAAGCTGGAGTCCATGTCTGTTAAAGAGCACTCATTCATGTGCTCACTCATATTTCTTACTCTCAACTGGTTCCGAGAGGTGAGCAGAGTTACTGGGACATTTCACCTATTGTCTGTAGTTCCTCTTGAAAAGAAACCATTTTCTTGGTTCCGGCAAGACTCCTTAAATAGTCCCACAAGTGCTAACCCCTGTGTGCTTCTCTAGCTGTTGTGTACCACCACTCCCAAATTATATGTACCTTCTGTTGTGACCAAATTAAAATACTTAGAGTTCACTTGCTATTGTCCATGAGTTACTACCTGCAAGCCTTTGCTTGTTGTATTCTTACTTCTGCCTGGGATAACGTCCACACCTTCTCCATTATGGAAGTACTGCTTGTCCTAGCGTGGACATACACATAATTTTTGATTCAGTGAGAGCAAGTGAATAATGACAATGATAATAACATCTTATACTTACATCACACTTCTTTTCAAAGCACTCTATGAATATTATTTCAGAGAATATTTGTCCACTTGAATTATCTCAGTCTACCCTCACAATTATATTATGACGTAGGCAGGACAAATATTATTAACCTTGTTTTACACGTATGGAATTTCAGGTACAGAGAGTTCGAAGTCACTAAAATTTATCAGGCATGTATACTGTGCCAAGTGCTGTACTAATTTCTTTATTTACACTATTTAATCCATACAACCATTGTATTCTCACTTTATAGTTGAAGAAATAAAGGCTCAGAGAGATTAAAGACTTGGCCAAGGTAATTTAACTAGTATGTAGCAGAATATAACTTGTTTTACCAAAGCGTGTGCTCTCTAGCCGCTGTGCTATTCTGCCTTGTTATATAACTAGTAATTAGTAGAACTAGGATTAAAAGTCAGAGCTCCTCCAAAGATTAGGCAGGCCCGTAAAACAAAACGAGACTAAATGGGCACACCAGCTCAGGGGCAAGGACAAGAAAGCAGGAGGGGACAGGAAAGCTGGACGAATGGAAATGGGGAACCCAAGGTCAAGAAGAGGAGAGTGTTGACATGTCACGGGGTTGACAACCAATGTCATAAAACAATGTTTATTAATTGTTTAATGAGAAACTGATTTGCTCTATAAACCTTCATCTGAAGTACAATTAAAAAAATAAAATAAAAATGGAGTTATTACCCACATTTAAAAAAAAAAAAAAGTCAAGAGCTCCTGTATTTTGATGCAGGGCTTTCTTCTCTATACCACCCTGCTGAAAATACTTTTATATTACAGACTAAACTCATAGATCCTGCTGCTGAATGGCATCTTCTTTTAACTCTGGATGAGTAATGCAAAGAAGGTTAAAATCTGAACAGTTCAAGGTATGAGAATATAATTTGTACTTTTGCAGATTGTGAATGCCTTCTGCCAGCAAACATCACCTGAGATGAAGGGGAAGGTGCTCACCCGGCTAAAGCACATCATAAAACTACAGGGAATCCTGGAAAAATACTTGGCAGGTAAGGGAAATGTCCTGTACTAGTGACCCTGCTAGGATGGTAGGCTCAATGATAGCTGTCCCTTACTCATCTGGGTCAAGGAAATGTACACTGAATGAAACTAAAGAAAAAAAAGTGAGTGCATTCATTTTGCTCCCATTGTTACCTCTAGGAGATCTTGTTGCTTAAGGAAATAAAAAATGTAAAACATTGGTTGGGCTGTTGTAAAGTTATTTTTCTTCTTTGGAGGTCAAACTTCCAGTGACTTTTGCCTTCCTAAACACAGTCATGAGCAAGGAGTAAAGATGGAAGGCCTCTTAGTACCTTCTGATCATTAAGTAAATGAGTTGTTTTCAAGTGTTAGTGCTTGGTTCTCCGGGGAAAAGTGGAGCATCCTCCCATGCTCTCATCTAAATAATTGTATGTAAATCAAACTGCTATATATGATTAAATAATATCTTTAGATTTTAAATGTGAGTTTATTTTTGGTCCTTATCTGCTTGGATTTTTTTATCATTATTTAATATGGTTTTATGTTAGTTGATCATTATCAGTTAATGTGATATTTCTATGTTATTTCTGGCCAGTTTGCTATGCCAAAACTATTCATGTCAAATGACTTGAATATATCTTCCAGGCATTCAGCCATGCTTGGTGGTTTTTGGAGACTAGTTTCTAGCCAACTGGGTGATTGCATTCCAAGTATAGTGGTGATATGGTTGATATATATTGAACTCCTGCCTGCTCTCTGTTTCAGTCACCCCAGACTATGTTCCTCCTCTTGCAAACTTTGACTTGGAAACTTTAGATGCAACACCTCATACCAGTACTGCTATTTCTGCAAAAACCAGAGTAATAGGAAAGAAAGGTGAGTGTATTCTTTTCTTCTTATTCTGTGTCTGTACATGAGCCACATTGAATTAACCTAAGAGGTCATATATGCCAAGGCATCAGTAACTGGAGAGATTATGTCATTGAAGTTTCCTTTGGCAGGGTTATAAAATTACCTCTTCTACCTCTAGGCAGACTTCAGCAGGTTGTTTTTCTGAGCTCAGCGGTATTTGGCAAACATGATTATTGATTTCTTGAGTCCCTTTTCTCTTTTTGAAACATAAGGAGGAAGGAAACGAAAAGCAGATGGCAGCAAACCGTCCTCCCCTGACACACTTTCAAAGGAAGATACTTCAGAATGTGACCCTACACCATCTGATAGAAGCCAACCGGAAAAGGTATTGGGATGCCAGGTCTTTGTGAAGGGGCGTGACAACCCTGTAAGATGAACAGAGGGCCAGCATCATTCTCTGCACTTTACAGAGTGAAAAATTAGGGAATGGAGAGGCAATTGAAGTCTCCTAGGCCTTGGAGTGACCTTCTTAATAGCAAAGTTGGAATTAGGCCCTGAGTCCCTTCTATCTATCTTGTCACTGCTGCATATTGTTAATTGTTTTCTCTAGTTATTTTCTTGAATATTTTACTCCCTTTTTTATACTCCTGTAGTACTTTGGATTCTCTTTTATAGCAATTATCCAATTCTGTCTTATGACATAGTTTTATATATTCTTGTTTTAGCCTCTTTTCCCTGCCAATCCCAGATTGTCAGCTTCTCAATAAATCGAGATAATGTGAAATGCTCAGTATATTTTCTGGTATTTGTTAAACATTTCTTTCTCCTGTAACTCTGTACTACTCCCAGGATAGGTTTCATATGTTTGCGAAATTGCCTGAACCACATGGATTGCAATTATTTCTGTTATTTAGCTGCCATTTATTGAGTGTTTATTATGTATTGTTCCTTTAATCCCTCTAAAAACCTAAGTTTAGTATTGATGTCCACATTTAAGCGATGAGGAAACTAAGGATCCAGAAAGGGTAAGTGACTTGTCAAAGGTCACACAGCTAATAAATGCTTGAGCAAGCATTTGAAGCCAGATCTTTCTGGCTTCTAAACTCATGGCTTTCTCCACTATACCGTAATACCTCAGTTGGCCTAATAGTTCATCCCTAAGTAAAAACCAGCCAAGGGTCTCAATGTGTGACCTATATTCCCATATTAAATTAGATGCTCGGTCTCAGGGATATTTAAGGACTTGGTAAAAGGAAGTTGGTGATCTGATGAAAGTGTAACTTTTTGCAGAAAATGAATGCATATTTGTACTTTGAAATCTTCATTAGAAAGTAAATTTATAGAGGAGACTTGTTTATTCCCTTGGTTGCTGCTACTTTCCCTCCAGGAGTTCACAAAGAAAGAAGAAGAAAAGACATCAGTGTTGCTACAGAATTACAGTGCTTTTTTCCGAGAGCTGGACATTGAGGTTTTCTCTATTCTGCATTGTGGGCTGGTAACCAAGTTCATCTTAGATACTGAAATGCACACTGAAGTAAGTGACAGAGTTGGGATCCCCAAACTTAATCTTCTTTCAGAAAGTTCCTTAGTCCTGTTCTTACTTCAAAAAGAACACTGTGACAGTGAGACAAGTTGGAAGCTGCTTCAAAATCACGTATATGTGCAAGTGCTGACGAGTAATCATTGTAGTTGGTTTGATGTTGATAAGTCATAGGTTTTTTATAGTGTGTTAGACATTATAAAAGATCGTGTTAACAATGTGGCCCTCACCTTTAGGTTACTGGTCATAAGCTCTTTAGACTAATTTTGTAGAGCAGCACTCTGGTTTATAGAGGTCAATGCTATTATCACTTTTTCATGACATTTATTCAGCATCCAGTAGATCCTTACTGAGGCCTTTTTTTGTGATTACCACTAATGTAGACACTGGCGACTCAATTGTACATACAGCATGATGCTTGCCTTCAAATAGCTCATAATGTAAGAGAGGAAGTAGACATAGGTAGCAATACATGCTATTTTGATGGTCTGAACCAAGTACCAGTTAAACTCTGATAAGAGAATGGTATTTATAAGGAAGTAGGGGAGTAGAGAACATTTCACAGAAAAAAAGGATTTTTGATAATGATGTTTCACCAGAGAGTTGTAAAATAATTGAGAAACAGCATGGATTTTTACCTGATAGTTAAAAGAACGTAAGGTCCTTCAGAATAAAGACAATATCTTTCTTTAAAAAAAAAAAAGTCTATATCAACTTACACTGAAGAATTCTCCATAAATGTATATTTAGTTAACATATTGAAGTAAGAGGCCATTTTTGACCCATTCTGCTTCTGTGAGTGTATTATACTTATAGGGATCCTGGCCAGAGTCAATGGTAGCAAAACATTAAGGGAAGGAAAATATGAAGAGATTATATAATGAATAGAGAAAAGTGAAATTTCCTTGAATTAGTCTTTTTTTTAATCCCAGGGTATTTAGGAAATGCATATTGGGTCCACAGCTGGAGAAATATACAGAGAAATTTATCTCTAGAGAAAAAGTGTGTCTTCTAAAACTATACTGCCTTGGATTCCTATTTAATAGTTTGAAAATTTTACTTTGGGAAAATGCTTGACTTTCTGATCAGCTGACATAGCATAGTAGCAGTCCTTTATACGAGGTGGGGGAAATGGCCAGTTACCCACTGGGAAGAGTGAACATGAACTGTTCCAGAAAAATGAGACTAGGGCATACTTGGAATTATTCCCTCCTTCCTCCACGTGACAGGCCACAGAAGTCGTGCAGCTTGAGCCCCCTGAGCTACTTTTCCTGCTGGAAGATCTCGCCCAGAAGCTGGAGAATATGCTGACACCTGCTGCCAAGAGAGTCCCCTTCTTCAAGGTTAGTATAGGCAGATGCAGGGCCTGCACTTAATGGATCGTAATGGTGAAAAAGTTGTCTCTTTCTCTGGTATTGTGTTTGGGTCACTGGGTAGCACAGTGACAGCCCCATTGCCAGACCATATTCATCTTGCTTTAGAAAGGACCTCTGAAACAGACAAAACAAAACAGATGCCCAACACAGGAGATGAATCATGTTCCTGAATCATGTTCTTAGCTCAGCCTGCCAAACTTAGCCTATGCCCAAGCCTCAGTGTAGTAGTTGGCTGTCTAGAGAAGGCCAGAACCTCAAATGTGCATATAATGTACAAATGTGTGCATAGTATGTAATAAAGCAGTTAGATGATGCAAACAACAAAAGGTTAAAACCTAAGTTTAAACATTTAAAGATTAGTATATCCAGTTATTTGATTCATTCTTCTTTGTAGTATTCCTCTAGTCTTGTCAATCTGAATTTCTATTTTTGTGTTAGCTTTATCTCATTAGTTATCATAGAGCTGTACTTCTCAATCCAACACAGTTCTTATTCTACAAAATCTAACCTCTCTATTATTTGAAGATGGACTAGGATTTTTTATCCTTCTGTCAGAATATAGTCCTTAGGCAAGCAGCTCATTTCTCTCATTCACACCTGCCTAGTGACAGGTTGGACTAAATTCCATAATGAACTCTTAGCTTCAGAGAAGCTATCCAGCAGTTTCTTCCCCAGTAACTCTGAATTTATTGCAGAGTAAAGGAAGCTGGAACATTGGGTTCTCACATCTCCATCAGAGATCTGCCCAAGAAATTGCTCACTGTATTGTTCAACTGCTGACCCCCATGTGTAACCATCTGGAGAATATTCACAACTATTTTCAGGTCAGAAGCCTATTTTATTGTCATTATAGAGACTTGGAAATCACTAAGTGAACAAGGAGATTTCATTTTTAACGGAGAAATTGAAGGGAAATGAAGGCAGTTGCTGAAGCAGCTGTCCTAAAAGCATTTTTCCCTTTTAGTGCTTAGCTGGTGAGAATCATGGTGTAGTTGATGGACCAGGAACGAAAGTTCAGGAGTACCAGATAATGTCTTCCTGCTATCAGAGACTACTGCAGATTTTCTATGGACTGTTTGCGTGGTGAGTATGTGGAACGTATAGTATAGATGAATAAGTATGTACTTGCTTTTACCTATGGTCAGTCACCAAGGCTCCAAAACCTTATGTAAATGTGGTGCTTAATTATTTTTGGAAAGTTTTCATCTGCATCATTTCATTCGATCTTTCACCCTCTCAGATTGATGGAGCTGATATTCTTTTTTTTTAATCACATAAACTCACTGACCCCTAGGGTTCCTATCTAATCTTTTGAGTGGCTGTTGTCAGTTTAATCCCATATAGATAGTTCTTAAAAGAGCATAATGCTCAAGGCAAACCTTTCTTACTAGTTAAACTAAACTATTGTTTGGCTTTAAGATGACTTCAGGGGATATTTTTGATTTAAGTTTCAAGATTATCTCAGGGCAGTAGTTTCAGGGGTTCGTCCACCCTCTATGGCTCCAGAAAGTCTAGAGTCCATGAGCGTTTGAAATTCTCTTCTGCATTTTCCCCCTTTTGGGAGCTGGTATTCTGAACCCATTTGACAATTAGGTGACTTGCACTTAGCTAACCTGTAACAAATCTGATCATCTGATTCTTAGCCCAATTTGCTGTAGCAGTCTCTTTATGATAAGACTGGGGAGACTGTTGCTTAAAAAGTTGTTACTAAACAAGTTGTAAATAAATTCCAGATTTTGTGGTAAAGAGCTGAATACAGTGTGAGTTGGGATATTTAGGGACACCTTCATGGAGGCAATTGGGCTTCATTGGGCCCTTTCAGGGTGTATGTATGGCCTTTAGAGAGATGAAGGAAGGGGTTGTAAGGCACAGCGAGTAGAAATGTGGGAGGTGTGAACCTAAATGTTCAGTTTCCTTATGGCTAGGTCCTGTCCCTCTGTTCTCATTTTGCAGGTTTTCTGCACAATCTTACCCAAGCTTAAATTTATGCTAAAATTTATCTTCCCAAGTGCAAGCCTTATAACCAGCTACCTACTCAACACCTCCCTTAGATGTGTCATTGACAGCTCAGATTCATCACATCCAAAATGAATCCTTACCACCCCTCCTTCAGCTTTTCCTAGCTTGGTAAATGGCACCACCAATTGTCTGAGCCAGAAATCTAGGAGTTATTCTTTGTTTCGCTCCCTCTACTCTCCACCCTTTCTCTCTCCCACATCCACATCCAATCGCCAGATCCTGTTGATTTTATCTTCTGGATAACATCTAAATAGCCATCTGTTCCTCTCCTTCCCCACTCCTCCCAGACTCCCATCTCTTACCTGGACTAGATTAGTTTCGCAGTTGGTCTCCCTGCCCCCCAGTTGTCACTCCCTTGGTTCACTTTCTCTTTGCACAGCAGTTACAGTGATCTTCCCAACACAAACCCAATCTTATCCTTTCCCAGCTTTCGTTTTCAATTGTCCTTAGATTTTTCTTAAGTTCAAACTCCTTTACATAGTCTCTACAGCCTTCTACTATCTGACCTTTGCTCTTTCATTCATTTTCTTGCACTGCAGCCATCCTGAATTAATTTCAGTACCCTATATAGCTTTACCTGGAAGGCTTCACACATATTCATCCTTCTACTTGGAAGATTCCTCACCCTGATTGACCCCTAGCCTTTTCTAACTCATCCTTGGTATCTGGACTTAAACTTCACTTCCTCAGGGGCATCTTCTTTGGCATCTAGACCAGGTAGGCCTCCTTCCTGTCTCCCTGATGCCCAGTTCTCTCCTAACACTCTAGCATCTTCTTGTGATAAAACTCATCACATTTTATTATAACTACTTGTTCATCTGTCTTCTGTGCTTAACAGTAAGCTCCATTAGAGCAGGGACCAGTCATTGCTGTACCCTCAGTAGTTAAAACCAGTGCCTGGCAAAAATGATTTGAATAGACGCTCCATGAAAGGAGATATATAGCTGGCACATAAACACATGAAAAATGTTTAATATTAGTTACTAAGGAAATTAAAACCATAATGACATTACACAGCACACCCATTACAATGGCTAAATTAAAGAGATTTACCATGCCAATGGTTGACAAGTTTATTTAGAAATTTAGCAACTTGAAAAAATTATCCCTGTACCTAAGTATTATTCCTGTTTTGTCTGTTTGTTTTTGGGAGAAGACTGGGGCTTATCTCTAAAAAGTAGGGGATAAAGGAGATCCTTTTTCCTAGAAAATAAACCTATAAGGGCTGTTAGGTCCTTAAGGAAAGACTATTTGGGGTGTACTTCCGCTTCAAGTCTGATACTCAGAGCTGCGACTGAATTTGGCACTTGAGTGCTTTCAGTTTCTTCTCTCTTTTTCCTCTGTTGACTTATTCATGGTACAAACTGGAGGTCAGGATCCTCGAATACTGTCTAAGCAAACTTCCCTGAAAATAAACTAAACCATCTCACTTTGACTTTCCCACAGGAGGGGGTTTTTTCAACCTGAAAATCATAACTTACTAAACTCAGCCCTCGAGGTGCTTGCCAGCCGACTGAAGCAGAGAGAACATGACCAGCCAATGGAGGAACTGCTCAGGTGGGAAGACGACACATCCCCAAGTATTGTCCCAAAAAACTCCTAAGAACATGGTCAGCAAGATTTCTTGAAAATAGCAAGTTTCTATTAGTAGTTGTGAGGGAAATTCTTGGTATGTTCAGCTACTTTTCCTCAGTATGTGAGCTTTCTGACTTATGTATCCAGAGAGGGAGGGATTACCCAATAAGCAAGGTACACACAGGCTTACTTGTGCTCACTTACTAATCTATAGTGCGCAATTTCACCTGTTTTTCACCACACCTGTGGTGAAACTCATGTGAAATTGTGCACTACAGATCAGTAAGTAAGCACAAGTAAGCCTGTGCATACCTTGTTTACTGGTTAATCCACCCCTGTATCCACATAAATCCCGAAGCATTAGAACCCTACTAAATCTTCATACATCCTTCAGCCCGTAAAGTCTGACCCTTTTCAGGTAATGATGATGAAGTCATTGACCATGTATAGTCAACTCTTGATTATCCAAGGACCTACTCTTGTTTTAGCAAGGCTGATAATTCGGCAGCAGCTAGTTATCACTGATTGCCTATCTCCTTCCCACAATCTTGGAAGAATAGGAGTCTAGTCTGAGGGATGGGCAGTGGAGGAGGGAGGTGGGAGAAAGATCTAGGGGGCCTGGCTCCCAGCCTCCCAACCCAGCTTCGTCCAGAGTAACTTGGTCTTTCTCTCACCTCTCCTGATATCCTGTGCTATCACTGGGTCATCAGTCAATGCTGTCACCACTGGTCCTGTACCACAGGACCTTACTTCATTTTGAATAAAGTACTTTTAATTTGTTTGACCTCTTCCCCACCACTCAATCAGAAGTTACTCTAGTTTTTATTTCAACTATAATTTTGGATTGATTGTGACTTCCCATCTCCCTTTACTTCAGTGCATTGAAAGCTGACCATATACATTGGTACATTTCTTGCAAGTTCTACTGAGTTTCTCTGCTTCCTAATTTCCTTTCCTTTTATTTCTGTGAATCCAGAGTTTAAAAATTTTTCTCAGTGTGTTGCCTAAGGCCTAAAAGATCAAATCATTTATCCAGGGTTGCACATATAAGCATGGCCTAGACTAGTACCTGGTTTCTTGGCATACATGACCCCATAAGGGCCAGCATTCCATCCACTGGCTCTGCTCTGCCCTGGCTTTCTCCATACAAACATAGAGTTCTCCAGCAAGATGCTTACTAGAAGTTTGCTAATAAGGCACCTGAAAATGTACAGAACCCTGGTTAGTCCATCCAACTACTAAAGGGAACTTGAGCAACTCATGTGGATTCAGACGCATCCATAATACTTGTGGTGCTATTGTTTGTTTGTTTGTCTTTTCTTGTCTCCTTACAGCCAGAGCTTCCATTACTTGCAGAATTTCCATCACAACATTCCCAGTTTTCAGTGTGCCATTTATCTCATCAGACTTTTGATGGTCATTTCGGAGAAATCTGCAGCTCCTACTCAGAGAAAAGAAAAAATTGGTGATGGGCCCAGATCCTCTTTCTTTTCATGAATAGGATCAGTAATTTAAGTTTGTCAACTTGGGATTTCCTACGACCTTGTACATTTTTATGTGTAAATTCCCACATAACCTTGGACATACCCTCTTGCTATACCAAAAAGGACATTTTCCCAGAAGGACTATGACTGATTATTTCTGCTGATATTGTTTAGTCTGAGTTTGGTTAGCTCAGCTGGTTAGATACTTTTCTGTTTCGCTTAAATTTATTTGCATCCTTTTTTTTTTAAATTATCTGGGACATCTGACAAAAAGAGACGTAAGCCATGAGGTTAAAAAAATGGGAGTAAAAGGAGAAGTCAGGATCAAGTGTAAAGGAAAGCCCGGTCCCTTCCCTGCCCTTTTTCTTTAACCATCTTTTGTTATAACTTTTGGAATGCAACACACTGATTGTACATCCTAGTTGGCAGCACCAACAGAAAGCAAGAAAAAAATGCAAACTAAACCTTTATTATTCCCTGTTGACTAAATGGGAAGGGTTTGATCTGAATCTGAGGTGACCACTGCTTATTGGTCTGGCCAGGAGGACAAGAGTGGCTTTCCCACTGCCCAACAACATTCCTTTTCTGTATGTATACATGTGTATGTTTCAGGTCTGGGCAAGAGGTGGGCCATGTTGAGTCTTAGACAGATGGGTTTATTTATAGTGGAAGGGCCAGTGGAGAAAAAGCATGTGACAGCTTTTTTTTTTTAAATTTTTTGTTAGACCAGAAACTTCATAGCAAGTTTAAAAGAATAATCCTTTTGATCATTAATCACCCCCAAAGCTTGAAAGACAACAGTGACATAGATTTTCCATACATGTGTCTTGTTTCTCCAACAGCTTCCCTGGCCAAACAATTCCTCTGCCGGGTGTGGCCAAGTGAGGAGAAAGGGAGGAACAGCACCTTCAATGACCAGCTCCATGGTTTGCTCTGGTGAGATGCTTGGTTTCTACCAAGTAGCGAACTAGCCGTTTTCCATTTTGCCACTGGTGTGATCCCTCATCTGGTCAGACTGAGAAATAACGTTGGTTAGAGAGAGATAAAAAGCAATGACGTAGGTTTAAAATGAACAGAATTTGGAATATATAGATCTTAAGATCCTCTAGTTCTGTTTTACACTGTTGGCTAGTTCCTTATTATTAAATCAAATCATAGGGGAAGTGGAGGAGTCTGCAGTCAATGAATCAAATTTTTATTGCCTGCCATATCCAATACATGTCTATCATCTCCAACGTGTCCAACTATATTTCCAATTGAGGCATGATTTATTTACCTCCTGGCTGTATTTGAAATTCTTGTTATTTTAATAAAAATAAATGTCAGGGCTGGGGACTGTGGCCTCAAGGGACATCTAGCTCAATTGGCATAACATAATTTATAAAGAAAATGTTCTACATCCGACTGTGGTGAGTATTAAAAGCTTGCGAGCAGCCATCAAAGATACATCTACTGGTCCCATCCCAGCTGGAACAAAGGAGAATGAAGAAAACCAGAGGCACAAGGGAAAGATTAATCCAGATGGACCACAACTACCACAGCCTCCACCAGACTGAGCCCAGAACAGCTAGATGGTGCTTGGTTACCGCCACCGACTGCTTTGATAGGGATCGCAATTGAGGGTCCTGGATAGAGCTGGAGAAAAATATAGAACAAATTCAAATTCACAAAAAAAGGACCAGACTTGCTAGTCTGACAGAGACTGGAGAAACCCCGAGAGTATGGCCCCCAGACACCCTTTTAACTCCGTATTGAAGTCACTCCCAAGGTTCACCCTTCAGCCAAAGATTAGACAGGTCTATAGGACCAACAACACACGTGAGGAACGTGCTTCATAGTTCAATCACGTATACCAGACTAAATGGGCACACCAGCCCAAAAGCAAAGACGAGAAGGCAGGAAGGGGCAGGAAAACTGGACGAATGGAAACAAGGAACCCAGGGTGGAGAAAGTGAGTGTTGACACATTGTGAGGTTGGCAACCAGTATCACAAAACAATTTGTGTATTAATTGTTTAATGAGAAGCTACTCTGTAAACTTTCAACTAAAGCACAGTAAATAATAATAATAAATGCCAGGAGTTGTTTTAAAGCTTAATGCATGGGAACGTCTCAAGGAAGAAATCTTGATTTAGGAGTTTCAGGCAAACGTTCATCTTCCTCTGGCCCTCAATGCAGCATCTACCTGGAGCACACAGACAGTGTGCTAAAGGCCATAGAGGAGATTGCAGGTGTTGGTGTCCCAGAACTGATCAACTCTGCTAAAGATGCATCCTCCTCCACGTTCCCTACACTGAACAGGTAAGAGACGTCTCCCCTCCAGTTCTCTTAAGATAGAATCACACTGTCCAGTGTATGTAGTTTCCAGATAACTACCTTACTGCTCATCTAATTCTGATATTTCTTGTGAGATCCCATAAAGTCTCCTCATATGGTAGGTACAATCATTCATTCAGCGCATATTGAGTGCCTGCTATGCATTCTTTCCAAGGAGCTCTCAGCCAACCCACATAGAAGGAATTGAGGAATGAGTTTTTAGTAGTTACAGTCTTTGAAGGCAGTGAACATCTAGTCACCAAATTTCTATCAGTACTTTCATCCTTTAAACTTGAGACTATTTTTCCAACATTTTAACCACTTTTAGAAGGGCAAGGTGATTGCTATATGTAATCATGTATATCTCACTCACTGGATTTTGTGTCTCATAATACTAGTAGCTGTCTTAGACTTTCAGTACTTCTCTTTCCCCCCTTGTATAGCCTTCACAGTTTATAAAGCACTTTCACATTCTTTACCTCGTTTGATCCTTTTGATGATTCTGTGAGGTAGAAATCAATACCCCTATGTTACTGATGAGGAAAATGAAGATCAGAGGGGCAACTTGCCCAAGCTTACACAGGCAATAAAATAATCAGGTAATGAGGACTTAAACTGACATCTTCTCAGGGCTACTTCACTGCTCTTTCCATCCCACCTTTTCTACTTCCCTTCATAAAGTTAGTTCCATTGTCACAGGTGATCTTCTTGGGCTCATTTCTGAATCCTTTCCACTCTCCTATCCTCTTACACTGGATCCTAGTGAAAGTACATTTATGAGGGGCGGGGGGTGGGGGAAGGAAGTTATTTTTGGTTCCCTGGCTTCTTCCCAGGAAGATATTTCTAACCAGTTTGCCATTGTGTGGGCGTGCACACTTTTCCCCTCTGCTAGGCACACGTTTGTCATTTTCTTCCGTGTGACGATGGCTGAACTAGAGAAGACAGTGAAAGGTCTTCAGGCTGGCACAGCAGCTGACCCACAGCAGGTAGGCCAAATACGCCCACTCCAGCAAGTGGACTCTGGAGTACTTGGAAGCTGCTGAATCTTCTATTTCTTGGGTTCAGGGTTTCTTCTTCTAAGCTATTTCCTTTGAATTACTGAGATCCAGGATTTTTTTCCAAAAAATCCCTGGTTTAATTTCCCTTCCCTGTAGCTAGACGTGAGTTATTGGGCTCTGTTTTCTCTGGCTATTGCCCAGAAAAAGCGTGGACTGCTCCACAGGCCTTAGTTCTGGAAATAATGTTTTTGGTTGCTTGCAGCCTCATGTGCCCAGCAGTTTGCCCTTGCTGGCGTGAGGTGAGCAGGGCTGATTGAGATGCTGTGATGCTGGGCCTTGGCAGCTGGCTAACCAGACTGAGCTCAGCTGCTGAGAGCAAGGGCTAATACTGGGAGCTGGGCAGGCCTCAGAGCTCTGATAGCCAGCAGATATGTTGCAGAGGCTTTTACCTACATGGAAATTAGGGAAGAGAAAACCTCTTTTTCAAAGGTCTCTCTTTAATAATGTACCCTGTTGTTTTCACACATGTGCAGCTGTCAGAATCATCCTGTAGGTGCACTGGTTACCACATCTCTTTGGGAGGGTAATTAAATCTCTGAATAGCTATGTGATTCAAGAGCTATTTATTAGTGGGAAGTACAGTAAGAGAAGTGTTTGGCTGTGATTCAGAGGTGCCTGTATATCTGACTGCCCCCAGATTCATGAGGAGAAGCTCCTCTACTGGAACATGGCTGTTCGAGACTTCAGTATCCTCCTCAACCTGATAAAGGTGAGTGAGTATGGAGGCTCCTTAACCCATCTCACTGGCTCACCACAGAAACCAAGGGTCCTGGGTTCCAAAACTGACTCTTCTTCCTCCTCTCCCCACTTTTCCTTGCAGGTTTGCTGTTCCACCTGTCTTTTTCCCTTGTCCCCCTACTCATACCAGATAACCCCTGCTTGTCTCCGTAGGCAATATCTTTTTCCTTCTCTTCCTTCCTCTCTCCTGCCTATGCCATGTGCTACTTAATGACTCCCTGCTGTATGTGTCATTCCCCCACATTCTCTCACCTTGCCTTGGGTCTTCTGTGACCTAAGCACACGCCCTGCTATCTCGCCCTCCCAGCCCTGTATGCCTTTTCTATTCTTCAAGCACACTCTCTACTCCCACCCACTCCATGATTTTACTCTGGCTGTTCCCCCAGCCTAGAATGTCATTCTCCCTCCTTTCTGCTTCTCTTATCCACTCATTCTTAAGGTTTCAGATCAAGGTTTTGAACCGCTATAATGCCATCTTTTCAACATCCCCAGTTGGGATCAATTTCTTGTTCATCTTTGCTCTCTTCTTCCTTTTCTTCAACATCAGTTATGGTCTTTACTTTATTCTGTATTGTAATTAATTTAACTGTTGACATCTCTTTCCTCCACTAGATTCAGCTTCTTTAAGAGCAGGAACGGCACCTTCTTCATTTTAGAATTCTCTGCAGCACCCAGCGCTGTGCTGTATACAATGGGAAAGAGGCTGGGGTGTTCAAAAGAGCAGACCTCAGCTTTGGTTTCTTGCTTTCGTTTTTCCAGGTGTTTGACAGTCATCCTGTTCTGCATGTGTGTTTGAAGGTGAGAGATTTACCTGGCCCTCTTAGTATTTATTCTTCCCGTGGGTTGCTCTAGAAGAGGGCCTCAGTGAGATGCACTGCTCGATACCTTGCCCACAACCCGGTGTCTCCAGAACCAGTGCCAACAGCTGGTTACTTAGGGAAGGCGATGGAGATGCTTTTCCACACTAGTTGCATGACTGGAGAAGCCAATGTCCATATGAGTTCGGAAACTCTTGATCAGAGTCTTAGAACTTGGAGAAGCGGCTTCAGGGCCATTGGGAATGGGAGCAGTAGTCACCCTCCCTGCTACTCCTTCCCAGGCAACAGGGAGGAAGGGGTTGGATGATGCCTTTTTTTTTTTTATTGCTGCAAATATATATATAACACAACATTTCCCAGTTCAGCATTTTTCAGCTGTATAATTTTGGTTCTTCTTTTTAAAGCCCATGGAGTCACCTCATAAATGTGGGAGCCGATAGCCTGATAACTGCCAAACTCCTCTCCCATGGGGATAGCCTGGATTAGGGCTACAATTGATGGTAAACTCAGTAGGTTAAGAACCAGGGAATGTCAGGAAGAGAATGATTCTTCTCTGGTCCTGATGTTGCCTTCCGATTGATGGCATCCCATTATTGTGATCTTCACCCTGATGCCTGTACGAGAGGTGGTTGAGTTGGGGGTTATTTATCTAATCGGTAAATTCAGGAATTGGCCATGTGCTTCCTCAGCCTTACCCAGTTTTCCCTTTTTGGGAATAAAAGTTGTCCTCAGGGAGCTGAGTTCTCTGTTCCTCTATGCTCTCACTCTCAAGCTGAGCAGGCCAGCTCCTGTCCATTGGCTGTCACTTGCCACTGATTGTAAGTTCGCCTAATTCTGGGGCTTGAGTTAGCAGGCCCATGTGGTTTTTGCATTAAGCTACATTCTCCAAATTAATCCCCCCCGCAATTTATTTGTTTCTATATAAAAATAAGAAAATAAAACCCCCAAGCTGGGTGATCCTATGCTGCCACAGGCAGAGGCCTTTCAGGTGAAAGACCTCAGAAGTTACCAGTGTTCATCACATGTCTCCTGTCTTCTTCAGTACGGGCGTCTCTTTGTGGAAGCATTTCTGAAGCAGTGTATGCCGCTCCTAGACTTCAGTTTCAGAAAACACAGGGTAAGATCTGAGAGCAGAGAGCTAGGACATGCTCTGTACAGTTGCTCCAGGTTCTGGGCCCCAGTTCTACTTGGGCACCTCTGGTGGTACTTCAGCCATAGCGAGAGATGCCCAGTAGGACTGAATATTCCCAAGCAGGCTGAACTCAGACCCACTCTGGTTCAAACCCACCTTCCTACATCTAGTCTAGATCTGAGGGTGGTGTTCCTTCTAGCTTGATTTTATTGTGCTGCTACACTCCCATGGCCTCATGGCTCAGTATGTCATTTGCTTTTTCCTTTGTGCTTCTCTGGGTCTACTTTTAGGAGTCATGAAAAAAGAACTCATTTGTATCATAAAACTCTTTGCTGTTATAATGGACAGTTGTGAGAGTTTTTTAGCCAAGTGGGACCCAGGATTAGAGTAGTGAAATCGGGATGGAAATAGAGGTGATGATTTCTTACACGTATTTAGCAAGTTGAACTTTGCCAAACATTCTCACAATACTTGGTTGGTCCCTCATAACTCAGGGAGAAAGAGGGAGAGGGGGTTCTTTATCCTAATATTGTAGGTAGGAAAACTCAGGCATGGTAGTCTGCTAAAATCCAGGTCTTATCACTCTCAGATTTATTTATTTTTTTTCCATTACACAAGGGACAAGAGTGAGAGGTTGAGATTCGCAGCTAGCCAGCACTCCTCGTCCTGTTTGAGGGCCACGTTAAGATGATTATCGGTATAATGGCTAGAACTTACAGAGCGTATCCTCTTGGGAGCCCTTGGTTACAAGGGAATCTTGCATCTAAAATGAAACGAGAACATTTCATGCAACATTGTGAATTTTTTTATTATAGGAAGATGTTCTGAGCTTACTGGAAACCTTCCAGTTGGACACTAGACTGCTTCATCACCTGTGTGGGCATTCCAAGGTAAGAGGGAAAGCAGGCGTGTCTCCAGCCCTCCTGTTTGCTTAATCTGCAAGTGCTGTTGGGGGTTCTTGAGCTCCGGTTACTTCTTCCTTTTTTACCCTTCTTGAGCCTTTATATCTGGGGCTGTGTCTGTCCAAAGGCACTTGTTGAGAATGGTCAAATCTTCGGTTGCTACTTAAGATCGGAAATCATCTAGAAGGGAATTTCTGCATCTGAAATTTGATGCAAGCTCCATAGCCCTGTTTCCTCTAGAAGCTCTTCTTCTGTGAGAGATACAGATTGCTGGTGTATTACTGCTACAAAGTACTCTGTGTGGGAGGACTATTATGTAAGTAATGACTCTCTGCTGGAGACAAGAGGCGGCTCTAAAAGCAGCCATCTTTAAAGCTGTTTAGTTCTACTTACTTGACAAAGAACACGTCTGTCTCTTGTGATAACATTTTAGCATTAAAGGACTTATCTACTTGAAGCCTTCTTAACAGCTCATGAACCAGACACCTTTTGTCTGAAGGAACACAGATAAAAGCCATAGAGTTCTGCAGTCACTGGCAAACCAAATGATTCTTCTATCCTGTTCCTATTGCTCACTTCCTCCTCTAGTTCTAAGTTTAGAATGTGCTGAACAGTAGAATTTTAAGGACTCTTCTTCTTAGCTAAATAGGGCAATTCTGTTGCTTTATAGCAGCATAAATATGTTTAAGAATATTCTAGGTAAATTCATTGATTGGTCAGTAAGTTCTGAAGAGGAAGTTAGAGGTGTTGGTGGTATGTCTTTAGGCTTTTCGAGTTTTTTAGCTTAAAGATCAGCTGCCATTCTCTTTGGAGTACTCTGCCAGACCACTACAGTTTGATGGAACATGTCTCTGGCAAGGTTTATGTGCTTATAGAATGCTCAGGGTGTCAGGAATTAAAAAGTTTTTGTACAGGAAATGTGAAAGTATGATGATGAAGCCAGGTGGATGCCTCTGTTCCCACTTAGATTCACCAGGACATGAGACTCACCAAACATGTGCCTTTGCTCAAAAAGACCTTGGAGCTGTTGGTTTACAGAGTGGAAGCCATGCTCATCGTCAACAATTGCCGGGAGGCTTTCTGGCTGGGCAATCTCAAAAACCGGGACTTACAGGTAAGCCTGGGGCTCAGCCAGTGATAATGCCCCACACCTATTCTTTGTGAGCACATTGAAAGTATGTCAGGGAGGTCACCTCAGCCCTTTGCCTTCAGTAAGATGCTTTTGTCTATGGCTGTTTAGCTTATAGAGTTAGGGCACATTGCTTATGGGCTCTGGTCACAGGCTGCACCCCTCGTCCAAGGCAGGAAGGGCTCCAAAAGCATGCGATTGATTTAAACAGGGTTTCACAAATAGAGGAGCCAGATCAGTACAAACCTCTCTCCACAACCAGAGGGGCTCCTTTAGGCCCTACCGAGGGTAGAATCACAGTAGCATTTTTGTATATGGACAAACATTTTAAAAAAATCTTTTCCTCCAGAAACTAGTCTGTCTTATCCCTGAAATTATTCTCTGGATAAATTCAACAAGTGAGCATTTCTGAGGTCTTTCAGTTGTCTGACTTTGGGCTGAAATGTTAGGTTGCTTATAATACTGCTTTGGCGATATAGCATTTTCCCACGGGAGTCCCAGCCCTTTTCATTCATGCTTATAGTATCTGAATGTTATAATCTATTACATATGAAAAAAATAGTAGCACAGAGATTTTGCTTCCTTTCTTCACATTAACCTTGTGAGAGAGGTACTATTGTTTCCATGAGAAAATTGAAGCTCAGTAACTTACCTAATTTAACAAATAAGTGGGCATAGCCAGGATTTTAGTCCATGCAGTCCTGCTCCAAAGTTGATGTTCTTAACTCCTTCATACCAGGCGGTACATACAGTGACCGCTTAACTTTTTCAGCCTCTGGGGTTTATTGGGAAGCTGTTTTCCTATTGAAAGTGCATGCTGCTGCAAGGCAGGGGCCTTTATGGCTGTTTGAAACAGAAGAATTTGGTATGTGCCGCAAATTACTACTTTTACAGCGTATTGTATGAGGTGATGCTGAATTAATATATCTTTTAGGTAAAATATGGGGGAAATTTTTAAAGTGGTACATGTGTGGGGTAGAATTAGAGGTACACATATGTACCACTGTACTCTGAGGGTAGGATTGTGGGAGGGGGCAAGAAAAAAAATCCATCTACCTGCCAAAAATTCAGACGCACTCAGTGATTCAGCATGCTTCCATTAATTGAAACACATGGTAGCAACAAAAAATTCACAACAGAAAGTAATTCATTATACCTTCAGCCTCTGTATGGCCATTCGTAGCTGGTGTATTAGTGCTCATATACCTTAAGGTATTTGGGAAATTTGAGAGCCATAGTCAACATTGACTAAAAGAATCACTAACACAATCTAGCCCTGTAAAGTCTAAGATGATATTAGAATACATAACTGCATCAGGCATGGGCAAGTCAGAAACCTTGGCCTGAAAATCACTTCTCCAGATACTTATCACAAGTCAATGTCCATATTTAACTATGTTTGAATGACTAGAATATTTTCCTTTTTCCTTCCCATAAACTAAACCTTTCTCCGTTTGCCTCTCCCATATCTATGGAAAGTAACTATAACTATACTTCCCTTTTTCCCCTTTGAGGTCCCAAATATGGTCATTATAACCCACCATTTGTCTTGATCCACATTTAGGGTGAAGAAATTATGTCCCAGAATTCCCAGGAGAGTACAGCAGATGAGAGTGAGGATGATACATCGTCCCAGGTCTCCAAGAGCAAAGCAAAAGAGGTATCTCTGCTAAAGGCAAGAGATGTGCCTTGATGGTTACTTTTGTTAATTATTCTGAGTTGGTACATTGTGCAGAACTTTCCATGCTTATGTTTATAATCAAACACTTCTATGCCATTTCCATTCCCTCCAAAACAAGTTTATGTGCTTATATAAATTCTGTGAGGCCCAAAAAAAGCAACCACACAATCTTACAATCATTCTTGGGTATCTCAAGTTAGCATATCTTACAGAGTTGAAAATTTCCTTCCATTGTAGACTATTTTCCATAAATTCATATCTGAAACCATTTTAAAGGACAGAAGAGAAGGGGTCAAAGTATTCTGAGTATTGAAAAGAATGAGTTAAACCATTTAAGCATATTTGAACACATAAAAATAGAAATGTTTTAACTGAAGCACAGAGTCAAGAGCTGCCACCACTGAGGGATAAAATAGAGTAGGGGTCCTTATTTTCTGGGGTACAGATGCTTTTGAGAGTTTAAAGAAAGCTAAAGAAAAATGTGTACATTTGCAAATTTTGCTATGATTTGGGTAGGCTATAGACACCGAGCCACCACTTATCTGTCAGTTTGTCTTACTGTGGTGGTTTACGTGTTTCTTTGTTGCTGGAAGCTATGCCACCAGTATTTCAAATACCAGCAGTGTCATCCATGGTGGACATGTTTCAGTAAAACTTCCAGACCAAGATAGAGTAGGAAGAAGGACCTAGTGATCTATTTCTAAAAAATTGGCCAGTGAAAATCTTATGAATAGCTGCAGAAGGTTATCTGATATCGTGCTGGAAGATGAGCCCCTCAGGTTGAAATGCATTCAAAATACGACTAGGGAAGAGCTACCTCCTCAAAGTAGAGTCAGCCTTAATGATGTGGATCAAGTCAAGCTTTTGAGACCTTCATTTGCTGATGTGGCATAACTCAAAATGAGAAGAAACAGCTGCAAACATCCATTAATAATCGGAATGTGGAATGTACAAAGTATGAATCTAAGAAAGTAGGAAGTCGTCAAAAATGAAATGGAACCCATAAAGATTGATATCCTAGCGTTAGTGAGCTGAAATGAACTGGTATGGGTTGTTTTGAATCAGACAATCATATGGCCTGCTATGCCAGGAATGACAAATTGAAGAGGAATGGCATCACATTCATCGTCAAAAAGAACATTTCAAGATCTGTCCTTGTACAGGATGGTAGTACAGTACAGGATGGTAGCCATACACCTACAAGGAAGACTAGTTAATACAAGTATTATTCAAATTTACACACCAAACACTAATGCCAAAGATGAAGAAACTGAAGATTGTTAACAACTTCTGCAGTCTAAAATTGATCAAACATGCAAACAAGATGCATTGATAATTACTGGTGATTGGAACATGAAGGTTGGAAACAAAGAAGGATTGGTAGTTGGAAAATATGGCCTTGGCGATAGAAATGACGCCAGAGATCACATGATAGAATTTTGCAAGACCAATGACTTCTTCATTGCAAATACCATTTTTCAACAACATAAACAGTGACTATACATGTGGACCTTGTTGGATGGAATACACAGGAATCAAATCGATTATATCTATAGAAAGAGACAATGGGAAAGCTCAATATCATCAGTCAAAACAAGGCCAGAGGCCGACTGCAGAACAGACCATCAACTGGTCACATGAAAGTTCAAGTTGAAGCTGAGGAAAATTAAAACAAGTTCCTGAGAACCAAAGAACGACCTTGAGTATATCCCACCTGAATTTAGAGACCACCTTACGAATAGATTTGGTGCATTGAACACTAATGACTGAAGACCAGATGCATAAAGGACATCATACATGAAGAAAACAAAAGGTCATTAAAAATACAGAAAAGAGAAGACCAAAATGGATGTCAGAAGAGACTTTAAAACTTGCTCTTGAATGTAGAGTGGCTAAAGCAAATGGAAGAAATGATCACTTAAAAGAGCTGAACAGAAACATAAACTCTAACAACACTGCAAAGAGGAATTGACAGTTCCACAATAATAGTAGGAGACTTCAACACACCACTCTCAGTAAAGGACAGAACAACTAAGAAGAAACTCAGCAAAGATACAGAAGACCTAAAGGGCACAATCAGCCAATTTGACCTCAGAGACATGTATAGAACACTCCATCCAACCGCTGCAAAGTACACATTCTTTTCCAATGCACATGGAACGTTCTCCAGAATAGACCACATCTTAGGCCACAGAGCAATCCTCAACAAGATCCAAAACATTGAGATAATTCAAAGTATCTTCTCTGACCACAATGCCATCAAGTTAGAAATTAACAATAGAAAGAGCAAGGGAAAAAAATCAATTACATGGAAACTGAATAATACCCTGCTTACACATCACTGGGTAATAGAAGAAATCAGAGACGGAATAAAAAAATTCCTAGAATCAAATGAGAATGAAAACACATCATACCAAAACCTTTGGGACACAGCAAAGGCAGTCCTCGGAGGACAATTTATAGCAATAGATGCACATATCAAAAAAGAAGAAAGGGACAAAATCAAAACATTAACTACAGAACTCAAACAAATAGAAAGAGAACAGCGAAAAAAGCCCACAACCACCGGAAGAAAGGAAATAGTAAAGATCAGAGCAGAAATAAATGAAATAGAGAACAGAAAAACAATAGAAAGAATCAACAAAACCAAAAGTTGGTTCTTTGATGGAATCAACAAA
Source organism: Dugong dugon (assembly GCA_030035585.1). Taxonomy (NCBI): domain Eukaryota; kingdom Metazoa; phylum Chordata; class Mammalia; order Sirenia; family Dugongidae; genus Dugong; species Dugong dugon. The sequence continues at coordinate 36,654,009 of CM057481.1, read as the reverse complement.
ATCGACAAACCACTGGCCAGACTGACAAAACAAAAACAGGAGAGGATGCAAATAACCCAAATAAGAAGTGAAAATGTGGGACATTACAACAGACCCAACTGAAAGAAAAAGGATTATAACAGAATATTATGAAAAACTATACTCCAACAAATTTGAAAACCTACAGGAAATGGACAAATTTCTAGAAACACACGGCCTACCCAAACTACAACAAAGTGATGTTGAAAATCTGAACAGACCCATAACAAGAGAAGAGATTGAAAAGGTAATTAAAAAAAACTCCCAACCAAAAAAAGCCCTGGCCCAGATGGCTTCACTGGAGAATTCTACAAAACATTTGCAGAAGAGCTTGTACCATTACTACTCAAGCCATTTCAGAGCACAGAAAAGGAAGCAACACTTCCAAATTCATATGAAGCCAGCATAACACTGATACCAAAACCAGGCAAAGACGTCACAAAAAATGAAAATTACAGACCAATATCTCTCATGAATATAGATGCAAAAATTCTGAACAAAATTCTAGCCAATAGAATTCAGCATCATATCAAAAAAATAATACACCACGACCAAGTAGGATTCATACCAGGTATGCAAGGATGGTTCAACATTAGAAAATCAATCAACATAATCCACCACATAAATAAAAGGAAAGAAAAAATCACATGATCATCTCAATTGACCCAGAAAAGGCATTTGACAAAGTCCAACACCCATTCCTGATAAAAACTCTCAATACAATAGGTACAGAAGGGAAATTTCTCAACATAATAAAGGGCATCTATGCAAAACCAATGGCCAACATCATTCCTAATGGAGAGAGGCTGAAAACATTCCCCTTGAAAACAGGAACAAGACAAGGATGTCCTTTATCACCACTCCTATTTAACATTGTGCTGGAAGTTCTAGCTAGAGCAATAAGGCAAGAAAAAGAAATAAAGGGCATCCAAATTGGTAATGAAGAAGTTAAACTGTCCCTGTTTGCAGATGATATGGTACTATACAAAGAAAACCCTAAAGACTCCACGAGAAATCTCTTGGAACTAATAGAAAGATGCAGCAGAGTAGCAGGATACAAGATAAACATTCACAAATCAGTTGGATTCCTATACACCAATAAGGAGAACGATGAAAAGGAAATCAGGAAAACAATACCATTTATAATAGCCCCTAAAAAGATAAAATACTAAGGAATAAATCTAACCAGGGATATAAAAGACCTATACAAAGAAAACTACAAAACACTACTGCATGAAACCCAAAGGGATCTACATAAATGGAAAAACATACCATGCTCATGGATAGGCAGACTCAACATTGTGAAAATGACAATTCTACCCAAAGCAATTTACAAATACAACGCAATCCTGATCCCAATAACAACAACATTCTTCAAAGAGATGGAAAGATTAATCATTAACTTTATATGGAAAGGGAAGAAGCCCCGAATAAGTAAAGCAATACTGAAGAAGAAGAATAAACTTGGAGGACTCACACTACCTGACCTCAGAACCTACTATACAGCTATAGTAGTCAAAACAGCCTGGTACTGGTACAATGACAGATACATTGACCAGTGAAACAGAATTGAGAACCCAGATGTAAATCCATCCACCTACGGTCACCTGATCTTCGACAAGGGCCCAAAGTCCATCAAATGGGGAAAAGACAGTCTTTTTAACAAATGGTGCTAGCAAAACTGGGTATCCATCTGCAAAAAAATGAAACAGGACCCATACCTCACGCTGTATACAAAAACTACTTCAAAATGGATCAAAGACCTGAATATAAAGCCTAAAACTATAAAGTTCATAAAAGAAAAAATAGGACCAACACTACAGGCCTTAATACACAGCATTAGCAGGATACAGACCATAACCATCACGCACAGACCCTGATAGATGAGCTAGATAACTGGGATCTTCTAAAAATCAAACACCTGTGCTCTTCAAAAGACTTCACCAAAAGAGTAAAATGAGAACCTACGACTGGGAAAAAATTTTTGGACAGTACAAGTCAGACAAAGGTCTAATCTCCATAATCGACAAGAAAATCCAACACCTCTACAACAAAAAGACAAATAATCCTATTAAGAAATGGGCAAAGGAAATGAACAGACACTTCACCAAAGAAGACATTCAAATGGCCAACAGACACATGAGGAAATTCTCGCTATCACTGGCCATTAGAGAAATGCAAATTAAAACCACAATGAGATACCATCTCACCCCCGGCATTACTGGCACGAATCAAAAACACTGGAAATAACAAATGTTGGAGAGGCTGCGGGGAGATAGGAACTCTTATGCACTGCTGGTGGGATGCAAAATGATACAACCATTTTGGAAAATGATATGGCACTTCCTCAGAAAGTTAGAAATAGACATACCATTCGATCCAGCAATCCCACTACTAGGAATATATCCTAGAGAAATAAGAGTCGTCACTCGAATAGACGTATGCACACCTATGTTCATGGCAGCATTGTTCACAATAGCAAAACGATGGAAACAACCTAGATGCCCATCAACAGATGAATGGATAAACAAACTATGGTACATACACACAATAGAGTACCATGCAACGAGAAAGAACAACAATGACTCTGTGAAGCATCTCATAACATGGATGAAACTGGAGGACATTATGCTGAGTGAAATAAGTCAATTACAAAAGGACAAATATTCTATGAGACCTCTATTGTAAAAACCCATGAAAAAGTTCACACACAAAATGTAACAATCTTTGTTGGTTACCAGGGATGGGAGGGTGGGGGGGAAATACTAAATAGGCAATAGATAAGTGGTATCTTGGGTGAAGGGTGAGACAGTACACAATACAGGGGAAACCAGCACAACCCGTACAAGGAAAGGTCATGGAAGCCCCATAGACACATCCAAACTCCCTGAGGGACTGAATTGCTGGGCGAAGGGCTGTGGGGACCATGGTCTCGGGGAACATCTAGCTCAATTGGCACAACAGTTTATAAAGACAATGTTCTACATTCTACCTTGGTGAGTAGTGTCTGAGTCTTAAAAGCCTGTGAGCAGCCATCTAAGATACTCCACTGGTCTCATCCCTTCGGGAGCAAGGGAGAATGAAGAGAACAGGATACAAGGAGAAGATTGGTCCGAAGGACTAATGGACCACAGCTACCAAGGCCTCCACCGGACTGAGTCCAGTACAGCTAGATGGTGCCCGGCTACCACCACTGACTGCTCTGACCAGGATCACAACAGAGGGTTCTGGACAGAGCTGGAGAAGGATGTAGAACATAATTCTAACTCCCAAAAAAAAGACCAGATTTACTGGCCTAACGGAGACTGGAGAATCCCCGAGAGTATGGCCCCCAGACACCCTTTTAGCTCAGTGATGAAGTTATCTCCGAGGTTCACTGTTCAGCCTGGGAGTGGACAGCCCTGTAAAACCACATGGGACTAGTGAGGTACAGTAGTCCAGTGACAAGGGCCAGAAGGCAGAAGGGGACAAGGAAGCTGGTGATAGGGAACCCAAGGTTGAGTAAGGATATTGTTGATGTGTTGTGAGATTGTTAACCATTGTCATAGGGCAACGTGTAGTAACTGTTAAGTGAGAAACTATTTTGTTCTGTAAGCCTTCATCTTAAGTGAGAATAGCAACACAATTGGAAGAGCATAGTCAATGTCACTGAACTGTGGATGTAGAAATTTTTGAAATGGTGTATCTTTGGCTATGTGTATTTTCACCAAAAAAAAAGGTTGAGAAGTTAGAGGGTTGACATGTTGTGGGGTTGTTAACCAATGTCATAAAACAATATGTGTACTGCTGTTTCATGAGAAACTATTTGTTCTGTAAGCCTTCACCTGAAGTACAATTAAAAAAAAAAAAAAAAAAAGCTGAACAGAATATTTCAAAGGGCAACTCGAGAAGACAAACTATTATAATGAAATGTGCAAAGACCAGGAGTTAGAAAACCAAAACCAAAAGGGAAGAATATGCTTGGCTTTTCTCAAGCTGAGAGAACTGAAGAAAAAATTGAAGCCTTGAGTTGCAATCTTGAGGGATTCTATGGGCAAAATATTGAACAATGTAGGAACCATCGAAAGCAGATGGAAGGAATACACAGAGTCACTGTGCCAAAAAAATTGGTCAGCATTCAACCATTTCAGGAGGTAGCATATGATCAAGAACCGGTGGTACTGAAGGAAGAAGTCTAAGCTGCACTGAAGGCATTGGCAAAAAACGAGACTCCAAGAATTGACGGAATAGCAATTGAGATGTTTCAACAAACGGATGCAATGCTGGAATCAGTCGTCTATGCCAAGAAATTTGGAAGACAGCTACCTGGCCAACCAACTGGAAGAGATCTATGTTTGTGCCCATCCCAAAGAAAGGCGATCCGACGGAGTGTGGAAATTATAGGACAACATCATTAATATCACACACAAGTAAAATTTTACTGAAGATAATTCAAAAACGGTTGCAGGGAACTGGCAGAAATTCAAGCAGGATTCAGAAGCGGACGTGGAATGGGGGATATCATTGCTGATGACAGATGGATCATGGCTGAAAGCAGAGAATACCAGAAAGATGTTTACCTGTGGATCTGTAGTCAATACCGATGGAAGCAGCAGTCAAGAAATCAAACAATGTCTTGCATTAGGCAAATCTGCTGCAAAAGACCTCTTTAAAATGTGAAAAAGCAGAAATGTCACTTTGAGGACTAAGGTTCGCCTGAACCAAGCCATGGTATTTTCAGTCTCCTCATATGCATGTGGAAGCTGGACAATGAATGAGGAAGATCAAAGAAGAATTGATTCATTTGAATTATGGTGTTGGCAAAGAATATTGAATATACCATGGCCTGCCAGAAAAATGAATGAATGTGCTTTAGAAGAAGTACAGCCAGATTGCTCCTTAGAAGGGAAGATGGTGAGACTTTGTCTCACGTATTTTGGACGTGTTATCAGGAGGGATCAGTCCCTGGAGAAGGACATCATGCTTGGTAAAGTGAGGGTCAGCGAAAGAGAAGAAGACCCTCAACCAGATGAATTGACACAGTGGCTGCAACAATGGGCTCAAACATAGCAACGATGGTGGGGATCGCACAGGACTAGGCAGTGTTCTGTTGTGCGTAGGGTCACTATGATTCAGAACCAACTTGACAGCACCTAACAACAACAACATAGACACTGAGAAGCTCAGGTTTAAGAATCCCTGCTGTGGAGTCTCTGCGCAATTTGAGGCTGATGCAGAAAGATCATTTAGTAAGAAAAATTATTTTGTTACATGCTTCTCTGTTTTATTTGTATCTACACCTCCACCTTGTTTGCATAAAGAATTTAAGGGATGTTATAATATTTGGTACTTTTTCTTAAACAAACCTCCCAGATTAGAGTCACAGATTAGATGGGATTTTATGCTGATTCTCGTTGAGGTATGCCAGTATTTTTTAATTTAACAAACCTTTCTTCATGTACTGAATGCCTGCTTTGTTCCTATGTTAAATACATGCAATAGAGCTGAAAGACCATGGCTTATATAAAAGTCATGCAAACTTGGTTTAGTTACAGAATGGCAATATAGGTCATTATCAGAATGGTCTCCCTCCATGGTCTTGGATTAAAAGTCATGACGTCAAGAAGCATGAGAGAGCCTTTGATTCATTTTATAAAGGAATTGTTTAAAACCTATCATTGGTAATTAGTACATTTGTATTTCCTGTGGGAGCAGTATGACAATTCATGGGATCATCTAGAGCAGTGACCTAATATTTAACTTAATTATCCTTTGCCCCTTAGGAGGAAGAAGATGAAGCAAGTGATGAAGGAAAAGAGCAAGACAGTGATGAGAGTGATGACGACTCTGATTAAACCTCAGAGAGACTGTTGCCATCTCCTCCCCATCTCTACCAGCCTCTTAGCATTTTGTGTTCAGGGTTCGAAATCTGCTATCTGCCTTTTTAACTGGAAGCGTCCTTTTTATCCTTAAAGAGGGGGCTTTATCTAATCAACTTAATTGTGGATTTCATAGATTGTCTAACACCACCAAAGACCCTGGCTCAGGATTCCAGTGTACCATTACTTACTGGTTTGAGTAAGTATGGCAGTGCTGTGCTGCTGAGTAAAAACTCTGTTTAGTGAAGTCTGAGTCTTATAATTCTGGGTTTTGGGAGCTAGTTTCAAAACTCTTTGATTTATTCTGTAATTTAAGCCCATACCATTTTTACAAATAAATTCCCTTTTAAGTTCTGCCTTAGCTACCTCATTCCTCCTACTGGCTTTCCTTCATCATTCAAGGATTAGATGGGATTAAATTGGGGTTTGTGCAGAGAAATAATGGAGACTAGTAGCAACAAATCACTTCTACACATTAAAATCATGTGTTTCCTATTATGAAGACCATCTTTGAAATGAGATCTCTGTGACTGTTCTGGAGGAGTTACTTGAATTTGTCAATGCCCAGAGAAAGTCAACAAGGAATATTTTGGCTGCTTGGTTTTTGTTTTTGCCATGGTGTTAATATAAGACAGGGAAAAAAGACAGCATCAAACTCATGATGACTTTGTGTATATATAAGGTTTATTTCCACATTATTCTGAGTTATACCAATAATCTGTAGTTATAAGAATGTTACAGAATTACTTGTAGGTTATTAAAAATAGAACATTAGGAGTTCACTTCAGCTACAGCGGGGAACTCTCTTCTGCTAGAAAGCCCAGTTGCAGTGCTGCTACCAAATTCTTTCTTGCCAAGCTGTAAATATTGTTAAATATTTCTTAATATTTCTACCCACATTTGTACTATCCAATGGTATAAGGGTATGACTTGTTAGGTGTTTCTCTTCCTGGTGGGAGGAGGTATTTAATTTTTATTTTTTTAAAATAATCCTGGACTCAAACGTTAGATTTTTGACAACTTCATCCTCTGGTATATAGAAATCCATACGTCCCCTTCCCTGATAGCCCTTTGTTCCCCAGCTGATTGTGGTCTTTCGTGTTTTAAGTGAAATCACACTAGGCGCATTGGTTTATGTGGTTTGTTTAATGGCTCTTTATCACATGTACATGTCAGTGTTAGTTTGACTTTCTTTTAAATGGTTGTTCAACTTTACAAGGGAGATGTTCTCTCTTGCTCTATGTCACTGGCCATTTTTTGGAGGGAAGGGGCTTCTGAATTGTCACTGCTTGACAGCAAAGCAAGTGGCTGGGGTGGTGCCACAGTTCTGTTTACGTGGACAGGTTCTGTAAGCTTTCAGCACATACCAAAGGAACTGGGAATCAGGCAGAAACCCTTTACTTGGAGTGTTGCAAGGCAAAGGTGCACTTCTTGTATGTTGCATACAACAAGAGGATAGAGCGCAGCATCTGTTTGCACATAGTCACCGTCATCTGAATCTGAGGCTCCTTAAGTCCAGTGGGCCACTGGTGCTCCCGACTGATGATTTTGCAAAAGGCTGACTTGTCTGAAACTCTGAAGGTCCCAGTCCACTTTGGTGGCTGAGCCGTAATGACCCTGCCAAAGACAGAATCTACGCCACTGAGGCGGACAGGCTGGGGCTTCCTGACCAGCCCTTTCTTGTTGTTCATGGTTTGGAGCTCTGATGTGTGGCAGGGTAACTTGGGACTCACTCCAGTTTCCAGAAATGGGCTGTCTAGGACTAGCGTGACCTCTTGAAAGCACAGCTGTACTTCAAGGTCAGAAGGGGTGTGTGGGAAGCAGGGGGATGCCCTAAAGGGGTGTTTGGAAGAAGGTGTAGGTGTCGTGTGCCGCAGCCATTGAAAGCTCTCATCCAGTGGGGTCCATGGTGACCAGAGCTGGTATCCCGCCATTGAAAGTCCTAAAGGAGAGGAATCAGAACATGGAATTTCCCTGGCATGCTTTTGATGGGGGCATGGCTGTTCAAATTCGTATCTCTGCCTCATTAATGACTTAAACTTACTCTGTAGTTCCCATGAACAGATTCCAATAGGTGTTGGAGTGTTGGTAATTCTATAAAAGACAGTAGGGGATGGTAGCTAGTGTTGAATCTAGCAACTGCTGTGTGTGCTAACACTTTATTAAACCTTATCACAAGCCTCTGAAGGTAGGTTTAACCCATTTTACAGATTAGGAAGTGGATTTGTCTGAATTGGACTATCCCAGTCCATCTTTAGGACCTCTGCTGTGTTAATAATGGCTAAAGAGTCAACTCCTCTGAGGTGGCAGAGGCTGCTGGAACTTCAGGATAAAACATTATCTGTGGTTAGAAGCTTAGAAAGACCATGTCTTATCAAATATTTATAACTCTAAATCCCATGTACTTTTCTTTATACCATTGATTCTTAAAGTATGATCCCTGGACTAGCAGCTTCAGCACCATCTGGGAATTTGTCAGATACATGCAAATTATTGGGCTCCACTTCAGACTTACCGATTCTAGAAACTCTGCCGGTGGGAGCTCAGCAATATGCGGTTAAATAAGCTCCCCAGGGGATGTACCTTATAGTTTGAGAACTTCTTATGCTTCTCCTTTTGAGGAATTCAAGCTTCCACCATTCTTAATTATGGAGACAGCCTCTTCTTGGCCCTACATCCTCAGTATTTCCTGACACACAGAGTAGCTCTCTTTCAGAGCCCTGGCCTACCTATGTACAGGCTCAGAGAAATTACACTGGGCTGGGAGGAAAAAAAGTTTCCAAGGCCAGCCTACAACATTTTAAAGATTTTTCCAGTTTTTCTAAGTATGTCTTTTTCTCATCTAGGAGAGACCCACCATGTGGTTAAGACCTTGATTTTTTTTCCCCCTCCTTTGAAGGTAACTCTTTAAGGGCTGGGAAGATATTGCTAACTCAAAAATTTTGCCAGTAGAATTTGGATTTCTGATAATTATACTTCAAAAGTGCCAGTATATAAAGAGTTTTTCTGAATTCAGAAGAAGCTAACATTTTGAGCGCCTACCTATATGTTAAGAGGCATAGTAGATCCCTTTTCTTTCCAGCCAAGTGTATTCCTCTGTCCCTTCTCTCTTCTCCCACAAAAGCCAACAGCATCAGATCTGATCCCATCCCATCCAGTAATTGCCCTGGAAGTGCTATGAAAAGTGGACAGCTCGACCATAGTTTGTGACACAAACTATTGATTTTTAGTTTTGAAAGAACTGTTGGTGACATTTCAAACCAGAAGACCTGCTCTTAACAATGGTTAATATAAAGGAGGTTTGTTGATTTCCTCCAACTAGTACAGTTCTCATAATCTGTGCAGGCCCTTTGTACGTACTAAGTGTTCAAATATCTGGACTGCCTTAGGATGAGAAACACTGACACCCAAGGGACAGCCTGGAAAGTCTTCTGATGCTTGATATGATGACCCTTAGAGCATATATCCAAGACCAGGGCTACTCTGGTACAACTCCTCTGGGCATATGATGAAAAAAAGATAATCCCAGGATCCTTTTCCTTATTCATTTCTTATGAGAAAATAGAACCAGAGGTGAAAGGTTTTGTCAAAGGTCAAACCTTGGATGTGTAGCAGAACCAGCAGGGGATGAGAGGACTCCTGACTTCAAATCTTTCCACCACTTCACACAAGTGCAAGGGTGACTTTTGGGTGTATGAAGGAAGAACGGGTGGGCCATTAGTCAATTCCTCCCACAAATCCTTACAGCACACTACAGGCACCTGATAGCCGGGCACAAATCTTTCCACCACTTCACACAAGGTTTAGATAAAGGTGGTTCACTGGCACCGCCACTTGGAGATCGCTATCATCCACTCCAGGAGGGTTGAACCTAGGAAGTCTGTTCAGGCTGCTCTAGTAGCCCCCAGGTGGGAGACTCCTGTTTCTCCCGGGCGAACAGGCTTCCCCCTTCATACCCTCCTCTAATTCCAAGGAGCCCCTGGAATTTCCCCACCTGGGAAATAGGAAGGCAGCAGCCAAAGTGCAGCTGAGATTCTCGTGAACTGCGATCCAGAGGGTCTGGAGCTGCCCGGGGTTGGGAGGCTCCCCCTCCCAGCTAGAAGAGAGAGCTTGTCTCCCGGGGTCCCTACCCGGAGGCGGGGCCCAGAGAGCTCTGGCCAAGGCGGAGGTGGCTGTGGGAGCCTGGGCCCGGTCCCACCATCCGGGCCGGGGGCTCACCTGCTGAACTCCGCGGGCCGCACGCTCCAGAGTGGCGGCTGCTGTACCCGAGCCGCATCTTTTCTCCACCGGGCGCCTGGCAACCGCCTTTGTGACCCAGGATCTCGGAGAAGCCCGAGCCGCAGGGGTGGGGGGTGGGGGGTGGGGGGTGGGTGCTCGAGGCGCCCCTGCTGTGAGGCGTCAGGGCTGGACTCTCTACCCCACCTCCTTGAAAAGCCGGTTCTGAGACTCGTTCTTCAGCAGGGGGGATTCGAATCCCGTCTTCCTCTCTCCTCTCCCCACTCTCCAAGTCTTACCTGTGTGTGTTTTCATCAAGTCTCAACCTCAGCATCCAGCACCCGTTCCAACACCTGGAACAGAGGCCGGACACACCCACTTCAGAGACACTGGTCAGGAACGTGCATAAACGTCCTGGGACCTGTAGTTAATAAAAGTTAGTGTCTAATTACACCCAGTTCAGTGAGTGTTCAGGTGGAATTACCTAGATCCCTGAAGGCCTTTGTTGGCTGTATTTTGGAATGATCCCATTTCAAGGAAACAATTTATAAATGCTAGGACTGTCAAGAGCAAAAAAAAAGATACATCTTTCCTTGATTTTCTAACTGAAAGTTAAATCTCAAAAACTACAATCCTGTCCCATCCTTATAATGCTGAAAAACTGACACCTTCCCCTTAAGGCGTGATTCGACAGCTCTGTAAGCATCATGTCAAAAAACTACCCTGGATCACTGAGGGAAAAGAGGATGTCTGTCCAGTTCACCCCCATCCCCTGTGCCCGGCTATCAGGTGCCTGTAGTGTGCTGTAAGGATTTGTGGGAGGAATTGACTAATGGCCCACCCGTTCTTCCTTCATACACCCAAAAGTCACCCTTGCACTTTTCAAGGTGTAGAAGACAGCACAATAAGAGCTGTCACCTTTTGTTTGGCTCTTTGGGTGAAGCTGGAGGGGAGGGACTAGGGATGGGGATGGGATCAGGCCAAGATCTTGTTCTGGAAGATAGTCTTGAGGGACTACTCATGAAGGAGGCCCACAGTCAGACGCCCACTGTGCGCGTGTATGTGCCCTGTGGAAGGAGAGACAAAGGGAAGAGAATGATGAGACTTGGAAGGGATACAAGTGATTTTTGAATTATAAACCTTTTTTTCCAGTAAGTTTACTTTTATTTTCCCCTTAAATAAAATCAGCATCTATTATTTTAAAAAGTAAACAAAACAATAATAGTTTCGATTGCAGTTTTTTTTTTTTTAAATGTAAGTCCCCAAAGCAAAATTGTATGATTAAAAATTGTTGGACAGATACAAGTGTATTTTATTTTCTGCTCTCTGCATAAATGTAAACTGACCTTGAGTACGTGCTTTGTGAGGTGTCTGGCACGATTTTTAGTGTGTTACTTATCCTTACTCCATAATCCTCCTGATAGTCCTAACCCGTCAATGTTGCTATCCTCGTATTACACGTGAAGAAACCAAAATTCAGAGGGATGAAATGATTCATCTCTGGTAGATTTGGGATTTGAAACCTAGATGGCCTGCCTTTAATTGATAAGTAGGTCTGTCTGACTTCTTTGTGACATGGGAGCAAAAAATTACATCAATAGCATCACTTATAAAGTAGGGCCTCAAATAGGAAGACTCTGTACACACCCAGGGCTCCCTAGTTGTCAATATCTACTTATTTTAGAAATGATTTATGTGAACACGTAGAAGAGCTCAGACAGACCTGTTTTCAGAGTGGCCAAGCAAAAAGATAACGGAGTATAGAATCAGCTGGTTAAGGTCAACCGCTTAAAAGGCTGTGTGACCCTAAACTTCAATTTTCTCATCTGTAAAAGGGTGGTAATGTAATCTCTTCCTGACTTCCTCCCACGGGGTTTGTGAGGGCCCGGTGAGGTAATCACTGCCAAGCATTTTTATGAACTATAAAATCTTCTACCAGAATAAAGAACTGTTAGAAATGTTTTCTTCTCAACTACGGCTAAAAGTAATCTGAGTTTTCACATTTTTTATAAAAGGCATTTACTGAATAAACCAGATTGTAAATATTCCCCCAAACCAAATAAAATTGCTCATAATTCTACTACCTTAACAAATCAGATATTGACATTTTTGGTATATCCTTGTTGTTGTCAAGCAGACATTTTTTACATAGTTTCAGTTTTAAAAAATTGTATTGTTTTCTTGACATAGTCTTCATAATTAGCATTTAAATGACTGCACAATATTCCCTTAAGTGGCTATACCATTGTTTAGCCATTCCTCAGTTGTTGGAGATTTAGTGTTTTTTAATAGATTATGCTACAAAGAGTATCTTTGTGTTTAAAAGATTTTTTTCAATGCTTCTTAAATGAAATTAGGTCAAATAGTTTGAATTTTTTTTTTTTTTTTTTTTTTACAGCTTTTGCTATCAATTAAAAAAATTCCTTCTGAAAGGACTGTGCCAGTTTAGTGTGGCCAGTTATTTATGAGTCTACCAATTTCACCACAGCCTCTCCATCACTAGGTAGTATCGTTTGCTCATTTGATAAATGCAGGTAAAACATCATGTTGCGTTGTTGAAAGGCATTTTTTTTTTAATGACATACTTAGTGAAGTTTAATCTGTTGTGCCCATCAATGCTGACACAGACTGCAAAACCTCAGTCTGGAGCAGCTGAGGAAGAAGCGACTTAAGCCCACGCGCCTCCTAACGACCATTACGACCAGTGGCTGGGGGCTGGAGGGCTCTTAGCGCGTGCTCAGTCCATTCTCCCCGCCAACATTAGGGGAATCTCTTTGCACTACAGTGGGAGAAGAACAAAAACGCAAGCGAAGACTTGACGTTGCGCAGGCGCGCTACAATGCTCGTGGAGTTCTTGGGTCCCAAGGAATGGGTGTGGTCTGGCGGCGCAGGCGCACTGGCGGCCTGTAAGGTCGGGGCGCCTGCGCAGTCGCTCTTCCTCAGGCGGCTGCCATGGCGGGACAAGAGGATCCGGTGCAGCGGGAGATTCACCAGGACTGGGCGAACCGGGAGTACATTGAGGTTATCACCAGCAGCATCAAGAAAATCGCGGACTTTCTCAACTCGTTCGGTCAGCGGGAGAGCAGGGGGAGGCAGGGAGGAGGGAGGTCTTTGAGGAGGTTTGGCCAGGGCGCTGAGAAGATTGGTCGGGCCTCTCCGGGAGCCCTCGGTTCTTGCTGTTTCTCGCTTCCTCCTTCAGGCCCCACCTTCCCTCTCTCACCGTGACCCACAGGCTCCTTTAGGCAGTTTCTGTGGGGTTATCCTGCCTTAAGCTGAGCTCATCGGCCTTATTGCATTTACCCCGGGTGCATTAATAAGTCCTTCCTTTTCCCAGGCACGTCTCTCAGGCAGCCTCATCCACCCTCTGCGTCTTTTCTCCTCGCTAGTCTCCCGGCCCCTATGGGCTCCGCTTCCTGTCCAGCCCCGACTTGGCACTCAGAGTGCGCCTCCCAAAACGCAGCCATGACTCCGTCACTGCCCAGCTTAAAGACTCTTGGTGTTCCCCTTCTCTTTCAGAATCAAGTTGGAACCTCTTAGCTCCCTGTATGTCTTTTCCTGCATACCTTTCAGCTACTCTCCTGTCCATTCCTTCCTGTCTGCGGTGTGTACTGTGCTGAGAGTGATAGGAGATGAGATCAGAGAGGTAGGTAAGGTCCAGGTCGTGTTATTAGTTGCCATCAAGTCGATTCCGACTCATGCGTTGGAAATCTCTGTATTGCTAGTATAGAGTTAGGTGTTCTTTTTGCTTTTGCGCTGTTCCTCAGAACTAACATTGGGAGGTGCCTTGAGCATAGAGACAGCGTTACCAGAACCTTTCCCAGGAATGTTCTGCTTGTGTGTCTTAAATTATTTCTGCATGTTTAGTATCCTTTGGAGAGCAGGCCTGTAACAGAAAATCCTACCCCATGTTCTCCAAGTGTTTCTTTCAGAGAATTTGGCATCGGGTAGACTTTCTAATTACATAAGGTGTGGGGATGACGTGTAGTTTTCTTTTTCCAGCTAGTGTGCTTTGGTTCCATTAAACTGATGTATAGATAAAATATTTTAAAATGATTATTTTCTAGGTGAATGGCTGATAAGTCTTAAGGAGTATAAAAGTGATAGAGCAAGAGCTGTGTCAGAAAGCATCAGCAAGAGAAACTAGATCTCAGTGCAAAGCTCTGTCTCAGATACTGTGGGGGACCCAGAATAGGAATGAGTTCTGCGTTCAAGAATTGCCCCATAGGGCTTTCAAAGCTGTAAATCTTTTTGGAAGCAGACTGCCACATCTTTCTCCCACAAAGCGTCTGGTGGTTTTGAACCATCGACCTTTTGGTTAGCAGCTAAGCATTCTAACTGCTGCACCACCGGGGCTCCTTAACTGAGGAAATAGACACCCAGAATTCTAATTCTCAGGAGCCAGAAGAAATGGCTTCCCTTCGTTTAGGCCATTATCCTCCCTTAAAGTGATGATAATGGCCTAATGTTTGGAGTAATTTTTAGGTTTTTGAAGATTTTAGAAAATGAACTAAGTCCTTTTAAAGAAAGCACAGTTAATTACAAGTAAGGAAGAACAGTTAGGAAGCAAGATTAAAAATTAAAGTGATTGATTTAGAAATTTGGAAATTAGGTGTAACTGAAGCAAGTTCCTGAAGAGTGACAATATCATGACACAAGGGTTTAGACAAAGGCCAAGAAACAGGATGACTCATAAGGATAGACTGGAGTACATTGTCTTGGCATTGGATGATTCAGTATGATAGTGTGTGGGATATATTTTTCCCTTTCTAAGCCCTTAGCATGCCTCGTCAGTTCCAATATTAATTTGCAAGACTTGTGTTCATAATATGATTTGGTGGTGCAGAAATTCAATAGGAGTTTATCTGAGGGAGCATCTAGAGCTGTTTGAAAATGACAGCAATCTTTCAATTCTCACTCTGACCACAGAGAGTCTGTGGAGGCCATGTGCTTTGGAGAGGGAACTGGTTTTCCAAGATAGATACTGACTTTTTTTTTTAATATTTTAGTGTGTTTTAGGTGATAGTTTACACAGCAAATTAGGTTCCCATTTAACAATTTTTATACAGATAGTTCCATGATATTGTTTACATTTTTTACAGTGTGTCAGCATTCTCATTATTTCCATTCTTTTAGTTCTGCTTCCATAAGTCTAGCTTCCCTGCCCTTTCTTATCTTCTCATCTTTGTTTTACGGTAAATGTTGACTGCTTGGTCAACATTGATTATTTAAGGGAGCACATTCCTCACGGGTGGTATTGTTTATTTGATAAGCCAGTCTATTATTTGGATGAAAGGTGACCAGTGGTAGTGGCTTCAGTTCCGAGTTCAAAGGATAGTTTAGGGTGATAGTCTCAGAAGTTCCTCTAGTCCCTGTTGATCCAATAAGTCTGGCCTTATTTTAGGAATTTGAGCTTCATTCTACATTTTTCTCCCCTCCTATCTGGGACCTTCTATTGTGTCCCTGGTCAGAACGGTCAGTAGTGGTAGCTGGGTACCATCTAGTTCTTGTGGTCTCAGGCTAGACGAGGCAGTAGTTTCATGTGGGCTGTTAGTCCTATGGACTAGTTTCTTCTTTGAGTCTTTGGTTTTCCTTTATTCTTGTTTGTTCCAGATGAGTCAAGACCAATAGTTGTATCTTTAATTGCTGCTTGCAAGCTTTTAAGACCCCAGATGCTACTCACCAAACTAAGATGTAAAACATTATCTTTATGAACCATTGTATGCCAGTTGACCAAGTTATCCAATGAGACTATGGTCCCAAGCCTTCAACCCCAGTAAACCAATCCCGTGAGGTGTTTGAATAGGTCTAGGAAGTCTCGGTAACTGTACCCTCTGTGTGCTTTATTATATATATATGCAGCGCACATGAACATATATCTACATATGCCTACAGATACACCTATACATGTACACCCATATACTCACATGTGCCTTCCTATACACATATGCATACATATCTACCTATGTAACCACACACATTATTTTTTTGGTTGTTGTTACTGTTGTGGCAAAATTGTACGTTATAGCACTTACCAAAATCTTGTGTACTTCTTAGTGTCTTCCTTTACCTTGGACAGGTTGTGCAGACGTCACCCATATTGGGTATTGCCTTTCCCATCACCAAAAATAACAAGTATCTACTATCTAGAAAGTGATTCCCCCTCCCACCCCTTCTCATCCTTGGTAACCATCAAAGAACTTTCTGTGTGTATGCCTATTCTTGACTTTCTGTAAAAGTGAGACTGTGTAATATTTGTCCTTTTGTGATTGACTTACTTCACTCAGCAAATATCCTCCAGATTCATCCACGTTATGTTTCATGGACTCATCATTATTCTTTGTAGTTGCATAGTATTCCGTCGTATGTATATACCACAATTTGTTTATCCGTTAATCTGTTGATGGGTTTTTTTCCATCTTTTTGCTATTGTGAATAATGCTGCAATGAGCATAGGTATGCATACGTGCTAATGACTTTCTGAATAGCTCTTTCCCTGTGGTTGCAGCTGGTGAGAGTAGAGTCACAATCTCTTTATGGTTTTCTCTTTCAGAGTTGGAGGACCAACTGAACCTGAGGACACACAGATCATAATGCAGTGACAACACCCTAACACTAGGCCTGTTCTGTACTTTGGACTTGGTGAAGTTTCTAAAAATAGATTGTCACAGATTATAGCTTTTTACTTTTATTTATTTATTTATTTTGCCTGTTTATAAAGCTAATACATGCTCATTGCATAAGATTTAGAATGTGCAGAAAAGTGTAAACAAAAAAAATAGAGAATGTGGCTGTTTAAAAATGTCAGCGTCTATACTTAGCCAACAGATAGAGTATGCCTGTTGTGACCCCAGCTGTGTGTCATATGATGAGAGAAAGGAATAAATAAGAGTAAATGGACACAGTACCTACTTCCAATAAATTTATAATCTTACTGGAGAAGTAACAGTTACCTGCAAAAACAATTATAAAAGCAGTGTTAATTTTTGTAGTGCCAAGGTTATGTGCAGTAAGAGAAGACGTAGAGTCATCTGGCATCTGGCATTTGTCAGCTGATGATGTATACACACCATCAAGTACCCTGACAAGGACTGGTATTTTCAGTTAAAATCTGGTGATAGCGTACACATAACTACACTCTGATTTCAGATTTGTCCAGCTGCTGAATGCTTTCCCAGTGTTTATTTGAACCAGTATGTACTTAATGGGATCTGAAATATGATTAAAGTTTCTGGAGTTGAACATTTTATATTTCTCAGCTGTGCTTATACATGTAAGCCAGTAGCATAGTGTTGTTCTTGGATTCGGATCCATTACCAGATTGACAGAGCTATAACAGAACAGATAGCTAAGAAGGAATCCTCTCCCTGCCACACACATGCACACATAATTTTGGCATGGTTATTTTTATGGGAAATGACAGGTTGTCAGTGATGACATTTGTTCTCTTCCTGAATAGCATACACAATGTGCGTTTGGACTAAACACTCAAAGAGATTTGGTCCTGTTAGACAACCCTGACAGAAAATGGCAGTGTACCGAGGAAAAGAGGAGTGTTGAGGTGTTCATAATCAGGTTAGACCTGGGAATTAGAGGAAGCAGCACTAGCAGTTTTTAAAAAAGATGAAAAGAATGAGGAAGACTCTCCAGAACAGGCAAATTCATAGAGATGGAAAGTAGATTAGTGATTGCCAGGGGCTGAGGGGAATGGGAGGTAACTGCTCATGGGCACAAGTTTCATTTGGGATGGTGAAAATGTTCTAAAATTAGATTCTGGTGATGGTTGCACACCTCTGTAAATATACGAAAAAACATTGAATTGTATACTCTAAGCAGATGAACTTTATGGTGTGTAAATTGTATTTCAATAAAGCTGTCTAAAACAATAGTGAAGAGAAGCAATTGAACGAATGAGAAAGATAACATGGAAACAAACAACCCTAGAAAGTGGAGGAGCTGGGTTGTAAGAAGATTTTAAGAGGTGTGGGGAATGAATTACGGCCTCAGAGTCTCAGAAGCAGAGTAGCAGGATGCGGTGGGACAGTGTGATTAGGAAGGGTACCATCCCATGCAGTGAGGAAATTGCGTTCTGAACTCAGCTCTGCTATTTGTCCCATCAGTGACCCAAGATGGGCCCTCAACTTATATAGGCCTTGGTTTCCTCACTTGTAAAATAAGTGGACTCGATCTTTTGTTCCACTGACATAACCAGAATCATTTTTTCAGTAGACATCTACGTGCCAGCTAAGATGCTAAGGTTATAAAGATTAATAAGAGGCAGTACCTGCCTTTGATTTAACTCATTCACAGTGGGGGAACATACTGTAAATAAATTATAAATTACTAGTACATAAATATCACTTGGCTTTGTAGCATGAACATTTTCCCATGTGATTAAATAGTCTTCAAACTTGTAATCTTTAATGGCTATTTTAATAGTTCCTCATTGTTGTTAGTTACCATGGAGTTGGCCCTCACTCATGGCAACCTTATGTAAAACAGATTGAAATGTTGCCGGTCTTGTGCCATTTTCATAATCATTGGTATAGTTCCCACATAACCTATTGCTGCTATGTCCGTTCAACTCATGGCAACCCCATGTGTTACAGAGTAGAACTGTTCCATAGGGTTTTCTTGGCTGTAATGTTTATGGGAGGAGATTGCCACTGGTTGGGTTCAGACCACCAACCTTTAGGTTAGTAGTCAAGCACAAACCATTTGTGCCACGATAGATAAGCCATTATTTTATCAAACTATTCCTCTGATGATGAGCATTTAAGTTGTTTTCCGTTTAACGCTGTCATAAGTAATTGTGATGAATATTCTTATTTTTTAAATCTTTATGAAAAGGGAGAGGTGATAGGCAAAAGACGGAGTTGATAAATAACTTACAGATGAGAAAGTCATACATTAATGTTTATGTAAATGCAGAAGAGGGAAACATATTCACCTAGCAAGACCTGTCAAGAGGTGCAATTTGAACTAAGCCTTAAAGGATGGCTGTTTATACAGGCAAGATGAGTAAGATTTGGACATGAAGTGAAAGTTGAGGCAAGATTGGGGTGTAGGAAGATTTGTCAGAATGGATTCTGAAGTGCTTTTGCATAACAGCCAGGGAAGAGATGAAAAGAAAGATTGTTAGCTAAATATTAAAATCATTGAGTGGGAGAGTGTCTTGGAGAGCAGATATTTAGACTTAAAAGTGAAGGTTATTGAGAGATGACTGAAAAGCAGTGTTGGAGGAGGTAGTAGGAAACAGTTAGCCTGCCTAGGTACCTTTTTCTCCTGTATGTTGAGAGTAGTTGGAGAAAGAGTAGTCAGGTTGTCTCTGATAGAGAAGTTTGCAGAGGAAAAGATGTTTTTAGAGGAAATCTAGGTTTCATTTTGGGTGAGAAGATGGGAAGAGGTAGAGGAAGACAGGAAATTTTGACTGTTTTTCACAGATGGAATGTGGGTTCCACAGGGTGTTTGATGTTCTCTAGCTGTAAAATGGCCTTTGCAGATGCTGACAAACATTAAGTGCCCTCCTAGAGCAACAGTAATGGTATGCGTGGCTTCCCTGAGCTTAGAGATCCTGACACTTGCCCCTCATCCAGTTTCTCCTGCTTTCTTGGCCTCTCCCTTTTCCTCTCTATTGAGATTATTTTCTTCCTCTTGTTATTTCCTCTGCCTTGAACTCTTAGTTTTCCTAGTAGCAAATGGCCATCTGCAGAGTCTTGGTGTATTAGTTTTCTATTGCTGCCATGACAAATTACCACAAATGTAGCAGTTAAACCACATACATTTAGTATCTTACAGTTCTGTAGGTTAGAAGTCTGACACTGGTTCTTAGAGTGGGCTAAATTGAAGGTGTCGACAGGCCTGCATTAGTTTCTGAAGGCTCTAGGGGAGAATCTGTTTCTTACTCATTGTTGGCAAAATTTGGTTTCTTGCAGTTGTAGGACTGAAGTCCTGTTTCCTTGCTGGCTGTCAGCTGAGGTCCATTCCCAGCTCCTAAAGGTCATCCCCATTCCTTGGCTCATGGCCCCCTTTCACCATCTTCAGAGCCAACAGTGGCAGGTTAAGTCCCTCTCATACTTTGAATCTTTCCTCCTTATTCCATGTCTCTAATCCCCTTCCACTTTTAAGGACGTAAGGTACATATTCACAGGTTCCTGAGATTAGGGCAGAGACATCTTCAAGGAGGCTGTTATCTGCCTGCCACACTTGGTAAAAGGTTCAGCAGCTCCACTGTAAGCAGTGTTTCTAAAACACCTCTGACTATTCTCCCCTCTCCCCTACTTTGTTCATCCCCCTTCTCCCATCTGTACTCTGCACAATGTATTATTTCCTCTTTTTCGGCTTAGTGGGTTTGTGTATCTGTGTTTTGAGGTGACATTAATCCTGAACAGCAGTCTCCTTTTACCAGATATGTCTTGTCGTTCAAGACTGGCAACGCTAAACGAGAAATTGACAGCCCTTGAACGGAGAATAGAGTACATTGAAGCCCGGGTGAGTATGATGGGCAAGGAGCTTCCTCAGGCTAGGCAAGGCCTGTCCCAGGGATAATGCACATTTCCACTTATTGCTGAAGCAACCCTGAAGGTAGATAGTACATGTGAAAATAGGCGTAGAGAAATAAAGCACCTTGCCTGAATTTAAACCAGGTCTGTGACTCCAAAGCAGTGTTCTTTTCTACCACTCCCCACTGCCTGCCTAGGATCTAAAATGTGGTTATTTTAGACCCCTCTGATCCTTTTGAGGGCCCTGGTGGTGCAGTGGTTAAGAGCTCGGTTGCTACCCAAAACGTTGGCAGTTCGAGTCCATCAGCCATGCCTTGGAAACCCAATGGGGCAGTTCTACTCTGTCCTGTAGGGTTGCTATGAGTCAGAATTGACTTGATGACAATGAGTTTGCTTTTTGTTTTAATCCTTTGAATTTATCTAAATGTCCATTTTCCTTTGACAGGTGACAAAAGGTGAGACTCTCACCTAGAGCTGTGCCATGCTGCTGCTGGGAAGTTGCTTTACAGAACACAGGCCCACGTGGGAAAGGCCCAGCAGCCTTCAGCACCTTCTCTCCTTACAGAGCAACAGGGCTTATTCTCGATTTTCTTTTTTCAAAAGTGTGGCCTTTGGGCTCTGCCATGTACATCTGGGGTTATGATGTGGCATGTGGGGAGAAGTCCGGGGGACTCTTGGAGATATTAGACACTTAACTTTTTCAGTGACATTTTATAGAACTACTTGTCATTGTATTTGAGGCGCTCAGAGCCAAAAGCCTAGGACTCTTTGTAAGGTCCTCCCCACTTCTCTGTCTCTTTCAGACTTTCCTTACAGCTCTCCATGCCTCTGCACTGTTTCTGTAAACAGTCTTGTCTCCTCCCCATCTTTGGTGGTGAGTGGGGACAGTCCCGGCTGAGACACTCAGGCCCTGGCAAGGTGGCTGCCAGAGAGTGTTGTTGCTAACCTGCCGGCTTCTTGTCCTTTTGGGGAGGTCAAGGCCAGGCCCCCACTTGGCTTGAAGGGACATTTTCAGAGTTTTCTTTCTGTCACCTGGGGTGTCTTTGCCTCTCGTATTTCCCTAATAAACTCCTCAACCTTCTCTGATTGCTGTGATTGTGGTGGGGAGAGGAGCTAAAGATGGGGCTCACCTATTCCACAGAAATGTGATGTATGGGATTATTCTAACATCAAACTTTCAGATGTAGCTGTTCGATTTGAAGCCTAAGTGGCTCACCAGCCTGAGCCCCCATGTTTAAACTTCCAGCTGCCTAATTCATCTTGGGAATCATTTGGTCACTCAGCAGATACTTGTCAGGTGCTTACTGTGTAGGCACTTTAAACTCTAATAAAAGATACAGAATTGAATCCGACATGGCGCTTACAGTCTTTTGAAATACCAGCATTGACACAGTTTAACCACAATAGAGGACAGACTGTTACTTGGTAAGATACAAGCCAAATTGTCCACTCCTTTGGTAAGCATATAGTTTAATCAGCAAAATCTAAAACTTTTTATCCTTGCATTCAAAGCTTACCGCAAACTTGTGCCAACCTACTTCTTCAGGCTTATCCCCTGTACAAAATCTCCATTTTAGTCACACAGAAGTCACTGTGCTCAGTATACAATAATTCTCCCTATTCGGATTGTATTTGCTGCTCAAAGCCTAGCTCAAGTCACGCCTCCCCCAGAAAGTGTTCCTGGGCTGTACTTTTTTATTCAGTACTACTCTCGTCTTTTTCTCAGTCCCTTCCATCCTATCATGCTCTGGGTTTGATCGTGTTATGAATTATGACTTGAACATGTTATGAATAGGATCGTGTTATGGATCCTAGAATATACAGCTTTTCCTTTTCCTGTACTGCTCAGCTGGGTGTCTTGCATAAATACCAATTGAACTGACTTGTAGAGCTCAGGCTGCACTGTCACAGCTTTTCAGAACCCCTGCTTAGACCTTTGGAAGGCCATTCTAAATAATGCCTTCATTTAAAAATAGGATATTACAATGGAGATAAATCTTTGACATCCTTTACTTGTAGTAAGTGCTGTTTTGAACATTATTGAGTTCATCTTTAGTGCTTTTACAATCACTTGAATTCGTTGTTGTGTAATACTTCCCTGCCCTTTGTGCAGTGAGGAAATAAGTACTTCTGAAGTTCAAGTTTTAGGTTATCTGATGCTTTGCAGTCAATTTAACAGACATTTATTGTATTCCTGCTATATGCAAGGACTATAACATGAGAGAGTAATAGGGGTGGAAGTGATGATAACGTAAGTAGGCAGGAGGAGAAGTGCTTCTTGAGATTACATGTGAAAATGCTCAATAAATGTTTATGGTCCTAAAGATGTTAATCTGATAATTTATTGGTATCAAAGGAATGAGTGTTTCTAAAACTAGTGGTCTAAATACCGTATTGCAAAGAGTTACAAAGAGAGCAACAGGTCTCATTTGGTATGGAACGCTAGTGAACCCAGCCTCCTTTGTCTTAACGTGGTACCTTAAGGTGTCAGAGTGCTTTCCTTTGTTATTGCCCTCTTTTTCAGAGAAGACCCTGGTGGTCTCAAGGATATATAGCTAGTGTCTATAATTTATTGAGTATTATAATCTGCTGAGAGCTTTACATACTTTATTTCATTTAATCCTCAAGTCCTATGAAATAGGTATTCTTATGTCCATGTAATAGGTGAAAACAAGTCCAGAGAGGCTAAAAACTTGCCCAAAGTCAAAGTAAGTGAGGTACTGGGATTTGAACCCCATTTACCTGACTTACAGACTGCTCTAACCATTCTACTTGTGAATGTGGTATAACCAAATCTGAAACTTCCTTTCTCATTCCTTGTCTATTTTCTCATTCCCTTTCACTGTACTCACTTTAAATACTTTAAGCAACTACACACCTACCTATCAGTATTAATATGCCTCCTCACCATCATCCCTTCTGTAAAGAAGGCTTGATGGGTTTTCTTTGCTGCGTCTGGCAAACGCTGCGTTGATTATCTCTGCTGTCTAGTTTGACTTCTCCCAGCTTTCTTTCTCTGAAGATTTCACTGTATGTTGTATTTTCTGGAAGTCTTCTAAAGAATTTAAATAACTCTAGCACTTCCTTTAGCTATCTCTGAGTTAGATGCTTCTGGAGCCAAAAGAAGCAACTACATGCTCTTTCTGAAAGGCCTTTCTTGGTCAGGCTCCAAGAACCAGGTATTTACTCTCAAGTCACACGTCTTTGCTCACAGCTCATTGCAGTCCATAAATACTGTGCTAAACCACCATTAATTTTGCCCCTGAGGTGTCACTTGAACTTACACAGTTATAGTTGTGGAATACTGACATTTCGCTTTCACTGAACAATAAAGTTAAACTTTACATTTTAGACTTGCTGAATCATTCTTCTTTCTTTTTTACATTAAGATGTTTACTCCTTATAACAAAACTAAGATGTTGACAGGATTTTTTTTTTTAAGTTTTGACATTTATTTTCTAAAAAGCATCAGTCATCATGAGCAAAACACAGACTTTTTTTTTTACTTTCTTATACCTATTTTACTGCTTATTGGTGTTTCTGCACCTGTAGTGCAGCCACCACCCGTCTGTCATGGAGGTTTGCGTGTTGCTGTGATGCTGAGCAGGTTCCAGCAGAGCTTCCAGAATAAGACAGACTAGGAAAAAGGGCCTGGTGATCTGGAAATTAGCCAGTAAAAACATCAGATCCCAACAGTCCTAAATGGAGTCACCATGAGTCAGGGCTGGACTTGACAGCAGCCAATGACAACAGCATATTAAATTATAAACCATGAGGGGCAACATCTCTCCACTGAGGAGACAGTATCAAATCATGTTAACCAAATTCAACATTTGAGTCCAACAACAAACTCATTTCTCTGATTCTGTCAGACAGGATAGGTATTTTGAATTATAAGGAGAGTGAATTTCAGAGAGGTTAACTGAGATTGTGTGAATTAAAATTGTTCTCAGTTGCCTCACCATAATGAAAGTGGACTTTTTTCCCTCCCAGGTTAGACAGTACAGGGGAGTTATCCCCATTGTACCTCTTTTTTCCTCATGAAATCTTAATGGCTTCTGGAGGATAATTTTGAAGGACTCTCCTGTTTTCTAAAGTGAATGGAAAATGAGCTAAGTATAAGAAACCTCTCAGCCATCCACAGGAGCCTTCAAGGAAACCCTTATGCTTGGAGATGTTTCTACGCAGTAAGTTGGTTTAATTCAAATATTTAATGAATAAAAGAGTTTGAACTAGTGAACTATTAGGCATAAATAAATTACACATCTCTTGATAAAGCAGTTTTCAATCTTTTTAAAACCAAGCTTGAGTCTGGGGTCTTAAAAGCTTATGAGCAGCCATCAAGATACTCCACTGGTCTCACCCCTTCGGGAGCAAGGGAAAAATGAAGAAAACTAGATACAAGGGAAAGATTAGTCCAAAGGACTAATGGACCACAACTACCACAGCCTCCACTAGACTGAGTCCAGTACAGCTAGATGGTGCCTGGCTACCACCACTGACTGCTCTGACAGGTATCACAGCAGAGGGTCCCGGACAGAGCTGGAGAAGAATGTAGAACAAAATTCTAACTCAAAAAAAGACTGGACTTAACTGGCCTGACAAAGGCTGAAGAAACCCTGAGAGTATGGCCCCTGGACACCCTTTTACCTCAGTAACGAAGTCACTCCCAAGGTTCACCCTTCAGCCAAAGATTAGGCCCATAAAACAAAACAAGACTAATGGGGCGTAACAGCCCTGGACAAGGACTAGAAGGCAGGAGGGGACGGGAAAGCTGGTAATAGGGAACCCGAGCTTGAGAAGGGAGAGTGTTGACATCTCGTGGGGTTGTTAACCAATGTCATAAAACAATATGTGTACTAACTGTTTAATGAGAAACTGTTCTGTAAACTATGTAAAGTACAAAAAAAAAAAGTACAATAAAAATAATAATAGAAGGACCAAGCTGTCCAGTGACAGAACCTTAAAATAGTTTTTGTTAAGAGAAAAAAAAAACAACAAGCTTGACCTAGATTTCAGAAACAAATAGGGAACTGATCATTTTGGCATTAGAGAAGTACCAAACTGTCATCTTGTCCTTGTTACTCAGTACTTTGAGCTACTCTTGTTTATTTCATAAAGCTAAAGAAGCATGTTACCATAGGCCACACTAAATGGGATAGGAAAGCCTCTTTCCCAGAATTTGTACTTTGTTTTTCATGAAGCTACAAGAAGTATGCTACCATACCAAAAACAAAAAACAAGCCCATTGCTGTCAAGTCTGACTCAGTGACCTCATTTGTTACAGAGTAGGACTGCTCCATAGGGTTTTTGTTGTTGTGGAGACCCATAGGGTTTTTTGGCAGTAATTTTTTTTGAGGGGGAGGGCTGTAATCTTTACAGAAGCAGTTTGCCAGGCCTTTCTTCTGTGGAGCTTCTGGGTGAGTCTGAACCACCAACCTTTAGATTGGTAGTTGAGCACAAACTGTTTGTGCCACCCAAGGACGAGTACCATAGGTCACCCTAAACAGAGAAAAGCTGTTGTTCATCTCAAGACACTTTCCTAGAATTTGTACTAAGTTTCAGACTGTTGCTTGCAAAAAGTTTGCCCTCACTTGCATCTAGAGAAGGTGACTTAGAAAACTTGCTCTGGCAGTTTGCACAGTTGGTACCGTTATTAGCTGTATGAAAATACAGCTGATTTCTAAAGGCAGTGCAGATGTCAGGTGGATTATACAACAAAAATCAGGTTGACAGAGGGCTGGCTCTTGGTTTATTTTCTAAAGAAAAGCCACCCTGTGCACCACTTTGTCAGAAGGTTAGGATTAGCTAAAACTAAAACTCAGAACTTCAGGGTGGGAAGAAATTTTAGAGATGATCTAGTCTACCACTGCCGTTTTAGAAACAAAGAAACAAGCCCAGACAGGTTTATTGACATGCCCAAGGTTACCCAGTTACCTGGCAGCAAAGCCAAAACTGAAGTCCAGATATCCTTACTCCCAGGTCAGTGCAGAGCCATTCAGCATCTCCCAAGTCAGTTTTCTTTTGAGTTCAATGCCAGTCCCCTATTAGGGTCTCCTGGATCTTATTGATAACTTGAGACAGCCAAAGGGTAACTGTCTTTCAGAAGTGGCATCCATTGGCCCAGTTAGAACAGAATGGGGTGCATCAGTTTTTGTACTTGGGAAAGTCTGGGGCAGGGTTTCCTTTAAACCTTTGGGCTTGTTGTGATTACCAAGTGCGAAGTTGGTGTTGTGCCTTAATCTATATACTTCCAGTATTAAGGATCTGCAACCCCAGCCTCACATTTTTTAAAGAAATTTACTGTGAAACAATTTTCAGACTTATAATAAAGTTGTAAGAATAACACAAAAAATTCCATATACTCATCACATATTTTTGAACTGAGATTATTCATTTTATCCTCAAATCTGAACTCATTCAATTTGACAAACCTAGTGTTATTTAAGAGTAAACAGAGGAAATAAATGCGTTATCAGGTGAAAACAGATCTTATTATCTTTTAAAATGGTAAAATGCAGCAATTTAATAAGTGATATGTAGTTCAATTTGACTTTGACAAACATTTTGCCTAAGATGTTGTTTATTGGCATCAAATACTTTGTATGTTTGCTATGTGTGAGGCACTGATGATAAAATGGTGAGAAACACAATTTCTACTCTTGGAGCTTATAGTCTAATCATTATTCACTGTATGTTCACAAGCAACTCAAAGGACACCAAAATGACATTTGCAGGAAAACACAACATACCACACAGGAACAATGCAGTATCAACTTTAAATAGGGAATATGTCATAGGCCAAATTTTATTATATGCTGAAATCAAGATTTTTGTTTTTTGAATTTTTTCTTTGTTTTTTTCTACTATAAAAGTAATACATCACTACATATAGATTATGGGTACACACAAGTGTTTGCAAAGCATTAAAAATTGGCCTGGATAAATACATAAAGAATTGTCAAAACTCAATAAGAAGAAAACAACCCAATTTAAGAAATGGACAAAAGATTTGAACACTTTAAAAGAAGATAAAAGGATAGCAAACGAGCTCATGAAAAGATACTCAACATCATTAGTCATTAAAACCTGCTGCCGTCGAGTCAATTCCAACTCATAGCAACCCTATAGGACAGAGTAGAACTGCCCCATAGGGTTTCCAAGGAGTGGCTGGTGGATTCAAACTGCTGGTCTCTTGGTTAGCAGCCGAACTTTTAACCACTGTGCCACCTGGGCTCCCGTTAGTCATTGGGGAAATGCAAATTAAGACCTCAATAAGATACCACTATACATCTATTAGAATGACTAAAATTTAAACAAAAAAAATAATTAAGGATAATAACCAAGTGTAGGCAAGGATGCCAAGCAACTGGAACGCTCATTGCTAGTAGGGATGCAAAATGATACAGCCACTCTGGAAAAAGTTTGGCAACTTCTCATGAAATTAAACATACACTTACCTAGGTCATAATATGTTGTTGTTAGTTGCTGTTGAGTCGATTCCAACTCATGGCAACCCCATGTGTGCAGAGTAGATCTGCTCCATAGGGTTTTCAAGGCTATGACCTTCTGGAAGCAGATCGCCAGGCCTGTCTTCCAAGGCACCTCTGGGAGGGTTGGAACCGCCAACCTTTCAGCTGGTAGTCGAGCACTTAACCATTTGCGCCACTCAGGGACTGGTCAAAATATAAACAAGATGAAGTATATCCTCATAAAAGAAAATTTAAAATGACAAAAGTAAAAGGGAAATGCATACAGACCAAAGTTTATTAGTGGTTACTGGGGGCGAGTGGGGACGTGGGGAGTTCTTGCTTAAGGGGTACTGAGGTTTTGTTAAGGGTGATGAAAAAATTTGGAAGTGGGTCGTGGTGATGGTTGCACAACATGGTGAATACAATGTCACTAAATTATACACATAAAATTGGTTGAAATGGCAAATGTTATATATATTCTACCACATACACACACACACACACACACACAAAGGGAAAGGGGGAGAAAAGTTATCTTAAAACTTTTGCGCGCATTTTCATCTAGCTCTCTCTACATGTTCGTTTATTTTTGTGTAATGGAAAATGTACTTTCAGAACAGTATAGCCTGTGGTGTTACTTTTACTTAGTGTATCCTAAACATATTTTCCTTGCTCTTAAATGCTCTTTGCAAATATTATTTCCAATGATGCAATATCAATCATAAAGGAGGTCTGGATTTATCTAAACCATTGGTCTCATTTTAGGGATGTAGGCCTTCTATAACATTAAACTTATGTTTTTCACTTCACTAGGCAGGGAGTACAAATGAGATCATGTTTGTACTCACAGGCCCTTGTAATTTGATTAACAGGAAGTCTTGTCTTTTCCTGGGGTTTTCCTTCACAAATGTTTCCCTATTGTTAAGAATCAACATAGCTGGAGGTACAGCGTCACTGCCAGTCACTTAATCACGCTAGAGGCCAAGACACTCCATTTCTTCCTATAATGCACTGTCAAGGAGAGCCCAGGTTCAGAGTGTGAGTGCTTTTGTAGATGTGTCCGACTCCTTAGGTTCACTCACATGGTTATCTTCCCATAATGCACCAGATAAGTCACTCTGGTCCAGCACTTTCCTCTGACCACCATCTTCACACTCTTAGTTCCTTTAGGTGTGAAATGGAGGTAATAACATAGCTTTAATGATGTGGATGTGGTAGATGTGTTTTTCTTTCTCCTTGAAGTTCATCTTTGACTAATATGAAATCCTCAAAACCCTGCTTTTTCTGAGCTTCTTCTCCACTTAGAGTCTATTCTACATCACTGAACACAGAATTGTGTACCATCTTCCTTGACCACCAGATCTCCAGCCTGCCATGGCACAGTGTGTCCCCTTTGTTGCACTAGTCATAATTGTGACTTTCTATTTGTATGATTGTTTGATTATTGTTTGAACCTCTTATTAAAGCTGTGAAGGCAGGGACCAGGATTGTTCTCTGCAACATTCTCAACACTTACAACAGTACCCAGCTCTCAATAATTATTTGTGGACTCAACAAAGAAATGAATGTTTATACTTTGTAGTTTTAATACCCCAGAAATAAATGTCTCGTTTCTCAAATTTTTACCATAGTGCTCTGCACATAGTATTTAAAAAAAAAATTGCTGTCAAGTTGATTCCAACTGATAGTGACCCTATAGGACAGAGTAGAACTGCCCCATAGGGTTTCCAAGGAGTGGCTGATGAATTTGAACTGCTGACCTTTTAGCAGCCCAACACTTAACCACTGCACCACCAGCAAATCTGGCTACTTTTCCCTCTTTACGAGTTATTTATGACCATTAAGAATTTAATTAGTTGTTTTCATTATAAAGACAATATAGCTACATTCCAGAAATGGGGGCAGGGGGACAACAATTTTGCATATTTATGTCAAGTCATAGTACATGTACAATTTGATGACCTTTTTTATTTTTTTAAATTTCTATATCCTAAGTAAGACCTCCCTCATTTTAATGGGGTCACCATTTCTAATATGGTTTGTGGAGAAAAGTTTGCATCAGTCTTTTTTGTCAGGCAATAGAAGAAACTGAAAGGAGTTTGCTCAGATGGGTCATAATCTTAAGTCTAACCTCTTCTGCATTTTAGATTTGAGAACAGAGCTGCCTAGGCAGGTAGCCAAAAACAAAATGAAAAAAAAACCTATTCCCTCTTTTCTCCCCTGCCATTTCCTTTAAATGTTGGGGCTAGAGCGCATATAGCGGTCTTTGGCCTCGGTCATCAGGTGGGTTTTTAGCAAGTGGTTGGCCTGTAGGAAGTCCAAGGCTCAGAGGCAGTGGGTACAAAATAAATGCAAAGTAAGTTGGATTGCCTACTGTGAGATCTGCCTTGTCTCCTGATAGGCATGAGATCTTATATCCAGTCTGCGTATGTTTGTGGTGAGAGATGAGGAGGGAAAAGTATTAGTTTTTCTTCAAAGTCCCTTTCCAATATAACCTCTCCTGTGAATCTTCAAAACAGCCCTGGTGGTGCAGTGGTTAAAGCGTTTGGCTGCTAACCAAGTGGTTGGCAGTTCAAACCCATCAGCCCCTCCGAGCGAGAAAGATGTGGCAGTCTGCTTCCATAAAGATTACAGCCTTAGAAACCCTACAGGGCAATTCTACTCTGCCCAACGGGGTCGCTATGAGTTGGAATGACACGACAGCAGTGGGGTTTTTGGGTTTGGGAA
Source organism: Dugong dugon (assembly GCA_030035585.1). NCBI lineage: Eukaryota > Metazoa > Chordata > Mammalia > Sirenia > Dugongidae > Dugong > Dugong dugon. The sequence continues at coordinate 36,623,220 of CM057481.1, read as the reverse complement.
TCTTCAATTGATTTTTCTGGTTCAGCTAGTCACCTTCCACCTGCCCTCTTGCAACCAATATCACACTGGGCTATAACGACATGTCTTGTATGCTTGCCCAGAAGTGGCCTGTGAGCATTTTGAGGGCAGGGATAGTGTATTTAGCTTTGTAATAATAACTGCTGCTATTTGCTGGGTGCTTACTATGCTAGGCACTGAGCACTTTTATATCTCACTTTTAATCGACACTTTTATAACATAGGTACTTTTAAAAATGTTCATTTCAAGGATGAGGAATTAAAGCCTCAGAGAATTTAAGGAGTTTTGCTCAACATCACATACCTGAAACTAGAGCTGGGATGTGACCTCAGGTGGGTGTGATTCCAAGTGCTTAGCCTCATGTCTGGCTGGCACTTAATAGGCACTCAGTGATGGTTGGGGCAGTGCAGTGTTTTTCACCATGTTATGGGACTGAATTTCAGTGGGCACACAGAATGCAGTGTGAAAAGTTATTGCCTTTTTAGTTTCCTTTAATTCTTCTGATTATGTCCAGGAGAAAGTCTCAGTTTAGTATCAGAAGTTCTTTAACATCTAACAGTTGGCTAACCTTTTTAAACCATGAGAGAGCAGGCTCAGTCAGAGGCTTTGAGAGTAGATAAAATGTAGTAACTCTTGTTTTCTTCGAATTTAGTTCAATGTAATCTATAGCACATGATACTAAATTTCCATTTACTAAATTTCCATTTGCAGTCGAGTGGATTCCGACTCATGGTGACCATATAGGACAGAGTAGAACTGCCCCATAGGGTTTCCGAGGAGGGCCTGGTGGATTACAACCGCCGACCTTTTGATTAGCAGCCTGAACTCTTGACCACAGCGCCACCAAAACACTAAAACCCATTGCCCTCCAGTCAATTTCAACTCATAGCGACTCTACAGGGCAAAGTAGAACTACCCCATAGGGTTTCCAAGGAGCAACTGGTGGATTCGAGCTGCCCACCTTTATGCTTAACCACCGCGCCACCAGGGCCCCGCATTTATGATACGTATATAAAATTTCTTCTTAAACTTGTTTAATTGCTTGTATATGCATAGAATACCTTTGAAAGGAAACACAAAAAGCTAGGAATATTTATTACTTTAGGGTCTCTTACTGGGTGGGTGGGGGACTGGGGTGGGAGGGAAATTTTTATTATATTCTTCCGTACACTTTTAATTTTGTGACCCAAAATGGAGCAAACTTGATTAATGAGAAAATTATTAAATAAATAATAGCGCAGACGGCAGGAAGAATATTGCAAAACCGTGAAGGTCTTTTGAGAGTGAATGAAGCTAAGAAAACCTGTGTCAAAAACTTATACAGGAAACACTGTGACAGAATAGCCCATCACCTCCTCAATCAGGGCTTTACCCCTGTGGCTGGAGGGTGCAACTGCGCACGCGCAAAGTCTCAAGCCGGCCATCTCTTCCTTGAGTCTGCGTTCCATCCCAGGTCGAGAGCGCGCGAACACGCGCACGCACGTCTCGTCCTACGCCAGGCCCGCGAATCCCGAGGTGACCCGGTCCTGGTGGTCTAGACTCCTTGAGATAATGCCCCGGAAGGCGGGGAACGTGGAAGAGGCCGAAGCGGGCGCCGACGAGTCGGGCGCAGAAGAGTACGGCCCTGAAGAGTCCGATCCGGAAGAGTCGGGCGCCGAGGAGTCCGGCCCGGAAGAGTCCGGCCCGGAAGAATCGGGCACCGAACAGATGATGGAGGCGGGGCGGCCGCGGCCCGTGCTGCGCTCGGTGAACTCGCGCGAGCCGTCCCAGGTCATCTTCTGCAACCGCAGCCCGCGCGTCGTGCTGCCCGTGTGGCTCAACTTCGACGGCGAGCCGCAGCCCTACCCTACGCTGCCGCCCGGCAAGGGGCGCCGCATCCACAGCTACCGAGGTACGCGGGCCAGCCAGCCCCTTTGTCGCGGCGAGCGCTCGCCTGGTCCCGAGCTGAGCGTGGTGCCAAGCGGTTAAGCGTGATAACAACAATAACAATAGCACGTTCTCAGTGAATCCCACTATTTCTGGGAGGCAGGTGCTATTATTATTCTTATTCCCATTTTATGGATGAGGAGCTGAGGCCCAAGAGGTTGTGACAGATCCAAGTTGTTGCTGCTAATAAGTAGCAGAGCATTTTTCCTTACAAGACTGAATAATTTACATTTGAAGGTTGCAGTTTTCCTCTTTCACGTGTATTTATCCTTCAAAGAAGTGCTTCATCCCTAATGCCCATTTGCTCAGTCCGTGGGTGGGAGGATCTCGTAGTTTCTGTTGTCCCCAGTGTGCCAGGTTCGTGTAAGGTCCCTGCCTTTATGGAGAATGGTGTCCAGTCGGGGAGACAGACTTACGCATAAACAGACAAGAACAAGTCAGTGTCATAATTGCTGTAATAGGAACGGAGCGCTGCCAGCTCTTAGAGTCTGGAGCAGGCGCCTGGCTTCATGGGGGCGGGCTGTAGAGTTTCAGTTAAGGAGAGCTTCCCAGAGAAGATGAGAAGGAGCTGAGACCTGCTGGATGAACAGGAGCTAGCCAGCCCATGATAGGAGTTGAGAGTTCTAGGCAGAGGGAGCAGCATGGGCAAAGACCTGGAGCCTTGGAGGGGGGAAGAAGGTATGGAAGGTGGAAGAAGCAGCTCCAAAGGTGATTATCCCTAGAGAAATGAGAGCCGTTAAAGTTTTTAAGCAGAGAAGTGACGTTGTCAGATTTAGGTACTGAAAAGCTCACCCAGATTGCAGTGTTTTGAGGAGGGAAGAGGCCTCGTGAGAAAACAGGAAGCTGTAATAATCCCAGTGAAGAATAACTAGGTCTACCTAAGGTTGAGGCAGTGGTGGCAAAGAGACGTTACCAAACCCATTGGCTTAGTCAATCTCAACTCATGGCAGCCTCGTGTTACAGATTAGGACTGCTCCATAGGGGTTTCTTGGCTATAATCTTTACGGAAGCAGATCTCCAGGCCTATCTTCCATGGTGCTGTTGGGTGGGTTTGAACTGTCAACCTTTCAGTTAGTAGTCCAGCGCTTACCCATTTGTGCCACCCAGGGACTCCCTGGAAGTAGTGCTGCTCTTGCTTAACTTTCACAATCATCTTGTGAGGATACTAATGGATCTCTTTTTCCTTCATGGTGGTTTACTTAATAAGTTAATGCCTCTCAAACTTTTTACACCAAACTTCCCCTAATACTTGATGAAGAACACAATTCTACCAGGGATCAACATTTCTGTACTCTCCTATTTATCTAGGAAATTGTGTGAATTTGATATTTTCCAGAATTTATCTGTGACTGATTGAGTATAAAATATTTCTTAAGTTTTCCCACCAAATCTTCAAGTACGTTTGTACTCCAGGAAACATGGACTACGTTTATTCTGAGACAACCTCTGCTTCCTTAGGCCTGGGGGTTTGCCTCCCCTTCCCTCCTTTTTTGCAAATGATGCATTTGTTTTATAAACTCAGGTATGATTTACATATAGTAAAATGCACAGATCTTAGGGTTTGATGAGCTTTGACAAATGTAGCAACACCTAGATCAAGCTATAGAACATTTCCATCACCTCAGAAAATTCCCTACTGTCTCTTTCCACTCAGTTGCCTCCCTACCAGAGGCGACCATTCTGATTTTTCACACCATAGATTAGTTTTGCCTGTTTTTACAGAATGTACCCTTTTCTGTCTAGCTTCTTTCTCCTAACATGGTGTTTTTGCACCTCCTCATTTTTAAGTATTTATTTTTAGTGTAGTAAAAATACGTATAAGAAAACATTTGGCATTTCAACCTTTTTTACGTGTATAGTTCGGTGACATTAATCGCCTTCACCTTGTTCACCTCATTTTTGAGAAGCACAGATTTGAGGAGTCATTGGCCTTCTGTCTTGTAGCTTGCACTGTTTGGTGTGATTTGCATTCGTTCTTTAGGTAGACTTTGCTTTTCTACCAAGGTAGCAGAAAGGGTGTGGGATTCGGAGCCTCAAGTATATACTCTTCTGCTTACTGTCTGTTACCTTGGGCTTTTTCAATATGTTTTTTCAGACCTATTTCCTCATCTGTAAGTGGATCTACTGTGAAGCTTGACTGAGACGTTATTGGAAGTGGTTTGTATAAATTTAAGCAGAGGGAGTAGGAAGCGTTTCATGTAGGTCAAGGGAAATGGTGGAAGTAAATGCTCTGATTCAGACCAGTGTGGCTACTTGACAGCCTCTGCTTGTCTTAACAGGTCACCTTTGGCTCTTCAGAGATGCAGGGACATACGATGGGCTTCTGGTTAACCAAACTGAATTATTTGTGCCATCTCTCAATGTTGATGGACAGCCTATCTTTGCCAACATCACACTGCCAGGTACTGATGTGCAATCTTTTAAAAAAAATAAGGTTGTTTGTTGTAATAAGTAGAGGATAAGGCCACTTGAAGAAGCCAAATCCTTACTGATTTTTGCCTGGTGCTAGACAAATATCCATCCTTTCTGTGTTCTATTTCCTCCATATATAACATGCAAAGTAATATTTCTATGTTCTATGTTGAACAAAGATGTAGTGTCTCAAGAACTCTTTGGGTGCTTCAGAGGTGGGCTAAATTAAAATATCTGATTGTAGAATGTTTCCATGGCCCTAGAACAAAGTTGTGCTCCAACAGTCCCAGGAGGAGAGCAAGATACAGAGAATGAGATATCATGGCATATTTATATGACTTCTAATGTTGTTTAACCTCACAGTGCCAATCAGGGTTAAAAAAAAAAAAAAATCACTGAATTGAAGATGAACATCATATTTTACTATTTACGTAAAACTGAAATAGTTTTATTAGGGTGAACCCTAAAAAATTGATGTTCTTGTGAGTTAAAAAAAGAAATGCGTATAGCTTCATAGGGTTCAAGCTAATATGTATGTATAGATCCTGTTTTAAGGAAGTGGGTATGCAAAAATACGCGTTGATAACTTAAATTTGCTAAGTTGTGCCTTATAGGATACCCCTAAGGAGTAGTAAGTTCCCCAGTGCCCTTAACATAGGATTTGAGTTACCCCAAAATTCAATTACACAGTGTTTTGGTTATATATTATTGTGTTACAACCACCACAAAACTTAACAACAACCATTTTATTCATAATTCTTCAGTCTGGGCTGAGCTCAACTAGGTGGTTATTCTGCTTATTGGTGGTCATTGGTGTGGCTGCCTTCTGTTGGGAGGGGGGCTGGGGCCTAGGGGCTGGGCTTTTCTGTGTAGTCTCAGGACCTTTCTCCCTTGGTGTAGTCTGTCTAGCAGGGTAGCTCAGGACTCCCAAGAGCATAAAAGTGGAAGCTTCTAGGTCTTCTTAAGGCTTAGGCCCAAAATTGGCACAGTATTACTTCATTCACATTCAGTTAAAGCAAATCACAGGCCTAGCACAACTTCCAAAGAGAAGTTACTGCACAAGGGTTTGAATACCATGAAATATCTATTGGGGGCAATCAGTGTTAGACATTGCTACAAGACATGCTCCCACTTTTTTTGCCCAAGTGAAAACCATCCATAATAGATATAATTGCCATGGTTGGCAAAGCCTCTTGCTCATCCCTTGTCCCAAGGCCTGAATCTGTTGCTGAGAGTTTGGTTTTCTGTCCTTACAGTGTACACCCTGAAAGAGCGGTGCCTCCAGGTTGTCCGAAGCCTAGTCAAACCTGAGAATTACAGGAGGTTGGACATCGTCAGGTCACTCTATGAAGATCTAGAAGACCACCCAAATGTGAGGAAAGACCTGGCGCGGCTGACACAGGAGCATATTGAAAATCAGCGGATGGAACGGGAGACTGTGGATTTTCGTTGAAATTTGCACTCCTGAGTCTCTGCTTTTGATGGTACTGACTAGTCTTGAACCAGATATAGGACTGGGCACTTATACTCAATTTCAAGATGTCTCATTTTTGGAGTACAGTGTGCTCCATTGGCTTATATGAAAGTTAACTGACTTCACTAGGCATTGTGGGGTTTATGGGCAGGTATCACAAAATTCAATGTAATGTCTGTTCTTTCTAGAAGTATCTGTCAGGAAAAAGTAGTTGCATTTTTGCCTCCAAGTAAGTCAGGAAAGTTTCTGTGTAAGGTTTTTTGTGTAAGTAATTCAGTGAGAATTGCAGCATATCCTTTAATGGTAAGAAAGCAGTGGCATCTGCTACTTTTAATTGCTGTATTACGGTTGGTTATGTGTCTGCCCCCACCACTCCCCCCTTTGGGGATACTGAGATATCCTTGAGGCAGGGACAAGTCTTTCTCCTCTTTGAGACCCCAGTGCCTAGCACATTATGAGCGTTCAGTCATTGTTGACTGATGGATGCTGCTTTAGTAGAAGGTGTTGGAGGTTTTGCATTTTCTTTTGGCCTTAAAGTATGTAGAGTAAACAAATGTTTTAAAGGGAATCATTTTTATAGAAAGCACTTTTTATCATTTTTAAAGTTTTGCGCTTTTCTCTGTCCACTGTTGTTGCAGTGCTGTGTTATTTCTGTTTCTAGTCCATGATTGGCATTCCACAGTTACTTTGATAATAGGTTTTTTGTAATTTGACATCTGCACAGAAAATAGGAAAAATAGCAGTCGTCATGTTTAATTCCAGTGTTAAGGGGCTACTCTTCTATAAATAAGCTTTTGCCAAGTGTAGGTATTTCTGTTCCTTTTTGTAAGTCGATATTTCCATTTGATTCCAGAATTTTTTATCAGGCAAGATCTGGTGATGCTTTTCACCTAGCTGGAGGAAAGGCCGAAGCACACCAATCTCTGGCAGGTTATTCCTCCTAACACACAGTGGACTTATGGAGTAGCCTGGAATGTTTCATAGTTTTATAAATGGACAAATCCTTTCTCATAGGCTGGACTTAAATTCTTTAACTCAAATTAAATATTTCCATCAAACTTCATATTTTGTAACTAATAGTTAACAAAAAATTTGGAAAAGACAGAAAACTAAAAGAAAAATTATTACTGTAGACCTACAACTTAAATATAACCACTATTAACATTTTGAACTATTTCCTTTCAGCCTTTTTTAGGGCATATTTTGGTTGGTTGGTTTTTACATAGTTGAAATTATACTGTATATACAGTTTTATATTCTGCTTTTTCATTTAACTTTGTAGTGTAAATATTTTCCATGTTTTTATAAGTTTTACATAAGCATTAATTAGTACAGTCTTCCTTTTGTAATTAATGTTTGCAATATTTTTTGACATCTCTTTAGTTCCTTATGCTAACCTTTAGGCACAATTCCTGTGTTCTGAAACCAGAGTAAAGTGAATGAAACAAACTCCCACACTTTTTTCCACTACACTTTAAATTTCATGGAATCTTATTCCCTCCCTTTCAACATTCAACAAATAAGTTGACCTTTTTTTAGCATGCTGTAGTAGTTTTCATTCCATGACACACCTCTTAAGTACATTGATTTTTTTTGTTGAAATGTTGGGTAGGGAAGAAGTGTGGAGGCAGAGAGTTTATGTGCTGGGATAGAAGGCAGCTATATGAGTTTCAGAGTGGGGTAGGGTGGAGAATTTCAGGAACTCTCCTGGTGCTGGATTAATTCAAACTTGTTTTTTTTTTTTAACCTATCTTTGTATCAAAATGAGATTTCATGTTCCTCTTGTTAAGACATGCAGTTTGTGTACTGTGTGTGTGTGTGTGTCTTAGGAAGATAGAAAAGCTGTAGTATGAATAATGACTGTTTATTTGAAATTTTGTGATTCTATTAAATGTATTGCTGTTAAGAGACTGATGTTTCCTATCTTGAGTTTAAGAAGGAAAAAAAAAGCTGTTTTTAATACTTACATCAAATAGTGCTGAGTAAAGGAAATAGGTAGGGTGTGTTGTGTTATTTTAACCAGGCTCTTCTTGGAGAGTTCCAAAAGCTGTGTTTGCTTAAAGGCTCAAGGTGAGGAGGGGGTAGCAAACACAAGCAGCTAGCTTTATTCTCAGTTCTGTCTCTTTCCAACCCTGGGTTTTTAAAAAATGTTGCTTCTTTTAGCTTTATTTTTCTTATAAAAATGAAATGTCAGTGTAAAAAAAGTTGAGTAATACAGCAAAGTATTAAGAGGAAAAACATTCACATTGAGAACAAAGTTTTTTCCAAGTGAAAACAGAACCAAAAAAGGTTTCACCAGCAATAACACTGAGAAGATGATAAAAGGAGAAGGAACTGGGCTAGATATTGCACAAAGGCTATGAAATCGATACTAGTGGTTTGCATTCTTGATGTATTAACATAAATGTGGACTTTTTAGATACTTTCAGGAGAGGTTTCTGTATCTTGTTCTCAGTCCCGCTCTGTGCTAGTCGCTGGGCTTCCTGATACCCCTTCAGTGTACACATATTTTCCCTTTCCCTTGGCACATGTAAACTCCCTGCCCCGACAAAACATTTTCCTGGGTAATCTCCTGCAGCACAGGCTGTACTCCATTATCAGGTCACAAAAAAATTAGATACACTTGTTACAGTAATCAAAAGGATTGGGCAGTAGCACTGGATATGTAACAGATAAAACCCACAAAACTTGTTTAGGAATTTGGAACATTTGGAAAGTATAAGTTGTCTTACACAAAGCAATAGTCTCTCTCCCTAATCTTCAAGTGAGAAACACAAAAGATTGTTTTGTTCAAACTGGAGACAGAGTCCTAGAGGACTGGGGCTGGCCCCCAGTGATTGTTAATAGCAACAGCTAAGATTACCGAACGGCCTAGAAGAAATCATAAAAAAATCAAATCAGTTGCCATCAAGTTGATTCTTACTCATGGCGATCCTATGTGTGTCAGAGTAGAACTGTGCTCCATAGGGTTTTCAATGACTGATTTTTCAGAAGTAGAGCTCCAGGCCTTTCTTCTGAGGAAGCTTTGGGTGGACTTGAACCTCCAGCTTTTCAGTTAGCAGACAAGTGCATTAATGGTATGTACTACCCAGGGAGAGGAAATCATACTGAACAATCTATCTCAAGGTAAATTGAAGGAGAGTTAATGAGGCAAAGGATGTCTTGGTAGCAGTTTGCTTTGTAGGGAGTGATATGAGATGACGGAGTTCTTCCCTTGTTGGAGGGTGATGAATCACCTAGGCCCAACCCACGAGTTTTGAGAGTGCTTGCTACAGGAGTTTTGAGAGTGCTTGCTACAGTTACCCGATGCTTAGAAGCATCAGACAGGAACTAAAGGTGAGGGTTGTTGACATAGCAGGTCTGGGTTACCCTGTCCTGGAACAAATTCAGGGAGTAGGGAAGAGTTTTGAGGGTGGTCTGGTGTGCCCCCAGGGCAACAATTTTCCAAATACTGGTTTATGGTTTTCCTTGACAGACCTTTAGGACTGTTTTTTCCCTCCTATAGATGCAGAAAATGGACCCATCTGGGATAGTCCCCAATACAAAAATAAGTGTACATTGATAGGAAATTGACTACATAAAGTATCACACTCCTAAATAAGTCATTAGAAAGGGTAGAATGGATATTTATTTACTGGCACCTCTAAGAGGGAGAGTTAGGGTAGCTGCATTCTGAGCATGGTGTGGAATTGCAAGGCAGCATGATGCAGTTGAAAGCACAAGAGACTTGAACTTAGTGCTTTATATGTTCCACAACATTTATTGAATGCCACCATGTCCCAGGCACTGTTCTAGGAACAGGAAGTACAGTGGTCAACCAGACAGACGTTGTCCCTGTTCTTAAAGGGCTTATATTCTAATGGAGGAAGACAGTAAGCAAGAAGAAAATGAATATATAATTACAAAATGAGAAATGTGTAATGAAAGTAGCAAACAGTTTTTTTATTTTTATTTTTTTATTGTACTTTAGATGAAGGTTTACAGAACAAATAGTTTCTTATTAAACAGTCAGTACACATATTGTTTTCTGACATTGGTTAACAACCCCATGACATGTCAACATTCTCCCTTCTCAACCTTGAGGACCTTTTTTTTTTTTTTTTTAAATATTTTATTGTACTTCAGGTGAAGGCTTACAGAACAAACAGTTTCTCATGTAACAGTAGTACACGTGCTGTTTTACGACTTTGGTTAACAACCCCACAACATTTTAACCCTCTAAATGCTCAGCCTTTTTTTTTTTTTTTTTTTGGTGAAGATACACATAGCCAAAGATACGCCATTTCAAAACTTTTTACGTACACATTTAAGTGACATTGACTACGCTCTTCTAATTGTGCTGTTATTCTCACTTAAGATGAAGGCTTACAGGACAAAATAGCTTCCCATTTAACAGTTACTACAAATGTTGCCCTATAACAATGGTTAACAATCTCACAACACATCAACAGTGTCCTTACTCAACCTTGCGTTCCCTATCATCAGCTTCCTACTCCCCTTCTGCCTTCTGGCCCTTGTCACTGGACTCCTGTACCTCGTTAGTCTCATTTGGTTTTACTGGGCTGTCCACTCCCAGTCTGAACAGTGAACCTCGAAGGTAACTTCAACACTGAGCTGAAAGGGTGTCTGGGGGCCATACTCTTGAGGTTTCTCCAGTCTCCTTTAGGCCAGTAAATCTGGTTTTTTTTTTTTGTGAGTTAGAATTATGCTCTACATCCTTCTCCAGCTCTGTCCAGAACCCTCTGTTGTGATCCTGGTCAGAGCAGTCAGTGGTGGTAGCTGGGCACCATCTAGCTGTACTGGACTCAGTCCGGTGGAGGTCTTGGTAGCTGTGGACAATTAGTCCTTTGGACTAATCTTTTCGTTGTATCTTGTTCTCTTCATTCTCCCTTGCTCCCGAAGGGATGAGACCAGTGTAGTATCTTAGATGGCCGCTCACAGGCTTTTAAGACCCCAGACACTACTCACCAAGGTAGAATGTAGAGCATTATCTTTATAAGTAGTGTCATGCCAATTGAGCTAGATGTTCCCCGAGACCATGGTCCCCAGAGCCCTCCGTCCAGCAACTCAGTCCCTCGGGGAGTTTGGATGTGGAGGACCTTTTTTTTTTGGTGAAAATATACATAGCCAAAGTTACACCATTTTGAAAGTTTCTACATGTACAATTCAGTGACATCGATTACATTCTTCCAGTTGTGCTGCTATTCTCACCATTCTTTTCCAAATTATTCCATCACCATTATCTTCAACTCACTGTCCCCTAGGCTTCCCATCAAACATTTTGAGTTGCTGTTGTCAATTTGATTTCACATAGATAATTCTTGTTTTTTTTTTCTACCTTAGATGAAGGTTTGCAGAACAAATAGTTTTCTCATTATACAGTTAGTACACATATTGCCCTATGACAATGGTTAACAACCCCATGACATGTCAACACTGTCCCTTCTCAACCTTGGGTTCCCTATCACCAGCTTTCCTGTGTTCTCCTGCCTTCTAGTCCTTGTCCCTGGACTGCTGTGCCTCATTAGCCCTGTTTTGTTTTATGAGGCTGTCTAATCCCCGGCTGAACGGTAAACTTCAGGAGGGGCTTCACCACTGAGCTAAAAGGGTGTCCAGGGGCCATACTCTTGGGGTTTCTCCAGTCTGTCAGGCCAGTAAATCTGGTCTTTTTTTTTGTGAGTTAGAATTCTGTTCTACATCCTTTTCCAGCTCTGTCCAGGACCCTCTATTGTGATCTCGGTCAGAACAGTCAGTGGTGGTAGCCGGGCACCATCTAGCTGTACTGGACTCAGTCTGGTGGAGGTCGTGGTAGTTGTGGTCCATTAGTCCTTTGGACTGATCTTTTCCTTTTATCTTGTTCTCTTCATTTTCCCTTGCTCCCGAAGGGGTGAGACCAGTGGAGTATCTTAGATGGCCGCTCACAGGCTTTTAAGACCCCAGACACTACTCACCAAGGTAGAATGTAGAACATTGTCTTTATAAACTGTGTTATGCCAATTGAGCTAGATGTTCTCTGAGACCATGGTCCCCACAGCCCTCCGCCCAGCAATTCAGTTCCTCAGGGAATTTGGAAGTGTCTATGGAGCTCCCATGACCTTTCCTTGTACAAGTTGTGCTGGCTTCCCCAGTAATGTGTACTGTCTTACCCTTCACCGAAGTTACCACTTATCTATTTAGTTCCCCCCACTCCTCCCATCCCTCATAACCAACAAAGATTGTTTCTTTTTGTGTGTAAACTTTTACATAGTTATACAGTAGAGGTCTCATACAATATTTGTCCTTTTGTGATTGACTCATTTCACTCAGCATAATGTCCTCCAGTTTTGTTCCTTTTACTCTCCTGTGCTGAGTTCCTTTTGTTTGTGGATTTTTTTCCCTTCTTTTGTTTTTGAAGGATTTGTTTTTTCTGAGACTTTATGTTTTTCTTATTTATTTTGATGAGTAGGTTTGTTAACTTTCTTTGTGGTTACTGTGAAATTTACCCTTATCTTCCTAGATTTGAACCAGTCTATTATTACTTGGTATCACTTGACTTCCTCTCCATTAGAAGGTTCTATATCTATACTGTTTATTCCCTCTTTTATTGTTCTGATGCTGTTGTCATTTACAGATTAACCTCTCTGGTTCCCTTTTGTAATTCTTTTGGTCTTGCATAGTCCTTAAGAGTTCATTTCCTAGGTTGGTATCTGGCTAGTACAATCCTGCGTCCTATATTCAGCCTGTGGTCTGATATTGTTTGTTCTCAGATTGAAGGACTTCCTTTAATAAGTCTTGTAAGTTTGGTTTTTACATAGTCCCTTAACTTCTGTTTATCTGGAAGTGACCTAATTTCACCATCATATTTGAATGAGAGTTTTGCAGGATATGTTATTCTTGGCTGGCAATTTTTTTCTTTCAAGGTTTTATATATGTCATCCCATTGCCTTCTTGCCTGCATGGTTTCTGCTGTAATAATCTGAGCTTAGTCTTATTGTTTTTCCTCTGTATGTGACTTTTTGTTTTTCTTGAGCTGCTCTCAGGATTCTTCGTTTGTCTTTGGTTTTAGCGAGTGTGATTATGATATGCCTTGGTGATTTTCTTTTGGGGTCTATCCTATATGGGGTTCGTTGAGCTTCTTGGATGGTCAGCTTTTCATCTTTCATGATATTGGGGAAGTTTTCTGTCAGCAATTCTTCAGTGATCCTGTCTGTGTCTTCTGTTTTCTCCCCCTGTTCTGGTCCTGTCTGTGTCTTCTGTTTTCTCCCCCTGTTCTGGAACTCTGATCACTTGCAGATTTTTGCTTTTGATTGTATCCCACATAATTCTCAGGGTCTCTTCATTTTTTTCATTCTTTTTTCTGATTTTTCCTCAAACAGAGTTGTATCCAAGTGTTTGTCTTCAATTCTGCTGATTCTGTCATCCACCGTTTCAGATCTGCTCCTCAGCCCTTCTATGACACTGTCCATTTCTGAAATCTTGCTGTTTGTCTTTTGGATTTCTAATTGTTGTTTTTGTATAATTTCTAGTTGAGAATTTGTTTTGGCATTTTGTTCCTGCATTATTTTCCTGAATTCTTCCATTTTTTTGTCCATATTTTTCATGAACTTGTCTACTTTTTCCTCCTTTTTGTCTGCTTTTTGCTTCAACTCTTGGATAATTCTGAGTCTTAGAGTTTTGAATTCCCTGTTAGGTAGTTCTAGTGCCTTTTCTTTTACTGGAAAGTCATCTGGTGTTTTATTTTGGACGCTTACTGGAACCATCCTGTCCTGAAGACAGTAATTTTTTGGAGAATAACCCCTTAGCAGGGCCATCCCAGAGAGTGACATTTAAACTGAGATTTGGAGGATTTGAGAATCAGTATTGAATGGAAACCAAAGACATTGTGCTCTACTGATTTGTGAGTATAAATAAAGACTTTTTTGGAGGTTAATCTGGCAAAATGCATCAGAATTTAAAAATGGGTTTGTCTTTGCTCCAGCAAATATAGTCTGAGGAATTTATCTTAAGAAGACAAGTGTGAAAAGCTGTGTATACATGAAGGCTTCCTGCAGCATCATTTAGGATAGCACAACACTGGAAATAAATGTACATTGAGAGGAGATTGGCCAGTAAAGTATGGTGCTCCTAGATAAGTCATTAAAAAGGAAAAGGTCGATGCTTATTTATTAACATGAAAAGCTATCCACTTTTAATTTGAAAAAAACGTTTACAGAAAATCAAATGTTTTTTAAAAAATTAGTTTTATAGAGGTCTAAAAACATGTGACCACCATCCGTCTGTCAGTTTGTCATACTGTAGTGGCTTGCATGTTGCTATGATGCTGGAAGGTATGACAACGAGTATTTCAAATACCAGCAGGGTCACCCATGGTGGAGAGATTTCAGCAGAGCTTCCAGACTAAGACAGATTAGGAAGAAAGGCCTGACCATCTATCTGCTTCTGAAAATCAGCCAATGAAAACCCTATGGAGCATCACTGAATGTTGTCTGATTTGCTTCCTTTGGATCAATTGCTGGAGGAGGCCATCACGTTTGTGAAGTAGAGGGCCAGTAAGGCCGAGGGAGACCCTCGGTGAGATGGATTGGCACAACAGTTGCAGTTGCAACAATGGACTCGAACCTGCTGGTGATCGTGAAGATGATACAGGACCAAAAAACATTTCGTTCTGTCGTACATAAGGTTGCCATGAGTTGGACTCAGCCTGACGGCAGCTATCTCTCTCTGTCTAAAAACATGTGAATGTATATACTCCAAACTATTAATAATGGTAATCCCTGGGGGGTGAGACTATGGGAAGGCATTCGTTTTCTTCCTCTCTCTCTTTTTTTTTTTGACAATGATCATGTGTTGTCACAAAAACCAATAAAGTTATTTTTATTAAAAAACAAAAATATGAGCAAAGTGCCTAGAGCTTTAGTATTCCCTTTTAATCAGTCTGCTTTTATTCTCCAACTTTCTGAGAGGCTTCTCAGCTTTACAGGGTCGCTATGAGTCGGAATCGACTCGACAGCAGTGGTTTTTTCTCCACTCGAATGGCCTTCAACTCAGCCTGCACACATTAGAATTACACGGGAAGCTCTTTAAAATACCACTGCCTGAGCCCCACCCCAGAACAACTGAATCTGAATCTCTGGAGGCAGGGCCTGGCACCTATAGGTTTAAAAAGCTCTCCAGGTGATTCCAATGTGCAGCTGGGGTTGCAAACCACTGATGGCAATTTCAAGGGAATTAAACATAAACAGGTCACAATGACATGATTTTATAACTAATCATGTTCAGCCTCAATATCTTTCTCATTTATCCTGGCGGGTGGGTGTTGGTCATGGGAAGTAGCTAATTAGGGGAAGAAATTACTGTGTAGGATATAGGGATTTTTTTTTTTTGTAGTGGTGTGGTATAATAGAGCAGAATGAGCACTTGCTTTGGAATTGTATCTGGGGTTGTATCCTGACTGTCACCTGGCTTGGCCAAGTTATAATTAACTTGACCCTCGGTTTCCTCATCCGTAAAATGGAAATGATAAACTATTTTACAGGGTTGTTGTGAGGATTACAGATAATGTAAGCTAAATGCCTGGTACTTGGTAGGTAAGTGGCAACTCTTCTTAATTAGTAAAGACCTTACTTGGAAGAACTTGTTCTAAGGGGTGGGGATTGAGATGTCCCCCTAATACAGCCTGCCTAGGCAGAACTACGCAAGCCTTTCTGAAGGAGAATCCTGACTCAGATTCCAAGCCTTGAGTTTGGGGCTAGAAGGACGCTTGCTGTGGGTGGAGGCAGCCGAGAGAGGAGCAGCTGGGCTTGCCTGCCCTTCTGTCCTGGCCAAGGTTGAATGAGAACCTTCTGTGGTCTGAAAGCCTCATTGAGGGCAAGAGGTCCCATGGCACTGAGGGACAAGCACTCCAAAGACACAGGCTCCGTGAGTGCTGAGAGTGGGGGAAGCAGGTAGAAAGCTCTGCAAATAGAGAAAAGGGGTGTAGGAAAGGAGAGAAAGAAGAGTCCCCTGATTCTCCTTTGCCCCTTTGTGCCTGGGATGTAGGTGCTTTCCTACTCAGCCTCTGTCAGACTCTTACTGGAGACCATTTCGCCACTCATAACAACCCTGTGTACAATGGAATTGGACCATTTTGATCCATAGGGTTTTTCATTGGCTGATTTTCTCAGGTAGATCACCAGACCTTTCTTCCTAGTCCATCTGAGTCTGGTAAGCTCTGCTGAAACTTTTTCAGCCTCACAGCAAGACATAGGCCTCTACTGACAGACAGGTGGTGGCTACATTTGAGGCACCTAAATTCCACCTTCAACCATGCTGAAAACACCGGACTTTTCTTGAAAAGCAATCTTGGAGCATTGAAACATATCCTACTTCCAACATCAGTGAGGTGGCCTCTCATTACAGCAATCCTTTACTGGGTGCGGCACTATACAGTTTATCCAGAGCATTTTGGGGTCCATTTAAGCTTCACAGCAATCTTGCAAAGTGGATAGGGCAGAACTCCCTAAAGAGAAAACTGCAAAACTTGTTTAAGGATGAATAGCCAGGGAATGACTGAGCTAAGACTTAAATCCTTATAGGACTCCCAAGCCGGTGTGCTTTTCAACAATATTCATGGCAAGTACCATTTCTGGAACACATTCTCTGTGCAAGGAAGGTCTGTATTTGGTGTTCTATGTAGGCTGTATAATTTAATTTAATCCACTTCCTGTGCTCACAACTCTTATAATAGTGGGAATGATTATCCCCACCATTCTTGTTGCAAACTGGCATTGACTCAGCGCCCCTAACCTCCACAACTCATGGCAACCCCATATACAATGAGACTGGACTGTTTTCATCCATAGGGTCTTCACTGGCTGATTTCTGGGAGTAGATCACCAGGCCTTTCTTCCTAGTCCATGTTAGTTTGGAAAGCTCCCCTGAGACATGCTCAGCCTCATAGCAACATGTAGGTCTCCACTGACAGACAGGTGGTGGCTACATTTGGGGCACATTGGCCAGGAATCAAACCTGGGTCTCTTGCATGGAAAGTGAAAATTCTACCACTGAGCCACCACTGCCCTCCAGTCCCACTATACGGATGTGGAAAACAAGGCTGGAGAAGAGAAATGAGTTGTCCAGGGTCACAAGGCCTGTTGGTGAGAGAACTGAGACTTCCTCCCAGGACTTCTCATTTTCATTTCAGGTTCGTTCTGCAGCCACACTCTGTAGCTTATGTTGACGGCCACAAAGTGGTACTCTAGTTGCGTATCTGCCCTTGATGACGTTGCCTAACCTCTTAGAAACTACTAACTTCTGTGTAAAATGGGGATAATAATATCTATGTCATTGGCTTGTGAGAGGAATTACATATGATGATCTATGCAAAGAATGTGGCACATTGTACCAATTATTAGTTGCTGTCCAGTTGATTTTGACTCATGGCAACCCATGTGTGTCAGAGTAGAACTATGCTCCATAGTTTGTTTGTTTTTTAAATTGTGGTAAAAGTATACACACCAAAACATTCGCTGGTACAACAACTTCTACATTTATAATTCAGTGACTGTAAATTCAATTGATTACATTTTTCTATGTTGTGCCACCATTATTGCTATCCTTTTCCAAAATATTCTACCACCATTAACATAAACTCAGTACCCCCCAAACAAGAAATCTCCCTTTTCCTCTCGCCCCTGGTAATCATTAATAATCTTTGGTTTCTATGTATTTATTTACTTTATATAAGTGAGATCATATGGTATTTGTCCTTTTGTGACTGATTTATCTCATTCAGCATGTTTTCAAGGTTCATCCATGCTGTGGCATGCATCAAGACTTCATTTCTGTTTGCACCTGCATAATATTCCATTGTATGTAGTTACCACATTTTGTTTATCCATTCATCTATAGTTGGACATTTTGGTTGTTCCACCTTTTGGCTGTTGTAAAAAGTGCTACCTTGAATACTTGTGTACAGGTTTCGGTTTGCTTTCCTGTCTTCACTTCTTCTGGGCACGTTCCTAGCATTGGGATTACTCCGTCATATGGTAGGTGGTTCTATGTTCAACTTTTTTCCCAGTGGCTGCACCATTTTACATTCCCACCAGCAGTGGATAAGAGTTCCAGTTTCTCTATAACCTTGCCAACACCTGTTATTTATTTATTTATTTTGTCATTGCCATTCTAACTGGGGTGAGGTGATATTTCAGTGTGGTTTTGATTTGCATCTCCTTAATGGCTAATAACGTTGAACATCTTTTCATGTTCTTGTTGGCCATTTGAATGTCCTCTTTGTAGAACTATCTGTTCAAGTCCTTTGCCCATTTTTTGATTGGATTGTTTGCCTTTTTATTGTTAAGTTGTAGAAGTTTTGTATATTTTTTGGATATTAGGCCCTTATCCAATATATGGTTCCTGAAATTTTCTCCCAATCTGTAGTTTGTCTTTTCACTTTGTTGATAAAAGTTCTTTGATGTAGAAAAGGTTTGCATTTTTATAAGGTCCCATTTATCTATTTTGACTTTTGTTGCTCAAAATTTTTTGTCATATCTGATAATCTATAGTTAAATACTAGGTCCCTCCATAGAGTTTTGGAAGTAGATCACCAGCCCTTTCTTTGGAGGTGCCTCTGAGTGAACTTGAACTGCCAACCTTTCAGTCAGCAGTGGGGCACATTAACAATTTGCGCCTCCCAGAGAATGCCTGGCACACTGAAGGTTAAGCTAAATGGTAGTTATTATAATAAAGAGACAGTTTGTAGCCAGTGGTGATTAAGGGGCCAGACTGCTTGGATTCAAATTGCAGCTCTGCCACTTTGTAACTGTGTGATGTTAGGTCAGATACTTAACCTCTTTGTGTCTCCGCGTGGTGCAGTGAATTACTTAATATGACCCTTCTAGCAATAGCCTTTGTGACTCCCAAAAAAATGATTGTATGGAACTATGCAAATAATGTGTTTGTGGCCCACCAAGGGGATTAGACAGCCTGCTTAGAATGCAAATAAGGTGCATGGAACCCCTGTAGGAGTGGGACCATGCAAATAAGGTGTGTGGAACCCTAATGAGCAGACTGGACAGTTTTGCCATCCCACTAGGCTTAAAAGAGAGCTGATCCCAGAGCATGGTGGGGGTGGGGGAGCTCACTACCACCAAGAAAGAAGAGCCGGGAGTGGAGTGTGTCCTTTGGACCTGGGTCCCTGTGCTGAGAACCTCCTAGACCTAGGAGACAGAGAGAGAGAGCTGTAAGCCAGGACAGAAAGAGATGGCTAGAAGCAGTGGCAGAGAAATGGCGGCAGTAGAACCAGGGGACCAGCATAAGATAGTGCAGTGGGCTTCCTGGCCCACAGAGCGAGGTGCTACAGTGGGTGTGCTGACTCATGGAGCAAGAGAGCTGAGTGCCTTTGGGCAGGAGGCTTGCTGGTGGAGCAGGGTGTCTCTGGGTACTTATTGGCAGAACTAAAAGAGCTTTGTAACACTTGCCTGAGCAGGGCATAGGCCAGGCTGAGAGCCACGGGCTAGGGGTGGAGGGGCCAAGAGAGACTGAGAGAGAGAGAGAGGGTGAAAGAGAGAGGCCCTCCTGTGGGCACTGCTGAGAAGCTGTCCTGACCAGAAAACTGTCCTGAATTGTAACCTGTTACTTCCCTAATAAACCCCATAATCGTGAGTATTGCTTGTTAAGTTCTGGGTGGCTATTGCAATGAATTATTGAACCCAGCAGAGAAGTAGACAGTGCCATAGGAGGGATCACTGGTGTCAGAAATGGTGAAAAGTTTGGAAGGTGGAGGTATTGAGGCAGGCAGCCTCAGAACCTAACCCTTTTTTGAACAACTTGTTCTGGCTTATCCTCCTACACAGAGCAGAACAGGCCACACATTTTCCTGGAAATGTTCTTGTCAAGATAACCACAAAACAGGCCATAGCTGGCCTCAAGTGGTTTTAACAGGCTTTCAATGCTGTCTTGACACTTTAAGTGACCTATTAGCTCCTTAAGTGAAAAATACATATGAGCACCCTGCCTCTGCATGGAGACTTAACATGCTAATGAGGGAAGATTGACTTCTTCCTCCATCCTGGGGAATCGAACCCATGTCTAAAGAAAATGCTTTGAGTGCCTGTGCGAAGGTCAGTCCTGAATATTCATGATAAATTTACATTTCCTTGCCTGCTCTCTGTAAAAGCTCGCCTCCCCAAGCTGCCTGCAAGCAGTCTTGGCAGCGGCAGCCTTGACTGTTCCTTTCCTTGCACAAAGAA
Organism: Dugong dugon; assembly: GCA_030035585.1. Classification (NCBI taxonomy): domain Eukaryota; kingdom Metazoa; phylum Chordata; class Mammalia; order Sirenia; family Dugongidae; genus Dugong; species Dugong dugon. Next base: position 36,603,183 of record CM057481.1, on the reverse strand, counting down.
ATAAAAGCGCCTTTCTGATCTCCCACCTCAGCCTCTTTTTTATCGGTTGTGATAAGTCGCACTGAGCAAGACCTGGGTATTTTACCTGGCAACATTTCATTTGACTGCCACCTCACAGGAATCAGCCATGGGCTGATGTTGATCTTGATTCTGTCTCCTCCACCTTGTGAAGTTAGAGGAGACCAGACACCCACACACCATTTTCGCAGTCTCAGTTTCCTTATGTGTAGAATGGGGGTAATAACCACATCCACCTCATAAGGCTGTTGTAAGGAGTAAATGAAATAACCCAGGTGGAGTTTGCATGTGGTAAATGCTCAATTAATAAGTTCTACTCCTCCTAGCCTATTGTTAAACTTGTCCTTCAATCCCCTTTACAAAACTCTGCTTTTCCCCAATAATATTTATTATCTTCTAAGATAATTAATAACGCAATTGGCCTCGTACCTTTTACCATACTCTACTTTTGTTTGATTTACTTCTGAAAGTCAGCCCAGTGAAAACCCTGTGGATCACAACGTGCAATCTGATCCGAAACTGATCATGGGGATAGCGCAGGACTGGGCAGTGTTTTGTTCTGTTGTGCATGAAGTTACTATGAGTCAGGGACCAACTTGACAGCTGCTACCAACAGCAACAACAACTTTTATTCTCTAACAATATTTATTACCTTCCATATTGCTAAGTTATTTGCTTATTTAGTATTTTTATGGTTTAATGACTGTCTCCCTCCACAAAGTGGTATGCTCCAGGAGGGCAGGGATTTTGTCTTTTTTGTTCAGAGCATCCCCAGCACCTAGAACAGTACCAGGCAAGTAGTAGCTGCTCGATAAATATTAGCTATTATTATTATAAAATCTACCCTGATACCCTATTTAATACAGAATCCTCCTCCTGCCCCCTTTGAACTTGGATTCCTCTTGACCAACTTTTCTTTTTCTTTTTTTTGCAATTGCACTTATATTGCCTTTTTAAAAAGAAAGTAATAGATGGTTATTCATTCAACAAATATTTTGGGGGTGCTTACTGTGTCTGACACTGTTTTATTGCTAGGGGTACAGCAGGGTACAAAACCGACGCAACTCCCTTTATGGAGCTGACATTCCTACTTTTTTTTTTTTTTAAGGTGTACATAAAATTTTTTTATAGTAAAATATATATAACATAAAATTTGCCATTTTAACCATTTTTAAGTGTACAATTCAGTGGCATTAATTACATTCATCATGTTGTGTAACTTTCACCACTATTTCCAAACATTTTCATCACCCTGAACAGAAACTCTGTACTCATTAAGCAATAACTCTTTATTTCTCCCTCCCACCAGCCCCTGCCCTGGAGACTTCTAACCTACTTTCTGTCTGTATGAATTTGCCCATTCTAGGTATTTCATATAAGCTGAATCATACAATATCTGTCTTTTTGTGTGACTTATTTCACTCAGCATAGTGTTTTTTTAATAATTTATTTTATTTTTGTTGTTGTTGAGAATATACACAGCAGAACATACACCAATTTAACAATTGCTACATGTAAAGTTCAGTGACATTGGTCACATTTTTTGAGTTGTGCAACCATTCTCATCTTCCTTTTCTGAGTTGTTCCTCAGAACATAAACTCACTCACTGTCCCCTAAGGTTCCTATCTAATCTTTCGAGTTGCTGTTGCCAAACTGATCCCATAATAGATAGTTCTTAAAAGAGGACAGTGCTCAAGGCAGACATTCTTTTCTGTTAAGTTAGACTATTGTTTGGTTTTAAGAAGACTTCAGGGAATATTTCTGGTTTAAACTTTAAAGATTATCTCAGGGCAATAATTTCAGGGGTTGATCGAGCTTCTGTGGTTCCAGAAAGTCTGGATTCCATAATGTTATGGATTGAATTGTGTCCTCCAAAAATGTGTGTCAACTTGGCTAGGCCATGATTCCCAGTATTGTGTGATTGTCCACCATTTTGTGATCTGATGTGATTTTCCTATATATTGTAAATTGTACCTCTATGATATTAATGAGGCGACAGAGAAAGAAAAGGCTTCTCCTGGAGCTGGCACCCTGAGTTCGGACTTCTAGCCTCCTAGACTGTGAGAGAATAAATTTATCTTTGTTAAAGCCATCAACTTGTGGTATTTCTGTTATAGCAGCATTAGATAACTAAGACACATGAGAATTTAAAATTCTTTTTTGCATTTTCCTCCTTTTGATCAGGATTCTATAGAATCTTTGATCAAAATGTTCAGCAAACTCAGCATAATGTTTTCAAGGTTCATCCATATTGTAGCATGTATTAGAACTTCATTTCTCTTTGTGGCTGAGTAATATTTCATTGTATGGATGTACCACACTTTGTTTGTCCAGAAATTTGTTGATGGATACTTGGGTTGTTTCCATCTCATTTATTACCTTTTAACACAGTATGTAATTTACTTATTCAGTATCTTTATCATTTATTTCTAGTGTCCTCCCCAACACACACCTAGATTGTAAGTCCTGTGAAATCAAGGACTATTATAGGCTTTCTTTTTATGTATCCCAAACTTAGGACAGTGCCTGACATATGGTAGGTATTCAATAAAATATTTGGTGAGTGAATTATATGTGGTGTAGTGCAGGATGCACTGGAAATGGAGTCAGAAGGTCATCTGCGACTGCCACTGAATTCCCGTGTGACTTTAAACACTCTAGTTCTTTCCCCTCTTTTGGGCCTCATTTTCCCCTCCCAGCTCCGATGCTCCTTGGATCGCCATCTGCTCAGGGCAAGCCGGTAGGGTCGCGTCCTGCCTTTTGTGGCCGCCAGGAGGCAGTCGTGCCCGCCGCGCAGCCCCGCCCACTCTCCGGCAGGCTGCCGGCTGAGGGGAACAGCCCGCCCCTTGTAGAGAAGCGGAGTCTGGCTGATTTGGTTCATTTGTTCGTCCGCCCAGCCGCCGGCCGGTCGCAACCTCGCCATGTCCTGCTACATCTACCAGCTGCCCTCCTGGGTGCTGGACGACCTGTGCCGCAACATGGACACCCTCAGCGAGTGGGACTGGATGCAGTTCGGTGAGTGGGGACCGGGTGGGAGCGGTCCTCCTAGCATCCCGTCATAAGCTGCCTTGGGGACACTGGTTAAGTGGATCCTGATCTGAGGGCTGTATGTGCTGAAGTTTCTGGACCGGACTCGCTGTGGGACCTAGGCAGGCGCCTGTCCCCTCTCTGAACCTCAGTTTGATTATCCGGAAGGTGTTCTGTGATCCCTCAGGTCCTCTGGCGCTAAGATTTCTGTTGGCAGCTGCTCCCAGCTGTCTCTAATGACCACCTCTATCTACTTTGCTGTTCTCTGGACTGTAAAACTTATTCCCATGAGAATAGCTATTAACAGTTACTGTGTGTAAAGCTCTGTTCTAGCCTTTACATATATTATCTCATTTAACCCGATGCTAAGTGGCACAGTGGCATTTGAACCCCGAGGTCTGGCTCCACCAAGACACAGTATATTGTAACCTTTTGATTCCCACCACCCCGTTGCTGTTTGGCTGAGAGGAATGATCAGGTGACCTTGACATCTAACGGGAGGCTTTCTGTGTGGTCCTCGGGTCCCTAAGCAGAGATCTGCATTCCAGTTTCCACCACCTACCAGCTGGTGGCTTTGGGCAAGTTTCTTAACCTCGTTGAGCCTCAATTTCTTCATCTGTAAACTGGAGATGATAATTACGTCTTCTTATAATGTTGTGAGGAATAAGAATATTGCATAAAAAAGCACCCAAACACGTGTTAGATAGTCACATAAGTAATTAGGAAGTGTTACCTATTATTCTTAGTTTTATGTTTTAAGTCAGTGTGACTGGTGCCATTTTTATTTTTTAAATAATGTATATATATTTATTAAAAATTTAAATTATGAAATATATCATTCATAGAAAGAGTATACAATATATAAGTACAGTTGAAATAATACTACTAATAAAATGAACATGTATGTGTTATCCATCTAGTTTGAGCAAGAAATATATATTTTAACCCAGCAGTTTTCAACTGGGAGTAGTTTGCCCTTTAGGGGACATTTGCCAAAGTTCAGAGAACTTTTTGGTTGTCACAAATTGAGAGATGCTGTGAGTGGAGGCCAGGGCTACTAAACATTCTACAATGCACAGGACAACCCCCCCCCAACAAAGAATTATCCAGCCCAAAGTGTCAGTAGTGCTGAGGTTGAGAAACCTTATTTTAACCCAATAACAAAAGTAATGGAACCCTGGTGGCGTAGTAGTTAAGATCTATGGCTGCTAACTAAAAGGTCGGCAGTTCGAATCCACTAGGTACTCCTTGGAAACTCTATGGGGCAGTTCTACTCTGTTCTATAGGGTCACTGTGAGTCGGAATCGACTCGTTGGCAATGGGTTTTTTAACAAAAGTAGTACATGTTTATTGCAAAATACTGTGGAGGAAAAAAGATTAGTTCAAATTCTACCATGCAGGGATAACCATTCTTAATATATGGGTGCTAATAATAATAGTTGCAGCTAACATTTGTTGGCTTCTTACCATGTGCCAGGCAAAGTGCTAGGTATTGTATGCCTTCTTGCCTTTTTTCCCTAAACATATTTATTTATGTGTATGTATTTTTCAAAAATCTTATCATTTTGTCCATTCTATCTCATAGCTTGCTTTTTTCACTTAAAATACATCAGTTATTTTCCCTTGCCAAACAATATTCTTTTTTAAAACTGTACGTATATAACAAAACATTTGCCATTTCAGCATGTTTACGTGTACAATTTAGAGACATTAATTTTGTTTATCATGTTGTGCAACCATCACCACTATACGTTTCAAAATTTTCTGTCACCTTTAACAGAAACTCAGTGCCCCCTGGCAGTGACTTTTCCTTCTAGCAATATTCTTTAACAACATGGACTTACGTTATTTTCAGTGTGTATCTTTATTAACTATTTTTAATTGAAAAAGTAATATATGCACTAGGTTAAATGATGTAATGGGATAGAGAGGAAAGTAAGCCTCTTTCCCCTCCCTGGTCCTCAGCATCCCAGATTCCCCTTCCTGGAGGCTGTCCCTTCTTCCAGAGAGTCAGAGCACATATGAGAATATATTACCGCCTGCTTTTCAAGACTGCACTGTGTTTCATTGGTTGGATGATTTGTGACTTAACCACTTTGAATATTTCCTGGAGTGGACAAGCTTTGTGAGTAGACCTCCCTCTATTTTTTTTCCATGTTGGCCTTGCCCTCAATTGTGAATGCCAGAACAACTTCTGTTTCTACGAAATTAGTTTAAAAGGCACACCTGTAACTTTTTTCAAAACAGCTTTATTGAGATATAATTCACATATACAATTCACCCGTTTAAAGTGTACAATTCAACTTTTTTTCAGTATATTTACAGAGTTGTGCATCCATTGCCACAGTCAATTTTAGAATATTTTCATTACCCCAAAAAGAAACCCCATACTCCTTAGCCATCACCCCCTAAGCCCTCCATCCCCTCTTATCCCTAGGCAACCCATAATCTGCTTTCTGTCTCTATGAAATTGCCTATTCTGGAATCATACACTATGTGGCCTTTTGTGTCTGGCTTCTTTCATTTAGCATAGTATTTCCAAGATTCATCCGTGCTGTAGCATGTATCAGAACTTCATTCCTTTTTGTGACCCTGTAATAATCTGTTATATGGATATATCACATTTTGTTTATCCATTCATCAGTTGATGGACATTTTGGTTATTGAGAATAATGCTGCTAGGAACATCCATGTACAAGTCTTTGTGTGTCTTTTGAGTACATAGTTTAGGAGTGGAATAGCTGAGTCACATGGTGACTCTTATGTTTAACATTTTGAAGAATTGCCAGACTATTTTCCAAACCAGTTGCACCATTTGACATTCTTACTAGCAGAGTATGAGATTTCCAGTTTCTCTACATCCTCACCAACAAGTGTACCTCCTTTCCTTCCACACCCCCTCTCACTCGCCTCACTCTAGTCACGCTGGCCTCCTTGTTCCAGACTAAAGGTCTTTGTACTTGCTGCTTCCTCTGCCTTTTCCCTCTGTATTTCCCATGGTTGACTAGTCTGTATTAGTTTTCTATTGCTGCTCTAACAAATTACCACAGCTTCAGCAGCTTAACATAATGCGTATTTATTGTCTTACAGTTCTAGAGGTCAGAAATTTGAAGTTGGTCTCACTGGGCTAAATTCAAGGTGTTGGCAGGGCCGCGTTCCTTCCGGAGGCTCTAGGGGAAAATCTGTTTTCTTGTTTCCACCTTCTAGAGGTCTCCTGTTTTTCTTGGCCTGTGGCTCATTCCTCCCTCTTAAAGCCAATGGTATAGCATTTTCAAATCTCACTTGCTCTTTGATCTCTGCTTCTGTCATCACATCTGTAACTCTGACCTTCTGCCTTGCTCTTACAAGAACTCTTGTGATGACATTGGGCCCATCAGATAATCCAGGAGCATCTCCCCATCTCAAGATCCTTAACTTAATCACGTCTGCAAAGCCCCCTTGCCATGTAAGGTAATGTATTCACAGGTTTTGGGGTTTAGGATGAGGATATCTTTGGGGGCTACGATTCTGCTGACCACATAGTTCTTTAGTTCATGTCACCTCTTTCACAAGGCTGCCCCTCCCCTCCCCCCATTACTCTCTGTTGGCTTTTATTTCCTTCATTCCACTTACCTTGCTTTGACTTTACCTTGTTTATTATTTGTTTATGTCTGTCTCTCCTCATAGAAAGGAGCCCTGGTGGTGCAAGTGGTTCAGTGCTCGGCTGCTAACTGAAAGGTTGGTGGTTTGAACCTACCAGACATTCTGTGGGAGAAAGATGTGGCAGTCTGCTTCTGTAAAGATTCACAGCCTTGGAAACCCTATGGGGTAGTTCTACTCTGCCCTAAAGTGTCGCTATGAGTTGGAATCAACTCCCCGGCAATGGGTTTGGTTTGGTTTCTCCCCAAAGAATGTCAGCACCCTAGGGCAGGGACCTCACCTGGCTAGTTCACGCCTGTATTCCCAGAGCCTAGGACAGCGCCTAGCAAGGGGGCAGGTGCTCAGTGACCATCTGAATGAGGGATGAGCTGAAGGACATAGGATGTGAGGACCGTGGAGTGTAGCTGCTTTTCACCCCATGGAGATCACTTTGAGCCGTGGTCTGCCCACTCTTTCTGTTGAGTGGTTCAGTGAATGGGAGCCATCTGTGCCTCTGGTTTCCACTCCAGCAGAACGAGTGGTTGCTGTTGTCCTTCCAGTCCTAAAAAATCTTGGCTTCTGTGAGTCGTTTTAGAAAAAGATGGTTCCTCAGAGCTGTTTGTGTTACTGGGGACGTTGGGGGAAGACCTTTAAAATGATTCAGAAAGTCACACACCACACCATCACCAGAGCATGTCACAGGCCTGGTGCACAGTAGATACTCCATTAATATTTACAGAATAAATGAATGAACGAATGACTTAATATGCATGGTCTTTGTATTTGACAATTGTCAGATCATGTGGCTGCCTCCTGTTTATTTCCTTATGTGGCAGCTGCATCCATTTTTGCCCTTGAGGAAAATAGTTTTAGAGTCTGTCTGAGCTCATGTACAACGAATTTCTTTCACCGTCACTCACCAGGTGTGTCCAGAGGAGCCAGGGGCAGGGTTCCTATGTTGGACGATGCCTCATCTTGCTCACTGGTGCACTGCCGGGCTATGTGCACAGCCCTGCTTTTGTCCCTGGCCAGCTGTGTGACTTTAGGCAAGTGACTGCCTCTTTCTGAGCCTTGAGTTTCCTCGTCTCTAAGATGGGGAGGGTAATACCACTGTCACAGGGTAGCTGAGAGGCTTAGGGGACATATGGTTGTGAAGGTCCGTAGCACTTTCCCATTCTCTCAGCCAGGGAGGAGTCAGATTAGTCTGGAGAAGGGACATCTGACCCTAGGATAGGTCACCTCAGGAGACTGTGCCATCTCTGCTTTGGAGGTCTTTGAAGATAGACAAGCTTTTCTGTTAAGTCAGGTGAACTCCTGCAGGATTCAAGAAGTCAGACTTGGAGTGATGGTTCCTGGGTAGTTTTTAACTATAGGGGGTTCTATCAGTCTGGGTTCTCCAGAGGAACAGAACCAGTAGGACATGTATACATATATAGAGATTTATTTTAAGGAGTTGGTTTATGTGGCTGTAGGGGCAGGCTGGCAGTCTAGAAACTCAGGCAGGATTTTTTTTTCTTTCAGTTGTGCATTCGGTGAAAGTTTACAGAGCAAATTAGTTTCACATTCGATAGTTTGTACACATGGCCTTGGTGTCGTTCCCCACAATGTGTGTCAGCATTCTCCCCATTTCCGCCCTGGGTTCCCCATTTCCTTTAGCCCTGATTTTATACCCTTCTTGCCTTCTTATCTTTGCTTTAAGTACAACCCTTTCGGGTGTTGTTGTTTATTTTTTCAGCTTGTCTATTGTTTGGCTGGAAGGTGGTTTCCAGGAACAGCTTCATTTCCAGGTCAGAAGGGTATCTTAGGGCCATAGTCTTGGGGGTTCCTTCATTCTTTGTCAGACCAGTAAGTCTGGTCTTTTTGTGAATTTGATCTTTTGTTCTACAGTTTTCTCCTGCTTTGTCTGGGACCCTCTGCTGTAATCCCAGTCAGAGCGGTCAATAGTGGTAGCCGGGCACCAGCTAATTCTTCTGGTCTCTGGGTCATGTAGGCTGTGGTTCATGTGGTCCATTAGTCCTTTGGACTGATTGCTCCCTTGAGTCTTTGTTTTTTTTTTTCACTCTCTTTAGCTCTGGACTGGAAGAGACCAAAAGCTGTCTCTTAGATGGCTGTTCACAGTCTTTTAAGACCCTAGATGCTATTCACCAAAGTAAAATGTAGAACATTGCCTTTAAGAACTATGTTGTACCAATTGACGTAGATGTCCCTTGAGTCTATGGTCCTTTGCCTTCGAGCCTGGGAACTTCATCCCATGAGGTGTTTAATTATGTCTTAGAGGTTTCCCTGACTGTGCCACTTGTGTGCTCTATTGTCTATATTAATATATAAGGAGAACTTACAGTCATGTATTTAGAAATTTCCACCACCAAACCTGCATCTGCCGGTTGGTATGCTCCCTTACACCCTCCCTCACCTCTTGGCATATCTATCTGTCTATGTATCCGTTCGTAAATTATTGTTTGTTAATACTATTGTTGCAGGATTGTCTATGCTATAGTAGTGACCCTAGTTGTCCTTTATTCTTGCATTCCTTTCGGTGTCCTATCTTGTCAGGCAGAATTTTATGCTGCAGTTACCTCCCCTCCCTTCTGCCCCTGTCCCTCCTATGTTACAGTCTTGAGGCAGAATTTCTTTTCCGGGAAACCTCATATTTTGCTCTTAAGGCCTTCAACTGACTGGGTGAGGCCCACCCACATTTTTTAAGGTAATTTCCTTTACTTAGAGTCAACTGATTGTCAATGTTAACCACATCTACAAAATACCTTCACAGCACCACCTAGATTAGTGTTTGATTAAATAACTGGTACTATTGCCTAGCCAAGTTTACTCATAAGACTAACCATCGCAGGGATAAAAACAGGTTTTTATAGAGGGTATATAATGTGACAATTATAGCTAACACTTTAATATAGTGTTTACTATGTGCCAAGCACTGTTCCAAGTGTTTCTATACATGTTAGCTAATTTAATCCTCACCACAACTTCTGTGGTAGGTGCTGTTGTTATTCTCATTTTATAGGAAGAGGTGAAGGGCCTTCCCAAACTGACAGCAGGTAGTTGGCAGAGGAAAGATTTGAACCCAGGCCTCTGAATTCAAAGTCTAGGCTCTGAGCCACCACTGTAGTATACCACCAACATGAGCATGTGTTCTTATATCTATAGGAAAAAAGTCTGGAAGATGAGACAAAAAATGTAACCAGTGGTTTTCTCTGGGTCTTCCAAGTTGGGATGACCATGGGAGACTTTGACTTTCTTTTTTTTCCCAAATGGCTCACAGTGACCAGGTTCTACTAGTGTGTATTGAAAGAAAAGCTGTGGTTTTAGCAGGGCCCCCAACGACTTGCTTAGGTAACAGGCCTCATCTCTCCAAGATCTCTATCTTGTCTTGACCCTGTTTTAAGGGTCTGGTTAAATGCAGATAGACCAGTACCTTAGACATGTGTCACTTTCACGGAGCTAAGATGTCCGAACTGGAACGCACCTTAGAGTATAATTCTTATTTCTCCTGTGTCACCTGTGAGGAACGTGCAACCAGAGTGGGCAGGGCTGCTGGCTGCATGTGGCAGCCCTGAACTTCTGTTTTTTCCATTACATTATGTTGCTTCTGAAGGGCAGGAGGTGTGTGGATCTCCAAGAGCTTCCTCTTCCCTCAGCTCTTTTCTCTCTGCTGCTGGAAGCAGCCCCTGACCCTGCTGACATCACTTCCCACTGATTAGGAATCTGGCCTGGGATTTCCAGTGACTAAAGTTGCAACTCTGGAACTTTCCATCCTTAACAGATCACTTCTTCTGGAGGCTCTCTCTCTGCAGGAGGCTGTTGCCCTGCCCCCCAACCCATTCCATGCAGAGGGGAGAAGGGGTGCAATCTGACCTCATGACTACCTGGCTCTGAGGTCTCCAGGGTCCCCATTGTTCTTAAGGTCAAGTCCAAACACCGTAGCTCAGATTCAAGGCCTGTCACATTGTGGTCTTGGGCTTAGTTTCTTACCTCCCCTCTCCCTTCTCAGTCGACCTCTGCTTGTGTCTTAGTTTCTTAGTGCTGCTGTAACAGAAATGCCACAAGTGAATGGCTTTAATGAACAGAAATTTCTCACAGTTCAGGAGACTAGAAGTATGAATTCAGGGCACTGGCTCTGGAGGAAGGCTCCCTGTCCACTCTGAGGGAAAATCCTTGTCTCAGCTTCTCTAGTGTTCCTCTTAGCCTTCCTTGGTTCCTTGGACATCTCCACGTGGATCTATCTTTCTCCCTTTTGTGCTTGCTTGCTTGCTTCTGTGTTTAATCTGCTCTTTTTATATCTCAAAAGTGATTAGGTTTAGGACACAGCATACAGACATGGCCTTGTTAATGTAACAAAGAAAGCCCTATTTCCAAATGGAATTACATTCACAAGTATAGGGGTTAGGATTCCAACACATTTTTAGAGGACATAATTCAATCCATAACAGCTTGTATTTCCCAAACAGAAACCTCCTTGAGGTTTTGGTTTACTCCCACAGCATCACCAGAGGTGTCACAGGCCTGGCACACAGCAGGTACTCCATAAGTATTTGTAGAATGAATGAATGAACAAATAACTTGATGTTCATGTAGATTCCTGCCCCCTGATTTCTGAAATCCTGGGACTGAAGCTTGAGTATTTTATTCCTAGTTTAAAAACAATGTCCCCCTCGCTTGAGTAAACTCTGGGGAATACTATATGACCATTAAAAATACTGTATATGGAGAGCTCATAACAACTGGGAAAATGGTTAGGTATAATGTTAATAAATAAAAACAGGATGCAAAATCTTGTAAGCTGGCAGCAATAACATCCCAAACCACACCTATGTGGAGGGGGAAATTTTTGGGAAGAGAAGGTACCCTACTGGCCGCGTGAGGATGGGGGGACTCTGTGTAATTTGTTTGTTTCCCCTTTTATTTTCCAAGCTTACTTTAGTGAACAGACATTAATTTTATCATAAGAAATGGAAAGAAGGAATGTATTATTCTTATTATTGCCAACAGTAGCCCCCTGCTTTTGTACCATACTTAAGAGTTGGCAAAATACTTTAAGATCTGTGGGCTCTTGATCCTTACAACATTTCTGTTAGGAGGTGTCTCTGTTATCTAGTGCTGCTCTAACAGAAATACCACAAGTGGAGGCTACAAGTCCAAATTCAGGGCGTCAGCTCCAGGGGAATGCTTTCTCCGTTGGCTCTGGAGGAAGGTCCGTGTCATCAGTCTTACCTTGGTCTAGGAGCTTCTCTGCTCAGGAACCTCAAGTCCAAAGGACACGCTCTCCTCCTGGCACTGCTTTCTTGGTGGTATGAGGTTCCCATGTGTCTCTGTTTGCTTCTCTCTTTTATATCTCAAAAGAGATTGCATTAAGACACTATCTAATCTTGTAAACCTCATCAGCATAACCTCATCACAGTGATAGAATTTACAACACATAAGGAGATCACATATAACCTCATCATAGTGATAGAGTTTACAACACATAAGGAAATCACATCAGATTACACAAATCATACAACACTGGGAATCATGACCTAGCCAACTTGCTACACACATTTTCTGGGGGACACAATTCAATCTCTGACAGGAGGGTATGGAATGGGTCCATTCATTCATTTGTCATATGTTTATTGAGTTCCCCCACTAGGGCTGGGACTACGGTGAAGCTAGTGAGACACCTGGGGCACAAGATTTAGGGAGGCACTTACTCTCAGGGTCGTACACATGCAGGATCAGCCCTGTGAGTGAGTGCCTCCTTAAATTTTGCACCCTAGGTGCCCCACTTGCCTTACCCTAGTCCCAGCCCTGCCCACCACTCTGTGCCAGGTCCTGTTCTGTGCGGTTTTTGTCGTTGTTAACTGAGGTTGTGTTGGCCCTCAACTTATGGTGACCCCACGTACAATGAAACAAAATGCTGCCTAGTCCCGCGCCATCCTCATGATCAGTAGTGTATCGAACCATTGTGATCCATAGGGTTTTCATTAGCTGATATCCAGAAGTAGATCACCAGACTTTTCTTCCTAGTCCATCCTAGTCTGGAAGCTCTGCTGAAACCTGTTCAGAATCATAGCAACACACAGGCCTTCACTGACAGATAGGTGGTGGCTGCGCATGAGGTGCATTGGCCAGGAATTGAACTCAGGAATTCTATCACTGAACCACCACTGCCTCCTCAATGTTCAGTGTAGTGGAGATACAATATTGAATGAAAGAGATAAACTCCCTGCCTACTGTTCTATTCCAGAAGGGGAGGCAAACCAAATTCTATTGCCCTCCTGTTAAACAGTTGAGGAAACTGAGGCTCACACTGATGAAGTGATTTGTCCAAGCAAATAAGCAGCTAAAACTCAAGGCCCCTGACCTTCTAGTCCAGTGGCCTTTCTCCCAAGTCTTGTGAGATGGCTCAGTTCATACTGATGTTTGAGTGTTGATGTGCTGGTTCTCATGGGTATAAATAGAATCAGCATTATAACATGGGCCGCCTGTGGGCCCCAACACATGGTGGCATTTCATGTGTGGTGAGGGGCGGGTGGGGCAGATGTCAGGGACGAAGCCCAGCTAATGGGGTGGCCCTCTCTGTGGAAGGATTGCCTTTCAACCCTAAGCAGAATCCTCTCACTCACCCTCCAGCTTCCTACGTGATCACAGACCTGACCCAGCTGCGGAAGATCAAGTCCATGGAGCGGGTGCAGGGCGTTAGCATCACCCGGGAGCTGCTGTGGTGGTGGGGCATGCGGCAGGCCACCGTCCAGCAGCTCGTGGACCTCCTACACCGCCTGCAGCTCTACCGTGCCGCCCAGATCATCCTCAACTGTGAGTAGCCAGGGTGGCCTGGGCCCAGGCGTGGCTCTGGTCTGGAGCAGCTGTACTAAATCATGGCTCCTGAGCACAGTTTCAACATAAGCTGCACTTTCTGGCCTGCCTTAAAACTTTTTTTAATCTTTTATTTGCATTTTTATTTTAATGAAAGGGTTTGCTATCCAACATTGAAACTGGTGACAGTGGTTACCTCTGGGAAGAGGAATTAATGGACAAGGAATAAGGTGTTGGAGGGAAACTTTATTATAAATCCTTTTGTTCCTTTTACATTTTGGTTATCTATTCAAATATTCAATAAATAAAAAGTTATAACCTAAAAAATTTAAAAAGTATACAGTAAAAATGATTTACGTCTTCACCCTAGTTCCCCATTTTATGTCCCAAGAAATAACCACTGTTAACAGTTGCTTGTCTATATTACTATGCATGGATTAAAAAAAGAAATAAAAACCAATCCATTGCATCGAGTCAATTCCAACTCATGGTAACCCCATGTGTTACAGAGTAGAGCTGTCCCATAGGGTTTTCTTGGCTGTAATCATTACAGAAGCAGATCTCCAGGCCTTTCTTCTGTGGTGCCACTGGGTGGGTTTGAACTGTCAACCTTTAGATTAGTAGTGGAGTGCAAACCATTTGCTCTACCCAGCAAAATTTTTCATGCATAGGCAGGTATATACATACGTATTCACAACCCCTTTTTAATACAAATAGTAGCACACTATCCATGCTGTTGTGCACCTTTTTTTTTTCACCTAACATTAGCTCTTGGAGATGTTTCATATCAGCATATGTCACGTTGCATTCCTTTGACGGATATACCGTGATTTGTTTAACTTATCCCCTGTTGTGTTTAGGTTACTTCTCGCATTTTTCTGTTTTATACAGTAGTGTGATACACACTCTTGGACATACATACCTGTTTTTTTTTTTGTACATATGTGAGTATAGCTGTAGGATGACATTTTAGCACTGGAATTGCTAGGTTGATATTTTGTGTATTTTATATTTTTATTAATATTGTAAGATTACCCTTATACAAGAGCATATGATCATGGTGGGAAAGTATTTAACAGGCAATAATACTATACATTCTCATTATTCACTATAAAGTCACTGCTAACAGTTAATTAGCAAATACTAATTACATGTTAAGTCATTGCTCTTAGGGGAAATACAGGCTTAGGGTCCTGCAAGCCTCTGGTCACAACATTTTCATCAACTGAACAATATATGGCCTTGCTTTACGTGTGTGTATATTTAAACACACCTTATTTAATATATATTGTTGATCCATTAACATTGAACTCATGGCCAACAGCAGTATAGCTCATATCTGAACCAAATTTATCTGACATGTGTATTTTCTCCATAAAGCATATCATAGCCTTCTTGCACTTAGGAACACAAGACAGCACTTCAGCAGTACACTTGGGGGCCATTTTAAACACAAAATCACCAACAAAAATGCAACAAACATGGCTTGTTCAACCTCAGCCGGGAACATGTACTTGGGTGACTCAAATTTTTCGCTGCTCTGTACACGTTTGTGAATGACTGCAAGGACGTCATGAGTATTGATTTTGGGGTTACAGTTAAACTTTAGGGGGTAGGTGACTTTGTAAGTATGTTGTTGTTAGGTGCCGTCAAGTCGGTTCTGACTCATAGCAACCCTATGTACAAGAGAAGGAAACCCTGCCCGGTCCTGCGCCATCCTCACAATCGTTGTTATGCTTGAGCTCATTGTTGCAGCCACTATGTCAATCCATCTCCTTGAGGGTCTTCCTCTTTTTTGCTGACCTTCTACTTTACCAAGCACGATGTCCTTCTCCAGGGACTGATCCCTCCTGATTACACGTCCAAAGTATGTGAGATGTAGTCTCACCATCTTTGCTTCTAAGGAGCATTCTGGTTGTACTTCTTCCAAGACAGATTTGACAACCCCCACGGTATGACAAACTGACAGACACATGGGGGTTGTAAGTAGGTAATATGCAAATAATGAGGATTG
The DNA here is from genome assembly GCA_030035585.1 of Dugong dugon. NCBI lineage: Eukaryota > Metazoa > Chordata > Mammalia > Sirenia > Dugongidae > Dugong > Dugong dugon. The sequence continues at coordinate 36,587,695 of CM057481.1, read as the reverse complement.
ACTGTACCTCTGTACCTTGAAAGGTGGCTATGGAAGTTGAAGGAATGGAGTATGTCAAGTGCCTGGCACTCAGCCAGGCTCAGCAAAAGTCCCTCCTCACATCCCCAAAGAGACCCCTTCAGTGTGGGGCCAGGGGCCAGTCTTTTAACAGGTACTTACTGAGCCCCTGCCCAGAGCCTGGCACTGTTCCAATTTCTGGAGGTACAGTGGTCACAAAGCGACAGGTCCCTGACCTCATGGAGTTGCATTGTGTTGTGAGGAGACAGTCAGTCTACAGGAAAATGAGTACAATAAATACACCAGTTAAAGAAACGGGCTGATAGGATACAGTGACCAGGTAGGGAAGCCTCCTGAGACAGGGTGGTTAAGGAAGGCCAGTCTGAGGAAGTGGGACTTGAGGAGCAAGTTGGCGCAAGAGAGCCTAGGGGAGAGGGAGCGGCATGGGTGTTCAAGGAGCTAGAGGAAAGTGGGTGTGATGGGGGGGAGAGAACAGGGCATGCAGAGCCCCCTGAGTGAGACCTGAGTGGGCCCTCCTTGTCCTATCTGGGGCTCCTGAGCTGGGAGTAACCTGGCTGAACCATCAGACACCAGGAGCACCTGCCTGACTGTACGTCCAGCCTACTGGAATCAGCGAGGGCTTCCAGAGGAGGGTGACGGGACCTAGAGCAAGAAGCTGAGGGGTGGGGGCTGAGAGGGCTCCACCTGCAGAGATAGAACCCGAGAGCAGGGTACACTGGGATGAGCCTGCAGGTGGTGGATCGAGAGCAGCAGATCAAGTCCCGCCTTTCAGGGCACCATGAGCTGCATGGGCAGACTGGACTGGGCACCGGAGATATAAAAGGAACAGATTAAGCAAGGCAGCCATGTCCTGTCATTCACCCACCAAGAGACTCTTCAGTATGTAGGGTGTACAGGGGGCACAGGGCTTCTGCACACCTGATCTTATCGGATGGAGGAGAGTTTCTCTGGTGGCAGGATGTCAGGTCTGGGGCAGGTAATGGGGAAGACACTGCCCATAGTGGGGGTGACAGTCTGTCATGAGACTCCTACCAGTTGCTCTCAAGTGGATTCTGACTCATGGTGACCCCACGTGTGTCAGCATAGAACTATTCCATAGGGTTTTCAAGGCTGTGACCTTTTGAAAGTAGATCACCAGGCCTGTCTTCCAAGATGCCTCTGGGTGGGTTTGAACTGCCAACCTTTGGTGAGTAGTTCAGTGCTTAACCATTTGTGCCACCCAGGAGTTCTTCATGATACTTTCCCCATCCCACTGCCATTGAGGAGATTCCAATTCATAACACCCCTATAGGACAGAGTAGAACTGTGATGTTCATGTGGCATGGTGTCTCTCTCCCCCCATCTCTGGTTCTTTGCTTCCTTGCTTAATCTGTTCCTTTTATATCTCAAAAGAGATTGACTGAAGACACACCCTACACTAATTCTGTCTCATTAACATAACAAAAAACCCATTCCCAAATGGAATTACAACCACAGGTATAACCAAAAGCAAACCTGTTGCCTTCAAGTCGGTTCTGACTCATAGCAACCCTATAGGATAGAGTTGAACCATAGGGTTTCCAAGGAGCAGCTGGTAGATTTGAACTTTTCACCTTTTGGTTAGCAGCCGAGCTCTTAAGTGCTGTACCACCAGGGCTCTACCACAGGTATAGGGGTTAGGATTTACAACACAAATTTTTGGGGAACACAATTCAATCCGTAACACCCACGCTACTCCTAGCTCTAGATGAAGCCTTCAGTCCCTTCCTCCTCAGACTGGGGAGGGGTGACCTTCTCAGCTCACAGCCTCCCCTTCTCCTGGAACTGGCCTGAACTCCTTTCAGCCCACCTGGCCCTTCTGCCCAGAGAGGGTTTTCCTGGGTCCTATTAGACAGCCACCCTCTTCTCATATCCTTCCTCTCTGATCAGTCAGGGAGGCCTGAGGTGGTTTTAGAGTGACATGGTGAGGCTGCAAGCCTGCATTCCAGGCCTGGTGCAGCCCTTGGTTGTGTGACCCCTGCAAGTCCCTTTCCTTTCCCAGACCTCAGTTCCCTCATTTGTACCATGAGGTGTTGGGATGGATGGTATGTGCGCCTCGAACTCTAAGTAGTGATCTCTCTAGGCAGCCCTGGTGCCTTGGACCCTGCATGCTGTGCTTACCACATCGTGTTTGGTGTGACCAACCCGGTGGTTGGTGTGACTGACCCGGCTTTGGCTTCTCTGCATTCCCAGAGCCTGTGCCTTACATTGTTTTGAGAGCATTAATGAGAAAATCTTCATGAGTTCAACAGGAGGCAGGGAGGGGGGTGTTGAAGGGGAGAGGAAGAACACTGGATCTAGTTCAGTCAGGAGAGAGGCTGGGGTGCAAGCCCAGTCCACTTTGGGGGTGAAAGGCAGGGCCAGGCCAGACCCTGGTTTTACCCTTCAGAGGGGGCTGACAGGTTGCAGGTTTGTCCTGAGGCTTGAAAGCAGAGAAGCACCAGGGACAGGGACTGAGTCACAGGCCCTTTCTGTTGGGACACATTTACGTCAGAACCTGACTATTGACTAATCTCTACCACTTGTTAACTATGTCAACACACAATATAGTGCAAGTTTAAAGAAATATACTCATGTGTGGTGCTTTTGTTTTTTTAAGCTAACACTCACTGAGTACTTTCGACGTGCCAGGCTCTGTGCTAAGTGCTTGACTGCTCCCAGCAGCCTTTGTGGATGGATACTCTAAGGAGGCCCATTCCCAACTGAGGAAACAGGCCAGGCATGGCTCAGTGACTTGCACAAGGGCACAAGTCTCGTCCCGACAAAGACGGAGGGCATGCCTGGGCAGATAGCTCTGGTTCCAGGACTGTCACTCTTGGCCTTTCACAGGGGAACTTCAACTGCATCAGTCCTTCTTAATGCAGTCTTTCAGCTTCCAGGAAACCCTCATGATACCTGTGACGTTGGCCTGTCAGCCTCTGTTCTGCTGAGCATCTCTACTCAGATTCATGCTTTCCTATTTTAACTGCCTCTGACCTTCTCTGGGGCTGTGAAAGGCTACCTTTGGTTCCCCAAACCTCTCTTCTCTTCCCCTTAGCCTTGCTGATTAAAATTGCTGGAGGAAGAGAGATTAACTCCTGTTTCCACATCCACAGTTCCCTTGGTTGTACTTTTGTCACAGGAGTCGGGTTGTGTTTTTACTATTTTTTAAGTCCTCGGGCAAACTCTTCCTTTTTCTGTATCTTGGTTTTTTCATTAGGAAAAAAACAGTGCTGTAAACCCCTGTCACTTTTTGGGAATGAATCTAGAGAGCATGGGTGATGCATCTTAAGTTTCTGTGTGCCAACAGGTCAAAGCTTTTTTCCCTTCCCTAAGAGTAAAGCTTTACCGTTAGTTAAAAGTTATTTTGCATTTACGTGCTTAAGACCATTTAACCTGCTTGGTGGTTTGAGAAAGTGACTTCTGCCCAGCACATCTTAAAGAGCTCTAAAAATAGATTTGAATAAAGAATAAAGAAGTTAAAATGTACAATCTAAATGTAGAACACGCTAAGGGTGATAAAGAAGAGGCAAAAATATGACCATATTTTAAAGTAAGATTAAAATTTTAAATAAGTATTTTCTTTGACACAAAAAAATTATCTAGTATCTTAATTTAAAAAAATAAAAAGTCCTTTAGAATATTGCCCTATCAACTTGCAAAACACACCCTCTAAAAGTCCTAGATGTGAAGTGGCTTCCTCAGAGAGTTACCTCTCTGGGTAATGTATTTCACTGCGGCTTTCTGAAGGTTGTGCCTGAACTGAAATGCAGGATTAGGGGAGTTCCCCTGGGGACCATGTTTCCTGCAGCCTCTGTCTCCTGATATGCTGGCTGTGCCGTGTGTCAAGGAGCAGACTGTTTCTTTTTTATTGCTCTGCCATCTTTGACACATGGCTTCCAACTCAAATCTAAGATGTCTACTCTGAGCCAGCAAGAAGGGGAAGAGAGGGAAAGAACAGGTGGGCGTATTCCTTTTCTTTAAAGGGCATGACCAGAAAGTTGAACACGGAACTTCTGCTCACAGGCCATTGGCAAGAGCTTAGTCACATGATCACACCTAGTTGCAAGGGAGGCTGGGAAATGTACTCTTTAGCTGGGAGATTATGTCCACAACTAAAACGTTTATTACTCTAGAAGAGGAGAGAATAAAGATCGGAGGGACAATTTATCAGTCTCTGCCAGTTCTTCCTTTTTGGCCACCCAAATGTTCATATATACCTGTCTTCCCACACATAAAATATACTCACTCTTTTCCTAGAATAGACAGTCTTCAAGTCCTACCAACTGACTAGGACTGTAGCTCAAAGCCCAAGATCTCTGGGTGAAGTGTAGTTTTCTCTGTCACCTCCTAAAGGCGCAGTACCTCTCAACCAAAGAAAAGTTATCTGTTCCCCCTAGCCCCAACACACCTAAAATTCATTGGTGGAATTGGATCAGGAAGCCACAATAAAAACTCTGACTTGTGGCAGGCAACAAATCTGGTTGAGCGGGAATTGTGAAAATGCCCTTCCCTGCCAGGAGACTAAGTTCTTTGCTTAGCCTGTCTGGCAGCCCCTGGGTCTTCTTCAGTGGTTCTCAAAGTGTGTTCCTCAGACTCTGAAGTCGCAGAACTGGGAACTTGTTAGAAATGCAAATTCTGGGACCCCAGCCCATCTCCTGAATCAGGAACCCTGGGAATGGGGCCCAGCAATCTGTGTTTTAACAAGCCCTTCAGGCGATTCTGATCTGGTTGTATAAGAACCACCGCTCTAATCTGTGGTTATCTGACTTCTGGCGGGGGGGGGGGGGGGGGGTGGTCCTTTCTTGTCCATTATCCCCTGTGGCCTCATCTGAATTGGAAACTGGGGCCAGTCAGCCCTTATTGAGACCTATACAGCTTTCACAGCCCATTTTCTGTTGATATGGTTCTGGGGACTAGAGGGAGCTTTAGGGGTTAAATAATCACAAGCTTTTGCAGACCAGGCCTGTGGTTTCTTTGGCAATACAATTTTCTCAAAAAACTAGAAGCTTCTGATCTCTTGGCTTCTAATCAGTTCTACGTGTGGTAACCATAGCCAAAGATCCAGTCTAGAAAGATATTTAGTTCTTAACCCTGAAATGTTTGATCTTTGATTTACTGGTCTCTATGCTCAGCCTGCCCTGCTTCTGCCCCTAATTTAATGTGCTTACCTTTGAGGCCACCGGAAAGAATAAGTTGGATTGGAAGGCTGAGCTCTTTCTTTTAAAATTTTTTTTATTGTTGTAGTTTAAATGAAGTTTACATTTCAAGTTAGTCTCCCATGCAAGAATTTATACATACATTGTTATGTGACCCTAACTGCTCTCCCCTTACTGTGACAGCACACTCCTCCTTTCCACTCCTGATTCCCCAAGTCCTTTCAACCAGCTCCTAACCCTCTCTGCCTTCCCATCTCACCTCCGGACAGAAGCTACCCGTTTAGTCTCTTGTATCTACTTGAGCTAAGAGGCACTCTCCTCATGAGTATCACTTTATGTCCCACAGTCCAGTCCCATCCCTGTCTGAAGAGTTGGCCTCGGAAATTGTTTTAGTTCTGGGCTGATAGAGAATCTGGGGGCCATGCTTTCCAGGGTTCCTCCAGTCTCGGTCAGACCATTAAGTCTGGTCTTCTTACTAGAATTTGAGTTCTGCACCCCACCTTTCTCCTGCTCCATGAGGGACTCTGTCGTGTTCCCTGTCAGGGCGGTCACTGGTGGTAGCCGGGCACCATCTAGTTCTTCTGGTCTCAGGCTGATGAAGTCTCTGGTTTATGTGGCCCTTTCTGTCTCTTGGGCTAATACTTTCCTTGTGTCTTTGGTGTTCTTCATTCTCCTTTACTCCAGGTGGATGGGACCAATTGATGGATCTTAGATGGCCGCTTGCGAGCTTTTAAGACCCCAGATGCCACTCACCAAAGTAGGATGCAGAACATTTTCTTAATAAGCTTTGTTATGCCAGTTGATCTAGATGTCCCCTGAAAGCATGGTCCCCAGATCCCTACCCCTACTACTCTATCCCTCAACATGTTTGATTGTATTCAGGAAACTTCTTAGCTTTGGTTTAGTCCAGTTATGCTGACTTCCCCTGTAGTGTGTGCTGTCCTTCCCTTCACCTAAGATAATACTTGTCTACTATCTAGTTAGTGAATAACCCTCACTCTCCCTCCCCATCCTCGTAACACTCAAAGAATGTTTTCTTCTGTGTTTAAACCTTTTCTTGAGTTCTTATAATAGTGGTATTATACAATATTTGTCCTTCTGTGACTGACTAAATTCACTCAGCATAATGCCCTCCAGATTCCTCCATGTTATAAGATGTTTCACGGCTTCGTCGTTGTTCTTTATCGTTGTGTAGTATTCCATTGTGTGGATATACCATAATTTGTTTATCCACTCATCTGTTGATGGCCACCTAGGTTGTTTCCATCTTTTTGCTATTGTGAACAGTGCTGCAATGAACGTGGGTGTGCATATATCTATTCGTGTGACGACCTTTGTTTCTCTAAGATATATTCCAAGGAGCGGGATAGCTGGATTGCATGCTTCTTCTATTTCTAGCTTTTTAAGGAAGTGCCAAATCGATTTCCAAAGCGGTTGTATGATTTTACATTCCCACCAACAGTGTATAAGTGTTCCAGTCTCTCCACAACTTCTCCAGCATTTATTATTTTGTGTTTTTTGGGTTAATGCTAGCATTGTTGGGGTGAGATGATATCTCATTGTAGTTTTGAACTGCATTTCTCTAATGGCTAATGATTGTGAGCATTTCTTCATGTGTCTGTTAGCCATCTGAATGTCTTCTTTGGCAAAGTGCCTGTGCATATCCTTTGCCCATTTTTTAATTGGGTTATTTGTCTTTTTGTTGTTGCGGTTTTACAGTACCTTGCAGATTTTAGAGATTAGACGGCGATCAGATTTGTCATAGCCAAAAATTTTCTCCCAGTCTGTAGGCTGTCTTTTTACCCTTGGTGAAGTCCTTTGATAAGTGTTTGATTTTCAGGAGCTCTCATTTATCTAGTCTCTCTTCTGGTGCTTGTGTATTGTTACTTATGGTTTGTATTGTGTTTATGCCATGTATTAGGGCTCTTAGCATTGTCCCTATTTTTTTCTTCCATGATCTTTATTGTTTTCAATTTTATATTTAAGTCTTAGATCCATTTTGAGTTAGTTTTTGTGTATGGTGTGAGGTATGGGTCTTGTTTCAGTTTTTTGCAGATGGGTATCTGGTTATGCCAGCACCATTTGTTAAAGAGACTGTCTTTTCCCCAGTTAATGGACTTTGGGCCTTTGTCAAATATCAGCTGCTCATAGGTGGATGAATTTATGTTTGGATTCTCAATTCTGTTCCATTGGTCTATGTATCTGTGGTTGTGGAAGGCTGAGCTCTTGATTAGACATTTGCCTCTAGGCTCTCTCTGTGTCTGGCAAAGAAGCTCTTCTGAGCTTCAGTGGTGGCATTGGAGAAGGGGAAATGTTGGGATGGTGACTGAGAAAGGTTAGGGCCACAGACTTACTGCCCAAAATGAGGGACTCACAGTCAGCAAGAGTCTTCCATTTTAGCTCTGCTTGTGTGTGGTCTAGCTCCATTGGAGTTCATCTCTCTTTTGTTGGAGGTTCCTGAAAAGGAAGCCACGTACACTAAAATTCAGAATATTTTCAGCTTTTCCCCTTAGAGTTATTGGCTCTCTCAGCACATGATTGCCTTCAAAGGTATTGGAGGTGACAGTTTTACCAAATTAAGAAGAATCACCAGTTTTCCAGCCTGGAGTGTCTCTGTTCTTGTCACCTGCCTCCTGACTGCTAAGCCAGTGCCATGTAGTTTAAAAAAAAAAAAGAAAAAAACCATTGCCATTGACTTGATTCCAGCTCATAGCAACCCTATAGGACACAGTAGAACTGCCCCATAGGGCTTCCGAGGAGTGGCTGGTGGCTTCAAACTTTTGGTTAGCAGCTAAACACTTAACTACTGTGCCACCAGGGCCCCTGCCATGTAGTTTAGGTTTTATTAATGCAGCACTCCACTCCTGGCTACCAAATTCAGTACTGGTTATTCTACTGGTTTGGCTGCTATAAGAAAGCCCAAAATAACGGCAACTTAAACCAAAAGAGGATTTCTTTCAATTAGTAGTATAGGACTGATATGGTGTATCCACAGAATCAGGGCTTCAGGCTTTTTCTTATTATTCTGCTGCTTTAGCATGTGGCTTCCATTTTATGGTCTAAGATACTTGCTGTAGCTTCTACTGCCAAGTCCACCTTCTAGCCAGCAGGAACTGGAGGGCACTTTCTTTTCCTTTTAAGAATATGACCTGGAAGGTGCACATATCACTTTACTAAGTTCTATTGTCTAGAACTTAGTCACATGGCTACAATTAGCTGCAGGGGAGGCTGGGAAATATAGTTTCTAGCTGGGCAGCCATATGTCTAGGTAAAACTTCTAATATGTTAGAAGACAGGGAAAATGGATATTTTCTACCACATTAGTACTGTCTCTAAATAATATGCTTATACTGTTATTTCCATATTTATCCATTTAAATATTATCCACTGTCTTCTTGCTATGATAAATGAGGATTTAGCTTATATATATGCCTCCCCCCTTCCTCCCAAACCCCAAAACCAATCTGTTATCATCGAGTCGATTCTGACTCATACCGACCCTATAGGACAGAGTAGAACTGCCCCATAGGGTTTCCAAGGCTTTAATCTTTATGACCACATTCTGTGTAAAGAGATGATGGAGAAGCTCAATATCATCCATCAGAACAAGGCCAGAGGCTGACTGTAGAACAGACCATCAATTGCTCATATGCAAGTTGAAGTTGAAGCTGAAGAAAATTTAAACAAGTCACGAGAGCCAAAGTACGACCTCGAATATATCCGACCTGAATTTAGAGACCATCTCGAGAATAGATTTGATGCATTGAACACTAATGCCAAAGACCAGATGAGTTGTGGGATGACATCAAGAATATCATACATGAAGAAAGCAAAAAGTAATTAAAAAGACAGGAAAGAAAGAAAAGACCAAAACAGATGTCAGAAGAGACTCTGAAACTTGCTCTTGAAAGGAAGTGCTCACTCATCTATGCCAAGAAATTTGTAAGACAGCTACCTGGACAACAGACTGGAAGAGATCCATATTTGTGCCCATTCCAAAGAAAGGTGAGCCAATGGAATGCAGATTATCGAACAGTATCATTAATATCACATCCAAGTAAAATTATGCTAAAGATAATTCAAAAATGGATGCAGCAGTACGTTGACAGGGAACTGCCAGAAATTCAAGCTGGATTCAGAAGAGGATGTGGAATAAGGGATATCATTGCTGATGTCAGATGGATCTTGGCTGAAAGCAGAGAATACCAGAAAGATGTTTACCTGGATTTTATTGACTATGCAGAGGCATGTGTGGATCATAACAAATTATAGATAACATTGTGAAGAATGAGAATTCCAGGACACTTAGTTGTACTTATGAGGAACCTGTACATAGAGCAACAGGCAGTCATTTGTACAGAACAAGATAATACTGCATGGTTTAAAACCAGGAACCACGCATCAGTGTTGTATCCATTCACTATACTTATTCAATCTATACGATGAGCAAATAATCTGAGAAGCTGGACTATATGTAGAAGAACATGGCATCAGGATTGGAGGAAGACTCATTAACTACCTGTGATATGCAGATGCCATAACCTTGCATGCTGAAAGTGAAAAGGACTTGAAGATCAAAGACTAACACCTTCAGTATGGATTACACCTCAGTATAAAGAAAACAAAAGTCCTCAGTTGGACCAATCAGCAACATCATGATAAATGGAGAAAATACTGAAGCTGTCAAGGATTTCATTTTACCTGGATCCACGGTCAACATCTATGGAAGCAGCAGTCAAGATATCAAATGATGTATTCCACTGAGGAAATCTGCTGCAAAAGACCTTTCTAAAGTGTTTAAAAGCAAAGATGTCACCTTGAGGACTAAGGTGTGCCCGACCCAAGCCATGGTGTTTTCAGTTGCCTAATATGCATGCGAAAGCTGAACAATGAATAAGGAAGGTGTCTCAGTCATCTAGTGCTACTCCAACAGAAATACCACAATTGGATGGTTTCAACAAGGAAAGTCCATTCTCTCACAATCCAGTAGGCTACAAGTCCAAATTCAGGGCATCAGCTCAGGGGAATGCTTTCTCCATTGGCTCTGGAGGAAAGTCCATGTCATCAGTCTTCCTTTGGTCTGGGAGCTTCTCTGCACAGGAACCTCAGGTCCAAAGGACGCGCTCTGCTCCCAGCACTGCTTTCTTGGTGGTATGAGGTTCCCATATGTCTCTGCTCGCTTCTCTCTTTTATATCTCAAAAGAGGTTGCATTAAGACACTGATCTTGTCAACCTAATCAGTATAACCTCATCACAGTGATAGAATGTACAGCACATGAGGAGATCATATATAATCTCATCATAGTGGTAGAGTTCACAGCACATAAGGACATCACATCAGATAACACAATCATACAATACTAGGAATCATGACCTAGCCAAGTTGCTACCCACATTTTTTGGGGGACACAATTCAATCCAAGACAGAAGGCCAAAGAACTGATGCCTTTAAATTATGGTGTTGGCGAAGGATATTGAATATACCATGGACTGCCAGAGGAATGAACAAATCCATCTTGGAAGAAGTACAGCCAGAATGTTCCTTAAAAGCGAGGATACTGAGACTTTGTCTCACTTACTTTGGATATATTATCAGGAGGAACCAGTCTCTGGAGAAGGACATCATGCTTGGTAAAGTAGAGGGTCAGCAAAAAAGAGGAAGGCTCTCAACGAGATGGATTGACACAGTGGCAACAACAGTGGGCTGAAACGTATCTGCGATTATGAGGATGGCGCAGGACTGGGCAGTGCTTTGTTCTGTCGTGCATGGGGTTGCTATGAGTCAGAACCAACTCAACAACACCTGTCTTTGTTATCTAGTGCAGCTATAACAGATATACCACAAGTAGATGACTTTAACAAACAGAAATTTATTCTTTCACAGTTTAGGAGGCTAGAAGTCTGTATTCAGGGCGCAAGCTCTAGGGGAAGGCTTTCTCTCTGTGTTGGCTCTAGGGGAAGATTCTTGTCTCCTTTCAACGTCTATGGGCCTGGAAATCCTTGGAAATGTCCGTGTGTCTTGGCATCAATCTTTCCCTGGGTCGAGGAGGTTCTCAACACAGGGACCCTGGGTCCAAAGGATGGCTAGGCTCCCAGCTCTTCTTTCTTGCTGGTACTAAAGTCCCTCTCTCTCTGCTCACTTCTCTCTCCTTTTATCTCTTAAGATTAAAAACAATGCTGTTCATACCCCAGGTAAACTCCCCTTACATGAATCAGGCCTGTGTCCTGAATAAGAGTGGCCACTTAAGTAAGGGTGATGTATCCCACCCTAATCCTGCCTCATTAACATAACAAACACAACCTACTCTTCTTTAACACAACCTATTCCTACCTCATTAACCGCAGGCAGAGATTAGGATTTACAAGACATCACAAAATGAAGGATAATCACACAATACTGGGAATCATGGCCTAGCCAAGTTGATACATATTTTTCAGGGACACAATTAGATCCATGACATTCCACACTTTGGCCTCCGAAAATTAATGCCCTTGGCACATGTAAAACACTTTCACCCCATCATATTATCCTAAAAGTCTTAAATCGACTCCAAGTCCAAATTCCATCCTGGGGCAAAATTCCTCTTCATCTGTGACCTGTGAAATCTAGAATACAAGTTGTCTGTTTCCAAAGTATGATGGTGAAACAGGCACAAGGTAGATATTTCCATTACAAACAGGAGAAATTGGAGGGAAAGAATGAATAACGGCCACCAAGCAAGTCAAAAACCCAGCAGAACAATTTATGTTAGTCCTCAAGGCTTGAAACTAATCCTCTGTTCTCTGAGACCATCAAGACAATGACCCTACCCTCCAGACTCTGGGTGTTGGCTATGCCCTCTGGATTCTGGGTGGAGGTGTCTCATCCTTGGGCTTCAGCTCCACCTTCCAGGCCCACTGTCTCTTGGCTTTGGGTGGCCCCATTCTAATAAGGAGCTCTGGTGGTTCATTGGTTAAGCACTTGGCTACTAACCAAAAGGTAGGCCGTTCGAATCTACCAGCTGCTCTGCAGGAGAAAGATGTGACAGTCTGCTCCCTTAAAGATTACAGCCTTGGATCCTATGGGGCAATTTTTCTTTGTCCTACTGGGTCACTATGAGTCAGAATCAACTCGACAGCAATGGGTTTTTGGGTATTCTCCTAGTCCAACTGAGTGACGACCCCACCCCCTTGGCCCTAGCAGGCCCCGTTCTTTTGTCCCTTGGACATGGCAGCCCTCTTCCTCCTCATCTTTGGGCAGAGGATCTGGCCCCATCCCCCTGGCACTCGTGAATGGTAGCCCCACACTCCAGAACAAAGTTGGTGAAGATCTGACTCTTTGAAACCTAGGAGGCTGTGGCCCCACCCTTTGAAACCCCAGAGGCCATAGCTCCACCTTTGGAGACCCCAGAGGTCATGGCCCTACCCTTTGAGACTGAGGCAGCTCTGCTTCCTGTGCTTCTTGGCTTTTCGGCTTCTGCTTTCTGGCCTCTCAGCCCCACGGCCCCTCGGCCCCTGGAGGCTGCATGTGGCTATGATGCTGAATATAATGTGATCAACTTCTGAAAAATCAGCCAGTGAAAACCCTATGGATCACAATGATCCAATCCTGTTGTGTGTGGGATTGCTGAGTCGGGGACCCACTTGACGACAGCTAGCAACAATCATAAAAAAACTGTAACCTGTTGCAGTTGACTTGATTCTGACTCATAGTGACCCTACAGGGCAGAGTAGAACTGCCCTGTAGGGTTTCTAAGGAGCAGCTGGTGGATTCAAACTGCTGACCTATTGGTTAGCAGCCGAGCTCTTAACCACTATGCCACCAGGGCTCTGCGAACAACAATAAAGCTGGTTAAATGTTGGCTTGGGAGCTGATCCTGTAGATGGAGGTGGGGGGCCAATGGCTCTAGCTGGAAGGTAGGGGCTGGAAACTAGCGGTGCCTCACCTGTGAGGTTAAATTCTCCCTTGTTCCTCCCCACAGGGAGTTAGCTACACAGAAGCTAGACAAGAGAGTCAATAATGAACTGAAGCATTATTTATCCAATGCCTACTATGTGCTGGGTGCTGGGGATACAGCAATGAAAACACAGACAAAGTCCCAGACCTTAAGAGCTTGAAGTCTGGTGGGGGAGGCAAAATTAATGAGATAATCACACAAATACACATAACGACTGCAGTGCTGGTACTCAAAGGAGAAGGGTAGGTAGGTAGGGTAGGTAGGTGAGTGAGTGATGAGATTCAGTTTCATCAGGAGAAGCTTCCCTGAGGAAGAGAAACTTGAGCCTCCAACTGAAGTGAGGGATCCCACAGACATTTCGAGATAGAGGGAAAAGTATGTGCAAAGGCCTGATGGTGGGAAGGAGCAATGTTTGAAAACCTGGAGAGGCCGCAGAGGCCTCAGCCAGAGAACAAGGGTGAGCATAGTGGGGTGAGGCTGAAGAGGTGGGCAGGGGTCAGGTTGACCAGGGCCATGGGGTTGTGGTGAAGAGTTTGTTTTCAAACTGGGAACGAAGAGAAGATGTGAAAGGTTTTTACCTGGTGTCTCAGTCATCTAGTGCTGCTCCAGCAGAAACACCACAAGTGGATGGTTTTAACGAAGAGAAATTTATTCTCTCACAGTCCAGCAGGCTACAAGTCCAAATTCAGGGCATCAGCTCCAGGGGAACGCTTTCTCTCTTGGCTCTGGAGGAAAGTCCATGTCATCAGTCTTCCTTTGGTCTGGGAGCTTCTCCGAGCGGGAACCTCAGGTCCAAAGAACGTGCTGTGCTCCCAGCACTGCTTTCTTGGTGGTATGAGGTTCCCATGTGTCTCCGCTCGCTTCTCTATTTTATTTCTCAAAAGAGATTACATTAAGACACTGATCTTGTCAACCTCATCAGTATAACCTTATCACAGTGATAGAATGTACAACACATGAGGAGATCACACATAATCTCATCATAGTGGTAGAGTTTACAACACATAAATCACATCAGATAACAGTCATACAATACTAGGAATCATGATCTCGCCAAGGTGCTACACACATTTCTGGGGGGACACAATTAAATCCATGACACCTGGGAAGTACTTGGTCGTTCTGGCTGTTGTGTGGAATGGGGCCTGTGAGGTTCCAGGTGTCACCTGAGTAAGTAGGAGAGCAAGAAGCTGCAGGTATCTGAAGGGGCTTGGGAGATGACTGAGATTTTATCTTCCCATCTGCTGCTACCATCTTCCTAGGAGTTTTCTTTTCAATTTTGCAATTTTCGTGCTGTCTCTTCTTGGTTGTGCAACCTTGACAATTTCTAACTTTCAGTTGGCCATTTCCAACCCAAGTCACTTCCTTCCTGGAGCTGGTCTCTCACTGAGTGGTGATTTTTTGGCTGCTGCCTAAAATAAAACAGAAGAGAGTGAACTCTTTCTCTCCCGAAGAGGCCATCCTCTTACAAGGTCCAGCCAGGTCTGTCTTGGAAGCGTTCCCAACACCACTTCTTTCCAACCACTGGGGAAAAACTTGGATAGAATTCAGACCTGGGAGCCACCGGAGACTTGCTGGGAGATGGCAGTGTGTTGGGCCAAGACGACCCCCTCGCCCCAGGCTAGGAGTCAGGATATCTGGATTTTAGGAATAACTTCTATTTAGCACCTACTGTGTCCCAGAAATTAGCCCTGGTGGTGCAATGGTTAAATGCTTGGCTGCTAACCAAAAGGTCAGCAGTTTGAACCCACCAGCTCCACAGGAGAAAGATGTGGCAATCTGCTTCTGTAAAGATTTACAGCTTGGGAAGCCCTATGGGACAGTTTTATTCTGTCTTATAGGGTCACTATGAGTCGGAGTCCACTCAATGGCAACAAGTTTTTTATGTCCCAAACAAGCATCTTATCTCACAACTCTTGTTACCCCATGTTATAGATGAGGAAACTGAGGCTCAGGGATTAAGAAACTTGCCCAAGATCATATAGCTAGTAAGTGATGGAGTAAGGATGGGAACTTGACCATAACTCCTCCTTGGGTAGGTCACTAGATGACATCAAGTCTCACTTTCCCCCTCTGAAAAATGGGTGTAAACATTGCCCTGTCTACTTTGCTTGTAAACTGGAAGACTTCCAAACACATAAAAGATGGTGTTTGTTTGTTTAAAAGTAGGTTAGTGCTACGTGAGTCAGGACAGGTCACCTGACTTTCTTTCCACTCCTTATTTATTCCATTGGAAAAAAACAAAGCTTTAATCACTATTGGTTTCTTGGGAGTAGTGTAAGGATGAACAGAGGGGTATGTACAGTGTATTTAAACCAGTCCCCTCCTGAATTTTTCAGAGAGGGAGGGTAAGGGCTGGGATGAAAGGAACTGTCATTTAATGAGCTCCTGCTATGCGCTAAGATGTTTCAACTAGACTCTTCTGGGTTGCAAGTTTTGGACACATACTCAGATTATGCATTAATCAGGATAACAACCACTTGCCGTTGAGTCGATTTTGACTTATTTGACCCTGTGTGTGTCAGAGTAGAACTATGCTCCATAGGGTTTTCGGTGGCTGGTTTTTCGGAAGTAGATCACCAGGCCTTTCTTCCGAGGTGCCTCTGAGTGGACTTGAACCTCCAGCCTTTCAGTTAGAAGCCAAGTGTGCTAACCATTTGTACTACCCAGGGATTCCATTAATCAGGATGGACTATGTTATGTTGCAGTAACAGATAAACCCTGAAATCTCAGCTCTTCAACACAACAAAGATTGATTTCTAACCCGTATAAAGTCCAGTATGGGTCAAGAGACCCCTTGGCTATGCATGTCATCTGGGACATGTGGTTTCCAAGGTCAGTGTGGCTGGGGAAGAAAGGGATGGAGAGGCTCACTACCTCATAATTGCTTTGTCCAGGAAGTGATGGATATCATTTCTACTTATAATCTGTTGGCCAGAAATAGCCATTTGGCCCCAGCCTAACTGAAAGGGAGGCTGGGTTATGAGATAGCAGATGGATATTTGGTGAGCACTGTCTTTGCTACGGGTAACCTCAGTTCAGAGGGATTCATGATAATGTTCTACCTGTCAAAAACTTAAATGCACACAGAAACAACAGAAATTAGTGTAACAGAATATATTCATTGTGAGTAGATGCAATTTGAATCGGCAGCGTCAACCAGAACATATCAGGGAAGGCGTTCCGCAGGTTATGTAGGTCATTGTTATGTTAATTTATCAGGAGACAGCATCAAAGCACCGTGTAGGGTTTCAAGGTCTGTGGGTTGCAGAGTCAACAAGGACACGCCATACATTCTAAAACACAGCCTCTAGTCAGACCCTGGAGTTCCTGCTTCTCAAACGCTGCCTGTAGATAATTTTCCGAAGAACCCAATGCATAAGGCAAAACGATCTCTGCTAAGCTGCTTACTAGGCTATTGTTTGACCTGCAGGTGACTCCAGGGAACCGGTTCCTTACAGACTCAATGTTCAAAAGGACACCTGGGGGTGAATGACCTGGGTGGGACACCCCAATTCCATGAACCCGGAGATCTGGATTCCAGGAGAATCAAAGTGATTTTGTCATACCCAACCATGACCTGCAAGGTCCCACATGGTCTAACCCTAGCCCAACACTCTGACCTCATCTCTACTACTTCCCCTTCATTCTGGCTCAGCACTGGGGCCATTCTTCATTCGAGGACATCCACCAAACTGATTTCTTCCTCAGGATCTTCGTATATGCTGTTCCCTCTCTTGGAACACAGGTCCCTCCCAGTTCCCTTGTGTTCTTCCTTTGGCTAATCTTTCTCATCCTTTGAGTTTCTGCTTCAGTGGCACCTCCTCACGGAAGACTTCCCCGGTTGCCCTATATAAATATGTCTACTAGAGATCCTGCCACAAGTTTGTATTCAGCATAGAATTTCTCCCAGTTGATAATTAGGTATTATTTAGCTTGCATGATATAAGGGTCAGGTTCCTGGGTGGTGCAGGCGGTTTGCGACTGACTACTAACCTAAAGGTTAGTGGCACTGTGGAAGAAAGGCCTGGTGATCTGCTTACATAAAGATTATAGCCAAAAAAACCCTCTGGAGCAGTTTTACTCTTCACACATGGGGTAGCCATGTGTTGGAATCGACTCAACAGCAATGGATTTGATTTTTTTGGTTTGGTTTAATGTAAGGGTCACATCAGTTTTGATAATGAATGGCATCCTCAGTCCCTAACACAATGATGAATGAATGAATGGGGAGGGCTGAGTCATTTCAGCAGCTGGTGAAGCACAAGTCCTCTGGAGTACCAGAGATTGAGCAATTAGGAAGACAGGTGACGCCCTCAGATTTGCCAAGTTTCAGAACTAGCTTGAGCTGGAACTTTTGAGTGGTGTTTCATAGTTTGTGGTGGCCCATGGATGCCCAGAATAGATGAGCTCAGAGTTTAGGAGAGAAAGGACAAGAGGGCCCAGAGAGCTATTTTTGTCCTTGAGATGGCCATCTGGCACCAGGGACACTGATGATGACTGAATCACTTTCATTTGTTCTAGAAGGAATCTATTTCAGCCACATGAGTCAGTTTAAGAATAAAAACAAATATATAAATATTACATCACTGTTTAACTGGATGGCCCTGAAGGGTGGGGGGAATTTCCAGAGTGTGCTCACGGAGGAAAAGCCTCCCAGCTTGAGTCCCCTCCCCTGCTACTGTATTAAATGTTCCCAAGGGCCCAGCATGGAATGCTGTGATAATCAGTCTCCCATCTACGGTGTATTTGTTTACAAGTCTCCTTTAATCCTTTATACAGAAGGAAAACAAAAACCAAACCAAACCTGTTGCCGTTGAGTTAATTCCGACTCATACAACCACATCTGTTGCTGTCAAGTCGATTTCGACTCACTGCGACCCTGTAGGATGGAGGAGAACTTCCCCATAGGGTTTCCAAGGAGCAGCTGGTGGATTTGAGCTGCCAGTTTTTTTGTTAGCAGCCGAGTTCTTAACCACCGTGCCACCAGGGCTTCCTATGGAAGGAAGTGGGGTTTAAATAAACAAAAAGTAAATCAAACAGCTCCTCTGGGCTTCACTTTCTTCAAGCATAAAACAGAGATAACAATTAGACCTTTTCCCCAAAGCTGTTATCTGAGCTAAATAGACCAGAAGTGTGGGAAAGCACTTAGGACAAAGCCTGACCTATGGTCAGGGATAACAACAACAACCACCGTAATGATAATAGTAGTTTATATCTGTTGAGCACTTGCTTTGCCTGTAGTAGCTCATTTAATCCTCTCACTTGGCAACTCTTTGGGGAAGTGGGCACAGTTATTAGCTTCATTTGTCATATGAGAAGTAGAGGCTTAGAGAAGTTAGGCTACCACTCCACCCGTGTGCAGAACGCTGATGGCTTGAAGCCTGCTAGACTGCAGTGTGTTCCTCATCTGGGTTCCATAGCGTAAGTCAGCCATGCTTATTGGAGAGAGTGTGGGACAGCTTGAGAATACAAAGCAGAGAGGAAAAGAAATTACTCCCATCAACCAACCCGGGTGAAATGTGTAGGAGGCTCAGAGAACCACTTCTGGCCCACAGCTCTGTGCTCCCAGGAACTGAAACTCAATCCTTGTCAACATCATCACTCTGGGTGAAACCAGTGGTTCTCCACCTTCCTTAGGGAGCCTTCAAAACCATCTAGACTGATTTAATTGGTCTGAGAACCAGCATGTCAACCCCTTAGAACCCACAGCCATGGAAGCTGTAGAAGTCTTGCTGTCCCCTTGGGCACTGGCATCCCTTTCCATCCCTGGGGGCCCTGGCAGAGAGAAGAGCCCCACACAGCTGCCCTCCTGTGTGTGAGGAGGCTGGCTGTGAACGGCCGCAGTCAGGTGAAAGTGAGTCCCCCACCGCTCCTGCCCTCTTGTCTCAGTTATCTAGTGCTGCTATAACAGAAATACCACAAGTGAGTGGCTTTAGTAGATGAATATATTTTTTCACAGTTTAGGAGGCTGAAAGTCTGAATTCAGGGTGCTGGCTCTAGGGTAAGGCTTTCTCTCTCTGTCAGCTCTGGAGGAAGGTCCTTGTCTCTTCTGAGCTTCTGCTTCTGGGCAATCTTCATGTGGTTTAGCATCTCTCTTCCCCCACATCTGCTTGTTCCTTTTATCTCTTGTAGGAGATTGACTCAAGACACACCCTACATTAACCCTGCCTCATTAACATAACAGAAAACTGATTCCCAAATGGCGTTATAACCACAGGCATAGAGATTAGGATTTACAACCCATATATTTGGGGATGCAGTGCAGTGCAGTGAATTACTTAATATGGCCCTTCTAGCCATGAATGGTTTTGTAATTCCCACCCAGTGATTGGGTGGGACTGTGCAAATAAGGTGCTTGTAGCCCACCAAGGGGATTGGACAGTCTGCTAATAATGCAGGTAAGGTGCATGGAAACTCTGTAGGGGTGGGACCATGCAAATAAGGTATATGGAACCTAACAAGGGGGTTGGTCAGTTTTGCCATCCTATTAGCTTAGAAGAGAGCCAATCCCAGAGCAGAGAGGGGACCTCACTACTACCACGAAGAAGAGCTGGAAACGGAGTGCATCCTTTGGATCTGGGGTCCCTGTGCTGAGAACCTCCTAGACCCAGGAGACAGAGAGAGGGAGAGTTGTAACACTGGAGATGGCACAAGATAGAGAGAAGCAGTGGCAGAGAAATGGTGGCAGCAGAACCAGGAGACCACCATAAGATGGCATGATGGGCTTCCTGGCCCACAGAGCAAGGTGGTTACAGTGGGCGTGCCGACCCATAGAGGGGAGTGAGAGAGCTAGGAGGCTTCCTGGAGGAGTGGGGTGCCTCCAGGCACTTATTGGCGGAGCTAAAGAGCTTTGTAACACTTGCTCAAGCAGGGCAGAGGCTGGGCTGAGGGACCAAGGAACCAAGAGAGAAAAAGAGTGAGAGCAAGAAAAAAGTGAACGAGAGAGAGAGGGGGGAGAAAGAATCAGGTTGGCTAAGTGACAGAATACATCCCAGGATACAATTCCAAAGCAAGTGCCCTTTCTGCTCTGTTATACCACACTGCCACGTGCCGGTGCACACACGCACACACACACACACACACACACATACACACACACATTTCCTATAATCCTGCACAGTTAATTTCTTCCCCTAATTGGCTACTTCCCATGATGACACCCACCCGCCAGGATAAATTAGAAAGTTATTGAGGCTGAACATAATTAGTTATAAAATTATGTCATTGTGACCTGTTTATGCTTAATTCCCTTGAAATTTCCATCAGTGGTTTGCAACCCCAGCTGCACATTAGAATCACCTGGAGAGCTTTTTAAACCTATAGGTGCCAGGCCCTGCCTCCAGAGATTCAGATTCAGTTGTTCTGGGGTGAGGCTCAGGCAGTGGTATTTTAAAGAGCTTCCTGTGTAATTCTTACGTGTGCCGGCTGAGTTGAGAGCCATTCGAGTTGAGAAAAAACCACTGTTGTTGAGTCAATTCCGACTCATAGCGACCCTGTAAAGCTGAGAAGCCTCTCAGAAAGTTGGAGAATAAAAGCAGACTGATTAAAAGGGAATACTGAAGCTCTAGGCACTTTGCTCATATTTTTGTTTTTTAATAATGATTGTGGATCTCATGATCCTAGAGGATCAACTCTATGTGTGGAATTCTTTTGAGAACTTAATACTAGAGAGAAAAGAGCGTGTCCTGAAAGCCTGAGGCTGCTCTGTCGATCAGTACCAAGAATTACATAA
The DNA here is from genome assembly GCA_030035585.1 of Dugong dugon. Taxonomy (NCBI): domain Eukaryota; kingdom Metazoa; phylum Chordata; class Mammalia; order Sirenia; family Dugongidae; genus Dugong; species Dugong dugon. Next base: position 36,566,849 of record CM057481.1, on the reverse strand, counting down.
CCAGTCTGATTCCCACTCTTGGCCTTGGCAGACAGCATGCTCTGAGTGAGACTGAAGGCTCACCACCACCCTTCCTTACAGACCATGTGGCTGCCTTGCCTCTCCTGCCTTTGGTGTTCTATTGTTACTTCAGTAGCATTCTGGGGTTCCAGTCTGAGAGAGTGGGTGGTGTACCTCTTAGCTCTCAGATCAGGTTTGAGGGAGTGGGGCAGAAGGGCCACATTTCCTCCCTCCTCTGGTTTTGATGGTGCAAAGAGGCAAGGAAAGGCTTGCCCTGCCTCTCCCAACTCAGATTAAACATCATGGACTCAAGAGTAGACAGGAAAGATTTTAATGTTTATAAATATTATTTATTGCCTGTCTTTCAAAAAATGTAAAAACCCAAAGCACGCTGAAATGGGGGATTTACAGGAAAACAGAAACTTTTCATCAGATTGTCGTTGTGGTCCTGACGTCAGTTGCTGTCAACTGACATCTGTGGCTGGCTGTGGCCCCTGGGGTGACTAGGTGTACCTTGTGTACCAGTGCTAGGTGCAGGCTGTAGGACCCACCCCCATGCTCCCTCCCCAGCCCCCACGGCTTGCATGTGACCCACATGCCATTGCTTGTCACTGTGGAAAGCCCAAGGAAAAGAAAGAGAAAAGCGGGACTCTCCTCAGGATGAAAGCATAATGGAGCCTTTTATATTATTACCATGGGTGGAGTCCACAGAGGTCAACCACAAATGGGCTGGTGACCTCGATGTTCCTGCCAACTGTCTTGTCAGAGGGGTAAAGGTTTGCACGGAGAGGGAAACAAAGTCATCAGGAATAGGGCACTGAGGTTAGGTAGGACCGGGACTATCACCCCCATTCTGCTGATGAGGAAACTGAGGTCTAGCCAGCCTCAAATAGGGAGAAGGGGCTTTTTCTACAGGGCCACAGGCATTTCTGGGTGCAGGTGGGACCTTTGGGAAAAGCGTTCAGCAGGGGTATTTCCTGCTGTTCTGGGCGGGGGTGCAGGAAATACTATTTGGGGTCCCCGCCCCCAGCAAGCCTAGCTGGCCCTGCAAGGGGAGCTCTTAGCCAGGCTGGGCTGGGCTCACACAGGAGCCACCTCAGCCCTTTTGCTTCGTAAGCGGGTGTCATGTGGCGCTGTGAGGAAGGATCTCTCCAGGCATCGAACAGAGCTCGGTGGGGAAGAGGAGGACTCTAGTGGGCATGGGGTGCCTCTTCCCCCTGGTTGGCAGGGGCAGTTTTCACTCTGCACACCTCTCATCAGCTCACAGATCAGCATTCACACTGCCATTGTTCCTGTTGTGGTATTGTACAAGGGACTGTTTGTTCTCCTCCCACGACTTGTGGAAGGTAGTAGTGTTACTTAGGCAAAGACGAGTGACTCTATGGATCCTGTCAGCAAGGCTATTAGGGAAGAACCCCCTTCTAGACCTGAGTTTTGGCCCAAGGGGCCTTGGCCTGATGGGGGCTGGGGTGGGGGCTGCGTGATCCATGAAACACCTATCTGAAGTACTTGAGACCCTAGGTGGGGAGACATACATGGGTGTCCTCTGAGGGCCCTGCGGTGGGACATGAATCTTGCCCACAGCACTGGCCTCCCTACCTTGGTTCTGGGTGGGGATCCCCGCTCCTGCCTCAGTACCCGTTCCCTTCCGTTTCTTCCTCCCTAAGTTTTCGTTTCCTCATCTTAATACTTCCTGGGTGTGGTGATGATACTTGTCATGAAAATAGCCAGTATGGGTCTTGGACAGTAGTTGGTAAAAAATAAAAGTGAATCAGGTCTGAACCTAGTGAAGGGCTGATTCACAGATTGCCCACTTACTCATCTGGGCTGGATGGGAAATGCTGTGCTCCCTAGTGTGGAAGGCTGTCCATTACTTTATTATCTTAGCTAGCTTGCTTCCTGACTTTTTCTTAAAAAACGTACTTTACTATGCAAATAATACATGATCATTATTGAAGAATTATACAATATGAAAAAATATATATATATATATAAAGTCATTGATAATCATACTACCCAGAAATAGTCACTGTTAACATTTTGGTGTATATCCTTCAGGCTCTTTTTCTCTTCATAAATAGATTTCTATCTAACATATTTTATACATATTTTACAAAAAAACTGATAACATATTATCTTCTTTTGTTGCCTACCTTTTCTACTCAACAATATAGTTAAACCTTTCCATGTCAGTGGGTATATACATACATCTTTTTAATTACTATTCAAGTGAAAAAACCCACCAATTAAAAAAAAAATTGAAATGATTCTGAATTATGTTAAATGAAAACTAACTCCTTCTCTTCTTATATTCAGTATGTGGACTGTTTAAGAGATAACCAAAATTTTAACACTATAATACTAACAATAACAATAATATTCCTATATTTTGAGTGAAGTGTCTTATATACTGCCTCCTGTAAAAAAACAAACAACAAAACCAAACCAGTTGCTTTTGAGTCGATTCCAACTCATGGCAACTCCATGTGTTGCAGAGTAGGACTGTGCTCCATAGGACTTTCAAGGCTAAAGAAATTCACCAGGCCTTTCCTTCGAGGCATCTCTGGGTGGGTTCAAATCACCAACATTCTGGTTAGTAGTTGAGCACTTAACTATTTGCACCACCCGGGGACTCCCTGCCCCCAATGTTGTTGTTAGGTGCTGGCTCATAGCGACCCTACGCACAACAGAAGGAAACACTGCCTAGTTCTGCACCATCCTCACAATCGTTGCTATGTTTGAGCCCAATGTTGCAGCCACTGTGTCAATCCTTCTCATTGAGAGTCTTCCTCTTTTTTGCTGATGCTCTACCTTACCAAGCATGATGAACTTCTCCGGGAATTGGTCCCTCCTCGTAAAGTACATGAGATGAAGTCCTGCCATCCTTGCTTCCAAGGAGCCCTCTGGCTGTACTTCTTCCAAGACAGACTTGTTCGTTCTTCTGGCTGTCCATGGTGTATTCCATATTCTTCATCAACACCATAATTAAAAGACATCAATTCTTCTTCAGTCTTCCATATTCATTGTCCAGCTTTTGCATGCATATGAGGCAATTGAAAACACCATGGCTTGGGTCAGGTGCATCTTAGTCCTCAAAGGACATCTTTGCTTTTGAATACTTTAAAGAGGTCTCTTGCAGCAGATTTGCCCAATGTAATAATATCGTTTGATTTCTTTCTTTCTTCTTTTTTTTCTTTTTATTGTGGTTTGGGTGAAAGTTTACATCTCAAATTAATTTCTCATACAAAAATTTATACACATATTGTTATGTGACACTAGTTGCAATCCCTATAATGTGACAGCACACTCCCCTTTCCAACCCGGGTTTCCTCTGTCCACCCAACCAGCTCTTGTCTCATCCTGCCTTCTCATCCTACCTCCTGACAGGAGCTGCCCATTTGGTCTTGTGTATCTGCTTGAACTAAGAAGCACACTCTTCAGGAGTATTATTTTATGTTTTATAGTCTAATCTCATCTTTGTCTAAAGAGTGGGCTTTGAGAATGATTTTAGTTCTGGGTTAACAGAGCATCCAGGGGCCATGGCTTTGGGGGTTCCTCCAGTCTCAGACCATTAAGTCTGGTCTTTTTACGTGAATTTGAGTTCTGCACTGCACTTTTCTCCTGTTCCGTCAGGAACTCTCTGTTGTGTTCCCTGTCAGAGCGGTCATTGATGGTAGGCAGGAACCATCTAGTTCTTCTGGTCTCAGGCTGATGGAGTCTCTGGTTTATGTGGCCCTTTTGTCTCCTGGGCTAATATTTTCCTTGTGTCTTTGGTGTTCTTCATTCCCCTTTGCTCCAAGTGGTTTGGGACCAATTGATGCATCTTAGATGGCCATTCACAAGCTTTTAAGACTCCAAATGCCACTCACCAAAGTGGGATACAGAACGTTTTCTTAATAAGCTTTGTTATGCCAATTGACCTAGATGTTCCCCAAAACCATGGTCGGTAGACCCCAGCCCCAGCTACTCTGTCCCTCAAAGCGGTTGTGTTTAGGAAACTTCTTATGTTTGATTTCTTGACTGCTGCTTCCATGGGCACTGATTGTGGATCCAAGTGAAATGAAATCCTTGACAACTTCAATATTTTCTCCGTTTAGCATGATATAGCTAATTGGCCCAGTTGTGAGGATTTTTGTTTTCTTTATGTTGAGGTGTAATCCATACTGAAGGCTGTAGTCTTTGATCTTCATCAGTAAGTGCTTCAAGTCTTCTTGGCTTTCAGTAACAAGGTTGTATCATCTGCGTATCACAGGCTGTTAATGAGTTTTCCACCAATCCTGATGCCACATTCTTCTTCATATAGTCCAGCTTCTCAGATTATTTGCTCAGCATACAGGTTGAGTAAGTATGGTGAATGAATACAACCCTGATGCACACCTTTCCTGATTTTGATCCACTTAGTATCCCCTTGTTCTGTGCGAACCACTGCCTCATGGTCTTTGTACAGTGTTCTCATGAGCACAATTAAGTGTCCTGGAATTCCCATTCTTTGCAATGTTATCCATAATTTATTATGCTCCACACAGTTGAATGCCTTTGCATAGTCAATAAAAGCCAGGTAAACATCTTCTTGGTATTCTCTGCTTTCAGCCAAGATCCATCTGACATAAGCAACGACAATTCCTTGTTCCACGTCCTCTTCAGAATCCAGCTTGAATTTCTGTCAGTTGCCTGTCAGTGTACTGCTGCAACCACTTTTGAATGATCTTCAGCAAAATTTTACTTGTGTGTGATATTAATGATATTGTTTGATAATTTCTGCATTCTGTTGATCACCTTTCTTTGGAATGGGCACAAATATGGATCTCTTCCAGTTGGTTGGCTAGGTAGCTGTCTTCCAAATTTCTTGACACAGACAAGTGAACGCTTCCAGCATTGTATCCATTTGTTTAAACATCTCAATGGGTATTCCGTCAATTCCTGAAGCCTTGTTTTTTACCAATGCCTTCAGTGCAACTTGGACTTCTTCCTTCAATACCATCGGTTCTTGATCATATGTTACCTCCTGAAATGTTTGAACGTCGACCAATTCTTTTTGGTACAGTGACTCTGTATTCCTTCCATCTTCTTTTGATGCTTCCTGCATCATTCAATATTTTGTCCATAAAATCCTTCAAAATTGCAACTCGAGGCTTGAATTTTTTCTTCAGTTCTTTCAGCTTGAGAAAGGCCAAGTATATTCTTTCTTTTGGTTTTCTGACTCCAGGTGTTTACACATTTCATTATAATACTTTACTTTGTCTTTTCAAGCTGCCCTTTGAAATCCTCTGTTCAGCTCTTTTGCTTCCTCATTTTCTTCCATTTGCTTTAGCTACTCTACATTCGACAATAAGTTTCAGTCTCTTCTGATATCCATTTTGGTCTTTTCTCTCTTTCCTGTCTTTTTAATGACCTTTTACTTTCTTCATGTATGATGTCCTTCCACAACTTGTCTGATGTTCAGTCATTAGTGTTCAGTGCATCACATCTATTCTCCAGGTGTCTCCAAATTCAGGTGGAATATACTCAAGGTCATATTTTGATTCTCACAGACTTGTTTTAATTTCTTTAGATTCAGCTTAAACTTGCATATAAGCAATTGATGGTCTGTTCTGCAGTTGGCCCCTGGCCTTGTTCTGATTGATGATGTTGAGCTTTTCCATCATCTATTATTCAAATTTACACACCAACCACTACCACTGAAGATGAAGAAATTAAAGATTTTTACCAACTTCTGCAGTCTGAAATGGATAAGACATGCAATAAGGATGCATTGATAACTACTGATGATTGGAATGCAAAAGTCGGAAACAAAGAAGAAAGATCTGTATTTGGAAAACCTGGCCTTGGTGATAGAAACTACGCTGGAGATTGCATGATAGAATTTTGCAAGACCAGTGACCTATTCGTTGCAAATACCTTTTTCAACAACATAAAAAGTCGCTATACGCGTGGATCTCATCACATGGAAAACACAGGGATCAAATCAACTGCTTCTGTGGAAAGAGACATGGAAAAGCCTGCCTCCAATAGTCCTCATAAAACTTGTCCAAAGTCAACACAGCCGGAAAGTAATAGGGCTGGTTTCCATTTCAGAGCCTGTACTCTAAACAGCTAAGCTCTGCTATTTCTTTTATAAGATAGTTTTATTGAAAAGAATAATATGTCAGTGACAGTAAAGGAAATATAACAAGGAGAAAGCCACTCATTATCCCCCCATTCAGCATCATTGTTATTTTTGTGCATCCCTCTAGCCTATCTTCACGTGTTTCCACTTGGGGAAATCGGAGCGTCACACTCTTTTGTTCCCATAGGCATTGTCATGGATTGAACTGTGTCTGCCTAAAATATCTGTCAACTTGGCTAGGTCATGATTCCCAGTATTGTATGATTGTCTACCATTTTGTAATCTGATGTGATTTCTCTATGTATTGTAAATCCTATCACTATGATGTAATAAGATGGATTAGTGGCAGTTATCTTGATGAAATCTACAAGATTAGATAGTGTCTTAAGCCAGTCTCTTTTGAGATATAAAAGATAGAAGCAAGCAGAGAGACCTCATACCACCAAGAAAGCAGTGCCAGGAGCAGAGCGCATTCTTTGGACCTGAGGTTCCTGTGCTGAGGTGCTCCCAGGCCAAGGGAAGACTGATGCATCACAAGGACCTTCCTCCAGAGCTGACACAGAGAGAAAGCCTTTCCCTGGAGCCTGCGCCCTGAATTCAGACTTCTGGCCTACTAGACTGTGAGAGAATCAGTTTCTTTTTCTTACAGCCATCCACTTGTGGTATTTCTGTTACAGCAGCACTAGATAACTAAGACAGGCATGGTCCAGGGGCTGAGCCATCCAAAGAGGGGAGTCAGGGCTTGGGGTTGGTGGTGACGTCAGTGGGGCAGTTCTGTGCTAGCCGGACAGCAGGGCAGTGAAACCAGCCCCAGGTTTGCATCTTATTAGCTGTTTGACCTGAGACAACACATTTTCCCTATCTGAGCCTCAATTGTCTTCTTCTTTTTTTTTTTTTTTATTGCACTTTAGATGAAGGTTTACAGAACAAATAGTTTCTCATTGAACGGTTAGTACACATATTGTTTTATGACAATGGTTAACAGCCCCGTGACATGTCAACACTGTCCCTTCTCAACCATGGGTTCCCTATTAGCAGCTTTCCTGTCCCCTTCTGCCTTCTAGTCCTTGTCCCTGGACCGTTGTGTCCCATTAGTCTTGTTTTGTCTTATGGGGCTGTCTAATCTTTGGCTGAACGGTGAACCTCGGGAGTGACTTCGTTACTGAGTTGAAAGGGTATCCGGGGCCATACTCTCGGGGTTTCTCCAGTCTCTGTCAGGCCAGTAAGTCTGGTCTTTTTTTGTGAGTTAGAATTTTGTTCTACACATTTCTCCAGCTCTGTCCGGGACCCTCTGTTGTGATCCCTGTCAGAGCAGTCAGTGGTGGTAGCTGGGCATCATCTAGTTGTACTGGATGCAGTCTGGTGGAGGCCATGGAAATTGTGGTCCATTAGTCCTTTGGACTAATCTTTTCCTTGTATCTTGTTTTCTTCATTCTCCCTTGCTCCCGAAGAGGTGAGACCAGGGGAGTATCTTAAATGGCTGCTCACAGGCTTTTAAGACCCCAGATGCTGCTCACCACGGTAGAATGGAGAACATTTTCTTTATAAACTGTATTACGTGAACTGAGCTAGATGTTCCCCAAGACCATGGTCCCCACAGTCCTCTGCCCAGCAATTCGGTCCCTCAGGGAGTTTGGATGTGTCTATGGAGCTTCCATGACCTTTCCTTGTGCAAGTTGTGCTGGCTTCCCCAGTACTGTCTATTGTCTTACCCTTCACCAAAGTGACCACTTGTCTATGGTCTATTTGGTAATTCCCCCACCCCACCCCTCCTATCCCTCGTAAACAACAAAGATTGTGACTTTTTTTGTGTAAACTTTTTCATGAGCTTTTACGGTAGAGGTCTCATACAATATCTGTCCTTTTGTGATTGACTTATTTCACTCAGCATAATGTCCTCCAGTTTCATCCATGTTATGAGATGCTTCACAGATTCTTCATTGTTATCGTTGCATAATACTCCATCGTGTGTATGTACCAAAAAATAAAACACAGATCGTTCTGTTCACCACCAGATGTTGTTGTGAAAATTAAATAAACTTGCATAGTGCCATCTAACTGCAGTGCCATGCAAAATGTAGGAATTATTGGTATTGTTCTAGTCCCTAAGCTTGAGTCTAAAAAGCTAGGTCCCACAGTAACAGCTGGTTTTGTTTAGAGATACACAGTTTACCTGACAGGATATATATTACTGGAGACCTACAGCTCGTGTCATTATGTCCTGGCCCCATCGGATATGCTGGTAACCTGAAGCAAGTCAGCAGCACCCCTGGAACTTCAGTGCCCCCACTTGTGCTTCTCACACTTTGCTGCGCACTGGAGTAACGTGAGGAACTTTTGAAGTGTAGTGATCTCTGGGCCTTCCCCAAACCACCAGAGGGTGAAGGGCCTTGAATGCTGGGGAGAAGAATTTGGTTTTACCTGGGAGGCAGTGGGAAGATAGAAGGATTTGGGCTAAGAAGCGTGGACTTTATTCAGGTAACTGAGAGTCATAAGGGTTTAAAGCTGGGAAGTGGCATGGCCAGGTCTGTGTTTGATAAGACCCATGGTGAGGGGTCTGGAGGCAGCCTGGGCTGGAGGTGAACTGTGCCAGCCACAGGCCCAGCTCAGCAAATGTGAAGTCCTCACAGAGTCTTGGCACATGATCTCTGGCCGGCACAGTCAGTGCTCCACGGATGAGGGCTCCCATCTGTAAAACAGGGAAGGATGCGCATATGTCCAAGTGCTGGAAGGGGAAGCTGTACATGTTGGAGTGTGAGTAGGAACTGAGGAGGGGAGCATCTTTAGCTTCTTCACATGTTAAGGGAAATTTCTAGTCTTCCAAGACCTTTTGTGTCTGAATTCTCAAGGCCCCCTCGCAGCAGCTGTGGGCAGAGGCCGCAGGTATCGTCATCATCATCACCTCATTTCCTGGGTGAGGACACTGAGGCTCAGAGAAGGGAAGTGACCTGTCTAAGGTCACACAGCTAGTAGGATTAAAGTCGGGTGTTTCTGACTCAGAATGTCATACTGCACCGATCACAAGAGACTATCATGTCCGACCATGGCATTTTACAGATGAGGAGGCTGAGGCCCAGAGAGAGGAAGAACCTGCCCAGGGCACGATGTGAATCTGAGGCAGAGCCAGGACTAGACCCAGGTCTCTGACTTCTCGACCCAGCCTCTTGAAAGCTGACCCACTTCACTGAATAAAATAAAACTCTCTTTCCATCTTGTTTTCAGGGAAGCCAGTTCCTGAACTTAAGTCTCCCATTCTCTTCCCGGACACTGTGAAGCCAGGAAGTCCTTTGGCAGCTTCCGTGAGGAACACCACAGATGAGCAGAAGAGGCAGCCTGTGCAGCCGGCCACCTTCCCGGGCCCAGGTAGTGTCAGTCTGGTTCTGCAGGACCCTAGCATGGGTTGCCCTGCGTGTGCTGTGGGCGTGCCTGGCTGTCTCACCGTGTGCTCACCATAGGCCCCTGTCTGCACAGTTCTGGCCCTCACTGCTGTGCAATGGGAGGTGAGGGGTATTGCCCGCCCTGTCACCTCTCTCGTCTTCCAGCCACAGATCTGTTGCGTTGTCCCACAGTGCCTGAAGCACAGAGAGGGGAAGTGATTTGCCCAAGTTTGCACAACTAGGAAGTGGTGGGCCCAAATTGGCATTTGAGCTGTGTGATTTGAAAGCTCATGGTACTAACCACCACACACACTGCTATTCCAAAGTCTTCAGACCATTTCAGATTTGTCTCATCCCCTTGTGCCTGGGGCAGGGACGGGGTGGGTTTGCACAGAGAAGGTGCTCGGGGACCAGTTGCCAAATGACAGGACTCAGCCAGTGAGTGGGTGACTTCCCTACAGGGTAACCACTGCTCACACCCACGTCTCCATTCTCACCGCCTGTGCCCTGAAGCCCAGCCTCACTTCTGCTCTCCCACAGGCTCCTGAGTGGTGAACCAAAGATCCCAAACCCATGAGAGTTCAGTGTACTGATGCTGGCAGTGGTTGAGAGTTGCATACGGGGGATTTGCATTAGACAGATCTGTATCGAACCCCAGCTCTGCCACTTTCTAGTAGGAGAATTACTTCACTCTCTGTGCCTTAGTTTCTTTATCTGAAAAATGGGGATAATAATAGAACCTACCTCGCCAGGTTGTGATAGGGAACCACGTACCTCAGTGGTGGCACCAAGTAAGTACTCATTAAATGTTAGCTGGTATTAGTAACATCCCAAAAAGTGACCCGACACCCCAGATAGACTGAGTCTAGAAAACTAATTCCAGGCCAAGGAGTCTCAATTATTTCCTGGAGCTAAAGATTAACAAACAAACAAAAAGTGGAGAACTTTGATCAGCAAGTAAAGATAAAGGACAGTAGCCCTAAAGCAAATGTGATGGTGGTTGATGGCCAAAGAGACAAATAATAATAAAATAGAGAAATTCTAGGGCATGCTGGTCAGGATGGAGGAGGTAATGGTCGCATCATTTCCTTCTGCTGTTCCTTATCTAGGTTACAGTAAAATGCCATATGCTTCTATCTGCCTTTGTACTGTTCATTCTCTTGAAGGGCCCTTAGACGCAAATGTGCCCTGATAGGTCAAGATGATAAATATAATCCACAAAGACAGGAAGTCGATTGTCTATTTTTGCCCAAGCTGAAAATAGGAGAGTAATCATTAACTTCATCAAATAACCCTAGGCCTATCTTCTCTTGGAAAAACCCAAGATTTCACTGGGCCCCAGAGTTCACCTGGCTTGATTATCTTGAAGAATTTCTGTGGGAGTGGAGAATGCGGTGGCGGGGGTGGGAGTGCATATTGAAGTGGTAGCACTTGCTGAGGACCCACCTACTGTGCACAAGACACTAAGCAGAGAGCGTCTAGTGCAGGAGCTCACGGAGTCACCCTGACAGCCCAGGGAGGCGGGTCTATCCCTATCCCACTTTGCAGCTGGGGACAGATAAATAACCTGCCAGGCCTTCCCGGCTGAGTAAGTGATGGAACCAGGAGTCAACTCAGGCAGTTTGCCCCAGAGCTCACATCTCAACCCTCAGCCTCTGTGATGTCTCCCCCTCCTCCACACTGGTGGGAAGGAAGTGGGAAAGTGACATGAAGGAGGAACACACATGAGCATCTGAACTGTGGACAGGTTCTAAGTACCTTATAAATAGGTTCTCACACCTGGAATCCAGGTAAAAGGGCTTTGAGTAGCTGAAGTCACTGCTACAAAGCTATGGGGGAGACCATTAGGCGGTTAGTATCTATTTACTCTTAGTCTGCACATAGTTTTATCAGCCTTGGTAAAATACTGAGTATCCCACCTGAGCCTGAGACTGATCTTTGTGCTTTATAATCATCATCTCTTTTAATCTGGACAAGAACTCTTTGAGGAACAGACTATTATTATTCTTTTTAATTTGAGAAAGCTCAAAGGAATCAAGCACAACTTACCCAAGGTCAGATCTTTAGTAATGACGGAGCTAAGATTGGAGCCCAGTTCTGTCTGACACCAAGAAAGGAGACAGAGAAGCTGTAGAGGTGAGCCCACTGCCAGTAACAAGGCAGAAAACTCAGCATTGGACACGGTACTGCTGCATGTGTCATACTTGCGTCTAAGGTGACACAGCTCAGCAGGACGAGATTCGATGCTTTCTGCTTGGAGAAACAGACATTATAGAGAGTTTTACAGGAAATTGTTTTTTTTAGTAAAAGCTCCAGCACACACGGGTTCAATCTTAGTGTTTTGGAAATGACATTTACAGGGACCGGTGCCTTTCCTGGCCTGGCTGGGTAAACACAGCATCGAAACCTGTTGTGGTACCTTCGATAAACATCTATGAAGCAAACGCCAGACACCAAGCTCAGTGCTAGGTATGGGTTAACACCTGCCAGCTTGTCTTCCATTCTTTTCCCATGGGGAGGTTTTCTTTCTTTTCTTCTTTTTTTGAACATTTTATTGTGTTTTAGGTGAAAGTTTACCCAGCAAATTAGTTTCCCATTCAATAATTCATACACAAGTTGTTCTGTGACATTGGTTGCTATCCCTACGATGTCTCAACACTCTCCCCATTTCCACCCTGCCTTCCCAGTTTCCATCCATCGAATTCCTTCCCCTCCTTACCTTCTCATCTTTCCTTTTGGGCAAATGTTGCCCGTTCGGCCTTGTATAGTTGACTGTTCTAAGCAGCACATTCCTCACAAATGTTATTGTTTGTTTTATAGGCCAATCTATTATTTGGCTGAAAGGTGACCTTTGGGAGTGGCTTCAGTTCTCCAGGTTAAAAGGGTGTCTTAGGGCAATAGTCTCGGGAGTATTGCCAGTCTCGATCAGTCCAGTAAATTTGATCTGTTTTATGAATTTGAGTTTTGTTTTACGTTTTCATCTCATTCTAACTGGGACCTTCTATTGGGTCCCTGGTCAGAGTGGTCAGTAGTGGTAGCCAGACACCATCTACTTCTTCTGGTCTTAGGCTAGAGGAGACTGTGGTTCACATGGGCCATTAGTCCTATAGACTAATTGTTTCCTTGAGTATTTGGTTTCCTTCACTCTCCTTTGCTCCTCATGGGAGGAGACCAGTAGTTGTATCTTAGATAGCTACTCACAAGCTTTAAAGACCCCAGATGCTACTCACCAAACTAGGATGTAGAACATTATCTTTATGAACTATGTTATGCTAATTGACCTAGATGTCCCCTGAGACTATGGTCCCGAGCCTTCAAACCCAGTAACTCAGTCCCATGAGGTGTTTGCGTATTTCTAGGAAGTTTCCATAACAGTGCCCACTATGTGCTCTATTATATATGTGAATATATATGCAGCACATATAAATATGCATTATACAGATGCCCACAAGTATACCTACATATGCACATGCATGTTCTCCCACACACAAAAGGTCATCAGTTTGAATCCACCAGCTGCTCCTATCGGGCAGTTATACTCCATCCTATAGAGTCCCTATGAGTCGGAATTGACTTGACAGCAACAGGTTTTTTGGATTCATCTACTTATGTAGCCACTCACAAATTTTTGGTTGTTGTTACTGTTGTTGCTGAACTGTGTATGTTATAGCATTTACCGTAGTTGTTCTTTATTCTTGTATCTCTCAGTGTCTTCATTTACCTTGTTCACATTAGGCTGACTTCCCCCATATTGTGTATTGCCTTTCCCTTCACCAGAATTAACATGTGTCTACTATCTAGTAAGTGATTCTTCCCCCTTCCCCCTCCCATCCCTGGTAACCATCAGAGAATGTTGCTTTCTGTGTGTAAACCTATTCTTGACTTTTTATAAAAGTGATATCATATAATACTTGCCCTTGTGATTGACTTATTTCACTCAGCATAATATCTTCCAGATTCATCCATATTATGTTTCTCTTTCTTTTCTTTTTTATTAAGAAAAGTTTCAAACCTACACAAAGGCACAGAACGTGGTACAATGAGTCCCCATGTACCCATCACCCAGCTTCAGTGGTTATCAACACGTGGCCCATCTTACTCTGCCTACTATCCTGGCCCATTTCCCACCCCCTCCCTTGGATATTATTTTTAAACATTTTACTATGGAAAAATTTCAAACTCATACAAAAGCAAAGAGGAGAGTCTAATGAACCCCTACATACCCATCACCCAGCTTCAGCAAATGTCAACTTGTGTCCAACTTCTGCTACTTTGAACTAAATCCCAGTGGCCAGATAATCCCTTCCTTCTCTCTTCCCACCCCTTGGACACACAGGGGACCCTGTTCCCTTCTGTCCAGTCTCTTCTGTTGATGCCTTGACCAAGTCTCATTCCCTCCCTGACACTCACACCTGTGACCCTGCCGAACAGGTGGGAAGAAGGAGGATTTAAAGATTGTTGTTTTGAGCATCCCCCACCATAGATAGCCACCCCTAAGCGTGAGGAACTGATTAGGTCCCAAAGGAGCTGAGGGAAGGGAGGAAGAAATGGAGAGAAAGGGCTACTTGTTCCTATCTGGTTTGTCTGCTTGAGGTATTGGCCCAAATCCTGGTCCTTTTTTTTCTCAAAACCACAGGATAAATAGACTCACACAGTCCTCCACTAGTATCCCCCATCTGTTGCAAGAGCAGACTGCAGACATCCCCCTGACCAGAGAGGCCTGGTCCAGCGCCCAGGACAAAACCCCAGACTTTGAGTCAGACCAGGAAATTGTAGCTTGTGTGAGACCAGTGCAGACCCTGGAATAACTGGGCAAAGGGAAAGGACAGAGAGACCTTGGGCCCAGTGAGGTCTCTGCCCTGTGGCCAGGCGCTGGGGTGGGGAAAGCAGATAGGGCAGAACTCAGGGAAAGAGCAGGAGGGAAGTAGAGTTGGCACAGAGCAGTGAGTCTGCAGAGTTTGGAGCCCCAGTGGTACGTAAGAACATGAGAATTAGTAAAAAAATGTGGAACTAGCATAAAAACTAAGGCACCTTGGAGGCACAATGGTTAAGTGCTCCACTGCTAACCGAAAGGTTGTGGTTTGAACCCATCCAGCGGCTCCACAGGAAAGAGACCTGGCAATCTGCTCCTGTAAAGATTACAGCCTAGAAAACCCTATGAGGCAGTTCTACTCTGTCTCATGGGGTCACTGTGAGTCAGAATCAACTCGTCAGCACCTAACAGCAATAACAGCACAAAAACTAGGGATTTCATAGATGTTCTTGTTTGAGACAAGGTTAAATACAAACTACAGGAATTAAAGTTGACAGAAGGAAAAGCATGGAGTAACTTATAGTCAGACGGTGCACAGATGTGGCAGATAACCAGGAGATGAGGTACGAAGGGGTGGAATGTGTGTAGCCACAGTCTGAGGAATGCAGAGGAGGCAGGATAAGCAGCAGTGATATCTCAGAGTAGCAGCGGCAGGGAACCTTTCTGCAAGGTGGGGGAGGCCTGGGTTAGCCCAGTCCTCTGAGAAGCAGATGCTAGGAAGGGACTAAATGTGCAAGGATTTCACTAGGACAAATGCCTGAGAGAAAATAGAGGAGCCAGGTATCTTAGTTATCTACTGCTGCAGTGACAGAAATACCACTAGTGGGTGCCTGTAAAGAACAGAAATTTATTTTCTCACAGTTCAGGAGGCTAGAAGTCTAAATTCAGGGTGTGACTCTAGGAGGAGATCCTTCTTTGTCTATTTCAGCTTCCAATATATCCTAGTAGATATAGCTGTGTCCATTGTCTGTCTTCTTCTTCTCCCTGTGTGTCTGTGTTTATAACTCAGAAGTAATTAGGTTTAGGACCGAGCCTGCTCTGGTATAACCTCATTAACATAACCAAAGGGCAAGCTCTATTTCCAAACAAGGTCATATTTACAGGTAAATATAGACATATTAAAAAAAAACCAAACTCGTTGCCGTCGAGTCAATTTCAACTCATATCAACCCTATAGGACAGAGTAGAACTGCCCCATAGGGTTTCCAAGGAGTGGCTGGTGGATTTGAACTGCTAACTTCTTGGTTAGCAGCTAAGTTCTTAACCACTGTGCCACCAGGGCTCCATTTACAGGTATAGGGGGTGACATTTCAACACATCATTTTGGGAGACACAATTTAATCTATACCACTGGGCAAAGCTGGAGATCCATGACACCATGTATTAGTTTCCTGTAACTGCTGTAACAAATTACCACAGCCGCTTAAAACAACAGAAATTCATTCCTTCACAGTTCTGGAGACCAGAAGTCTGAAATAAATACCAATGGTCTGAAATCATGGAGTGGGGAGGGGCGTACTCCCTCCGGAGGCTCTAGGGGAGAATCTCTTCTTTGCTTCTTCCAGCTTCTGGTGGCTGCTGGCATTCCTTGGCTTGTGGCTACGTCACTCCAGTCTCTACCTCTATGGTCACACGGCCTTCTCTCTTATGTGTTTGTGTGTACGTGTGTGTGTGTGTGTGTCAAGTCTCTCTCTGTGTCACCTCTTATAAGGACACATGTAATGGCATTTAGGGTCCACCCAGATAATCCAGGCTAATCGTCTGCATTTCAAGATCTTTAATTTAATCACATCTGTTATTGTTGCTAGGAGCCATCGAGTTGGTTCTGACTCAGAGCGACCTTATGTACAACAGAACAAAACACTGCCCCATCCTGTGCTATCCTCACAATCGTTGCTTTGTTTAAGCCCATTGTTGCAGCTACTGTGTCATTCCATCTTGTTGAGGGTCTTCCTCTTTTTGTCTGACCCTCTACTTTACCAAGCATGACGGCCTTCTCCAGGGACTGGTCCCTCCTGATAACATGTCCAAAGTATATAAGACAAAGTTTTGCCATCCTCGCTTCTAAGGAGCATTCTGGCTGTACTTCTTCCAAGAGAGAAAATTAAAACAAGTCCACAAGAGCCAAAGTACAACCTTGAGTATATCCCACCTAAATTTAGAGACCATCTCAAGAGCATATTTGATGCATTGAACACTAATGACCAAAGACCAGGTGAGTTGTAAGATGACATCAAGTACATAATACATGAAAAAAACCAAAAGACAGGAAAGAAAGAAAACACCAAAGTGGATGTCAGAAGAGACTCTGAAACTTGCTCTGATAGTAAGGTAGCTAAAGTGAACAGAAGAAATGATGAAGTAAAAGAGCTGAACAGAAGATTTCAAAGGGCAACTCGAGAAGACAAAGTAAAGTATTGTAATGAAATGTGCAAAGACCTGGAGTTAAAAAACCAAAAGGGAAGAACATGCTTGGCATTTCTCAAACTGAAAGAACTGAAGAAAAAATTCAAGCCTCGAGTTGCAATTTTGAAGGATTCTATGGACAAAATATTGAATGACGCAGGAAGCACCAAAAGAAGATAGAAGGAATACACCAAAAAGAATTGGTCGACATTCAGCCATTTCAGGAGGCAGCATATGATCAAGAACCAATGGTAATGAAGGAAGAAGTCCAAGTTGCACTGAAGGCATTGGCAAAAAACAAGGCTCCAGGATTTGATGGAATACCCATTGAGATGTTTCAACGAACAATGCAAAACATGCTGGAAGCACTTGCTCATCTATGCCAAGAAATTTGGAAGACAGCTACCTGGCCAACCAACTGGAAGACACCCATATTTATGCCAATTCCCAAGAAAGGTGACCCAACAGAATGCAGAAATTATCAAACAATATCATTAATATCACACACACAAGTAAAATTTTGTTGGGGATAATTCAAAAACAATTGCAGCAGTACATCGACAGGGAACTGCCAGAAATTCAAGCAGTATTCAGAAGAGGACCTGGGATGAAGGGTATCATTGCTGATGTTAGATGGATCTTGGCTGAAAGCAGAGAATACCGGAAAGATATTTACCTGTGTTTTATTGACTATGCAAAGGCATTCAACTGTGTGGATCATAACAAATTATGGATATCATATCTGTAAAGACCTTTTTAAAAAAATTTTTTTTATTGTACTTTAGATGAAGGTTTACAGAACAAATAGTTTCTCATTAAACTGTCAGTACACATATTGTTTCGTGGCATTGGTTAACAACCCCACGACATATCAACACTCTCCCTTCTCGACCTTGAGGACCTTTTTTTTGGTGAAAATATACATAGCCAAAGTTACACCATTACAAAAGTTTCTACATGTACAATTCAGTGACATCAATTACATTCTTCCAGTTGTGCTGCTATTCTCACTATCCTTTTCCAAATTATTCCATCACCATTATCTTCAACTCACTGTCCCCTAGGCTTCCCATCAAACATTTTGAGTTGCCGTTGTCAATTTGATCTCACATAGATAATTCTTTTTTTTTTTTTTTGTACCTTAGATGAAGGTTTACAGAACAAATAGTTTCTCATTAAACAGTTAGTACACATATTGCCCTATGACAATGGTTAACAACCCCATGACATGTCAACACTGTCCCTTCTCAACCTTGGGTTCCCTATCACCAGCTTTCCTGTACCCTCCTGCCTTCTAGTCCTTGTCCCTGGACTGCTGTGCCTCATTAGTCCTGTTTTGTTTTGTGAGGCTGTCCAATCTCCGGCTGAACGGTGAACTTCGGGAGGGGCTTCACCACTGAGCTAAAAGGGTGTCCAGGGGCCGTACTCTCGGGGTTTCTCCAGTCTGTCAGGCCAGTAAATCTGTAAAGACCTTTTTTTCAATAAGATAACATTTACAGATTCCAGGGGTTAGGAAATGAATATCTTTTGGGGGGGCCTTTTTGAAGCCTACCACAGACCAAGACGCAAGTCTGATCCTGAGGGAGGGAAGATGGGGAGGAAGTGTCCTAGCCTGTCTGCACTCTAAGGAAGGCTTGGTGGGGTGTCGGGGAATCCTGAGTTGGCCACCAGAGTTGCCCTTTGTCTCCTGGAACAGGCCTGCCTTGGTATCCCAGCCACACTCAGTCACTGGGGGTGCAGTGGGGGAGCCCATGAGAGCATGATCTCAGTGCAAACGCAGGGATGGATTTCAGAGCACAGCAGCTGGGCCCTTGGTCTGTCATGTTCCCAGTAGTTGGAGGTCTGCAAAGTATGTTCTCATGGCCACTGAAAAACTCAAGAAACAGAAGACCCAGGAAAGGAGGCTAAGGGTGGCCCTTGCCTCAGGCCTTTTTGATGATGAAAGGAGCCCAGGCCTTATCTTGAGTAAGTTTGGTTTTATTAGCAACTGCCTGGGTTAGTGGGAGCCCCTGGGCAGTATAGATGATTAACACACGTGGCTGCTAACCATAAAGGCTGGAGGTTCGAGTCCACCCAGAGGCGCCTCAGAAGAAAGGCCTAGTTATCTACTTCTGAAAAGTCAGCCATTGGAAACTCTATGGAGCACAGTTCTACCTGAAACACATGGGGTCACCATGAATTAGCATCGACTCGACGGCAACAGTTTTTTTTTTTTTTTTGGTCTAGGTTAGTAGTTTAGGAAGGCTGGTTCTAGTTTTACCGTGGTGCTGATTTCAGTCTTCTGAATTAATTCTTTTGTGGTCAGAGTTCCAGATTAATTGCCTCTTTCCTGATTTTGTAAACCATAAATCCTTGAAGCAGATGGATTTGGCCAGTAGCCCTGTGGTCAAGGCCAGGCTCCCTTGGAAGGGACAGGCCCCAAGTTACTCAGAAGCCATATCTGCAGCTGGGTATTTTTAGATGCTTAAGGGATTAAGTGGGTCACACGTTCTCACTCCCTGCGGGCCCCCTCTCTAACCCAGCATTTCCCAGACTGCTCGTTTGCCTGCAGATTAATCTTCATGTGGGGCCTAGTGAGGAAATTTTTCAAGCCCTGGTGGTGCAGTGATTAAGAGCTCAGCTGCTAACCAAAAGGTCAGCAGTTTGAATCCACCAGCCGCTCCTTGGAAACCCTATGGAGCAGTTCTACTCTGTCCTACAGGGTCGCTAGGAGTTGGAATTGACTCGACGGCATGGGTTTGGATTGGTTTTGGTTTTAAATTACTTGTCAGGTTTTCTCTCCCACGTATCTTCTTCACTCACTAAGGGATTAAGAGCATGGGCTCTGGAGCCAGATGATTCCAATCCTGGCTCTGCCACTAACTGTGTGCCCTTAGAAAAGTTACTTAACCTCTCTGTGTCTCAGGTTCACCATCTGTAAAGAGGAGGTGATGATGGTACCTTATCTCCTAGGATTATTGTGAGAATTCAGTCAGGAATACATGTAAAGCATTTAGCAGAGTGCCCAGCATGATGCAAATGTTTGCTAATTAAGTGTGCCTGGAATATTTACCTAGGGCACCCTGGGCTTTCCCGCTGCCACACCTTTGCACTGGCTGGTTCCACTGTCTGGAGGCCCTCTACCCCATGTCCACTTGTCTAAAAGCCCTTCGCCATCTTTCAAGCCCAGGGCAGTGTTCCTTCCTCTGTGAAGCTCTCCTTGATATCCCAATCTGGTATGGTCTTTCCTACCTCTGACCTTGTTTTCCCATGGGATATCTCCTCTAGAGATGGTTATTGCCATACCTGTCACAGTGTTTCTGGAAGTTTCTGGAAGGCCAGCTTGGTAGCTAATTTACCTCACTGCCTTTCACTGCTCTTTGGATGGGAGGTGGGATAGTGTATGGGTTGAGAGTGTGCTGTTAGAAGTCAAATGGATTTCTTTTTTTTGTGGTGAAAATATACAGAAAACATAAACCAATTCAACAATTTCTACGTGTATAATTCAGTGACATTGATTACATCCTTCAAGTTGTCCAACCATTCTCGCTGCCCTTTTCCAAAGTATTCCACCACCATTAACATAAACTCACTGTCCCCTAAGAAAAATAAAACAGGTTTCAATCTGAACCCTGGTAGCATAGTGGTTAAGGACTTGGCTGCTAACTGAAAAGTCCACAGTTTGAATCCACCACCCTCTCCTTAGAAACCCCGTGGGGCAGCTCTACTCTGTCCTATAGGTTTGCTATGAGTCAGAATCAACTCGATGGCATTGCGTTTGGTTTTTTTGGTTCTGCCACTTATTGGCTGTATAACCCTGGGCAAGTTACTCCATCTCCAGTGCCTCTGTTTCTCCACCTGTTAAATGGGAGTAATAGACAGAACCTTCCTCATGGGGCTGTCATAAGGTTTAGCTGAGGTAGTGCTTGAGAAGTGTGTTGGCTGGTGCCAGGTGGCTGTCAGGATGTGTGTGTGGGGTGAATGAGTGACTTGGGTGGTGTGGGAAGCCCCTCCACCTTCCTCCAGCAAGCCATGTCCTGACCCACAGCCCTCCTTTCCAGGGTCTGCTCCAGCCGGGGCCACCCAGCAGTTCTTTCTCCTGCCTCTGTCTGAAGAAGATGCCCCTCACTCCTTAAAAACCAGCCTCCCTGCTTCATCTGATTCAAAGGTAAATCCCCTCCCCCAAGGAAAGTCCCTCCAGCTTGTGCTTCCCTCTCAAAAAAGGAATTGCTTTATTCCCTGAGACCACTTTGAGGGTGGGAGTGGGGAGGAAGGAGACCCATCAAGTTACTCCAAGTTTCTAAGACTGTAAGTACAGCAGTCAACAAAACGGAGGAGGGGGGGGGTGGCGGTGCTTTAGTGAGCACAAGCTTTTAGTGAGCCTTTCCATTATTTGTGTTTAAATGAGGACTGGTAATTAGCATCACCCCTCCAAAACATGTTGGTTACAATAGTCCTTTGCTTACAACTGTGCCCCTACGTTTTTTCAGCCCACTGTAAGTCGGAGCTATCCTGAGTTTTGAATGATGTGGGTACAGAGCCACATTAAGACTTCCACGGCCCTGGCACTTTTGCCTTCATGGGTCCCTTCCTCCATTAAAAAAAAAAAAATTAAAAATTATACTGTATGACTGTATTGGTATAGAGACAGATATAATCCAGGCTGGATTAAAAATGGAAACATTTCCTTTGACCCTAAAAGTTCTTTCCTCTTCTTCTTATTTTAAGAGAAGTTAAAATGTTTTCATGGATTCCCGAAAGTACTATGGGCCCTGGGACTACGCCTGCTGTGCCTGCTGGGGAAGTTAGCTCTGCTTGGGTCTTGTTAATGAAGCTCTTCTATAAAGGAGACTTGATTAAGCAATGTTTTTTGTTTTTAATAATTAATCATATTTTGAGAGATTATTTAATAACTTGGGAGAATGATCATGGTGTAAGTGAAAACAACAGAAATCACATCTGTGTATGCAACATGGTCCCAGTTTTGTTAAATAAACCCTTGTATATTTCATTGGCATGAAATACTCTAAACTTTAATAGCAATTCAGCGGCTAATGGGATTATAGATGATTTTTCTCCCTAATTTTCTATTAACATTTGTAGTAAAAGCATATGTAACTGTGGGACAAATAACTTTATTCAGCCTTTGTCTCTGGTTTCTGAAAGATAGCTCTTGTCATTTCTTTAGCAATTAAGGTGACTTTCTTATATAAAACCTTTGGGCAACTGTTAGATGTTTGCCAATGATTTGGTAGCCCCAAATACCACACCTGGCAACTAACTGCAGGAAGTGATGGGGGCATGATGCAATAAATAACTCGTATTCATTAAGTCAGTCCATCCTGACTATGCAGTGAGGCCCCAACCTTGAGTATGTAATATTATAAAAGGCCCTGAACACAGAAGTAGTTCAACTTCCTGGATTGGTGAAAACATCCATGCAGAGGAGAAGGTAGCATGTCCCTGGGGACAATAGAGACCCAGTGCCGAGACCCCTACCGAACCTCACCTGATTGTATCTCTTAGTTTGTATCCTTTCTGGCTATGATAAATGGGTAACTGTAGGTATGGTAATAGTCTCCTTGAATTCTGTGAACTATTGTAAAGAATTAATGAACCCACAAGGGACAGTGAGCTAACAGGGGCTGGTGTCTGCCTACTTGGCATTGGGACAAAAGTCTTTCTAACTTGTGAACTCTGACTTAGCTTGGGGTGGCTGATTCAGAGACAGGCTGCACAGGCAGTCAATCAGAAGGACAGAGTCCTTCTAATTTGTCTGTTTCAACCTAGCTCAGGGTGGCCAGAGATGAGAAAGTACCACATGGGTGGGTGGCTGGCAACGAGGATATTGGAGATATGGGAAGGTAAAGACTAGATCCATTTCCCGGTAGGGATTGGATTCATGCTGCTCCTTACCACACAGTTAGCAATGAAGGTGGGGTTTTCCCATCTTGCCCTTTGCTTAGTGCAGTTAGCGTGGTAACTTAAAAAAAAATTAAATTTATGCATACAAACCTATTTTTAAAAAGGGAAGTTATTGAAGCACAGCTGATTTTTATAGGCTTATACATGCACGTGGTCTCCAAAGCTCTGATTACAGAATCAAGTTTGGTTATAGAACCCGTATCCTATGTACATCCTGGGAATCTGGAGGCACAGAATGTATACCATGTATAGGACCAGGGCACTCAGCTTGGCCATTGACGCTGTATGACCACTCCTCAGCCCCTTGACCTCCTTGGTACCCACCTCTGTAAGCTGGAAAAGAAAACAAACTGACATTTATTAGACATCAACCATGTCCTAGGAATACTTACACTTTAGTTAATCCTCAGAATTACCCTCTGAGGTACTATTATTATCCTCATTTTTGCTGATGAGGCAATTGAGGCTCAGAGTGGTTAAATAACTTGCCCAAGGTCACAGAGCAAGTTAGAAGTGGAACTGGGATTTGAGCTTAGGCTTATCCATGTTCTTTTTAGTGCTCCTCACTGGATAAGGTGATGCCCTCTATGATTATTGCAAAATATTTTCATAAATCAAGAAAATTATAAATAAGAGGATGGAAATCACCCCACCTACTTTCCACAGCCCCTATAAACAACCACTCTGTATTAATATTTGGATATGTTTCCTTCTAATCCTTTTTCTCTTTATACCTGTGTATGAATACACACACATATATCCCTATATATGCATTTAATCAAAACTGGAAGTATAATTCCCTTTCCACTTTGGCATAGTGCCTTTGTCGGGTTTGTTCATTGATTGTTTCAGCAAACATGAACTGTCAAGCCCTTTCCTAGCTCTGATGTCCTAGATTCCCTGATGTAGTGGAGAAAACAAGCTTCCATAGCAATGTCTGTCTCTCTGAATTACCAGGATTTTGGCACCTCTATTCCTAAGCAGGAAAAACTTTTGAGCCTGGCTGGAGACAGCTTTCTCTGGAGTGAGGCAGACGTGGTCCAGGCAACCAATGACTTCAACCCAAACTACAAAATCAGCGAGGGTACTTTTGCTGTCATCTACAGAGGGCAAAAGCATGGCACGCCCTTCGTCTTCAAGAAGCTCAAGGAGGCAAGTGCTTCTTAATTTCTAGTAAGGGGTGGAGGTTGCCTGGGTAAGACTGGGTTTTCATGCTTAAATGTCTTTTTCCACAGGCGGCCTGCTCAAGCCCAGGATCAATCAAAAGATTCCTTTGGGTGGAGGTACAGGTGTGTCTTAGGTAAGCCTGCCCTTGGAAAACACTTTATTAATAAACGGTAGCTAACCCTTCTATAGTGCTTCCTATGCATCAGGCTTGTTTTAAGGACTTTATATGTATAAACTCATTTAATTCTCACAATAACCTTATAGTGTAGCTACTATTATTACATTATTTTTCAGAGGAATAAAAGGAGGCACAGAGAAGTTATGTGTCTTGTCCAAGCTCACACGGCTAGTAAGTGGTAGAGTCAGGATTTAAACCCAGGTGGTCTGGCTTCAGAGTCCATGCTTTTTTATGTAGCTACTGTAGGCATAGATTAGAATTATAAAGATACCTTGATTTACTTAGCACAACTCCTTCCTTCCAAGGAGGAAGAAATGTGTTTTTATCCCATTTTTAGAGATGCAGCAGACTTACAGAATCCAACTTTATATAGCCCTGAAAGCTGAAGTCAGCCAACTACGACCTGCTGGCTACATTCTGCCTGCTGCCGCTTTGTAGGGACTGCAAGCTAAGAATGATTGTCACATTTTTATTCAAGTGGTTGAAAAGAATCAGAAGAAGAATAAGATTTTGTGACACATTAAAATTATATGAAATTCAAATCTCAGTGTCCATAAATAAAGTTTTATTGACATACTCATCCATTTACATATCGTAATGTAAATTTACATATCGTAGCAGCATCTATGGCTGCTTTCATACTTTAATGCAGAGTTGAGTAGTTGCAACAGAGACTGTATGGCCTATAAAACCCAAAATATTTACTACTTGGCCCTTTACAGAAAAAATTTTCTAACCCTGGTCTAGAGCAATAAATCTCTTCAAAAGTCATCCTCAAACTCCCTCATTTTACAGATGAGGGAACTGAGGCTGAAGAAGTGAAGTGAGCCTCCCAGTCACAGGTATGGACTGGGAGGGAGAAGGGGAAGGACTGTTTGGAGACCTGGGGCTCTACCATCATTGACTGATAGACTTAAATGCGTGTTGAGACCTGTCATGTGCTGGACACCAGCTGTCAGCCAGCCTTGGCAAGCGACTGTCTGGGTTTCCTCTGCCTATGTGGAGCCTTGGACAAGTAAACATGACTATTGTAGAGTATTTTCATAAATCAAGAAAATTATAAATAAGAGAATGGAAATCACTCCACCTACTTTCCATAGCCCCCATAAGTAACCACTCCTGTATTAATATTTAGGTATGTTCCCTTCTAATTCTTTTTATGTTCATACATGTGTATAAACACACACACACACACACACACGCACACACTACACACACACCCCTTTACACACATTTAATCAAAACTGGAAGTATAATTCCCTTTCTACTTTGGGACAATGGCTTCATGGAGTTGGCATCCACTCATTCATTGATTGTTTCAGCAAATGTGAATTGTCAAGCCCTTTCCTAGGCTCTAGGGAGTGCAGACTTGAAGAACACCCAGCCCGTCTTGGAGAAGTTTATGGTCCAGTGGGGAGACTGATGTGTAAATAGCTAACTCAATAATGAGTATAAAAATCATGAAGTAGGATGCACTGGGGGGAGTGGAGGAGGGCAGAGAGGTCAGGCAGGGGTCCATTTGCAATAGTTCTGGGGAGATTTGATCAGGGTCTGATCCAAGGCAGAGGAGAAGGGAGTGAGGGGGAAATCTTGAAAGCTATATATGACAGTTAGTGGTGACTAATTAGATGTGGGAGGTGAGGAGGTTTTTAGGAAGCTAGGTGGACGGTGGTGCCCTTTGCTGAGATAATAAATATGAGCGGAGAAATTGGTTTGGGACTTATTGAGTCTAGAACATTCACCTGGAGCATCAGATGCTGTTAGACACAGGTTAGAGCTCGGCATGGGGCTAGAGATATGAGATTTAGGAGTGTTCTTCGTAAAGATAGGAGGTAGCTAGAGGAGCAGCAGATAAAACAAGATGATGGGCCTGGCTGGGGAACACTCATAACTCAGAGGAAAGCAAAGGAGGAGGGTCTTAGTGAAAAGATCAAGAAAGAGTAGTCAGAGAGGTAAGAGGAGAGTCAGGAGGGAATGGTGACTCAGAACCCTGTGATGAAGATTTTGGGGAAGAAGCCCAGTCCTGGAGTCAGGAGTCAAACAGACCTGGGATCTAGTCCTTGGCTTCAGTGTTTGCTAGATTGTGACCGTGGGCAAGTTCCTTAACCTCTGAGGCTGTCTTTCTGGAAGATGGAGTGGTTAAGGTGTCAAATACTGCAGAGCAGTGAGGCAGGATGAGGACCACTAGACCTAGAGCTCTTTGAGGGCAGCCAGGTTTCGTTCTTTCCCCCTGGTGCTGGCCCCTCAGGGCTCAGAGCGTATGATGTGTGGGAGGGGACTGGTGGCCTCAGGGGAGGGGAGAGGGAAGAAGAGGGATCACAGAGATGGGAGGGGAGGAAGCAGAACAGCCTTTGATTATTCTTTCTGTCTGGCTCCTCACCCCTGCACTGATGCTTGCTTTCAGATGCTGCCACCCCAACGTCTTACCTCTGCTTGGCTTCTGCACTGGAAGCCGGTTTCATGGCTTGATCCACCCGTACATGGCAAATGGTTCGTTACAGGACAGACTCCAGGGTCAGGTAAAGGACTGGGTCATGGTCAAAGAACAGAATTCAGCAGCACCCAGGTAGGGAATCTAGGGTTAAGGACTTACAGGAATCCAGAGGGGAGAGAGGCTATCCAGGAGAGACCAGGGAGGGCTCAAGAAGTTGGGCCCCAATAGATAAGGTCTGATAAGCATCCTCAGGTAAAAACCTATAAAAAATTATTTAACAAGAGGTATCTCATTCAAGTCAAGAATAAGACAAAGGTGTCCCATAGCACTAACTGTATTCAACATTGTTCTGGAAGTCTTAGCCAATGCAGTAGGACAAGAAAAAGAACTAATAAAACTTGTGGAGAAGTGGAGGCAAAATTTTATTATAAAATGTTATTCCAGTCTATTAACAGATGAATAGATAAATAAAATGTGACGTACACATATAATAGAATGTTATTCAGCCATAAAGAAAAATGAAGTTCTAATACATGCTAAGGAGCCCTGGTGGCGCAGTGGCTAAGAGCTCAGCTACTAACCAAAAGGGCGGCAGTTCGAATCCACCAGCTGCTCCTTGGAAACCCTGTGGGGCAGTTCTGCTCTGTCCTGTAGGGTTGTTATGAGTGTCGGAATCGACTCAACAGCAACAGGGTTTTTTTTTTTTTTACTTAAATACATGCTAAAACATGGATGAACCTTCAAAACATTATGCTGAGCCAATAAGCCAGACACAGAAGGATAAATACTGTATGACCCACTTATATGAAATATATAGAATAGGCAAATGCATAGAGACAGAAGTTTGTTGGTGGTTACCAGGGCTGGAGGGAGGGGGAAATGGGGAGTTATTGCTTGTTGGATACAGAGTTTCTCTTTGGGGTGCTGAAAAAGTTTTGGAAACAGATAGTAGTGATGGTTGCACAACATTGTGAATGTAATTAATACCACTGAACCATACACTTAAAAATGGTTAAAATGGCAAATTTTAGGTTGTATATATTTTACCACAATTAAAAAAAAAAAACACTTAAAAGCAAAGAAATTGCTCCCAACATCTACCTATTTGTTTGTGCATGAATGGAATATCTCTGAAATGATACATAGCAAACTGGTACCCTGTCTACCTCTGGAGAGGAGAACTAGGTGGCTGGGGCACAGGATGGGAAGGAAACTTTGACTATATACCCTTTTCTGCCTTTTGAATATTATATCATGTGAATGTAATACTTATTAAAACATAACAATTTTTAAAACAAACAGGCCCCCTCCCCATAAAATCTTCAAACAGAGAGGAGTTATTCCACAAAATAATTGCTTCCCATGGCAGGGACCAGACAAAGCAGTTGTTCCTGGGATAGTGCAGATTGTTAGCTATTCTGAGCTCTCACTATGCACCAGACTTCTTCCGGGATAAGGGCTTTCTATGTGTCTTCTCCCTTGGTCCTCGCCACAACCCAGGAGGGCTCTCCACTCTCCAAAAGAAGGGTCTCTGGTACCAGGGAGATAAAGTGACTTGCCCAAAGGAATATAACTGATAAATGCCAGGGTGAGGGTTTGAATTGGGTTTGCCTGGCTCCAGATCTCAGGAGTTTTGAGAAGAAACCTATAAGGGGTTATCAGGACCAGTTCTTATAGGATGTGGGGCCTAAGATGGGACTTTTGAAAAATAGGTGGTGACTTAGCCTGAGACATTCAGTCACAGAACAACAGCAGCAGCCTGCAATCTTCATCAGCCCCTGTGAAGTCTGCCCAAATACGCATTAAAATTGGCATAAGGACAGTGTGCCTCATGTGCAGACAAGCTCCATGGCCCTCTCCCAACCAGACTACTGCTCCTAAGCCCCTTCTGTGTGCAAATTCCAGAGCTGCCACTGTAGTAGTCATGAGAATAAAAATAGCTGCTGTTTATTGAGCATCTACTATGTGGCAGGAGCCCTGGTGGCTCAGTATAGTTAAGAGCTCAGCTGCTAACCAAAGGGTCAGCAGTTCGAATCCACCAGCCCCTCCTTGGAAACCCTGTGGGGCAGTTCTGCTCTGTCCTACAGGATCACTATGAGTTGGAATCAACTTGACAGCAACGGGTTTACTATGTGGTAGGTGCTATGCTAGGAGCATACTCCCTTGGTGTATAGTCCCTATACTTGAATCCTTATAATAACACTAAAACATGGGGATTAATATTTCCATTTTATACCTAAGGAAATTGAGGCTCAGAGATGTTAAGTATGTTTTCCAAAGTCACACAGCTAGTGCAACTAGTGCATGTCTGAGCTGTGATTGACACCTGGATTTGTCTGATGTTACTACCTGTACCTTTGTCCTGCTGCAGAGGACATGAGGGCTGGAGGAGAGCCAGGAGCCCAGGGCCCTGCCATCCGGCCTTGAAAAGTCATGGGGGTCAGTATATCTCCTTTTTTTCTTTCCCTCAGGGCAGCTCAGACCCCCTGCCCTGGCCCCGGCGTGTTCACATCTGCTTAGGGCTGCTCCAAGCTGTGGAGCACCTGCATGGCCTGGAGATCATCCACAGCAACATCAAGAGGTGAGAGCTGACTGGACCTCTCCAGGCCTGGGCTGCAAGGATGGGAACAGCACACGTCCCTGAGTCCCCTCACTCTGCCTCTTGTCTCTCTGCCCTTGGGTGTCTCCTCTCAGTATCTCTGGATTATGCTCCATCTCTGAGTGCTCCCCACGCCTGCCTGTCACCACATTTGTCTTCTGAGTGGGGGTTTTCCCCACAAGCATTCCACCCGTGATGTACTGCACACCCCACTCAGTAGCTGGTCTGTACCCTCTCAGGCCCTGAGCTCTGGGCCACTCTAGGATTTTGAGCTCTTGCTCAAAGCCTTCTCAGAGACCTATCCCCTGCTTGTGTACCTGTTGGTGAAAGCAGTCCTGTGTCAAGGAGGCCCCTGCAGGTAAGATGTGCACCCCAGCACCTCATATCACCCTGCTCCAGCCACCCAAGAACATGAGATCCCCTCCTGGGCCCTGACTGCAAACTGGCCCCGGAACACTAGCGTTCACACTTCCCCAAAGTTCTCTCTCCATGTGGCTGGTGGAAGCCCTTTTCCTCTTTTCTCTCCCCTGATTTTTATTTTATTAAACAAATAATTATAATAGCAAGACAGGAACTGACAGGGTGAGAGGTCATCACTAACCCTTCCTCCCCGACTCATCAGCTGGCCTCTGCTCGTCTGTTTCTTTTTTCAGTCCCTTTCCACACAAAACTCTTAGCCCTAAGGCAGAGTGGTTACCTGGCTACCAATTCATGCTCCGTTTTCCCCGCTTCATTTAAACACAGTAAACATTTTCCCACATTGCATATCATCATTTTAAGCCACTTCTTCATATTCCATTGTGAGGATGTGCCCACAGTTTACTTAACCACTCCCAATAATGGCTATAGGTCCCTGGGTGGTGTAAACGGTTTGCTCTTGGCTACTAACTGAAAGGTTGGCAGTTCGAACACACCCAGTGGCACCGTGGAAGAAATGCCTGGAGATCTACTTCCGTAAAGATTACAGCCAATATCTCCCTGAGATACCCTTTAAATTTGGAACTGAACCCACTCCTGGAGGTCACCTTTCAGACAAATAATAGATTGGTTCATAAAATACACTCGTGAGTACTGTGCTCCTTTTAAATAATCATCTATATGAGACCAAATGGTCGATATTTACCCTTAAGCAAAGATGAGAAGGTAAGGGGGAGCAGGGAAGCTAGATTAATGAAAACAGAACAACCAGAATGGAAATAATGAGAATGCTGACACACTGTGAGAAATGTAACCAGTGACACTGAACAATATGTATAGAAATTGTTAAAGGGGAACCTAATTTACTGTGTAAACTTTCACTAAAAATACAATGTAAATAAATAAATAAAAGTTTATAGCTGAGACAACCCAATGGAGCTCAGTTCTACTCTGTAACACACGGGGTTGCCATGAGTTGGAATTGACTCTACGACAATGGGTTTTTTGTTTGTTTTGGTTAATCGTGGTTATTGGTATTGTTGTCTACTTTTTAAAACACTATTTGTGGTTTGTTCTACACAGAATATTTTTACACATGTAGCTTTTTTCTTTTTTTGGAGTAGGTACTTTCTGAGAGTTAATTCTCAAGGGATGGATGACTGGGTTGAAGGGTATTTTCCTTGCTCTTTTATTCTTCCTTATTCCTTTGGGTTCAGTCACAAAGGATGACTCATTTAGACTTGAGTCAGCTGGGCCAGGGCTGAGGATTGGAGCAGCTTTGAAAGGGATCCACCCAACACAACCTGTGAGTTGGCAGGCGAGGTGGATCAGGGTTGACATCTGTGGGGGTCAGAGAGGCTGACCTCTTTGGCCACATCGAATGCCCGTCCTGGGGCAGCAAGACTAATGCTTAGCCCCGTCCTCATTTGCTGGTTGGGGTGGGCTCCATGCCTTCCCTGCCCCTGTAAGGACTGGCTCAGAAATTCCATGTTGAGGGTCTTCAGTGACCCCAACTTGGAGGGGCTGACATTGCTCACTGCTAAGTTGTTTTCTGAAAGGATCTCCTGGCAACCTCCTCTCGTTCAGCTCAAAATGAGAGGATTCTCTTTGCTTTCTTTTCTGCAGCTCCAACGTTTTGCTAGACCAAAACTTCACCCCCAAGCTGGCTCATCCAATGGCTCACCTGTGCCCTGTCAACAAAAGGTCAAAATACACCATGATGAAAACCCACCTTTTCCAGGCCTCAGCTGCGTATCTGCCAGAAGATTTCATCAGGGTGGGGCAGCTGACAAAGCGAGTCGACATCTTTAGCTGTGGAATAGTAAGAGCTTCCTTCTGCATTCAGTTGTCCTTCCCAGGGCTCCTTTGTAAACACAGGATATAGTACTGCTCATAGATATGTTCCATCAAAGTATAGCAGGGGTTGGCAAACTGTGGCCCACAGGCCACATCTGGCCCATGGCCTGTTTTGTATGATTGCTATGAGTCAGAATTGACTCGACAGCCGTGGGTTTGGGTTTTGATTTTGGAGAGCTAAGAGTGCTTTTTACATTTTTTAAACAGTTGCATAAAAGACAAACAACAAAAAAGAGTACATGACAGAGACTGTGACCCACAGGCCTGTAAAATAGTTACTATCTGGCCTGTTACAGAAGAAGTTTGCTGACCCTTGAAATAAAGTCACTCATGAGTGACTTTATTCTAGCAGGCTAAAATATTGTCTCCTGTCTTCACTGATTCCCATCCAACCATCCATCTAATTATCTGTCCAATTGTGTTTGTTCTTGTATTTGTGCATACATCTGTCTGTCTATCCAATCATTCACTCAACCATTCATCCAACACCTGTCCATCCATTCATTCAACCATCATCTACCTGTTCATTCAGTATTCATCCATTCACCCATCCCATCCACTCATCCATTCACTCATCCCATCTATCCTATCCCATCTCATTTATTCATCCATTCTATTCATCTATACATTCCATCTAACTATCCACCCATCCATCCACTCATACACCCTTGCATCCAATATCCCTCCCCACCACCACCATCCCTGACTATCTATCATTACCATTCCTAAACTAAAACAACATCCCACCCACCAGGAGCTCCTGGTCTGGTGTAGCAGTCTCCAAAGCATATTTCTGTAGAAACACCAATTCCTTGGGATCTCGATAGGTTTGTTGTGTTAATAGGATTTTGTGTCCAAGTAAATTTGAGAAGTACTGGGGTAAGCAAAGTCAAGCAGATTTCTTTACTATAGGATGAATCAGAGCCTTTAATATGGTAATGAGCATTGTGAATTCGCCAGGCGAGGGAAAACAGTATGCAGTGTTTCCCAAACTAATTTGACTGTGGAACCTTGTTTTCTTAGTGTGTCTCTCAGCATAAGTGTCCAATGGAACCCAGTGTGAGAAATGCTGGCTGAGAAAAGTGATAGTCTTTGGCTGACCTCAGCCAAGGCCAGACAGCTCCACTGCTCTTCCTCTCTAGCCTTGAACTGTGCACTTCCTCTCTCTGACCACAGTCACTTGCCATCTACCTCTTCCACTAGTGCCTTGGTCCTGAGCCACCTTCTGCCTCCATCCCCAACCTCTACACTCTGGATTCTGGTTCCTTGACCCCCTCAGCCCCACTGTGAGTTGCTCAGTGAGGCTCAGTAGGGCTAGCCCAGGCTCCTGCTCCTTTAAGAACCAGTGGACTAACCCTTTTGGCCACTAGGGTGTGGGCCCCAGCTTAGTTACTTTCAGCTATGTGACCTAGGATGTGTCACCTACTCTCTGGGCCTCAGTTTTGTCCTCTGTAAGATGCGGATAATGATATCTATGGAGATTAATGAGATAATGCATATAAACTGGTCAGCACATAGTAAGTGCTCAAGTAAGGGAACTGTTATTATTGTTATGGTTATGGTTACTATTCCTACCTTTACACTCTCACTCCTGATTTTTGTTTACGCAGTGATTAAGAGCTGGTTGCTAACCAAAATGTTGGCAGTTTGAATCTACCACCCACTCCTTGGAAACCCTATGGGGCCATTCTACTTTATCCTGTAGGGTAACTATGAGTTGGAATCAACTCGACAACAACGGGTCTTGACTTTCTAACTCAGCTCTTGGTGTCACAGTTGACTTCCCCATGAGTGAACATTCATTCATTGAGTGCCCCCAGGTTCCCTCCACCCCTTTTCTCAGCCCTGCCACTTACCAGCTGTATGATTTTGAACTTTGGTTCCTGCTGTGGGGATAACAATGCATTTCTCAGTGTTTTCTGGTAAGCATTAAATGACCTAGCCTCTGTAAAGGGCTCAACACAGCGCCTGCCATATGGAAGGGGCAGAGGAAAGGCTTGTTTATTCATTTCCCCTTTTCTTCCCTGCCTTCCTAGCAGGGTCTGGTCAGGGAGTCCCTTTCAGTTGGCTTCTGCCCAGGGCTTCCTGAACCCCTGCTGCAAATTTACATTTCTAACAAGTTCCCAGGTGATGCTAATGCTGTTGGTTAGGGACCAATTCTGAGAATCAGTAGTAGATCAGTTGTTCTCAAAATTTATTACACCTAAGAATCACCTGGGGATCTTGTTAAAATGTAGATTCTGATTCAGTATATCTGGGGTGGAAATGCAAATTCTCAGCAGGGATTTGAACCAGGAGGAACCAGTCTGAAGCCCTGCTCCTGCCCCACGTGCGGCAGTGGTGCTCTCTGCTGCCCCCTCCTGGCTACTGCCAGTCTGTGATTAACCCTACTGACTCCAGATCAAAGGAGCACAGGTAGTGCAGTGGTTAAAGTGCTTGGCTACTAACCAATAGGTCAGCAATTCAAATCCGCCAGCTGCTCCGAGGTAGAAAGATATATAGCAATCTGCTTCTGTAAAGATTTACAGCCTTGGAAGCCCTATTAGGCACTTCTACTGTATCCTGCAGGGTCGCTATGAGTCCAAATCCACTCGTCGGCAGTGGGTTTGGTTCTTTGGCTCCAGATCGTCTCTGTTATCCCTTCCTTTCTCTGGGAGTGGAGGATTTCATGGCAGTTAATGCGTAGTTGAAACTCCTTATCTCGGTGGGTCTCTTGGGAGTATATTATTTCTTTCTAATAAACAAGAGGTGGGGGTGGGCTGTCAAGTCTAAATCTTCATACATTCACCTACTAACAATTTTATAATCCAGCTCATCTTATTCTGCTAAAATGGCATACATCACTTTTTGCATTCAGTTGTGAATATTATAGTTGCATTTTAAAAGGAAGTTACATCATAGATAGCTAAGACACACACACATATATACGTATATATCTCGTTATACATATATGTCCCATTTGAATCTGTGAGTAAGCAGAGGAGGGAGCACCACAGATTATTAGTGTTTAGGGCTCTCACATGCCTTAATCCAGCCCTGTACACACACATGGAGCCTTGGTGGCACAGTGGTTAAGAGCTCAGCTGCTAACCAAAAGTTGGCAGTTCAAATCTGCTTGGAAATGCTATGGGGCAGTTCTGCTCTGTCCTACAGGGTCGCTATGAATTGGAATCGACTCCATGGCAACAGGTTTTTTTTTTTTGTTTTGTACACACACACACAGATTTGAACTCCATCCTCCCTGCCTTGCTCTCAATTGATTGGAACCTTCTATAGGCACCTGAGAGGAGTCTTAAGCTGGAGGAGGTGTTTAGTGATATTCTCATGTTCTAGATTTGGGGCAAGTTAAGTGTCTCTGCTGGAAAGTGTCAGGGCTGAACCTGGAGCCCAGACTTTGTTACTGAGAAGAGGTTTCTCTCTTGGGCAGAATCTCCTGCCTGGCCTTGTGCATGAGTGTCTGAACCATGTAACTGCATGTTCTCTCTAGGTGTTAGCCGAGGTCCTCACTGGCATGGCTGCGATGGACAATGACCGAAGCCCGATTTACCTGGTAAGGGAGCCAGTCATTTCTGGCTGGGTGGTATATTATAGCAACCCTATAGGACAGAGTAGAACTGCTCCATAGGGTTTTCAATGCTGTCAATCTTTACGGAAGAAGACTGCCACATCTTTTTCCCGCAGAGTGATTGGTGGCTTTGAACCGCCGACCTTTCTGTTAGCAGCCAAGCACTTAACCACTGTGCCACCAGGGCTCCCAAATATAACATATTACCTGTGAAATATATCATGTGACATATAACTTATATAAATATATGTACTTTTTTTGCCTATAAATGTATTTATTAATATTTATATAGCTTAGCTTCTGTTTGTATGCATATTTCAGGTTTCTGCTTTTTATATAGTACAAAAAGTATAAAATATGTAATATCTAAATACAATAAATATTAAAAGTATAAATATACATAATATAATTTATACATAATATTTATATATTATATAGTGAAGATATATATATGGGTTATATGTAGCAGAGCCCTGGTGGCATAGTGGTTAAGAGCTCAGCTGCAAACCAAAAGCTCTGCAGTTCGAATCCACCAGCCGCTCCTTGGAAACCCTATGGGGCAGTTCTACTCTGTCCTATATGGTTGCTGAGTTGGAATTGACTTGATGGCAACGGTTTTTTTTTTTTTGGTTGGGTTATATGTATATGTTATTCTGACCCATACATATATACACATATTTATATGGTTCAGAATCCTACTTTTTAAAATGTTTATGTCATAGGAGATTGTCCATATAATTGTTAATAAAATTAAATTATTAATGTAAGTACTCAGCAAGTAGTAAGTGCTATATAAATGATAGCTATTATTACTAGTTATTATCACTAATAGACTATTGAGTTTATTCTGTCTCAAGTACCACACTTTATGCTTTAATGCATTATATCATTTAATGTTGATGCCAGTCCTATGAGTAAGTATTTTTATTATCCCCATTTTCCTGATAAGGAAACCTAGGTCTAGAACGGTTAAGCCCTGCATTTACGGTATGGGTGTGCTATGGAATGTCCTGTGCATGTGGGGAATTTAGCACTTCTCCAGTTAGATACTTTACTTGTTTCTGGGGTCCCTGCATTTATTTTTAAAAATGAAAATCCTGTTAGTGTTTTAGAAGTCACAGAAGCTCTGGTATAGTCGTGGGGTGGGTGTGGCACGTGTGATTGGCTCCCAGCGCCCTGCAGCTCACAGGAGGCATTTCACTCTTCTTCCCACAGAAAGATTTACTCCTTAGGGAGATTCCAAGTAGTACCACCTCGCTCTGCTCCAGGAGGACGGGCGTGGAGAAGGTGATGGCAAAGAAGATCTGCCAAAAGTACGTGGAGCAACGTGCGGGGAGGTTGCCAGAGTACTGCGCCGAGGCCCTGGCCACCGCCGCCTGCCTCTGCCTGCGGAGGCGCAATGCCAGCCTGGCCGAGGTGAGGGTCACTGGCTGGGGGCCCCTTACCTGGGACTCGGTCACAGCTTGGGAGCCCATCCTTTATCAAGACATGATTTCATAAACTAGGGCTGTATTGGGTTGTAAGTAACAGAAGCTACTGGGGCTCACTTGAGCAAAAAAGGGAAATGTACGGATAAAGAGATGTCTCAGCAACTCCAGGGCAGGACCAGACTCTCAGATGTCAACAGAACTCTGTCCACTTTTGTCCGAATCTGCTTTATTCCTTCTCCCTGCAGCCCCTGTCGTCTTTCTTTTCCTCCATCCTCTTGGGGAAGGAGTATGGCCCTGCCCCTATTTACATGTTACAGTTCTACCCCCAACAGTTACCGCCACTGAGAAACTAAGTCACTACGTCCCAATTCCAGCCTCCCAGAGAGAGAACCTGATTGATCTAGCTTGGGTCAAGTGTACACCCCTTGGTCAGTCAGGTTAGGTGAGGGATGTGGGGTCAAATATGTGAATCTGCCTGCTAAGAGCTTAACCCCGGATGGTGGAAGGGGTCCCAGATCCCAGAGAAAGGGAGCATCCTTAGCCCATGGGCTAGGCAAACACCAAAAGTGATTAAACGTTTTCCTATGGCCTTGGTAGGTAGAGGTGGTTTCCATGGTAATAGAGATCAATTTGGAGGCCACTGCTAGGTCTTTCTAAGGACAAAATCACAGCCTGAGAGGCTTGTGGCGATCATTTAATCCATTAATTTTCAAATCACATTTGGCAGAGATGCTTCTTAGGAACACCTCAGGTGTTGGTAGCAAGAAGGGTTAAGAGAGCTGCAGGCCCCAACCATGGGAGGGACACCCACTTTTAACTCGTAATTTTATTGGGTTCTCAGTATGATTTCATTTGAGGAAAGGGTCTGGCAGCTGAAAGAACCTTCAAACACCAGTGCTCTAGTGTAAGTCTCCCACTTAAGAGATGAGAGAGTTAAGGCCCAGGGAGAAGATGAGACCACAGAGTGAGGTTTCTGTCAGAGCCAGGACCATAGCCCTTTCTCTGGACTCCAGGTTCTGCCCTGACAACCATCTTGCCTGGTGACATGGCCAGAGCTGGAGACCTGAGTTATTGTGTTAAGCCTGGCCTGGTCTCCAGGTGCCCCAGTACCAGCGTTCAGTCATTCATCCAGCAGTTCTGTGCTGGGCCCTGGAGATTTATTGGAGAACAAGCAGACCCAGTCCCACTTCGCTTTGACTCACAGACATTGTGCAATAATTGTCTGTATGATGAGCTCTAGGCTAGTGTCTGATGGGGGCCCTACCCAGGAGGACTTCCTGCGGAAGTGATATTTGAGCAGATGAAGAACAATCCCAGCATAAGGAATAGCTCATGCAAGTGGCCTGAGGTGAGAGAGATCCTGGCACATTCAAGGCCCTGGAGAAGGTCAGCGGGGCTAGAAGACAGAGAACATGGGGTAATGTGGCTCGTGATGAGCTGGTGAGGAAGGAGGAGCCCAATGATAGAGGGTTTAGTCGGCATGGTAAGGAGTTTTGGGAAGTCACTAAGGACTTTAAGCAGGGGCAAAACACAATTAGATTTATGTTTTAAAAAGATCTCTCTTCCTCAACCGCATATTCTTTCATTCAGGCCTTCATACCTTTATTCATCTCAGTCATTTGTTCAGCGTCTCAGGCTAAGCTGCTACAGTGAGGAGACTCCAAAGCACAGTGGTTTAAACAAGATAGAATTTTTTATTTCAGAAAGAGTTTGTGATGGATGCTCTTGTCTCCCTCCTCCCCAAGGTGTGTGGCTCTGTGGCTGCCGTGGAGGAGCAGCTCAGAAGTCAGGAGACGTCACTCCCTTGGAGTGGGCTTTCCAAGGGCGTGGGCACCTCCTCTAACACCCCAGAAGAAACGGACGATGTGGACAATTCTAGCCTTGAGGCTGCCTCCTCCACGAGGGAAGCACCCTGGGTGGGGGCTGTGTCCTCACCTCTACCCGCAGAGAATGGAGAGGGAAGACCACGGGGCAGTGAGGAAATGGAGACCAATTCCCCATCTGAGGCCTGTGCCAGCCAAGCGCCTCCCCAGGATGGTAAGTGCGTGGAGGTCTGGGTACTTACACACACTCACTATGTGCCCCTAACGTCAGCCCAGTGTTTACTCCTCCCATCCCTGTCATCCACTTGTTCATTTGGTTAGTCATCCATTCACCAGTCAGGTGATTGTACCAAGAGAAACCTGGGAGTCATTCTTGACCCCTCCCCCTCCTCCCTGCCCCCCTATATCCAGTCCATCACCCAGTCCCATATTTACCTCCCAAACATCTGTCAACTCCACTCCTCTCCACTGCCACCCCCAGCCTAAGCTCTCCTGCTAGGATGACTGCAGTGGCTTCCCTGCTGTTCTGTCTGATCCATTCAGGCCCCTCACCAGCCCTTTCTCCAGGTGGCAGCCAGAGTGGTTTTCAAAAACACAAATCATGTCACCTTTGTTTAAAACCCTCAAGTGACTCCCCATTGCACTTGGGGATAACTTTATAACTCTTCCTCACGACCAGAAGGGCCTGCGTGGTCTGTTCCTGCCTGCTTCTCCATCCTCACTTTACAACAAACCCCTCATCCTTGCCAGCTACTCTTAAAGGTAACTTCCATCTCTGAGACTCAGCTCCAAATATACCAGACTTCCTCCAAAATAAAAATTAGGAAGGTGTCTTCAACGCAGTGTCTCTGTCCCCTAGTAAATATGGCTCAGTGAATGTCCCAGGCTCCAACCACTCCTATTGCTCTTCCTCCTTGGGAAGGAGAGAGGGAGAAGTAGAGAGAGGCTGTAAGTGTTCACTCCAGAACTCCCTGCTTGTGGGGAGCAACGTGAAAGTCCCCTCTTCTCTGGAAAGGTGGTAGGTAAGTTGCAGGGCTTCCCTGCAAAGGCAGAAGTGATGAAAATGCCCATTATATTCAAGGCCTGATTCAGAAACCTGATTTAAGTGAGAGACTCTGATTCAGTATGGCTTTCTAAGAATTATAATAACAACTATTTTCAAATGCCTTTTGTTCAAGTTGCTCTTTTTTGCTTTCTGTTTAATAGCAGCTACGGAAACTTCATGGAAAATCGAGATCAATGAGGCCAAAAGGAAGCTGATGGAGAACATCCTGCTCTACAAAGAGAAGCAACTGGACAGCATTGAGCTTTTTGGCCCCTGATGTCCAGGACAAAGCTGAGGACCCTTGTCCTTAATTGGAAAGATAAGAGTTAAATCAAGAAAAAGATCTGAAATCAAAGACTCAAGGAAAGAATTAGTCCAAAGGACTAATGAACCACATGAACCACAGTCTTCACTAGCCTGAAACCAGAAGAACTAGGTGGTGCCTGGCTACCAC
The DNA here is from genome assembly GCA_030035585.1 of Dugong dugon. Taxonomy (NCBI): domain Eukaryota; kingdom Metazoa; phylum Chordata; class Mammalia; order Sirenia; family Dugongidae; genus Dugong; species Dugong dugon. Next base: position 36,527,274 of record CM057481.1, on the reverse strand, counting down.
TACTGACCACTTTGATCGGGATCACAATAGAAGGTCTTGGACAGAGTGGAAGAAAAATGTAGAACAAAATTCAAATTCATAAAAAAGACTAGACTTACTGGTCTGATAGAAATTGGTGAAACCCCTGAGACTATGTCCCTTAGACACCCTTCAAACCTGGGACAGAATATATTCCTGATAATCACCTTTCAGCCAAACAATAGACAGGCCTATAAAGTGAACAGTAACATCTACGAGGAATGTGCTCCTCAGAACAATCAACCATACGAGACCAAATGGGCAGCATTTGCCCAGAAACCAAGTTCAGAAGGCAGGAAGGGGCAGAAAAGATAGGTGAATGGAAATGGGGAACCCAGGGAGGAAGTGGGTACAGTGCTGTCACATTGAGGGGATTGCAACTAATGCACAAAACAAAATGTGTATAAATTGTTGCATGAGAAACTAATTGGGTCTGTAAACTTTCACCCAGACCAGAATAAAATGTTAAAAAAAAAAAAGGTCTGAAGCAGAATCTAAAATCTCCCATGAACCACACATACAAACATCTCCTGGAAGAGAGAGAAACTTCCATTTCATCAGAGTGAGTTAAGGGAGAAGAGACCTTGGCTTTTAGAAACATAAAAATCTAAGAAGCCCACTTCCTTTCTGGCATTTGTTAGTCAGAGTTGGGTACCAGAGGAGACTGAAGTAGAAACCTTGGTACATGGGCTCAGGATGTAGTCAATTTTGTGGTTCCTGGAAGCATGTGATGATAACTACCCTAGCAGATGCTATTACCGAGCTCTCACCCCTTGACAACTGACAGAGCATCCTGCAATGCTAATACATTTTCCAGAGTTAAGATCTCTGGGTCATGTTTGCCAACAACCCCTTACAAACTTCCGTGACCTAAAAGATTTTCAACTTGTGTCAGAATGCAGTTTTTGACTCACCTCTCAAGTGCTCATGTTTTAAAATGCCACACACTTGGCAAAGGACTTTGTAGGTTGTCAGCTTCCTCTGTTGGAAATCTACCAACACACAGATATTTATGTAGTGCCTACTTAGCATCTTTATCCTCCCATCCCACTAACGCTAATATTTTTAATGGAGCTTTTATTTTGAGAATATGTGTTATTTACAGCTGGATGAGGAATCAGCAGAACTAGAGTTTTACGTCTGATTCTGCTGCTAATTAAGTCAATCATTTACTCTCTGGAACCTCAGTTCCCTTGTATGTAAGATAACACCCACTCAGGCTCCCTCCCTGGGCTGTTGGGAGGAGCAGGTGAGGCAGCCGCAACAGAAACACTTTGAAAATGCACTTGTCCTGTTTTATAAGATAAATAAATAAAAAGTATTAAATGTGTATTTCCGCCATGTACTTGACATTTATGTAGAGGATTTGTTTCTGAAAAGTCATGTTGCAAATGCTATTTTAAAGTCAAGAGGAGAAGCATCCTATTTAAAATAATTCTGCTACCATGATTTTTATTTTTTTGTAAAATAAAAATATCCTTGTACAGTCAATACATACCTTGTAATTTATTTTGTGTCCAGGTGAATTTGTTTAGAGAAAGTGCCTTGTATGCATGAGAGGGACAACATGGTGGGTTAAGAGCTTGAGTGCTGATTCTGAATGTTGGCTCTGTTAATAGTTGTGTGATCTTAGGCCAAGTTAGGGAGTTACTCTGAGCCTCTGTTTCCTCATCGATACAATGGGGAGAATAAAAAGTACCTGTCATGTAGGGTGGGTGATTGTCAGGGCAAAGGGTGGGCCCTGCCTATGAAAGCATTTAGCAGCACCCCCAGCCAGGCCAGCTTTGATTTGATATGTAGCATAACTGGGCCTGGGTCCCAGTCCAGGTGGACAGTGATCCGTCTGGACACCCCATCTCAAGCTCTGGTGGCTGTGAAGATTCAATGAGAGTGTGTCAAGGGCCCAGACAGGGCTTGGCGTGTGATAAACCATAAAAAGCCCAAACCAGTTGCCACGGAGTCAATTCTGACTCATGGTGACCCTGTGTATCAGAGTAGAACTGCTCCATAGGGTTTACAAGGCTGTGACCTTTCAGAATTAGATCACTAGGACTTCTGAGGTGCCTCTGGGTGGGTTCGAACCACCAACCTTTATGGTTAATAGTCAAGTACTTGTTTGCACCACCCAGGGACTCCAGTGTGTGGTACTCGTTGCTGTCGAGTCAATTCTGACTCATAGCGACCCTATAGGACAGAGTAGAACTGCTGCATAGAGTTTCCAAAGAGCAGCTGGTGGATCTGAACTGCTGACCTTTTGGTTAGCAGCTGAACGCTTAACCACTGAGCCACCAGGGTGTGGTAAGCACCTTACAATTAGGAGAGGACGTTTCCAGGGCTGTTTGAGCAAAAGAGGGCTGACATGAATAGGGGACTGATCGTCCAGACATACTTGCGTTTCTAGACTAGGGCTTCATAAATTTTTTGGAGGAGTCAGTGAGTCCCTTTCTGTGGACTTCCTCCCCTCAGCAAGCTGTAAATTCATAAGGCACAATTCTGTACATGAATTCCAGGGCATCACAATGCCTTTCCGTGAACCCCTAGAGGCAAGGCTTGATTCTTTTTGTTATTAATAGATTCACATGACAAAAAAATCTGAATGGTACAAAAGGTTTCATGGTGAAAAGGAAGCCTTTTTCTCACTAGTCTCTCATTTCTTCTCCCCAGAGGCAATCACTGTTACTAGTTTGGGGATATTCTTTAGAGAAGATTTACATATAAAAAAAATTTATCTTGGTACGCAATATCAGTAGTCATCGGAGACATGCAAATCGAAACCACAGTGAGATAGCACTTCACACCCATTAACAACAACAAAAAATCCAAACCCGTTGCCTTAGGTCGATTCTGACTCATAGTGACCCTATAGGACAGAGTAAAACTGCCCTATAGGGTTTCCAAGGAGCAGCTAGTAGATTTGAACTGCCAACCTTTTGGTTAGCAGCCAGGCTCTTAACCACTGCGCCACCAGGGCTCCAATTAGGATGGTGAGAATCAAAAAGACAGTAAGTGTTGGTGAGGACGCAGAGAAATTAGAACTCTCATACTCTGCCAGTGGGAATGTAAAATGGTGCAGCCACTGTGGAAAACAGTTTGGCGGTTCCTCAAAATGTTAGAGTTACCATATGACCCAGCAATTTCACTCCTAGGTATCTACAAGGGAAATGAAAACACACGTCCATATAAAAAACTTCCATTAATGTTCATAGCAGCATTATTCATAATAGCTAAAAAGTGGAAACAGCCTAAATGTCCATTAACTAATAAATGGATAAACAAAATGTGGTGTATCTGTACAACAGAACATTATTCAACCATAAAAAGGAATGACGTTCTGGTACACGCTTAAATAGATGAGCCTTGAAAACAGCATGCTAAGTGAAAGAAGCCAGTCACATATTGCATGAGTCCATTTTTATGAAATGTCCAGAATAGGCAGATCCATAGAAAAAGACCACTACCTGTCTGTCAGTTTGTCATACTGTGGTAGCTTGTATGTTGCTATGATGCTGGAAGCTATGCCTTTGGTGTTTCAAATTTCAGCAGGGTCACCCATGGTGGACAAGTTCAGTGGAGCTTCCAAACTAAAACAGAATAGGAAGAAAGGTCTGGTTGATCTACTTCTGAAAATTAGCCAGTGAAAACCCTATGGATCACAACAGAGTATTATCTGATATACTGCTGGAAGGTGTGTGTCCTCTAGTTTGGAAAGCATTCAAATTACATAGTGGCCCCAACAATGGACTGGGGCATACCAAGATCATGAAGATGGTGCAAGAAGACATGCGGTCACTATGAGTCATAGCAGACTTGACAGCAACTAACAACAATAGAGAAACAAACTAAGGCTAGTGGTTGCCTAGGAGTGGGGGGAGTGACTGCTAATAGCAGATTTCTTTTTGAGGTGATGAAAATGTTTTAAAATTAGAATATGGTGATGGTTACACAACTCTATGAACATATTAAAAACCATTGAATTGTATACTTTAAATGGGTGAACTTTATGATACGTAAATTATATCTCAATAAAGCTGTTAAAAACACACAGTGGTTATCCTTAGGCATACAAAAAATGAAACAAAACACAACACCGCATTTATTCTGGGACCCAACTCCTTTCTACTTCATTTTTTTTGTTGCACATATGGTATTTCATTAATGCTGTTCTGGACCCTGTGTTTTTTTCACATCTTTCTTGGCCATTGCGCCTCAACAGTACTTTTACATATTTTCATTCTTTTGACCCGGTGTTTCATTGTATGATATTCCAGAATTATATAATCAGCTCCTATTGATGGACATTGAGGTTATTTTCATTCTTGCTACTACAAACAGTGCTGCCTTTCAAAGTAGTTGTTAGTTGCCCTTGAATTGGCTCCAACTCACAGCAACCCCGGGTACAACAGAACGAAATGTTGCCCCATCGCACACCATCTTCGTCGCCGTAAGTTGCCGTTATTGTAGTGCCTCATCTTCCAGTCCATAGGCGGGGTATGAGAGTACACGTCTCTACATCCTCAGCCACATAGTATATTACCAAGCTAATGGGTGAAAAACTATAACTGGATTTGTATTTTTTAAATGACTGAGATGGAGCCTTCTTTTCATATATTTAAGACCCTTTTGTAATTTGTTTCTGTGAACTATGGGTTCACTCCTCTTGCTCATTTTAATACTGAATATTAACATGCAGGAGTTTCTATAGGCTAAGGACATCAGCCCTTTGTCTTGTGTTGCAAATACTTTAAGTTTGTACTTTGTCTTTTGACTTGGATATTTTTTGCCAGGCGGATATTTTATATTTCTGTGTAGCCTCTCTCTCTTTTCCTCCCCAGGGCTTCTAACTTCTAGTTTCAATTCTGCCACTTTCTAGGTATGTAGCCTATTTCCTGCTCTGTAAAACTGGGAGATGGTGCTGCTTAGCATAGGGTTTGGTGTGGGGTCGGTGAGCAATCGAAAGCGCCCGGTACAAGGGCCCGCGCTAACCTGCAGAGCGTAGCCTTCAGGAAACAAGCGCTCACAGTCGTTCCCACCCTCATAAAACAGCGGGCCGGAGGAACGTCGGCCCAGCTTTACCTTCGCGCTCTTCCTGGCCACCTGAGCGGCCCCGCCCTGCCTGGCTCCCGACCAATGGACGAGTTTCGTAGGGAGTAAAGTCCCGCCTCTAAGCCCCTTGACCAAGAAGCGAGTTCCGTCTTGCTTGCAGTCCCGCCCCTTGTCGTTTCGAGCAATGGACACCCTCCGTTCGGGGTAGGCCCCGCCCCCGCGCTCGCCCGGCTGCGGGCCGCAGGGCTCATTCCGGTGGGCGTCGCGGGCACTGGTGTGAGCGCAACTTAGGCGGGGGCCAGACCAGAGCCTCAGGAGTGGGGTGGGCAGCGAGTAGGCGGCTAGAAGGGACGTCCGGGCCGTGGGGGCTGGGGGCCTGTCGTCTAGGCCGCGGCGTTAGGAACGGAAGGGGCGGTCGGGCGGGGCCCCTGCGGCGGCTGACGGGGGCTCCGCGGGCTCCTGAGGGGCGGCCCGGGCCCTTTCCGGCCGGGGGTTGGCCAGCCGGGCCGCGAGAGCAGGGCGGGCTGCTGCGCCTGGGCAGCCCTGCCCTCCGGTCCGCCCTCAGCGGCCCGGCCGGGGCCTCCCGGCCGCGCGCCCGGCCCAAGAGCTGCGGGTCCGGGCGCCATGCGAGCTTCCTGAAGCGCTTTGTAGTCTTTTGAAGCGTTTTGACATCTCTGAAGGGCTTTGTATTCCAAACTCAATCGAGACGCTTTGTAGTCCCGGAAGCGCTTTGACATCTCCGAAGTAGCGCTGTGCAATCTGAAGCGCTTGGTAAGCTGGGAAGCACGTTGTGGGCTTGGAAACCAAACCGAAGCCTTTCGTAAATCTTGGATCCTTTCGACCTCTCCGAATCGCTTTGGCATCTCTGGAACCCTGAGAACTGTGATGGGCAGTGCGAAGAAGGGGGAAAGGTCAGTAAGGCCAGCCCTGGCTCTGGCCTTCCGGCTTGCCCGCCCCCAGGGTCCGGGATAGTGGGAGTCAGAGGTGGGTACTCCAGGAAGGGTGGTGGTGGAATCCAGGCCCCCTCTTTCCCCTGCAGGGTCCCATGGCGTCGGAGCGGCGCAAGGTCAAGTACCACTGGAGCAGCACTTCGGAAGGGTGTCCCAGCAAACGCAGCTGCCTCCGGGAGCCCAATGATGTGGCCTCCTCCAGTCGGCCAGCTCTCAGCTTTGCGTCGCGTTCAGGAGGGGCTAGCAGCCCCAAGCGCCTGAAAGCCAAGAAGGAGGACGATGTGGCCTGCACGCAGAGGTTGTCCTGGGGCTCATCTTGCCGCGAATATTCCTCCTACTCCTCGCGTTTCTCAGGCCCAAGTGTGGGCGGGGCCCCGTACGAAGGCTGTCTGATTCGGAGTACCGAGGGCTTTCTTTCCTCCGTGGGATCCCCTCTGCGCTCTGGCAGCCCCTCCCTAGAAGAAATGGCTTCTCTAGAGGAGGAAGCCTGCAGCCTTAAGGTAGGTGGCTGCAAAGCCTTGCAACTGGTGAAGCCCCTTCCACGTGGCTTGGGAGGTTGGGGATGAGAATTTTGGTAGAAAGACACTGTAAAAAAGATCATGTCACTGAAGTTTGCCCAGAATCTTCCCTGCAAACCCAGAAGACCGAGCACAGAGGCAGTTTTCAAACATGGTAGCACATTGGAACTACCTTTAAAATACTTGTGCCTGGCTCCCATCCTGAGGAACTGATTTAATTGGGCTGGAGTGTGGTTTGGCCTCCCACATCACCGCAGAATATTGCAGCGTTCAGCCAGGTTGGAGAATCACTACTGTAGAAGGTTGATTGCGTGCTTAGGACACACAGATGTGTTATATTTTAGTTGTAAATTTAAGGAATTGTGCCATTGATTTGAACCGTTCTGAATTATGAAACCAAGGAATGTGAATTTGGTTCTTGGTGTGGCTTTTCACCAAAGCTGTGGTTCCTATCACATTGGAGTTTTGCTTGGTGGTGTGGAGGGGGTTGTTTTGGAGGTCGTATGTTTAGTTCCTCTGTGGAAACTCACAGGAGAGTTTGATGAGTACTTGGGGCAGGCTGGGGACGTACATTTCATCCACTCATTCTGTCATGCTTTGAACAAATATTGAGGGCCTAGTTTGTGCCAGGCAGCCTTCTGGGTGCTTGGGATACTCCAGAAACAAAACAGACAAAGATCACTGCCCTGTTGGCATTTACATTCTAGGTTTTGGAACTCTGGGCCTTCAAAGGTTGAAGAAGAGTTCTTCATGTGGAAGAGTGGGGGGAAAAACAAGCCTGTTGCCGACTCATGGCGACCCCATGTGTTACACAGTAGAGCTGATCTTCACAGGGTTTTCTTGGGTGTAATATTTATGGAAGCAGATTGCCAGGCCTTTCTTCCAGGGCCCCTCTGGGTGAGTTCAAACCACTAACCTTTTGGTTGTCAGCATAGCAAACAGTTTGTGCCACCCAGGGGCCTTGGAGGAGTGGAGGAAGGGTCTTGTTTAGGGTGGGATGGGCTGCCCCTAGAGGAAGTTATTTTACAAGAGTAATAAAAACAGGCCAAAGGAGTGTGGGTTTGTTTTTTAAGCCTTTGCTCAGTGATTTCTTAGGTGAGACTGTAGTTGGCTTTTCTTCCTGGGGACTCAGGCTAAGTGCCCAGGTTTTTTCACTGTGGACCTCACAGAACTTGTTTGTGGGTACGTGGATTTTTTTTTATAGTTCACAATAAAGGTGAATTGAAAAACTCTGTCTTTGGCATAAGAAAACCGAATATGTCTGGGTAAATAGGGGCTTTGCTCATACAATTTTGTTAATAATCCTTCTTGATACCATTTCAGTGGACTTGAGGACAGCGTAAAATAGTTAAATTTAACTTTAGAGAAAATTACAGATGGGAGTGAAGCCTGGTATCTGGAGGGGCAGGAAATTTATTTTGCTTGGTCTTTCAGGTGTGCCGCATTCCAGCTCAGCCTGTTCTGCAGCCCTAGACTCAAGATTTTAGTGTGTGGCCTTTAATCTATGTGGGTCTAATCCTAGGCACCTTTGAGACATTAAGGCCTAAGGGGCCTTGTTTGCAAGAACCCAGTGTAATGGAGTGATAGGGGACAGTGTTGGTTCAATGGTAGAATTCTTGCCTTCCATGTGAGAGATGTGGGTTTGATTCCCAGCCAGTGCACCTCATCTGTAGCCACCACCTGTCTGTCAGTGGAGGCTTGTGTGTTGCTCTGATGCTGAACAGGTTTCAGCAGACTAGACTAAGACGGACTGGGAAGAAGAACAGCTTGGCGATCTGCTTCTGAAAATGCCAGTGGAAACCCTGTGGGTCACAACAGTCTGATCCCACTGTGCACGGGGTTGCCATGAGTCAGGGCTAGACTCTACGGCAGCCAACAACAACAATGGAGAGATAAATAGACCAGTCCTCTCTCACAAAAGTCTTTGAGTTCCACCTGTGCCTTGCTTTTATTTAACAAGTGTGTGAGGATTTTTGTGTGCCAAGCACTTTTTTGGATCTTGGAACGAAGAGGTGAAAAAGACATGGTCCTGCTAGTCTGGTGGGAGTACTGGAGAAGTCATGTGACTGCCCCACCATGGTGTAATGGAGCAGGGAGCTGAGGATGGAGGCTGGAGAGCTTGGGAGAGGGCAGGTTGCAGGAAGGTTTTATTAAAACCTAGGAAATTTTAATTTTATTTTAAGGATGTTTGAGTTTTATTCTAAGCCACTGGAGAGTTTATACAGGGCACAGTGGTTAAGCGCCTGGCCCCTAACCAAAAGGTCAGCAGTTTGAACTTACCAGCTGCTCCATGGGAGAAGGATGTGGCAATCTGCTTTTGTAAAGATTACAGCCTTGGAAATCCTATGAGGATAGTTCTTCTCTGTCCTAAAGAGGGTCACTCTGAGTTGGAATTGACTACAGCAGTGGGATGCGGAGGGAAGGCAAATTTGCATTTTAGAAAAATCACTGCTGTTGCGTGAGGATATTGATATTATCAATCCTAAGAGTCCATGGGTGGTGCAAATGGTTAACATGCTTGGTTGCTAGCCAGAAGGTTGGAGGTTCATGTCCACCCAGAGGTACCTCAGAAGAAAGGACTGGTGATCTACTTCCAAAGCAATCATCCATTGAAAACCCTATGGAGCACAGTTCTACTCTGAAACACATGGGGTTGCCATAAGTCAGAATCGACTTGATAGCAGTGGGTTTGGTTTTATTACATTCCAAACTCTCCCAGTCTTTCTTTTTTTCCTCCCCCAAGTACAGTCCTGGTCTTCTCTACCAGGGTTGGCAAACTGGTGGTCTAGGCTGAATAGGGCCTGCTGGGTCCTCATAGGATTTCAGTTTTTGGGAAATCACATTAAGCATTTATACCCCAGCCTAAACCTCTGCGTTGAACTCAAGACTTGGCTGACCCCATCCTTCTTTTCTGCATTTCCTGTTTTATTTGTCTCCCTGGCACTTTTCCTTCTCTAACATATATTTCACTTGTTTGTCTTGCTTTTCCTTTGGTTTTCCCCTCACTCACCAACTAGAATATAAGTTCCAGGAGGCAGGCATATTTTTGTTTTCAAGTGCTAAATCCCCAGCTCCAGAACAGTACCTGCTGGCGCATAGTAAGTGCTCAATAAATACTTGTTGAATGAATGAAAAGCTATTAAATTCTAGATTCCAGTTTTGCTTGAAAAATCAGAAACTTTAACTCTGGGTCTGTATTCCAAAATGGCACAACAGTTGTCTAGAAGTGCGTATCAGCTGCCCCCTTTAGAAGGTGCAGGTGCTTTTCAGTTTGCTGTTAACCTCACCATTCTGTGTTGTCTTACATCAGGCCTAGGAGGGCAAGGAGAGGGGCAGCTGGTCCTATAAGCAGAGAGGGAGAAGCAAAGAAGGGCTGTTTATTGGGCTTTGAAGGATGAATAGAAGTTTACTAAGTCTAAAATGGGACTAGGGCAAGGGTATGGCAAGAGGCAAAATCAGGTGTGCCAGTTACAGTGCATTAGAGGGTGTGGTGGCCGGGGATTGCAGGTATTTGGTGTGTGAGTCAGAAGAGGGACTGGAGAAGTGGGCTGGGAAGTTGGGGCTGTATCCTGTCAAATTTATTTTTATTATTTGTTAGATTTTTTTTTTTTTTTTTTAATGTAGAAAAGTATAAAGGAAAAAAAAAAGTGGCTTCCTAGTTCCTTTCCCAGATAATTCCTGTAGACATTAAAAAAAAAAAAAAAAAGTCTGTCATGTATAAAGTTAGAAAGTTCACAGAGGCTCAGAATGAAACTAAAAGCCACTGTTCCTGTTCCTCTCCCCAAAGTTAACAGCTGCCAGCAATTTGAGCCCTCAGGAAAAATATGACTATATTAACATCTTTACTAATATACCTCCGGAAGTGTTTGAATGTCCACCACTTCTTTTTTGTTACAGTGACTGAGTATTCCTTCCATCTTCTTTGGATGCTTCCTGTGTTGTTAAATATTTTGCCTGTAGAGTCCTTCAGCATTGCAACTCAAGGCTTGATTTTTTTTTTTTCTTCAGTTATTTCAACTTTTGAGAAATGCCGAGTGTATTCTTCCCTTTTGGTTTTCTAACACCAGGTCTTTGCAGATTTCATTATAATACTTCACTTTGTCTTTTCAAGCCACCCTTTGAAATCTTCTGTTCACCTCTTTTTACTTCATTATTTCTTCCATTTGCTTTAGCTACTTGGTCAGTGTTCAGCCATTGCAGGAGGTAGCATATGATCAAGAACCAACGATATCGAAGGAAGAAGTCCTAGCTGCACTGAAGGCATTGGTGAAAAACAAGTCTCCAGGAATTGATGGAATACCAATTGAGATGTTTCAACAAATGGATGCGATGCTGGAAGCACTCACTCGTCTATGCCAAGAAATTTGGAAGACATCTACCTGGCCAACCGACTGAAAGAGACCCTTCTTTGTGCCCATTCCAAAAAAAGGTGATCCAACAGAGTGCGGAAATTATTGAACAATATCATTAATATCACATGCAAGTAAAATTTTGCTGAAGATAATTCAGAAATGGTTGCAGTAGTACATAGACCGGGAACTTCCAGAAATTCAAGCCAGACTCAGAAGAGGACATGGAATGAGGGATATCATTGCTGATGTCAGATGGATCTTGGCTGAAAGCAGAGAATACCAGAAAGGTGTTCACCTGGGTTTTATTGACTATGCAAAGGCATTTGACTGTGCGGATCATAACAAATGATGGATAACACTGTGAAGAATGGGAATTCCAAAACATTTAATTGTGCTTATGAGGAACCTGTACATAGCTCAGGAGGCAGTTGTTCAGACAGAACACGGGGATACTGCATGGTTTAAAATCAGGAAAGATGTGTGTCAGGGTAGTATCCTTTCACTATACTTACTCAATCCGTATGCTGATCAAATAATCCGAGAAGCTGGGCTATATGAGGAAGAACGCGGCATCAGCATTGGAGGAAGACTCATTAACAACCTGCGATATGCAGATAACACAACCTTTCTTGCTGAAAGTGAAGAGGACTTGAAGCACTTACTGATGAAGATTAAGGACTACAGCCTTAATATAGATTACACCTCAATACGAAGAAAACAGAAATCCTCACAACTGGACCAGTAAGCAGTATTGTGATAAATGGAGAAAAGATTGAAGTTGTCAAGGATTTCATTTTACTTGGATCCACAGTCAACACCTGTGGAAGCAGCAGTCAAGAAATCAAAGGACGTCTTGTACTGGGCAGATCTGCTGGAAAAGACCTCTTAAAAGTGTTCAAAAGCAAAGGTGTCACTTGAGAACTAAGGTGTGCCTGATCCAAGCCATTTTCAATCACCTCATGTGCATGCGAAAGCTGGACAATGAATAAGAAAGATAGAAGAAGAATTGATGCATTTGAACGATGATGTTAGTGAAAGATTTTGAATATACCATGGGCTACCAGATGAATGAACAAATTTGTCTTGGAAAAAGTACCGCCAGAATGCTCCTTAGAAGCAAGGTTGGTGAAACTTTGTCTTACATACTTTGGACATGTTATCAGAAGGGATAGTCCCTGGAAGAGGATATCATGCTTGGTAAAGTAGAGGGTCAGTGAAAAAGAGGAGGACCCCTCAGTGAGATGGATTGACACAGTGGCTGCAACAGTGGGCTCAAACAGCAACGATTGTGAGGATGGTGCAGGACCCAGCAGTGATTTGTTCTGTTGTGCCATAGGGTCCCTGTGAGTCAGAACCAACTTGACAGCACCTAACAACAGCATACTTATGTATTTACAAAGGTTTGATGTGTTTTTATTTTTTTTTTATAAAGATGTACTTCTTGGGAAAAAAAATTCAAGCAATGAAAGAGGTGTATAAAATAAGAGCCTTTGCTCTTTTCCTTCATTCCCCAAAGATATCTATTATAAACAGTTTATTCTTTCAGACTTTGCAAATATATACTTGTTTAAGACATTTTTTGGCTTTCCAGAAGAGATTACACTGTGCTTGTTATTCTGCTACTTGTTTTTTACTCTTGCTACATAGAATGGACCTCAGAGCTACTGCTTTTTAAAAGTTGCATGGTGTTTTATAGTATGTGTCTGTTTACTTCATTTAACCAACCCCCTACTCATGGACATCCCTTGAAAGAAACTCCACTTTTCCTAAGATGAAAAGGGTTAGTAAGGTTGGTGTGGAGTTCTTTTCCCTGAGTATATTTACAATTGAGAGAGGAATTTAATTCAAAGAATTAGAAGTGCAAATTTTAGGGGCTGTAGAATGCCTTGGGGTAATTGTAAATCCAGGTCACAGCTGGAGAGCTTTTGGGATGGTTTTTTGGGGGAGATTTATGCAGTGTTTTTGCACCAGGCTGGAATTAGAATGGATCTCTGCGTTTCATGTTGTTGGATGCCGTTGAGTCGATTTTCATCCCATAGCGACACCATATGACAGAGTAGAACTGCCCCATAGAGTTTTCTTGGCTTTAATCTTTTTTTTCTTTTTAAATAATATTGTATTTTGTTGAAAATTTACACAGCAAAATAGATTTCCATGCAACAATTTCTACATAAGTCATTCGATGACACTGTTTACATTCTTCACATGGTGTCATTGTTCTTATTATTTCCATTCTATTTGTTCTGTTTTCAGTAACCTAGCTTCCCTGCCTCCCTATCTTCTCATCTTTGCTTTAGAGTAGTTGTTGACCATTTAGTCTCATATAAATGATTTTTTAAAGGAGCACAGTACTCACGTTTGATATTCTTTATTTTATGAGTCAGCCTGTTGCTTAGCTAAAAGGTGACTTCAGATTCAAGGTTTAAAGAGTATCTCAGTGCAGTAGTCGTGGGGATTCCTCTAGTCTCAACTGGTCAGTAGGTCTGTATTTTAAAAAGAATTTGAGGTTCTGTTCTACATTTTTGTCCCATTCTGTCAGGATCCATCTGTTGTGGCCCTGATCAGAACAGTTGCAGGGTAGATGTAGACAGTTAGTCCTGTAGACTAGTTTCTTCTCTGAGTCTTGAGTTTTCATTCTTTCTCTTTTGCTCCAGATGAATAGAGACCGATAGTTGTATCTTAGATGGCCGCTTGCAAGCTTTTAAGACTCCAGATGCTACTCACCAAACTAGGAGTTGAACATAAACTTTATGAGCTAATATGCCAGTTGACTGAGTTGTCCCACGAGACTGTGGCCTTAATTGGCTGTAATCTTAATGGAAGCAGATCACCAGGTCTTTTTGCCATAGAGCCACTGGGTGGGTTCAAACTGCCGACCTTTCGGTTAGCAGCTGAGTGCTTAACTGTTGTACCACCAGGGCTCGTTTAATAAAGTCTGGCTTCTTCTTCATGGACTCCTGGAGTGAATGGGTGTGAGGGAGAAAAGGAGAGGGGCTGAGACTTCCCCTCTGTCTATGAGGAGATTCTAGAGATAGGCGGGGTAGGTAGTTAGAGTCTCTTGATTGACCCTAGTGCAGTCTTTGGGAGATGGAGGCACCTTCTAACACCAAGATTATGATTTAGGGGAAGGAGTTTGCAGAGAACTTCAAGGGAGGCTTGGAGTATAGTGTGAAGGACACTGTACTCAGGAGATTGGAGTCTGCTGTTGTCTCTCCTTGAGCCAGCCCTTCCCCTCATAGGGCCCTTACATTTCCTTGTCTCTTTGATGTGGGATTGGGTTAGCTGGTCTCTAAGAACCCTTCCATTGCTAAAATTTTTAGCTTCTGTTTTGTCTGTGTTTGTTCTGAGATACTGTATATGATAGTTCTTGCCTTCAAGGACCTTGCAGTACAGTGTAACTAGACTGTTAATTTCCCAGCTTATTCTTTCCCACTGCAGTATGAGGATATTATGAATAAGAAGAAATGGTAGAAATTCAGTGTCTTTTACAGTGGCAGTTCTCATTGTGGGGAGATGGAAACTATCACCTTGAGAAAATCATTGCCTTAGCCACAACACTAGTGGGAGTGTGACTTTTCCCTTTGGCTGGTGAAATCACCACTGATTTATAATTTGCAAAGTGCTTCATATATGTCATTGTTGTTGAGATAACCCTTTTAAAATCTGTTTTTTCTTCCAGGTTGATTCTAAGGATAGTTCTCGTACCCTCAAAAACTCTGAATTTGCAGCTGAAGCTGAGGGTCAAAATGATAGGACTGAGGAAACAAACAAGGTCCAGAAAAGGAGGAGGGAGAGACTTCAAGACCAGGGCTCTACAATGATCTACCTGAAGGCTATCCAGGGCATCCTGGGGAAATCGATGCCAAAAAGGAAGGGTGAGGCTGCCGCTAGAGCAAAACCGAGCACAGGAGAACATCCTACCCGCGGAAGAGGGTCATCCAGGAGTGTCACGGTCTCTGCTCCTCAGAAGGAGAAAGAGCCAGCCCCAGAGGTCAGAGCAGAGGAGGACATGACTGTAGTGGAGAGGAGTAGCTTCTGTGACAGGAGAGTGGTTGTGGACCCTCAGGAGAAACCCAGTGAGGAGCCACTTGGTGACCGAAGGACAGTCGTTGATAAAAGCTCTCCCCCGCTAGAATTTTTGGATGAATACGACTCCCATTCAGAAACCCAGAAGGTGAGTGAAGCCCAGGCCAAGCATCTGGGTTTTCAGTTCTCTTGATTAAATCTGTTTGGTCTTTTCTAGTTCGATCCTAAGTGTTACTAAAAGCAGTACTTTATCGGGGCTCCAGGAAACATATCCGTGGTTCTTTTCTAACGTATTTCTCAGGGTTATTCATAAACCTCAGTTTAGTGCTGTGTTTTATATGTTAGGATATAGGTTTGGTTGCTGTAACAGAGGCCAAAGTAACAGTGACTTTAAAAACCAAACGAACTTTATTAAACTAGTTTGGCGTAAGAAAGATGGCTCCCCAGTGTCAGGGACCCTGGTGCCATCTCTGTTGTTGCTCTGATGCCCCTCAACACAGTTTTCATCTGTGGTCTAAGATGGCTACTCTAGTAGGAATCAGAGTACACTACATTTACATTTTGATCAGGAACAAGAGAAGAGAAAAGTGCTCTCCTTCCCTTTTAAGGGGTTGGCTCAGAAGTTGTGCACATCATATCTGCTCACACCTCATGGACAAGAATCTAGAAACCTGGCCAAACCCTAGCTGCAAGGGAGGCTAGAAAATTAACCTTCATCTCAGCAAACTTATACCCAGATAAACTGTTGCTGTCGAAGAAGGGGAGAATGGTATTGGAGGGAAACTACAATTTTTAACATGCTTATAACTGGGGAGGAGAAGCATTCTGAAACCCATCTCTGCCCATCCTTTACTACTGCTCCTCAGAGGCAGACCTTTTATCTCTTCAGCTCTTTCTTCTAGTACTTACCTCCATATTTCTAAGTAATTTCGTACTATTAACTGATTTTTCCATTTTAGACATCTGCTGACTTCCTTCCAAGGAAGATGAGAATTTAGTTCTCTAAGCTTCCTTCAGCAGCACCCAAACCCATAAACACATTCAATTCCCCCATTTTCCAGCCTCCTTATGAGGTTATAAAACAAATTTTTACTAACTCAGTATTTAAAGTTCATGTTATTTTCACCGTGTTCACTGCTAAGTTACCTTATATATTCTGATTACATTTCTTTTCTTGTAAAACTTTGTTTTCCTTTAGTTTTCTCTGTACCTGTCACTAATTCATCCCTAGATTGCCAGGGCCATAACATTTTTCTCAACACTGTCAAAACAAGTCATCTGTTCCTTTTGTTTTTTTCTTGGAGGCCTACCTCCTGAAGTCCTCTGATCTGGATTGTTTGCTCCTTCGACCAGTTGACAGTGGTCATTCTGGAATCCCCTCACCAGCTTGCTGGCTCTTCCCTTCACATCACTCCTGTGTTGTGTCTTCTGTTTCCTGTATTCTATGGCTTCCCATGTTTTTCTTTCTTGGTTTACTCTCACATTTAGGGGGAATACTTTTTCTGGTAGCTTCTTGAGAAGGGTTGTGTGGGAAAACTTGTATTTCTGAGACTGCCTTTATTTTACCTTCCACCTTGATTACAGGTTTGGCTGGTTTTGGAATTCTAGGTTGGAAATCATTTTTCTTTGGGATTTTGGGGGCATTGTTTCTTTGTCTTTTACTTCCAGTGTTGCTGAGATGTCTGAAGCTATTCTGATTCCTGATCCTTTGTGTGTGTGTGTGTGTGTGTGTGTGTGTGTGTGTGTATTTTTATTTATTTAAATTCCTTCTCTAGAAACTTGTGTAGAATCTTTTTTTATTACAGAGATCTGATATTTCACATGATCACATCCATTATGCTGGGCATTCGATAGGCCACTTCTGTCTAGAAATCCATGCACTTTAAATTTATTGTGGGAAAATTTCTTGAATTATTATTCTGATGCTTTCTTCCTGTATTTTTTCTTTGTTCTCTGTTTCTGGAGCTTCTGTTATTTGGATGTTGGACTTCTAAGATTGGTCTTTTAAATTTTATTGCCTTTTCTCTTTAATTTTCTAGCCAATTTATTGCTTTACTTTGTAGGTGCTTTCCTTATTTTTATCTTCTAGCCCTGCTATTCAGCTTTACTTTTCTGCTGTCATGTTTTTATTATCCCAGAGCTCTTTTGTTTTCCTACTATTCCTTTTTTATAACATCTTTGTTCTTGTTTCATCTCTCATCTCTTTTCTCAAATTAATGATAGTTTTTATTTTCTTTAAGTTGTTTTTTTATGTTGATCTTTTCCACATTAGAGGCTTTCCTCATATGTGTGATAATCGCTTTGGTTGTCTACTTATGATCAAGAGTGAGAGGACTTGCTAAGTGAAGTAACTGAGACACAAAAGGACGAATATTGTATGATCCCGCTTACATGAAATATCTAGAATAGGCAAATGCATAGAGACAAAAGATCATTAGTGGTTACGAGGGACTGATGGGAGGGGATAATGGGGAGTTATTGTTTAAGGGGTACTGAGTTTCTGTTTACCAGTACCAGTTGCTGTAGAGTCAGTTCCGACTCATGGTGACCCCTTGTGTGTCATAGTAGAACTGTGCTCCATAGAGTTTTCAATAGCTGATTTTTCAGAAGTAGGTCATCAGGCCTTTCTTCCAAGGTGCCTCTGGGTGGACTCAAACCTCCAGTCTTTCAGTTAGCAGCTGAGCATGTTAAACCATTTGCACTGGTAGTGAAAAACTTCTGGAAATAGATAGTGGTGATGTTGTACAACATAGTGAATGTAATTGTATTGAATTGTACACTGAATTGTATGCTTAAAATGGCAAATTTTTTGTTGTGTATATTTTACCACATTAAAAAAAAAGTTAAAAAGCATTTTAAAAAAAAGTATAGGAGGACTAAAACGTTATTTGGAAGTTCTGAATGTGTAGACTTTGAACTTCACTAAAGGAGCCCCGGTGGCACAGTGGTTAAGAGCTCTGTTGCTAACCAAAAGGTCTGCAGTTCACATCCACCAGCCACTCCTTGGAAACCCTATGGGGCAGTTGTACTCTGTCCTATAGGGTCGCTATAGGTTAGAAACAACTTGATGGCAACAGGTTTTTTTTTTTTTTTTAATAAGTTGATTTGGGTGGGCCATTTGTCGGAGAGTATTAGAGTATTACCTAACCTCCCCCCACCACCCCCAAGCCATGTTACTGTTTTTAGGCCTTTCCTCTAGGATTGGTCATATTCCCAGAGAAGTACCTTTATAGCCTCCTGCTTAGGACCAAAGCTGTCTTGGGAGCTGGGTAGGGAAAGGGTCTGGGGGCCTCAGCATTTCCCCCTCTGTTTGGTACAGTACCAGTACCCTCAGTTGAGTCTAACTAGACCTCGTTCAGAGAACCTTCTGTTTTACTCTCTTCAAACAACTCATCTTTTCTGAGCATGGGGAGGGAATCTAGGGATCTAACTCATTTTTAAACAGCTTTCACTCAGTGTTCCTCATCTTAACCTTCCCCTTTAACACCCAGTTCCGGAGGTTCATGGCACTGCCAATTCCTGAGGTATTTGGGGGTCCTGCTGTGTGTATGCAGCTAGTTTTCAGCTGTCCATCTGCTTTCTGGCCTCCAAAATGTGATTGCTGTAATTAATCTCTTGTTCTTCCTGTTATTGTGTTTTTGTTATGGTAGTGTTTTTTTTGTTTGTTCTTTAGTCTCTTTAGTTTTAGTGGAGTGTCAGAAAGGAGTAAAATAAAATGCATTTGTTCAAGTCATCCTTAGCCCAGAAAAGTTCTGGGAAATTTTGATTATTTCATAATTTATTTCTCTTCTTTTTCTGTTCCTTTTCTGGAATGCCTATTATTTTGTGCTTGATCTCCTGGATGGATATTCTAATTATTTTCTTTTCTCTCCAGTATATTTATTTTCTTTAAAATGTCTTCAACTTTACTTTCTAACATTTCCGTTGAATTTTTTATGTCTAAAATTTTTTTAAATTTCAGAAAGCTCTCGTTTTTTAAATGACTCTTTTTTTCGTAGCCTTCTATTCTTGTTTCTGGTTGCAGTAGCTTGATTTTGTTCTTTAAAGATATTAATAATAGTGTTTTTTCCCTCTTTTGTTTTTTTATGCTCTCTTAATTATTTTCTTAAGCTTCCTTCCTCCCTATCTTCCTCCCTTCCTTCTTTTCTTTGCTTTTTTTAAAAAATTCTTAAACAAGAACCAGTCGCCATCAAGTCAGTTCTGACTCACGGCAACCCCATATGTGTCAGAGTACAACTGTGTTCCATAGGGTTTTCAAGGACAGATTTTTCAGAAGTATATCACCAGGCCTTTCTTTTGAGGTGCCTCTGGGTGGACTTGAACCTCTAATATTTTGATTAGCAACCGAGTGTGTTAACTGTTTGTGCCACCTAGGGATTCTAAGAATTCTTAAAGTGAGTATATATGAAGATAATGAATGCTTTTCTTTCCTTCGTTTTTTGTCAAACTTAATTTCTAAGAACACTGTTTTGGTTATTGAGTACTGTATTTTTATGCAAATGATGCAAGCCTTCTACATTTGTTTGCCAACTGTGCCCTCCCACCGTGAGATATTTTCGTAAGTGCACTGTGCTAATTTTTTTACCCACTTAAACGATAATACCTTGTGGAGGGGGCATGGTTGGCAAACAAATGTAGAAGGTGCACATCATTTGTGTAAAAATATGGTATTCCTTCATAGAACGTCCTATTCTTCTTTTGCAGTTGTAATACTTCCTCTTGTCTGAGAATATTAAGTACACCTACTCCTCACTTATCAGCGTGGTTAGGTTCCAAAGATCAGGTTGTTGTATGAAAATCGGTGTTACGCGAAAATGGAGGATGACCATATCGGATCACAAAATGGAGGATGACTACATCATTACATAACTGCCAAATTGCATCATTACATAACTGCCAAACCACTGAAAATCATGGTCCAACCAAGCTGACGGATAATCTTAAACATCACAGCCAACGTTACTCTTGCCTTGCACCTCGATGTTCGTTATTGCCAGACGTATGTTGTTAATGTGCAAAATAGTCCAATGATAGATTTTTTACTGTTCTGAATATAAAATGTCAGAGAACAAGATAGTTGATAAGTGAAGAGTAGATGTATAGGTTTGTTTTGAAGTTTTCTGCTTTTTGCAGCATTTTTCTTCCAAGTTTCTTTTTTTGCTAAATATTTTGGTTTCTGTTTTTTATGGTAGGGTTTTCCTCAGGTGTCTTGGCTATCTATTTGTATTTTAGGATGAGGCCTTAGAAAGCTGATTGGAAGTTCTTTGTGCATGGATGGGACTTACTATTTTTCAGCACAGGGTGAGACTTGGGTAATTTTCTGGGACCCCCCCAACTGGATGTGTAGGTGTATCCTCCAGATCTGTAAGTCCCCCTGGGAGAAATTCTGCACTCTTTCACCTAGGAGACACATGCCTGGCTGCTGGTATTCTGGGTCTGGGAGTCAAGTGAAGGGAGGTGCCTGCGGTTATCATGGTTCAATATGTGATGCTGTCCCTCTTTGGCTATGTGTTGTCCCTGATTGTTCCAAAGCTTCCTTGGTTCAGCTTTTCTGAGAGTGGGCCTTGGTTTTTTGCTGGGTGAGGGAAGGGCAGACACATCTGTAGAGGGTAGGAGCGGGGATCTGGGGGTCTGACTTCACAGACTTTCAACTAATTCTCCTATTTTCATCCCCAACTTCACCTTCATTTTTAGAGGTCTGGTACCTCCAACTGCTGAGATTTTGTTGGGTCCTATAGTGTGATTCTGCCTGTTTCTGGGTTTTTCCTCACTGCAGGCTTAGGTTTCAGCCACCTGTGATCTGCTTAGCCAGTAACCCTTCATCTGTCTGCTTTCTAGCATCCGATTCTCATTTAATTGGCTTTATTCTCCTGTGTGCTTTCTCCTTCCTCATAGGTTTATGCCTTTTGAAATCTGTGTCCTTTTAGAATGGCTTTTGAGTGGGAAGGGCAAAAACCACATGTGCTATATTCAATGGAAATTCTACAAAAGTAGGTTTTGTAACCTACTTTTTCCTCTAAATATTTAGTGGCTGTGTTTTTTATCTAATGTAAATCATCATCTTGTTTGGCTGCCTAGAATTCTATTGTGTGAATGCACTTTCCAAAGTCCTGTTTGTCAGGGTGGACATTTATGTTCTTGTCTCGGTTACGTGTGCTTTTGGAGGCAGCATGATATGCTAGGTAGGCCACATGATTGTTGGGGTCAGACAGTTTGATTCAGATCCAGGCTCTGCCACCTGAACTGTGATCTTGAGAGAGTCACTTAACCTCTTTGAGTCATAGTTCTTCCTCTGTGTAAAAAGCGATGGCGCTTCAAGTGTTCTTGGCTCTTCAAGGGTTCTCACAGTTTAAATAAACTAATATAGGGATCAGTAAATTTTTCCTGTAAAGAGCCAGATAGTAAATACTTCAGGCTTTGTGGGATATATAATCTCTGTTGAAACTACTCATCTCTGCTATTGTAGCACAAAAGCAACTATTACCCCAAAAAACCAAACTCATTGCCATTGAGTAGATTCCAACTCATAGTGACTCTGTAGGACAGAGTAGAACTGCCCCCATAGGGTTTCCAAGGCTGTAAATCTTTACAGAAGCAGACTGCCACATCTTTCTCCTGCAGAGCAGCTGGTGAGTTTGAACTGCCAGCCTTTTGGTTGGCAGCTGAGTGCTTTAACCACTGCATCATAATGGGCATGGCTGTGTTCTAGTATAACTTGATTTACACCAACAGGTGACGCATTGGATTTGACTGTGCGCCATAGTTTGCTGAACCTTGAATTAATACATGAAAACGCTTTGCTCAGTACCTAGTAGGTAATGAGCTCTTAATAAATGTAACCTTAATTTAAATTTTACCGTATGGGCTTGAACCTAAGCCAGTCTTATTTGTTGTTTTATTGTCACAAAAAAATGTATAGAACAGAACATTTGCTAATTCAACATTTTTTACACATACAGTTCAGCGACATCGTTCGTCATGTTGTACAACCATCACCACTATCAATTTTCAAATTATTCCATTACCATCAACAAACTCAGTACCCCTTAAGCAATTAACTTCCCTTTTCCCCTCCCTCTCATTCCTGGTAACCACTAATAAACTTTGGTTTCTATACAGTTGCCTATTCTAGATATTTCATTTAAGTGAGATTGTACAATATTTGTCCTTTTGTGACTGACTTCTTTCACTCATCATAATGTTTTCAAGGTTTTTCCATGTTGTAGCATGTATCAGGACTTTATGGCTGAGTAATATTCCATTTTTTTAAGAACTACTGAACTGTTTGCCACAGTGACTGTACCTTTTTGGATTTTTTGATCATAGCTAGCCTAGTGGGGATGAAGTGGCACCTCATTGTGGTTTTGATTTGCATCTCCCTGATGACTAAAGATATTGAGCATCTTTTCATATGTTTGTTGGCCATTTGCTAAAGTGATCTTGAATATAAAGTAATCTCCCATTTTCCCAAAAAGAAAACCTAAAAGCCTTTTATTGGCCAACATGACTCTATAAGCCTTTCAAGAATTTAGATGATATAGTCATAAGTCTGTATGTGTGTATTTCTGGTTATATTGCCTCAGAGTACTTTTTGAGTCATCTAACGTGATTTCCTGAACTTTCCTGGTGTTAAAAATGGGGGAATCTGATTCTAGAGGTCTGGGATGGGACCTGGGAATTTTTATTTTTTAACAAATGCCCCCAGATGATATGGAATTTGGAAAGCAGTCAGGGGACATCATCTACTCTTTCATCTGAGTTGTAACTTATTTTTATTTGAATTTTTTATTCTGGAAAGTTTAAAACCTTTATGAAAATATACTCACATACCCATCACTCATTTTCAGTAGTATCAACTCATGGCCAAGCTTGTCTTGTTTTATCTGTATTCCTTCTTTCTTCCTGAATTATTTTGAAGCAAATCCTACATACCATATCATCTTGTCCATAAATATTTCAGTGTGTATCTCTAAGAGAAACAGGGTTTTTTTTTTAAACCATAACTACAATTTCATTATCATACACAAAAAAATCCTTAATAGCATCTAATAGCTAGTCAGTGATTAATTTCCTGTTTTTGTTTTGTGATTGTTTTAGTTTGAAACAGAATCCAGATAAGAGCCACATGACAGCTGGGAGCTCAGCTGCGTTGTAGACTGGTACGCCTACATTTAACCTCTCTAGCAAGGTGGTCTCAGGGTGGTTTGACTTCTTATATGGTAGTTAGCTTCTTCCTCCAGAGTGAACATGCCAAGAAACCAGGCACAGCTACAGGCTGGATCTGACCTAGCTGTGGCAGTTACACAGCGTCATTCTGCTGCATTCTATTGGTTAACATCA
The DNA here is from genome assembly GCA_030035585.1 of Dugong dugon. Taxonomy (NCBI): domain Eukaryota; kingdom Metazoa; phylum Chordata; class Mammalia; order Sirenia; family Dugongidae; genus Dugong; species Dugong dugon. Next base: position 36,504,027 of record CM057481.1, on the reverse strand, counting down.
GTTATGTTGGCCCAGATTCGGGGGTGGGGGGGGTCTTATCCAAGCCTTAAAGCTGCCACTGGTGGCTTTGCATTTTGAATGTATTGGAGACACATTGTCAGTGGTGAGGTGCTGGGCACTGCTTTTCTCTAAAATCCCCAAAAGAAAGTGTGTTCTAGAGAGCAGTTTTTCTCAAGAGGGATCACTTGTAACGGGAGTACAGGTATAACTGTTCTTAGGGATGGCATGAGACATTGGTCACAGGGTCCTTATATGACCATTCATAGCTGTAACCTGCAGTGTAAGCTGGGGTTCGCTTTCTAGACATTGTAAGGAAACCAGGTGACAAGGCGAGCTAATGAGTCAAAGCAAAGCCTTCACTGTGGCCAGAGAAACAAAGCCAGAGTTTCTGTTCTGCTGATGACTGGGGATGGGAGGCCGTCTTCACTGTCAGGCTAACCCATTATATCTTTTTTGTTCTGCAGCAAAAAGAAAGGGAAGTGGTGCTAGAGCACCTCTCTTCAGGAAGTGATTGGTCAGATGTTGATGAGATCTCCACAGTCAGATTCTCTCAGGAGGAGCCGGTCTCACTGCACCTCTCGGGAGTACCAGAGCCTTCTACCTTCACTACTGACTATGTCATGTACCCGCCTCATTTGTACAGTAGTCCTTGGTGTGACTATGCCAGCTATTGGACCAGCAGTCCCAAGCCTTCCAGCTACCCCTCCATGGGCAGCAGCAGCAATGACACATCCCAGGCTGGGAGGAGCAGTCGGACCCTCCTGAGTGATTACTCCCCCAACTCTACAGTGAGCTCCCAGAACACCTCCAGAGACCTGGAGGTGACAGAGGAAGGCAGATCCCAGAATTCGCGTTCATTTCATTTCTCCAGAAGTTTGGAAGATGAAGAGATGAAGGAGAAACGAACATTCCAAGAGGAGACGCCACCGCGTCCCTGTGGAGAATACACATCTAGCTCCTTGCCAAGGAGCCACTGGGAGCCAAGCCTCGAAGAGGGCTTCATTGACACCCATTGCCACTTGGACATGCTCTACTCCAAGTTGTCTTTCAAAGGGACCTTTACCAAGTTCAGAAAAATTTATAGCAGCTCCTTCCCGAAGGAGTTTCAGGGCTGCATCTCTGACTTCTGTGATCCTCGGACACTCACGGATTGCCTGTGGGAGGAGCTGCTGAAAGAGGATCTGGTTTGGGGAGCCTTTGGCTGTCACCCCCATTTTGCACGTTACTACAGTGAGAGTCAAGAAAGAAATCTTTTGCAAGCCTTAAGGCACCCCAAGGCTGTGGCATTTGGGGAGATGGGCTTGGATTACTCTTATAAGTGCACCACACCTGTCCCAGAACAGCACAAGGTAATGAGCTTCTCTTTAGTTTGCTTATAATTTTAATTCCTCTTTTAGTTGTTGAACCCTAACATTAAGGGTTTCTCTGCTTTTGGGACTAAAGAGCATAGAATCACTAAAAATTCAACTGCTCCATCCAGACCATCTAGGTGTCATTTGTCAAATGTTTCACAAGGTATTTCTTATTTAGCAGCTCTGTTATGTAAGAGGCAGGACAGGTACTGTGTGACTTTTGAATGACTAATGATATAAATGTCAAAACATTTACTTTTTTTCCTTCATGGGAAGTGATAAGTTTTGTGTTTTGTTCAATTAAGCAGTATGTTTTCATTCTGGTTTTAAACTTAAATATGCTCATTGATAAAATTTGGAAAACAGAAGAGGGTATAAAGAAGATAATCTCTCATTCCACCATAGAGAACCACTATCACCATTTTAACAAGTTCTCCTTCCAGTGTGTTTTGAGCATGGAGATTTGGCAGGGTAAGAGTAGCTATAGCATTTCAGTGGAAGGTTCTGATTTGGGAAGGAGCAGTGACAACCAATAAGCATACAAGGCTTAATAGTTAATTTAAACAAGAAACAACTTTAGATGTTTCTGTCAGATGAATTAGCAAGGGCCTGTTAACCAGCTGCTGTTGAGTCAGTTCCGACTCATGGTGACCCCATCTGAAACTGTGCTCCATAGAGTTTTCTTGGCCATGACCTTTCAGAAGCAGATCACAAGGTCTTTCTTCAGAGGCACCTCTGAGTGAATCTGACCACCAGCCTTTTGGTTAGTTGTCAAGCGTTTAACCATTTATGCCATCCAGGGACTAAATTCAGAATACGGTGGTGTCTTAGTTATTTAGTGCTGCTGTAACAGAAATATCACAAGTGAATGGCTTCAACAAACAGAAGTTTATTCTCTCACAGTCTAGTAGGTAGAATTCCAAATTCAGGATGCCACCTCCAGGAGAAGACTTTCTCTCTCTGTTGGCTCTGGAGGAAAGTCCTTGCCATCAGTCTTCCCTCGGTCTAGGAGCTTCTCTGCATAGGAACCCTAGGGTCCAAAGGACATGCTGTGCTCCCAGTGCTGCTTTTTTGGTAGTGTGAGGTTCCCCTGTTTTCTCTGCTCACTTCTCTCTTTTGTATGTCAAAAGAGGTTGGTTTAAGATACAACCAGATCTTGTAGATTGAGTCCTGCCTCATTAACATAACTTCCTCATTAACATCATAGAGGTAGGATTTACTACACATAGGATAATCATATCAGATGATAAAATGGTGAACAGTCACACAATACTGGGCATCATGGCCTAGCCAAGTTGACACATATTTTGGGGGGACACAATTCAATCCATACTATGGTTACAGGTTTACAAGTATACATTTTGACATAAGGATCCGTATTCAGACAGGTGACTAGGATTTTATTTGTGTGAATGTTTGCGATTTTCGACTTTATTTAATGAGTTTCTAATGTGAATAGTGTTTCTGTTCAGAATTAGGTCTGTCTTGTACATTGAAACAACCTCTTGCCTGTCCAGACTTCCTTTTCCCTACTAATCTAGGAAGCTTGCAATTTCTGGCTTGAAGTGGTAGTTTATTAGAAGTGAAGAGAAAAATAAACCTAAAGACATAGGAAATAAATAGAATTTTAAGAAAGTAAGACAATTAAATATTTAATATTCTGCTTTCCTGACTGGTTTTTATGGCGCTGGGCAGGTGTGGTATGGAAGGAAGAAGAATAGTGGAGGAAGTCCCCAGAAGTGTGTATTGTTAGGTGACTGGAAAGAGGAAGAAGAGTGTTATATTTATTTGTGTAGCTGATGTTTGTTGAATGTCTACTCTGCTGGAAATGTGCTACGTATGTCACAGTAATCTTTCCATTTATCAAGTTATTATGGTATCAGATCTCTATACACAAGTACATAGGGCATGCACACCAACAAGCTCAGTTTGAAGTTGTAGCATGGAATAGATGATAAATGAGTAAAAAAATCATGCAGGTATCTTTGGCTTGGTGAGATAGGTCTGAAGACTGGAAAATGATGAGAGAGGTATTATGCTATTCAGAGAAAATAAATTGCTGGTTGGGAGAGGGGAGCAGAACTGCATTTAAATGAGAAGAAAAGAAAATATTTCTATAGAAGAACTCTAGAGGCGCCTTAGCTGCATAGAGGAAGTGGATGCCATATTCTTCATGTAAATCTAAAATCTAGCACCAAAACATGATGAAGTGGTGGTGACTAGCAGCTGTGTACTACCTGCATGTCTGCCCTGAGTTGCATTGCCCAAAAGCATAGTGACCGGCAAGTTCTTGATGTGTCCTGTTGAATATTTTATCTTGCAAAGGGAAGAAGGAAAAAAAGTCTGTGGAAGGGCTATATCTGACCAAGTGATAGGGTTCTAGGTCTGGCTCGTTATCAGAGAGAGCTTATTTCTGTTACCTAGTATTTTCCAAAAGGACTTGAAAATAGAAAAAGTAAAAGAATTGGAAAAAAGTCAGTAGTTATCCTGCTACCCAGAGAAAACCACTGTTAACTTTTTTTTCACTTATCTGTGTGTTCACAGAAAAAAAACACCTAAAAATTAGGTCATGAATAGTTTATGTGTAAACTGCACACAGCAGCCAATAGGAAGATCAGAATTCCTTGGTATCTGGGGCTGGAAAGCCAGGAGCATGGACTGTCCTTCCCCACTCCAGCTGGCTGAGCTGTGTCTGTGCTGCCTCTGCCACTAGTTGTGTTTGACTGGAATTAATTATTGAGGTAATGAGCATGCAAGAGATGCCCTGGGCCACCCCCAGGAGAGACTGATTAACTCTGGAATCCCAGGAAATAATAGATCAGTGGGGAACCTGAGCTGGTATAGGCAGAAGAGAGTAATTATGTTGGGTAAATAACTTATCTGTACTTCATTCACTCTTGTTATTTTTCTGCTGGGTTCCTGGTGAGTACACAGGCTCTTGATAGCTCCAATGCATAGCTCAACTTCAAAACCCAGGCAAAACCTCTACCCTCTGCCCTCTACTCCTGGGACACGCCATAGTTCTCATTCTAATTAATTTTTCTTCTATTTTAACATTTTTGAAATTCAGATGTGTTTACAAAGCATTATATGTTTATATTATTGTCTTGAAAAGTTACAAGGTGGGGTATCTTACAAGTAACTGTCTTAGAATAAAGGAAATGTGTGTTGTATGCACATGCTTTTTTTAAAAAAAGCAATTAGGAAATTTTTTTTTAAAGAAGTCATTTGAATATTATTTCTACTTGTGAAAATTTTCCTGTTTCATTAAGTATGTTTTGAAGAATGCTTTTTAACAGCTGTATAATACTCTACCCCAAGGCTATAATAGCTTGTTTAGCTACCCTAAGAAATAGTTTTTAGAGGTAGGAATTAAAAGTTGGAATTGAAATCTCTTGAAACTTCCTGCCTATGTAGGAGTCAAAAGAGGGCAGATGAGCACTTAGCAGATATGTTGGCGAGGTTGGGTGGGAGGGGATGCAGCCATTGTTAGATATTGGAACTAGGGTGGTTGTGAGGATTCAGTGTTGCCATGCACACCTAGTGCTTTGACCACTGCTTGTCTCTAGTACACACTCAGTAAGTATTAGCTATTACTGTTACATTATCTAGTTTATTTATAAAGAGTTGGAGACAGTGGGGTGCCCATTGGACTGGGTGTTCCGGAGTAACTGACTTGTGAAGTGGCACTAACTAGCAAGTGTTGTCACTTTGTTACCTCTCAGGTGTTTGAGAGACAGCTGCAGCTGGCCGTGTCTCTAAAGAAGCCCTTGGTGATCCACTGCCGAGAAGCTGACGAAGATCTGTTGGACATCATGAAAAAATTTGTGCCCTCTGACTACAAGATCCATAGGTTAGAGGCTGGAACTTCAGTGGGCAGATCAAATAAATACTTCCTTCTGTTTAGGACATTAGTTGGAAACACAAAAACCCAACGAGGAGAGCAATGATAATACTGTGTCTTTTTGTAGTATTTTTTCTGAAGAATCATTAACTTGATACTTTATTAAGTTGAACCATATGAAATTTCTAATATTTGACCATTTTTTTACTTAAACAAAATGGCCACTTCATTTGGTTTAAGCTAATACCCTGAATCACCAATGTGCAAAAGGGTGCTTTAGTGGCCCCCAACCTGGGTGAAAGGCTGAAATGGAGTCTCAGTTCTCAGAAATGAGGGCTGCTGATCTCGGAGTGGTTGCTATGGGGTCCAGTAGCTTAGCACACAGAGAACATTCCAGAGCACCTGAAGAGCTGTTTTCTTTCCTTTTTTGAATTTGAAAGCTCATTTTCCCTCCAGCTAGCATTAAAGTCCAGGCCGTGTTTTATCTGCAGGGCATCTAAGGGTTCTTATGTTCAGTATGTGGGCTCCTACCATGTGCGTGCACTAGGCATTGGCTTGGCTCAGGGGACACGCTAGAGGGACTGTGGGGCTGTGGTTTCAGCGTAGAGTATGGGACTGAGGTGTGCATGAGGTTCTGTGGAAGCCAGAGGAAGGGTTGTTTCACTGAGCCTGGCTGGGGAAAGGGTCAGAGGGTTAACTGACAAAACAGAGAGTCTAGAACCCAGACCAGGTCTTGACAGGTGGCACAAGTGGGAAGGGCTGTCAGGCCTCCGTGCCACTGCATTTGGGTGTCTAGGCAGAGAGTGTGCAGCCCTGGCCTTTGACTGTGGTGGCACAGTGCCAAGATGAGGCACAGGCACTCTATCCTTCTGAGGCTTTTCCACTGCTTTATTTTGGGCTGACTTTAAAGGGAGTCTAATGGGTAGCACGAGGTGGTGTGGCTGGAGGAAGCCCTGAATCTTCAGATTAAGTTAACAATACGTATTGTACCACGAACATGAATGAGCAGGTATCAAGAGAAGAAAATTCACCTGTAGTCGCACTCCCCAACATATATTTTTTGCTTCTTTCAAGTTCATTTGACTACAGGGACATAAGTTTTACATACTGTGGTTGTAATTTTAGAGGGGGCACAGTTTTTAATTCTGCCTTTCTTTTAATGTTATAAGCATGCCCTACCCCATGTTGTTTCTCTGTGTTCTTCATGGTGACTGCATCATATTCTACAATATAATATGTTAATTGGTGAGTGTCATCACCCAGCGTCATAGTGGGTGTTATTCTGTGGCAGCCATTGCGTCTCTGTGTTTATTGTGGAGTCCTTCCCTTGGATGCAGTCTTTTCTATTTCTGGGAATTTATCCAAAGAAAATAATTTCAAAGGTTAATCTGTCTAGAGGGAGTTGGAGGGTGCTGCAGAGGGAGCCCTGATCTGGAATTCTCTTCCCTCAGGCATTGCTTCACTGGCAGCTACCCGGTCATCGAGCCCCTGTTGAAGTACTTTCCCAACATGTCTGTGGGCTTCACGGCAGTCCTGACTTACTCTTCTGCCTGGGAGGCCCGGGAGGCTCTGAGACAGATCCCGCTGGAGAGAATCATCGTGGAAACTGATGCTCCCTACTTCCTCCCTCGTCAGGTAGGGGAGTCTTCAGGCTGAGTTGGTGCACTGAGGAGAGAGGGTGGGGAGGTGGGCGGGCACCTTCACAAGGCTGGCCGGGCCAGAGCCCCAGTGACATCCAGAGCCCACCCTCGGCCATGTAGATGTCTCCTTGTTGTTGCTCTGCAGAACCACAAGTCTAGGGGGACGAGAAGCTGAAGGGTAACCACTCTCTTCCAGGCAGTGCAAAGCCCTACCCTGTAGAGGGTAGTCCAAGGAAGCGTGGGACCCTGCTCACCCAGAGCCCCCCATGACTAGGACTCTCCCTGTACCTGCAGGTAAAGGGGTCTCTACAGGGCAGTCCCAAAGAGGTCCTTGCTGGGGAAGGGACAGGGAGGGAATTCTGTGTCATAGTTGTGCACAGAAGACACAGTGATGTTGTGAATGCTTGATGTCTTCCAGGTTCCGAAAAGCCTTTGCCAGTATGCCCACCCGGGCCTGGCCTTGCACACCATTCGAGAGATTGCCAGGGTCAAAGACCAGCCGCTATCCCACACCTTGGCCACCTTGCGTGAGAACACCAGTCGCCTCTACAATCTTTAAAGAGAGAGGGTGCTGCAGTCAGGAGTCTCTCAGAAAAGGTCATAACATTCACATTATCTGTTTTTTAAAAATCAGGACGAAAATGTCTTTTGCTGCGTTTTCTTAATATAGAGAATGTAAACATAGGATGAGCATTAAGCATGCTTTGTCTTGCATGAACTTGGTTTGGAACCTTCTTCCTTTTCTCTTCCAAACTCTCCAGGGAGACCAGCGGCCTGACAGAACACAGGCTGGGTTTGAACTCTGCCTTGTGTCCAGGTCAAGGATGTGTTTGGAGAGCCCATTGGAACGGAGAAAACCAGGACAGGACGTTTTCCTCAAAACCTCTTCATAAGGCTTCTGCTTCTGGCTGGTGGGGTGGGTGAGGGATAAGGGAACTGCCATTGATGTCATCAGGGTTTTGCCTCCTAGCGAAAATGCTCCAGGGTAGTCAGTGAAGAAGAAAGAGTCCAGTACAAATATACAACAAGTTTGCCAATCTAAATCCCTGTTCTTTGCAACCTGTGTGTTTGAGCAGTCTGTGAATAAAGTCACCCTCCTACTCATCCAAGCACATGTGGGTGTGTAACTCGATTCCTGGCTCTCAAGTCTCAAAATGAACTCCCAAGTGGGATAATCTCTTGGGGGAAATTCACTGGATACCTGTCTTTAGAGGTTTATATTTTTGCAGCCAGTGAAATCATCTCCCTTCCTTCCCTAGTAACTCCTTGATGTCATTGTTCTGGTGTCAACTCCAGCATAGCAGAAGGACTTGGCTGCTGGTCTCAGTGGTTTCACTGCCCACATTCTGGAGGTGGGGAGAGGGGGTGCTCATTGCTGTGTCCTGGCCAATGGAGATCCAGAACAGATTGGGGGACTGAAAGAAGAGGACCCCAAAGGAGGTATTCCCTACTTAAGCTCCCAAGGCTGCTATTTGGGTATGTTAAAGTCATAAGTGTTCAGTTTGCAGCAAAAGCTACCTGCTAGTCGTGTGTCAGAGGTCCCAGCCTCTCTCTGTTCCTTTTTTGCCCCCTTCTGGAACACTGGACCAAAAATACTCCTGTTTCATCCCATGTAACAGCCCCTCATGTGTCCCACCCAGGTTGAGAGGTCAGTCAGTTTAATTCTTCAAAGCTATGCTGGGGCAACGCAGCCACATCGTATTGCTTATGTAGAACAAGCAGGCCCAGTGTCTCTAAACATCTCAGTCCCCCTCTGGCCTCTCTTGGTTGTCCCCCTCACCTTTGCCTACTCTTTGTCCTGTCTTTCTCTAAGCGTTAGATTTGAGAGCCTCTCCTTCGACTTCTGAGCAACCGTGTCATCTCAAGTTCTGAGTCATGCCCTGCTCCCTGCTGGTGCCTTTTAAAGGTGTATTCATTACAGACCCTAGAAGGTGTAATGGTTAAGGGTGAGGACTCCACACTTTGTCCAGAAGGATCCTTCACCGTAATCCCCTGCAGTGAGACACACAGGCTAACCTGGCTCCCTTGTTTGTTTCTTAGAGGCCAGTAACCCACATAGTAAAATCTGTCATTTACAGTGGATTCCTCCAGGTGTCCTTGAAAGGTACATTCAAGTCTTGTGAGCTAAAATGGGGGAATCCCTGGGTGGCACAAATGGTTAAGGACTTGAGTACTAGCCTTTTTACAACTAGTCTGTTGGAATGTTAGTGATTCAGACTTACCCAGCGGGGCCTCAGGAAACAGGCCTGGCTGGTGATCTGCTTCTGAAAAGGTTACAGCCTTGAAAACCCTGTGGAGCAGTTATTCTGCACATGTGGGGTTGCCATGAGTTGGAATCAACTCGATGGCAACCATCAGCAACAAGCTAAAATGGAACAGATGTATTATTTCATATCTGGTTATTTCCATCCTGTCCCTGGAACAAAACCCTGGCCTGGGAGTTAGGCCTTGATCACTGTCAATCTTCCACAGATCAGCTGTACTGTTACCTTGTCTGCACCTCAAATTTGCCAGTGTGGGCAGTCAGGTGGGCTTTGTTCTCCTGCTTGGGAGATTAGCAGATTGCTTACTATTTCAAAGTGCAGCATTGTCACCCAGGTCAACTGTAGCATATTCATCTTCTCCACAGCAAACCGTATAGGACAGTACTGCCTGTCCCTGAAACCAACTTGTCCTGGGTTAGAGGATTAAAAGTGATGACTAAGTGGATGTCTCCGATCCTGTGCAGCCCTCTTTCCAAGGGTGGTCATTCATGTGCTGTTGCACAGTGTGACATGACCCGTGTGGTGTGAAGGCTCCTTGGCATTGTTTTTATTCCATTTTTGGGTGGCTGATTTGATTGTTCTTGCTGTGCTGCTGGAATGCCTCTGTATTTTCCACCTGTTTTTAGCCATCTTCTGTCCGTGTGTGTTTAGATTTTTCTGTGTGATCCAGTGGTTTAGTCCAGTTTTTGGCCAGGTTTGTAACCTGACAATCCAAATGTCTAGAGACATTCTCAAGTATACATGTGTCTCTCTAAAACTAAACTGTGTGTTTAAGAATACATAGCACTATCTTAAAAATTCTACTGCATTTGAGCATTAACTCTTATTTTACTGCCTGGGAACTTGGATGCACTGCTTTTTCTCAGCCTTTGTAAAGTGCATAGATACCTTCTTTTTTTCCCAGAGCAATGCAGTAGGAGGAAGAAAAGTCAAGTGTGTGGGGGTGTTGATGAATCAGTTGTACTGTGGGCTCTGGACAGTGAACTCTCCTGATCCCTCCTGGGTAAACTCTGGAGGGAAGTCCCTCTCATTACTTGTGGTCCTTCCTCAATTTTGTGCTAAGTTACTCTTGAAAACAAGTGCACAAGCTGAGAAGTAGACCTACGTGTAAAAAGGAGGGCTCTGTTCCAAAAATGTAAAGCAAATGACAAATCCCTGATGATGCCTTCTCTGTTAGACACAATCACTGATTATGTATTTCCTGCGTATTCCGTAATTTTGTTTCATTTCCTTCCCAGTTGAACACATCATTGACTCCATGGTAGTCTGTTTGTGGCTAAAGATGTGCTCTGCTTGACTTTTCTGGTGTTTCCATCTTTCTCTCTCTATTAAGTTTGGGGCTGATGCTAATTATTTATTGTCAGCGCTTTCATTTTTGCATGACTCGTTTTTATAAAATAAGGAGAAATGGCCACTGAAATACACAGTGATTGAATAAGCAAACTGTCAAATGAAGATGGCAGCCGGACTGCTGATTAATGGCCAGGCCCACCCACGATCACTGTTACATGCTCATTTGTTAGTGATGTTTGAAAGTGGGTTCAGACCCAGGAAGACTCTGTTTACGTGCTGTCATTGGAGAATTTCTGAGCACGCACCTATAAGTATATAATAAGTTACATATTTGTACTCCTGTACTAATGCAGTAGGTACATTATACAACCCAATATAGAAGTTTCTTCAAAAGGAGAATTTTTTTCTGCAGGCAAATACCTTGCTCATTCTTGGGGTACATACACCCTACTTCAGAGACCCTTAAGTTATTAGGGTAATTTAATAGTGCACAAGAGTGCAGATTTAAGAAAGCTGACATAGGAACAGTATGGTTGAAATGCTACATTTTCTCAAGTTTGTCCCGTTTCCTTTGATAGTCTGTTTCTGCCAGATGTTGAGTTGTGACTGCCTTCCCCTCCCCCAGCTGACCCAATATATTATGAAGGAAATGGAAAAACAGAAACAAGAAGTCCCTAGGCAGTAGGACAAGGGAGTAACATTGATTGAGAGGCAGGAGAATATAGTGGAAAAGCATGGACTTAATACTACTGCCGTGGATATGAATCTGCCAAGTATTTGCTATAGGACCTTGGGAAGTTAGTTTCTCTGAACTTCCCTCTTTTCCCTCCTAAGTAGGCTTGTGAAAATTAACCGAAGTTACGTTCATCTATATTAAGTGTTTAGAGCAGTGCTTGATGCACAGCAGGAAGGTAGTAAGTGATGGCTGTTATAGTCATTGAATGCCAGGCCCTGTGCCAGGTGTCCCCATGTGAAATATCTTGTTCAGTCTTGACAATAACCCAGTGAGGTTTGGGTGTTTTCTTTGTGAGGAGATCAAGAAATGCAATTATCTTGGTCTGAACCATACAGCTGGTATTCAAATTCAAATGTTAATGTGCATTTTTAATAACTTGGGGATCTGGTCTAGTAGGGCTGGGATGGGGCTCGAGGTTCCACATTTCAAAGAAGTTTCCAGATGATGGCGATGTTCTGTAGACTGTAAGCAGTTCATAGGTCAGGGATGGCAGTTGGGTGTGAATGAGCCTAGAGGGTTAGTGCCTGTAGGGCTGTGCCGTGAGTGCCAGGTGGTCATAATCTTATTTAAGACACTTGGCCCCCTACAGCCCTCTGGTAATAGGGGTTTTTCCAGAGTGTGGATGTTACACAAACTCTGTCTCTGCAAAGGGGTTTCCTACATATTTCTGATATGTTCATTTGTCTGAACTGGCAAGTTGGCAGTGCTTATCCTTGTGGCTTCCTTGTTTGTCTTTTCCTCTCCTTAGTGATGTACCCCCATGCTTCATCACCAGCACTCAGACATGGATTAGTTCACAATAAGGTGTAAATGATATGGGACATTCCTCTTGGGAGAACTGGTGTCTAACTGAAATTGAGTTGTGGAACTTAAGGATCAGGCCCATCTCAGCTGTGGTGTGGAGTTGGGGGAAACGTTCTGGGATACCTACCTGGTACCTCTGAAGTAACCAAGGCAATGGCCAGCCTTGCCCACATCAGGAGGGTTTCTGCTTTAGGAGGCCTTTTCAGTGGTGGATAAGGTAGAAGGAGAAATGTAATTATTTCAACCCTATCTAGCACTGGCTAATAACTGTTGTTATGTGCCCCGCTTAGGTATAACTTCAGATTCCTTCTTCGGCATTCCCACCATCCTGTTTTTAACCATCCCATTGACTAGTCTTGAATGGACTTTAGCTCTGATGATGTCACCTGAAGTTTCTCTGTCCACACAGTCCTTGCTGATTGTTCATGAGCTCTAAATAACAACTTTGTTGCTGTTGGGAAGTGCTGATATTTAAAGGAACTGTCTTTTCTTTCCCTTTTCCTTCTTCCTTCTCCCTCCCTCCCTATTTTTTCTTCCCTTTTCCCTTCCTTCTGTTATATATTCCCACAATAGTTTATCTGCTGATATGTGTTGGTTTAATTTGGTTTTCTAAGCATGCACACCTGCCTTGCTATGTGTCCATTTTTTCTCTTCCCATTTATCATAGACCAAGAATTTTTCTTTTTTTTTAAGATTAATTTTTTTCTATGAAATGTGAAATTTCCACTTTGGTGAAATAAATTCCCATTTTGAACATTCAGCATACAGTTTGAATATTTATTTACCTGCTAAGCTAGTACAGGGGTTTGTTGCAAAAGCAACCTAACAGCAAGATGAGAGCCGCTAAGATTGGGAGGAAAATGAAGAGGTGGGGTCAGTCTTGTGGATGATCACTTGTCAGCCGGGGCCTCTGAAAAGAAAGAGGTCAAGTCAAAATTCTCTCATCCTGCCAGTGGCCCCCAAAGATGGTTTTTCTTCCACAACGACAGTGTTGGAGGTGATGTGTTGTAATGGGGGGTTGGGGTGGGGGCATTGGCCTTGGAGTTGGAAGATACCAGGGATTTGAGTTTGTACTGTGACTGGGCAAGGCAGCTAATAGCTCTGAGTTGGTTTCCTTATCTGCCTAGCTCATGTGGGCGGTATGATGGTGGTCAAGGCCATGTTGGTGAGGAAGTGCTTTGCATATTGTAGAATGCACTTCCAGAGTTAGGTGTTTCTGCCTCTTGAATCAGGAAGAAGTTGAGTGGTTTCTTTGGGCAAAAGGAGATTCAGAACAAAACAGACCTTTGCTTGGCTGCGGAGCCTTCTCTGAATGTGGTTGGCTCTAATTCCTCTTTTTGTGAAAGTTACGCAGTAAAGATACTCTCACACCAAATACCTTCTCCTCTCACAGTGGGTGTTAGCTCCATTTTACAGTTAAGGAAATTGGGGTTCAAGTGGGGCCCCAAAGTTAGTTGATGTACTAGTTCTTGGAACACAGTGCCCTTTGAATATGGAGACTCTGTGCTTAGCCTTCTCCTGAGGAAAAAAAAAAAACCCAAAAACAAAACCACTTGCCGTCAAGTCAGTTCCAACTCTTAGTGACCCTATAGGACAAAGTAGAACTGCCTCATATGGTTTCCGAGGAGTGCGTGGTGGATTCGGACTGCTGACCTTATGGTTATAGCCGTAGCTCTTAACTGCTACACCACCAGGGTTTCCCTGAGCCACTCACAAATGACCAGTCCAACCCCCTCCTCCTGCAGTCATTGGGAAAGAGGAAATTGAAGCTCTGTTTGTGAGGCAGAGGTGGGGGAAGAACACTGCAATAGGCTCACATTTGGGACGCCACAGAAACTCTGAATTGGCCTCACCCAGGCAAGGGCTTACCTTTGGCCTCTTCCCAAAGGATGTCCTGAAGGAACTTCCCCAGGGCCCGGCCGTGCTGCTGGTACTGAGCCCCTGACAACTTGATCCCAACGTCAAAGGGGGCATTGAACTAGGAGGTGGGGCAAGGAGAATGCAGTAGGCGTCAGAGCTCACAGAGCCTACCCCTGCCCCCAAAATACACCACTATCCCAAAGGAGGCTCTGGACTCCTAGGCTTTCACTCATGAGGGTAGAGGGGGAATGGCCTTTGGTCCCTGGCAGGTACCATGGAGGGATATCCCTGCCTTCTTAGGCCCAGGTCTCACCTCCTCTCTCACACTCTTTAGGACACTTACTTTATAGTCTCCTTCCGTCTATCTTATTGTCAGCCTCTAAGGAGGTTACTACTAAAAGTTGTGGGGCTTCCCTAGATCAACCCCCCTTCCCACCTTGCAATTCTGGAAGACAGAAGGTTGACTCGCCAATGGTGGAATTTTAGGCTCTGGCAGGGAGATTTGGGGGCGGGTGGGGAGGGGGACGGTGGTCATTGGGTCTACTCAATGTATATTGCACTAGCCTGCATGATGGTCGCTACCCCTTCCTCTTCCCTTTCCCGTCTCCTTTCTCCTTTATTTTTCCTCTTCTCTTTCTCCTTTCCCAGATGTTCTTCCTCTCATATATGCAGGCCTTTCTCCTGTCTGTGAGCAGACAGGAAGCTGACATTTGCCTAGAAAGGTGCTCTAATCCAACTCCTTTTTGTGCCTGTGTTTCTTCCCTTCTGTAGGGACAATATCCCATTTTTCCTATTTTCTAGACATTCAGGGAGATGACTGGGTAAATGGAAAAGAGCTCTATTTGCAGTCACATCACAAATTTTCTCCTTTTCATGAGTAGCTAGCTCAGTACCTGACACATGCTGGCCACTGAGATGTTTGAATCAATCAAAGAAGGAGTCTTTGTGCTGGAAGGGAGCCCTAGGTCATCTGCTTTGTCTGTCCCCTACCCTCAAGGTAGGGGGTCTTAGCCCCATTTTCAGATAAAGTTGCAGAGGCCCAGAGAGGTTAAATGTCTTGCTCAAGGCCACAGAGGGAGTTAGTGGCCAAGGACTAGAATGCAGGGCTCAAATCCACCCAGCCCTGAAGCCCCTCATCATCCATTGCTGTTAACGAAGCCCAGTGTGGAGCCCTGACTCTGTGCCAAGCCTGTGCTAAGCATGCAGCGCCATTGTTGTACTGAACTCTCAGCACCCCCTTATGAAGCAGTTACTGGTACTATTCGTACATTACAGTTGAGGAAACAGGCTCAGAGAAGTTATTCAAACAGCAAATAGCTATTTGGCTGCTCCCTTTTGAAAACGTACTACACCCTGACCCCAACCCCCTAGTTCCTGCATGGTGCAAATGGTGCTGCTAACCGGAAGGTTGAAAGTTCAAGTCCACTCAGAGGTGCCTCGAAAAAAGGCCTGGTGATCTACTTCTGAAAGATCAGCCATTGAAAACCCTATAGAGCAGCTCTACTCTGACACACATGGGGTCTCTATGAATTGGAGTCCACTTGACAGCAACTGTCCCCACCACCACACATGCACTTATCTTGTCTGTGAACATGGGGTGGATGAGGAATGATATGATTGATTTTTTGTTCCCCCTCTTCAGTAAATATTCCTTTTTCTTCGTCTACCCCATGGTCAGATCACCTGAACAGATTTCTTCGGAACCACCATGAACTCTGATCTGGGAAACTGGGTTGGTCCAGCTTCAGTAGGGGCAGTTGGGTGGCATGGAGATTGTTGGTCGGGAGGTCTGCTTCATGTGACTTGAGAAACCTCCTTCCCTCGTGCCCTCAGTGTCCCATCTTTTTTGGGGGAGGGGGGAGTGGGAAGGACTTGGTCCCAAAGTCTTCTAGCTCAGAAACTCGATTTTAGGAAAACTGTCGGGGGTGGGGAGGAGGAGGGAGAACCGGAAGGGTTGAATTCTGGCACGGGAGGGGCTTTGGTAGCCGAGCACAGGCCAAGCTCTGATGTTGCAGCCCCCACACCTCCCAGACACTTCAGACTTCTGGTTCTAGTCCTGCCAATGTGGACTGTTTCTCCTAAGGCCAGCTTTCACGGAAACTGGAAACTTCAAGTAATCCCAGCACTGCCTTGAGTCACCAGCCACCAAAACCTCTTCCCCATCTGAGCTAACTGTGAGCCACTCTGTCGGGGTGACTGCCAGCCTGGCTGAAGCTGGCATTCTCACCTGGAAAGCTTCTGGGTTTTAGCTTAGGGATTTTTTGACCATTCAAATGCGGACCTAGTGGGTTGAGGTCTCACTCTTTGTGAGGAGAAAGGGTCTGAGAACGTCTCTAGATTCTGGCAAGGATCAGAGAGCAGGGCCGTGGGGACCTTGCGGTGGGTGCATATCCTTGATGGGAGAAGAGGGCAGTGAGTAGGTAGAGGGAGCTCAAAGTGGGGCATGCTTCAGCATTTTCCCAGGCCACTGTGCACCCTCTGTTCTCCAGGCCAGTGAGGAGGAAGAGTGGTCTTGGGGGCTGGAGTTGGCCCTGACTGAGTCCCATCTTGGCCACTCACTAGCTGTTGTACTTCAGGCAAGTAAGCCCCTTCTCTGAGCTCCAGTCCTTGTCTATGAACGGGGATAATAATATCAGCCCTACTTGCCTCACAGCTATTGTCAAGATTAAATGATATATAAATAATATGGGTAAACAGTTTGTAAATTAAATGACTCTACATAGGCACAGCAGTATAATAATTGCCATTACTAAGTACTACCTCAGGGAAATTCCAGTTTTGCCACAAAGAGGTGTCATCACCTAAATGCTTGTAAAGAAACATTCCCTGAACCACATCCAACCTTTCAGGAAGGTTACATAGACAACCTCTAAAATCCTTTTACTCCCCCCATCTCCCAGTCCTTGAGCCATTTCTAAACTTTTCCCTTGCTCCACATAAGGTTTGTCAGAGCAAAAATAAACCCTAGAGAAGACTGGATTTGCCCCCTCCTCGTCTACAGGTGAGGTTCAGTGAGTGCTGGCAACCAGCTCACCTGCCCAGGGTTCTGTCTCAAACCACTCCACCCCCAAGTTAAGGCCTTAGATCCCACTGATTAAAACAAAGTTTTTCGGGGTGGGGGTGGGGGGAGAAACATCTTTAGTCTGTGACCAGCTGTTAGTTCCTTGCATGTCCATCTCTTGAACCATATTTGCTGTCTGCCCTGGAGTCTGCCAAACTCCCTCTCTTCTCTGCCTGAGGATCCTTGAACATCCCCATTCCCTTACGGCAAAGTTACTTCTAGTACATTCCCATTGTGTGATAGCAGAGTTACTTGTATACATTTTGTCTCTTAATGGACAAAGACCGCATAGAGCCCAGTGCAGAGCTGAATTAAATTTTAGTGCTATTATTTTCTATTCTTGAGTAGCTTTTAAATGGGTCCCTGTTTACAGCCATTTCTCCCTGCCTTCTCCTTCCACACACATACCCCACCCCCACCCCCGCCACAAAAGCACAAAACTGCAGAGGTACTGACCCGGATTTCCAGCTCATCCTCTGTTCCTTCTGCCTGACTTCCATCTTCTGGGTGGAGCCAGCCTTCTGTGGCTCGGGGCTGCAGTTTGGCAGGTGCTTTCTTGGACTCCTTTCTCTGCTAGAAAGAGATGTTCTACTTAGGGCCCTAATAAGCCCCCATAGCCTTCCGTAAGCAGAGTGATGGGCCTAGGGTCAGACCCAGAGCTCTCCTTTGTGCTCTGGGAGAAAGCTAAAGCCCAGAGAGGTTGAGCCACTGCCCCAGGTCACACAGCTGGTTGCTAAGTGGCAGGGCTGGAACAAGATACTATTTTGTGGGGAGAGGAGGGGAGAGGGTTTCTTACCTGGACTTTCTGGTGTTTGGGGCTCAGGAAGCTGGATCCTGCCATGGCCAAGTCTACCCAGAGCACACTGAGGAGCAGCAGGCTGCAGATAGTCCCCGTGGAGAGCATGGCCTCAGCTAGGTGGGGGACAGAGGGACCTGGGGAGAGACGGACTCCAGGCAGCACACCCTCTGCTTACCCCATGCACCTCAGAATTCATTCAGGTAGGAGCCCAGCAGACTGCGAGGGGACTTTACGACCTGGAACTACTGAGTAGAAAGCACTCCCCACCCTGAGAAAAGGCTTCCTCTCCCCACCTTCCCAGGGTAGGAGAGAATCGAAGGGTATGTGTTCTATCTTTCCCAAGCCTGTTGGCGGCAGAATGTTTGGCAGTGGGAATTGACAAGGTCACCTCAGTGTTGTTTGTCCCAGGTCCTGAGAACTTGTGCCAACTGAAGCTGAACCAGCAAGGTTGCTGGGGGACATAGCAGGGAATGGGGTGCAAGGGGTGGGGAGGTTGAGGTTATTCCTAAACTAAGCTTTGTCTCTGAGCAGCCAGACTGACCCAAGTTGTCCAAATTCCTCTTTGTTTAGATGGACCTCCTGAGGCTCAGAGAAGTTGAACCAATGACCAGCAGTCGCAAAGTAATTTAAACCCGTAAACCAGGGCTTCCAACCTGTTTGGTCCAGTTCTACCCTGCTGAGAATTTGCATTTCTCACATGTTATCCATAAGAATCGCTTGGGGAGGTTAGAAGCCCTGCTGTAAATAAACACCAAGAGCCAGAGAGAACTTACCTGGGGTTCCTGGCAGAGGTGGTGCCTGGTAACGGTGTGTTCCTTATATAGGAAGCCCAGTGTTTGTGCTAAACAAGCAGCCCCATCTCAGCCGTCTGTGGGGGCTGATTTACATTCCTTGGGAACTACAAATGCTCACATACTCTGGATAGAAATCAACAATGGAGGTCAAAATGCCCTGAGAGATTGCTGGGTTGCCTTGGGGTGGCGAGTCTGCCCTAGCTGTCACTGGAAAACAGGGTAGGGAGGGCCACCAGGGCTGGCTTAGATGGGAAGGAGGAGAGTATGGCTCTGGGGTCTGGTCCTGGTTTTGCTGCTGAGTGGCCTTCGCTAAGACTTTTGCCTTTCTGGAACTCCCTTTTTCTCTTGGTAAAATGAGGTTACAGCCATTAAGAGATCTCCCAAGACTTAAAGACAGCACACACTACAGGGAAAGTCAGCACAACTGGACTAAACCAAAGCTAAGAAGTTTCCTGAACACAGTCAAACACTTTGAGGGACAGAATAGCAGGGGTAGGGGTCTGGGGACCATGCTTTCAGGAGACATCTAGGTCAATTGTCGTAACAAAGCTTATTAAGAAAATGTTCTGCATCCTACTTTGGTGAGTGGCATCTGGGGTCTTAAAAGCTTGCAAGCAGCCATCTAAGACGCATCAGTTGGTCCCAATCACCTGGAGTAAAGGAGAATGAAGAACACCAAAGACACAAGGAAAGTATTAGCCCTAGCGACAGAAAGGGTCACATAAACCAGAGACTTCATCAGCCTGAGATCGGAAGAACTAGATGGTGCCCAGCTACCACCAATGACTGCCCTGACAGGGAACACAACAGAGAGTCCCTCATGGAGCAGGAGAAAGGTGGGGTACAGAACTCAAATTCTAGTAAGAAGACCAGACTTAACGGTCTGACTGAGACTGGAGGAGCCTCGGAAAGCATGGCCCCTGGATTCTCTATCAGCCCAGAACTAAAACAATTTCCGAGGCCAACTCTTCAGACAGGGATTGAACTGGACTGTGGGACATAAAGTGATACTCGTGAGGAGAGTGCCTCTTAGCTCAAGCAGATACAAGAGACTAAATGGGCAGCTTCTGTCCAGAGGTGAGATGGGAAGGTAGAGAGGGTTAGGAGCTGGTTGAATGGACATGGGGAATCAGGGGTGGAAAGGAGGAGTGTGCTGTCACAGTATGGGGAGAGCAATTAGGGTCACATAACAATGTATGTATAAATAATTTGTATGGGGAAAAAAAAAAAAAAAAGATCTCCAAGACATTTTTAGTCCCAACACTCCTTAATTCTATGTCGGCCACCGCTGGTCTAGCTTCCACAGACCTCTTGAGCACCTACTCTGAGCCAGGTGCTTGTGCCAAGTGCTTGCATGCTCATGTAATTTTCACATCACCCCAGTGAGGCGAGATGAGAAACAGTGCTGGAGGAGTGGGGGCACATGCTCTTAACCATGCTGTGCCAGGTTTGGGATACTCCCAAACAGTGGCTAAGCTCCAGTCATTTCTTCTGGGTGGCGCCTGATGACTCTATTCTTGACTTTAACATGCCAGCTTGCCTCACCTTCCCCAGCCAGGTTTTCGCCCCTGTTTAACGGGTGCCTGTTCTGAGAGGGAAACAGGTCTGGCCTGGCATTGTTCCCCATTAATTAACTGGCTTTAGGCAAGTCACTAACAATCCTTGCTTTACAGAATTGCTTTGAGGATTAATTGAGGTGATGGGCATGAAAGCCCTTTATAACCCATAGAGTGCCATGCAGATGACAACTATCTTTTTACCAGGTCTGCAGGGCTGGCAAGCATGTGCTGCTCCAGGTTACTACAGATGAAAAGTTAATTAGCATTATGGGGGAACTACTTATCTGGCGGGAGTGCCTTATCTAATTGGATGCCCAGACCGTGGCTCCCAAGGGCCACAGGAGTTGACTCCACAGAAGTTCTGGGAGTTCAGAGGAGGACCACACTTCAGGCAGGGGCTTGGGGCAGGGGATGTTAGGAAAGGCTTCTTGAAGGAGGCATATGGTGGCATTGGAGCAGGGCTTTGAAGGGAAGGCATTGCTGCGAACAGAGTGGCATGAGCAAAGGTGAAGAGGAGGCCTGGAGGTAGTGTGTTTGGGGCACCTATGAGGAGGCCGGGTGGCTTGAGAGGAGTGGGAACAGGGGTGTTGTAGCAGTGGGCTAGAGGGTTGTTTACAGTCAGGTTATGGATAGCCTTGCAAGCTGCCAGCCCATGGAGTTGTTCTTTATTTACAGGAGGGAGGCCACTGCCAATTCTCCAGCAGAGGAGTGACACGGACATAGACTAATGAAAGAATTCAAACAGAACTTAACGACCTGGGAGGCTGAGCTAACTCTTTGTTTCACTGCAACAAAAACTAATCCCAAAAGGGCCCCACTTTTTCCAAACCCATACAGCCCATCAGTGGCAATGCCAGGTTTCCTGACTCTTAGTACAGTGATCTCTGATAGACCACACTGCGTCCACAAAAAACACTGTGCTCTAGGAAAACCAATCTGCCCTAAGCAGGAAGGAGTTGGAGCAGGGGAATCAGTTAGGAGGATATTGAGGCAGTAGAAGAGCTGATGGCCAAATGACCACCCTGACTTGAAGATCGACTTCAGGGTAGATCGGACTCTTGTCAAAATTCTAGGAACAGTGGAGGCATAGGCTGTGCTGGACTGAGCCCTTAAGTACAATGTGGGGGACTAAGTACCTTCTTCAACAAAAACAGCTCATCCACCAGCCCGTTGCGATGGCTAAACTCCCACCTTTAGTCCCATCAGAGTGTAAGCACGTCACCAGGAGGCCTTTATAGCCCTTGTTGGCCACCTGAGCTTGGACCTCTTTCAGCCCCGGAACCCAGAGGGGCAAAAGGTGGAAAAGTGTGGAGAGAAATCTGGAGTGCCAGAGAAGAGTTGCAGCTTTTTCACAGTTCCATTGCATCCCCAACCTCCTTGCAAAAAAACAAAAAAAAACCCCAAAAAAACACAACAACCCAGCTATGGTGACCAGGCACCTACCACGACATGAAGCCTCTGCTTATCCCTGACCCGGGAGGGCCCAGGAGGCAGGAGCTACCAGTGTTGATCTTAGATAACACCTCCAGCAAGTAAATACTCACTGCTCACTGTTATCTTTGGGGAACAGAAAGATGGCCTACAAGTTGGAAACCACCCTAACCACATACCATGGAGTCTAGGCTGGTTGAGAGAGGAAGGAAGGTCTGATGGGTGAACAAACCACCGAGGTAGGAAGAAGAAGCAGAAGGCACCCAGCCCTCCCTGCCTTGTAAGACACACAGAAAGCACCTCACTGCCCACTCCAGTGGTAGAAGTGGGGGTGGACATGGGTTAGGAAAGGACTGGAGTATGGCTTATTTGCCCATCCATTGCTTTCAAGCCTACATAATAACCAAGGCCAGTTTGGAACTCCCTGAGGGTGGGGATGCACGGGCTGTTCTGTCACCTTCTCAGAATTGAGTAGATGCTTAGTGAGCAAGTTTCTTCTTGATTGCTTGTTGGTTGGGTGACTTCCTTCCACCGCTGGTCGCTGAAGGGCCTGCCTTACTGAATGGATAAGAATAAGTCATCATTACTTAATCAATTGCTTATATGTAAAGTGTGTCTGAGAACAACTTACTATCTTTAGTGGTTATACACCTTCCACTGTCATTTCATTTGTACTGGTAATTAGTTGGTTTAGCAGGCATTTTCTCCCATCAGTTTGGCTAAACCTCTGTTTGAATGAGGCAGATTCTGGGGTTATAGAAAGAGGTTTTATTCCTTGAGGAAGAGCTTTTCCGTGGAATTTCTTTTTTCTCCTGGTTCTGGCTTCCAACACTTGTAGACCAGCATTGTCCAACAGAAAAATAATGCTAGCCACAAATAAGAGCTGCATTGTAGTTTTAGGTTTTCTAGTGGCCACATTAAAGAAGCAAAAAGAAACAGATGAAATCAATTTTAATAATATATTAATTGAGCCTGACATATCCACAATATTATCAGTCCAATATATAATCAGTATAAAAGTCATTAATGGAATATTTGACATTCTTTTTTTTTCATACTAAATCCTCAAAATCCAGGGTGTATTCAACTCTTACAGCACATATCAGTTTGGACAAGCCGCAGGTCAAGTGCTCAGCAGCTACAGGTGGCTGGTGGCTACTGTGCTGGAGAGTGTAGTTCTAGATAACCATGGATGTCGCTCTTAGCCATTGCTCTCTCTCCTCTGCCCAAGCCAAGCCTCTTCCACCGGGCGCCCTCTGATCCTGCTGGTCTCTTGGCATCCTAGGCCATCGCCTTAACCATTTGCCTCTTTTCTGTTTTCAGTCTCTTTCTTTTCAACGTGCCCAGGTTGCTAATCCTGGAGAAGTCCATTTTATACTAATCCCTCCTTACCCTCAAGCTACCACCTCCAAGGCTGGTTTCCTTTCCCTTTGCCTGTCTCCACTTCCTTACCGAGCGTGTCCTGACCCCTCAGAGCTCTAGAGCTCGACTCCTACCTCCACCACTGCGCTGAAATTGTTCGCACACAGTTGCTGGTAATAGAGCCATGGGACTTTAGGGTTGGGTGATGCCTTTAAGGCCATCTGATCCCAATCACCAGACACAGACCTGTGCTGGCATGCATTAGATTCATGGGGAGAGCTTGTAAGAATGCAGATTTGTTAGGCTTCATCCTCCGACTCTGATCTATTAGGTGTGGGGTGGTGGCCCCAGAATCTATATTTTAACCAGTAATCCTAGGTGATTTTTTTTCCAATTATAAAATAATGTTTGCTTCCAGCAGAAAATTTAGACATATGGAGGACAAACACTTTGTCTCTGTGTATATATGTTGTTGTTAGGTGCTGTCGAGTTGATCCTGACTCATAGCGACCCCATGTGACAGAGTAAAACTGCCCCATAGGGTTTCCTAGGCTGTAATCTTTATGGGAGCAGATCGCCAGGTATATTCTCCTGTAGAGCTGCTGGGTGGGTTGGAATCACCAGTCTACTGGTTAGCAGCCAAGTGCACAAACATTGTGCCACTGGGGCTTCTTTTATTTTTTTATTCTGGAAAATTTCAAACATACAAAAAAAAGTAGAATAATATAGTGAGTCTCCAAGTGTTCATCACCAGCTTCAACATTAACATCTTGTTTCATCTATCTTTCCCTACACCATTTTCTTTTTCTGGAGTATTTTTAAAGCAAATCTCAGCAATTATATAATTTCATCCTCACAAATTTCATATGTATCTTTAACACGTAAAATACCTACAGTTGGTCTGAATCAGGATCAAAACAAAGTCCATGTTTGGCCGCTGTGTCTCTGAAGTCTCTTATAGTCTCTAACAGTTCCCTCTATCTCCTCCTCTCTTTCAACCCAAATCATTTATGTTTAAAAAAAAAACAAACAAACCAAAAAACAGATGATTTGTCCTGTAGTTTCCCACATTCTGGATTTTGTTGATTGCTCCTTGCGGTATTGTTTAACTTGTTTCTCTCTCCCAGTGCTTTCTGTAAACTGGTAGTTAGAGCCAGAAACTTCAGTTCAGATTCAACAACTTTTTTCCTTTTTTTCTTCTTCGGGGCAAAAATACTTCATTGTTGGTGCTGTATATTCCAACTTCATCACATTATAGGGCATATGATGTCTTGTTGTTCCACTTTTTACTCAACTGTGGGTTCAAGTGTTGCCACATGATCCATTCATTTTAAAGTTCCCCACTAACCTTTCACTTAGTGGAGTTATCTGTCATGGATGACTGGTCTCTATATCCATTATTTATCAGGGATTACAAATGGTGATTTTCTAATTCTGTTGTTCCTTTCTATATTTATTAGCATTTCCTCCTCAGCAATTATTTTATTACCTTGATATACAGTTTTACTGGACAGGCAAGATAAAGACTTGATTTTTTTCTATTTATTTACTAATGTTCAAAATAAAGTTGCTGTCCTAGCAACATCCAAAGTTTTTTATTTTTATTTTTTTCTCCTATCATGAATTTATGGATTTTTTTTCAGGTTTAATTTCACTCTTTAAAAGAATTTTTCCCACAGTTTGAAACATAATTTATAGCCTAACATTTATACTGTTAATCTCTATGATTTAATATTTTCTATTTTAAGAAAATATTCTGGAATCAAAAACTTTCCACAGGAATGTTCAGGATGGAGGAAGCTTTAAAAGTGCAAAATAAACCCTCTGTTCCAGAAAAATGGAAAGCTGGAGGAATAACCTATGAAGAGATTATTTTTGAGCAATTTAATTTACGTCTGAGTTTGTCATGGAAGCCCTGCTCTGGGTATTTTCTGTTTCTCCCTTTATTAAGAGGATTCCCACCCCTGACTTCTGACAAGCTGAGAAGTAGAGTTCTGAGGAACAGGTAAAAGAGGACACACATACTCCAGCAGCTACCCAGCTCCAAATTAGTTGAGCATAGAGATTTTTGTATGTGATGTGTTTCAATCATAGTCATTATTCTTTTCCATGCTTCCATATTCAACCGTATTCCTGTATGCTTTTTACAAGACCTCATATTTTTTAATAGCTTCCTGGCTGTCTGTCCCAATAAGATGTCTTGGGCTGATCTGATGCATTTCCTGTCTCAGACCTGAAACCAATGATTTTTCTAAGAAGCTCTGGCTTCTATTAGTGAGAAATAGCTTTTAGAGACCATAGTCTGGGTGTTACCTACTAATACTATTGCTTCTAGGCCTTTTTAGTGCATAACCGGTTGCCATCAAGTCAATTCTGACTCATACCGACCCTATAGGTCTGAGTAAAACCATCCCATAGAGTTTCTAAGGAGCGACTCGTGGATTCGAACTTCTGACCTTTTGGTTAGCAGCCAAGCTCTTAACCATTGTGCCAACAGGGCTCCACTTTGCCATGGAGATTAGAAATATGTATTTTTTTTAAAACAAAACAAAAAACCCAAACCCGTTGCCGTCGAGTTGATTCCCACTCATAGCAACCCTACAGGATAGAGTAGAACTGCCCCAAGGGGTGCCTGGTGGATTCGAACTGCTGACCTTTTGGTTAGCAGCCCTAGCTCTTAACCACTACACTACCAGGGTTTCCATGTATGTTTTTTAGAAAGAGAAAAATAAGTCATGAGTTCATACTATTTCAAGTTATAATTTAACATCATGGTGTTTCTACTTTTTGAGTTTTATACTTGCATTTTCCCCCCTTTATCCTAATAATCGTGGTTTCTAATGACATTAACAAAATTACCTCTATCTTGCTTTACCTACAATATCAACACACCAAAAAACCAAAACCAAACCACTTGTCATCAAATTGATTCTGAATCATGGCAATCCCATGTGTGTCAGAGTAGAACTGTGACCTTTCTGAAGCAGATTGCCAGGCCTTTCTTCTGAGGCACCTCTGGGTGGGTTTGAATCACCAGCCTTTCAGTCAGTAGTCATGCCTTTAACTGTTGGCGCCACCGAGGGACTCCAACAATATCAACATAATACTTTAAAAAGAAAACAACAGCACTAAGATCACTACTAAGGAGCCTGGGTGGTACAAGCAGTTTGCAATCAGTTGCTAACCCAAAGGTTGCCGGTTCAAGCCCACCCAGCGGCTCTGTGGAAGAAATGGCCTGGTAAACTCCTTCTGTAAAGATGATAGCCAAGAAAATCCTATAGAGCAGTTCTACTCTGTAATACATAGGGTAGCCATGAGTTGGGGCCTGACTCAACAACAAGATTACTACTAACTATAAAACTACTGAATGCAGCCTACTAGGAATGTATAATTAAAATGCTTTTAAAGCCACTTGAATGTTTATTTTCTCAGTGTGGTTATGCTATGGGCTTGATATATAACTAATATAAAATTAGATTCATTTTTTTCCTGTTTCTAGTGATTTTTTTCTCTTATGTTTTCATTTTACTTATTCATTATAAAAGAAGCCCTGGTAGCATGGTGGTTAAGCACTGGGCTGCTAATCGAAAGGTCAGTGGTTCAAACTCACCAGCTACTCCAAGGGAGAAACATGTGGCAGTCTGCTTCCATAAAGATGACAGCCTTGGAAACCCTATGGGGCAGTTGTACTCTGTCCTGTAGGGTCGCTATGAGTCGGAATCAACTCCACAGCAGTGGTTTTTTTAAAAAAATTATTGCTATGTTTGAGCCTATTGCTGCAGCCACCATTGTCAATCCACCTTGTTGAGGGTCTTCCTCTCTTTCGCTGACTCTCTACCAAGCATGATGTTCTTTTTCAGGGACTGGTCCCTCCTGATAACATGTCCAAAGCAGGTGAAATGAAGTCTCACCATCTTCCCTTCTAAGGAGCATTCAGGCTGTACTTCTTCCAAGATAGGTTTGTTCGTTCTTTTGGCAGTCCATGGTATATTCAGTATTCTTCACCAACACCATAATAAAACATTTACAGGGTTCCAAAATCAAAGTTATAAAACAATGTACATTCAGAGGATCTAGCCCCCTCCACCTTGTTCCTTCTTTTCCCCTATAGGTAACTATTAGTTTTGAATTTATCTTTCTATTGTTTCTAACGCTTACTTTTAAACTAATACCTTTAAATAAAACCCTGGTCTCTTTTTCAGATATCCTTTACAGGTTCCCCTCTATGAGCAATTTTGATATTAGCTGATAATCTTTTTTTCGCCTCTCCTTCTGTTTCTCAGTATCTCGTTTAAAATATCTTTTTATTTCCAGCTCATATGTGTAAGATAATCAGTGAGCTTATTCTACTTTTTATGCATTCTCCCTCTTTCCCTCCGTTGATGATAGTTGTATTATGTCTTCATTGCTAGAGCATATAAAATTGCATATTATTAAGTCCTATTTATCCCCATCATTTAGCCTATTTATCCCCATCATTTGATTCTATAGTTAAATGTATCAATGCTCACCATTGGTCCCTATGACAAAGCTTTTCCAATTACTTTTTTTGTTGTTTAAAGCTCATTTTCTAGTAACTTTCAAAGGAAGATTCATGTGAAAAATACTCCCTGAGTTCTCACATGCTGATAACTTTTTTGTTGCCTTTGTATTTGAAGATCAGTTTGGGCGCACATTTTCTGGCTTTGAATATGCACATCTTCTGTCTTTGAATAGCTTAAATATGCAACTCAATTATCCTCAGGCAGAAAGTGTTGCTGTCAAAAACTCTGATGCCTGAGACTGGAGGAACCTCAGAAGGCATGGCCCCTGGACTCTCTGTCAACCCAGAACTACAACAATTCCTGAGGCCAACTCTTCAGACAAAGATTGGACTGGACTGTGGGACATAAAATGATACTCATGAAGACTGTGCTTCTTAGCTGAAGTAGATACACGAGACTAAATGGGCAGCTCCTGTCCGGAAGTTAGATAGGAAGGCAGGGAGGGTCAGGAGCTGGTTGAATGGACACAGGAAATCCGGGGTGGAAAGAAGGAGCGTGCTGTCACAGTATAGGGAGAGCAATTAGGGTCACATAACAATGTATGTATAAATTTTTGTATGAGAGACTAACTTGAATTGTAAACTTTCACTTAAACTACAACAATTAAAAAAACAAAACAAAACAAAAAAACTCTGAGGCCAATTCTGAATTATAAGTGCTTTGATGTTTTTGTCTGATTCCCATAGGATTTCTTTATGTACTTATCTATTGAAGTATAACATACAGACAGTAAATGCACTAATCTCAGTATATAGCATGATGAATTTTTTACATATGTATGAACTCATGTAACTACCACCCAGATTTATATATGGAACATTTCCAGCATCCTAGAAGTCTCCCCAGGGCCTTTCCCAGTCAACACTCTCTCACCTATCTCTCTGAGGTGGTAACCATTGTTTTGACTGATTCATCATGCATTAGTTTTACATGTTCTTGAACTTCAAGTAAATAGAAATATAAAATAGGCGTTCTTTTTTTTCCCAAAGGACTTTTTTTTAATCTTTAAATTTCACTAATTTTATTAGAATATATCTTAGTGTTGGCTATTCTGAATCAGTTTTACCAGGTACCTGGTGTGCCCTTCCAAAAGTAGGTTCAAATCCTCTTTTAGTTCAGGAGGATTTTGTTTTGAATTATAGTTTTCAGTATTTGTTTTGTTCCATTAGTTTAGTTTTCTTATTTGCAAGCTTGGGGGGTCCCCAGGACACCCACACACCTGACCAACTGGCTACAAATTTGATAATTCCCACTATCCCTTCAGTTTTGATAACTCACTAGAGCAACTCACAGAACTCAAGAAAGTACTATACTTACAATTACAGTTTTATTACAGCAAAAAGGATAGAAAAGAAGAGACACATAGGGCGAGGTATGGGAGAGTGCCCCACGTGGAGCTCCCGTGTTCCCAGGGATGTGTTACCGTTCCAGTGTATTGATGTCTATCCCCAACCAGGAAGCCCACCCAAACTCTAGTGTCCAGAGTTTTTGTTGGAATTTCATTACAGAGACATGATTGATTGAATCATTAGCCACATGATTGAACTCAATCTTCAGCTTCCCTCCCCTCTACAGAGGTTGGGCAATATCACATGGTGGGTCTTTCTGGCATGACCAGCCCCCATCCTGAGTTATCTCATTAGCATAAACTTTCAGGTATGATCTGGAGCCCTCCAAGAATAACAAAGACATGCCAATCACTCAGGAAATGCCAAGAAGTTAGAGGTTACTCCCAAGAACAGGAAACAAAGACCAAATTCTTTGAGTAAAGTAATTCTTCACCCCCTAGTCTATCGATACATTATTCAGGTTAGTTTTCTCTTTTCTTACAATGTTTTTCTGTGGGGGTTTGGTTGCAGTTCTTTTCTGTTGCCCTTTTTAAATGAGATAGGCCCTTCTGTGCTTTTAGGGAATAGGGATGGACAAGGGTACATTCCTCTGTCATCACCATGAAATAATTTTTAAAATGGCCTCTCTGTACAGCTATCTCTACAGTTCATTCTGCTCTCTGCCTCCTCTAGTCTTCTACCCCATTAGTATCTCCTTTGCCTCCAGTATTCCTGCCTGACTTAATTTGAATTCTGCTCCTACTAGTTTTTCCTCAAGGTGGGACTCTGTATTTTTGGAAGGAGATGTATTTCTGAGTCTTGCTTAGGCCATCCCAGAGCCTTTTGCTTTTTCTTCAGTCTGTTGGTGGATCCTCTCAGTATTTTTGCTTTTACTTTCATTCATTTAAAATTATTTTCTAATATCCCTTGTAGTTTTTCTTTGACTCATGGGTTATTTAGAAGTGTGTTGCTTAATTTCTAAATATTTAGACATTTTCCAAATATCCATTATTGATTTCAAGTTTAATTCCATTATAGTCAGAATATGTTCTGTATTATTTAAATTCTTAAAAATTTGTTGAAGTTTGTAATGCAGATCTGCCAGTGATGAACTCTTTTTTATTTCACCCTTGGTTTTTGAAAAATATTTTTACTATGTATAGAATTTTAGGTTGGCAGTTTTTTCTTTCAGCACTTTAAAGATGTTAATTTTCTTCTGGCTTGCATAATTTCTTATGAGAAGTCAACTGCTCTTCTTTTGGCTGTTCTTATTATTTTTCTTTTTATTTCAGTGGTGTGTGTTTTCTTTTTTTATTGTTGTAAAATATGTATAACACGTTTGCCAGTTCAGCATTTTTCAGGTGTACAATTTAGTGATATCAATTACATTCATCATGTTGTGCCACTATCACCCATGATTGTTGCCAAATTTCCCATCACCATAAACAAAACACTCACTGCTCCCTAAAAAATGGCTCCCCCTTCCCACCTCCCTGTTGCCCCTGATAGCCACTAATAAACTTTGGTCTCTGTACATTTGCCTATTCTTGTTATTTCATATCAGTGAGATCATACAATATTTGTCCTTTTGTGATTGACATGTTTCACTGAGCATAAGGTTTTCAAGGTTTATCCATGTTGTAGCGTGGATCAGGGCTTCATTTTGTGGCTGAGTAGTATTTTATTGTATATATGTACCACATTTTGTTTATCCATTCATCCATTGATGGACATAGGCTTTTCCACCTTCTGTCTATTGTGAATAGTGCTGCAATGAACATTGGTGTACATGTGTCTGTCTGCATTGCTGCTTTCAGGTCTGTTGGATATATACTTGGGAGTGGAACCACTGGGTCATGTGGTAATTCTATGTTTAACTTTTTGAGGAACTGTCAAACTGTTTTCAACAGTAGCTGTATCGTTTTGTATTTGCATTC
This sequence comes from Dugong dugon, assembly GCA_030035585.1. Classification (NCBI taxonomy): domain Eukaryota; kingdom Metazoa; phylum Chordata; class Mammalia; order Sirenia; family Dugongidae; genus Dugong; species Dugong dugon. Next base: position 36,473,419 of record CM057481.1, on the reverse strand, counting down.
CCACCAGCAATGGATAAGGTTCCAATTTCTCCACATCCTCGCCAACATTTGTTATTTTCTTTTTTTAAATCTTAGCCATCCTGGTGGGTGGGTGGTTGTTTTAATGTTTCTTCTACTGGGGGTTCTCTGATTTTCTTGGATCTGTGGGATTATAGTTTTCATCAAATTTGGAAAAATTTTGGCTGTGATTTCTTTAAATATTTTTTCTCCATCCAATTTTCACCCCCTGGGACTCCAATTACACATATTTTAGACTACTTGATATTATCCCAAAGGTCATAGTTACTCTGTGCTTCTTTTTAAGTCCTTTTTTCTCTGTGTGCTTCAGTTTGTATAGTTTCTCTTGCTATATCTTCAGATTCACCAGTCTTTTCTAGTGTGGTGTCTAATCTGCTCTTAATCTCACCAGTATATTTTTCATTTCTGATATTAAAACTTTTATTTCTAGACATTCCATTTTCATCTTTTTTGTACCTTCCATTTCCCTCCTCATTATGTTCCTTTTCCTATACATTCTTGAACATATTTATAATAGCGGTTTTTAAAGTTCTTATCAGCTAATTCCATGGTTGTCATTTCTGGGTCTGTTTCAATTCATTTTTTCCCTCTTCTGGTTATGGACCATATTTTCCTGCTTTTTTGCACATCTAGTGATTTTGGATTGGATGCTGGACACTGTGAGTTTTACATTGTCAAGTGCTGGATTTTACTGTATTCCTTTAAAGAGCTTTGGACTTTGGTCTAGTACTGAGTTAAATTACTTGTGGATCAGTCTGATCCTTTCAAGGTTTGATTTTAAAGTCCAGTGCAGCCTTTACAGATAATTTAAGGAGCACCATTAAGGATAGCCTTTCTTAGGACTCTACCCAATGTCCTGTGTATTATGAAGTTGTTCCACTCTGGTTGTTTGGAACATGATTTATTTTCACCTCTATGTGAGTTTCAGGAATTGTTTGGTCTACTGCTTTCTGGTCATGCAGCATGTCACCCTTTGTATACAGACTGGAGCCCTGGTGGTGCAGTGGTTAAGAGCGTCGCTGCTAACCAAAAGGTTGGCAGTTCGAATCCACCAGCTGCTCCTTGGAAACCCTATGGAGCAGTTCTACTCTGTCCTATAGAGTCACTATGAGTCATAATTAACGGCAACAGGTTTGGGTGTTTTTTTTATGATCAGTGCAGGGAGTCCTGGTGGTGCAATGGTTAAAGTGCTCAGCTGCAAACTGAAAGGTCAGTGGTTTGAATCTACCTGCCACTCCATGGGAGAAAAATATGGCAGTCTGCTTCCATTAAGATTACAGCCTTGGAAACCCTATGGGACAGTTATACTCTGTCCTAGAGGGTCACTATGAGTCAGCATTGACTCGATGGCAATGGGTTTGATTTTTTTTTTTTGTTTTATGATCAGGGCATATACCAGGAGGAGCAAATCAGACATGGTCAGAAGGGGAGGCAGGTATTAAACAATAAGCACATAAATAACTTTATAACCACAAATTGTAGTGACTGTTTTGAAGGAAAATTGTAAGGTGCTACTATGAGTCAGAATCGCCTCAATGGCAACGGGTTTGATTTTTGGTTTTATGAGAGGACAAAATCAGGGACCTAACTTAGATTAAGGGGTTAGTTAGTAAAGGGGGAACAGAAGGTAGTCAAGTGAAGAGTTGGGGGAAGAGTGTTCCAGGCATAGAGAATGGCTTATGTGGAAGCCCTGAAGCAGTAAAGAACTTGGCATGTGACCCATTACCTGGTTAGGGTGGATAGTACCTGGTTAGCATGCATACTGAGCAAGGGCAGAGTGATGAGAAAACAGGCTTACAGAGGTGAGCAGGAGTCAGGTTGTCCAATGGGAACTGAAGATGAGTTTTAAGCATGGAGAAAGAGAGGTGATCAAATTTTTAAAAGATGGCTCTACTTGTAGCTGTATGGACAGTGGATTTTAATAGGGTAACAGAGGAAGCAAGGCCAGTTAGGAGGTTATCCCAATAGTCCAGGTAAAATACTGATATTGGCAGTAATCAGGGGAGGTAGAAGTGAATGGATATTGGACATGTTCTGAAGGTAGAAGCAACAGGACTTGCTCATTGTCTTAAGGGGAAGATCAAGGTCTTTTTTGAGGTCAATTTTGAGAGGCAGTGGGTCTGGAGTTTAAAAAAGAGGTCTAATCTGAAGCCAGCGGAATAGATGAGATCATCTAGAGCAGGGTTTCTCAGCCTCACCACTACTGACATTTTGGGTCAGATAATTCTTTGTTTTAGGGGGCCATCCTGTGCAATGTACAGTGTTTAGTAGCATCCCTGACCTCCATCCACTAGATGTCAGTAGCAACCTACCCAGTTGTGACAGCTAAAATGTCTTCCAAACATTGCCAAATGACCCCTAGATGGCAAAATTGCCCTCATTTGAGGACAACTGGTCTAGGAGAGAGAGCAGAATGAGAGGAGCATCCCGAATCGAACCCTGAAAGTCTAACACTGGGAGTTTGAATAGAGGAGGAGGAACAACTGCCAAGGAGTTGAGGAGTAAGTATCCTGTTGCCATTGAGTTGGATTCTGACTCATAGTGACCCTATAAGACAATAGAACTGTCCCATAGTATTTTCTAGGCTGTAATCTTTGCGGGAGCAGATCGCTGGGTCTTTTTTCCCATGGAGCTGCTGGCGGGTTTGAACTGCCGACCTTTTGGTTAGCAGCTGAGCACTTAACCACTGTGCCACCAGGGGAGTAAGTATAGGGGTCTACACTTAACCTATACATAGCCACTTAAAGCAACTTTTTTTTTTTTTAAAATTGTGCTTTAGGTGAAAGTTCACAGAGCACATCAGTTTCTCATTAAACAGCTAATACACAAATTGTTTTGTGACACTGGTTGCCAACCCCTTGATGTGTCAACACTCTCCCCTTTTTCCACCGTGTTCCCTGTTTCCATTCGTCCAGCTTTCCTGTTCCTTCCTGCCTTCTCGTCTTTGCTTTTGGGCTGGTGTGCCCGTTAATCTTGTATACAGGATTGAACTACAGGCACGTTCCTCACGTGTGTTATTGTTTGCCCTATAGACCTGTCTGATCTTTGACTGAAGGGTAAACCTCAGTCGCGACTTCAGTACTGAGTTAAAAGGGTATTCGGGGGCCATACTTTCGAGTTTCAAGGCAATCTTTATCTAAGCATACTCGTGTAAAGGTTTGGTGTGATCACCACCCTGGATTACAGCTGAGGAGCCCCAAGACTCTCTCTTCAGGCTTCTGTAGTGGAAAGAGCACTAAGTTTGGAGTTAAGACAGATTGGGATTCAAAGACTGGCTTTACCTCTTGGGAGTGGACAGCCCTGGGCATGTCTTCTACCTCTTGTGCTAATTTCATCATCAGTAAACTGGGGATATAGACCTGCACAGGTCTGTTGTGTTGCTTCAGTGAGTTAATGTGGGAAAGTTCAAGTGCAGTGCTGGGCTCACAGCAGGTTTCAGTCAGTGGTGGCTACTGTTGTGACTGTTGGTTCAGGCAAGGGTCCCAGGGCCTCTGCTGAGAGGTGATGCCTGTTTCAGAGTCCATTAGGACCAGAATTGTGATCGCCCACCTCACAGCCCCTCCTTTCATTGACAGTGTTAATAAATCGAATGAATCTTGCCCACTTTTCTGGCCAGCCTCTTAATTACTAGTGTTCGGTTAATACTACCTTGCATTTGCCTGGCATTTTGTGGGTCACCCACATGTATTAGTTCATTTGAGTCTTGTAAACATCATGTAAAAGCCATGGTGGCACAATGGTTAAGCACTCAGCTGCTAACCAAAAGATTGGCAGTTGGAGCCCACCTAGCAGCTCAGCAGGAGAAAGACCTGGTGATCTGCTTCCATAAAGATTATAGCCTAGAAAACCCTATGGGGTAGTTCTACTGTCACATGGGGTCACTATGAGTCGGAATCGACTGCAGTATTTAACAACCATCACGTAGGGCAGACTTGATTGGTCCCATTCTACGGAAGGGGAAGTGGTACCCAGCAAGAAGTACCACAGCCAGGGCTACAGTCCTCATCATTGAAGGCCCAGTCCAATGCTCCTTTTACAGTGCTCTGTATGGTGGCTTATAGCTACTGTCCAAGCAGATCCTGGAATTCCTGGAGCTCACTGAAGGCAGCAGAGCCCCATCAAGGTACAATATGAGGCTATATGTGCCATCTATGCCATATTTTAATTTTTGCCTTGTATTTTAACACTTATACAGATACAATCCATGGGCCAGATCTGCTTTCTTTCTGTTACCCTAAATTTTTAAGCGCAAAGAGGGGTTGAAGACCTGTGAATAGAGGCTGACCCACTATTCAGCACTTCAAACAGCTGCCAGATGCTGGAAGAATCAGCTTTGGCCCCCTCTCCCCACCTGTCCCTCTCCCTCCTCACCCTTCAGGGTGACTTCTCTGCTGGTCAGCATCCAGCTCTGCCACTTACACACAGCAAGTCTGGGTATTAGCATAACCTCTCTGGGCCTTACTTGATAGCAACTCCCAGGGTCTCGAGGATTAAACCAAACAAAGCACTTGGAGCTGAGCCTGTAGAGGCACGTGTCAAGTGCTCAGTGAAGGTTGTGCCCATGTCCTCACCACTCCTTACCTGGCCACAGCACTGGAAGGGAGCATGTGCCAATTTGTTACAGTTAAGAATGACCTCTGTCTCTGGTCTGGAGCACCTTCTATGTGCCAGAGACTTTGAACAAGAGGCTATCTTTGTTTTCAGGGGCTGACAATCCCTTGTTGGATGTGGGCCCTGCCTCACACTGGCCTTGGCAGAGCAAAGGGTTGTAGAACTTTTCTGGATACCTATTCCAGCAGGGACTTGGAACTGATCTGAGGACATGTTAATGACATCTGCTGCACAGGGGCTTATGCTTATGCAGAGGACTGTGACTGGCACTCTGGGACTTGGCACCCCTGGAACCCCAGTCACCTCCTGCAGAAGCCTGTGGAGGGTGGGAATCTGAGCACGCAGATACATACTGGTAAGTGGTTCACGAGAGCACACACTAACTGTGGTGGCAGAGGGAGCCTTCAGTCTAACTGAACAACAAGGATGCTTACAGTGAAAGACCAGCTTGAAGGGGAGTGGGGATGCAACCATGCCAGCACGGATCCAGGCCTTGGTGACTGCTGAACATCTTACGATGCAGCTACTACTGGCCCAGCGCACTGACCAACCAGAGTCAAACGGAGCGTTTTAGGGGTTAGGATAGTGCAGTGAGAATTATAAGCAATATGATTTTATTTAATCACTTTGGAAACAAAAGCCCCAAAATAATGCCTGAACCCAAAAGGTACATAAAAATGGCCAAAAAAATTTTAAAATAATAGATTTGAAGATCATTTGTAGTTTTTCCTTCATGACACGAGTGCGTTCAGCCTGAGAGCAAATTACAAACCGTATCCAATCATGTTAAGGCAGATGATCCTCTGGGGCTGCATCTGTAACTATTCCCGGGAAAATCCTGGTGCACTGGGAGCGCTTCTTCCCAGTCGCCTGGTTGGCTGGCCCAGGGAAGGGCAGTCCTGGAGGCGGCAGGTGGGGAGCAGGCCCTGCCTATCCTGTCACTGCTCGTTCTGCTGGCCCTCTGTGACGGAGGTGGACACGGACCCCTGGCCCTTGTTGACGTCACTGATGCACACCCACTGCCCGTCGACCGACTCCTTCCACAGGGTCACCTGCAAGCCAACCACGCACAGCCTGTCAGAGGCCTGCTACCCTCCCCTCTGCTGTCCGACTGCACTGGCTCCCCTAGATGAGAGCCAGCATCCCCACTGAGGACCTCTGCACGGAGGTTTGTGGGGAAATGGAGCACTTATCTGGGTTCCCCACTGAAATCCCACTGAAATGAATGCAAAGGAATACAAGTTCACACAGATAAAGAAAAAAGGAGTAGAAATAACAGCAGCTGAGAGATGGTAATGCTGTGAATAATAATTATGTAAGCACTGGAGGCTGCTCTAACCACATGATACAGCTACAGGGAGAGGGTCTGGGGCGATTGGAGTGGCGGTTCTCAAAGTGTGGCCCCCACACTGGGAGCTTGTTACAAGTGCAAATTTTTGAGCTGCAGTTCAGACATGCTGATTTGGAAACTCGGGGGGGGGGGGGGGGGGGGGGGGTGGTGGCTCATAATGGGGGTGGGGCTGGTAATGCGTGCTTTCACAAGTTTAACAACAGGAAGTGTGAGAACTACTGCAGTAGAGGACGACAACAGATCAAGAAGTGTGTTATTTCCCCATGAAGGTAAACAGCAGAAGAAACAGCTAAGAACTGAAAAGGTTTGGCCCTGGAGAGAGGATCAGGAGACTGCATTTTTAAAAATCGTAACCTAATAAAAACTGCCTAAAGCTATGTACACGTGTTACTTTGATAAAAAAAATAAAAAGAATGATTTCCAAGAACTTCTGCTTCAGGAACAGACTTTACTCTCTAAATGTGCCCGTGTAGGATGCTCTGGGTCTGAGAGGTTATCCGGTCCTTTAGCGAAGGGACTCCATGCAAAGAGCAGTATCGTGAGCACATGGTTGTGATGATTTTTCGAGAACATCTGCTCTGCTCCCAAGTGTGACTCTGCTCCCTGTCCTACCTTGTGTTGGTCTTTGTTTGACTAAGTTTTCTGGTGGCTGTTTGGGCCCATCTTCCCCTTCCTGTGTACGGCTCACAGCACGGCAGCACAAAGCACACAGTGGGTATGGAAAGTACTCGTGAATGGTACTGATTTATAAAAATATGCCTCTTTAGTGTCTGGACAAAAAACACTCCATCTTTCCCCTTTATTTGTGGGCCCTTTTACTTACATGCTTACTTTTTGGCAGAGCTAACTGAAAATCACCATGAAGATGAGGCAGACAAAGGGTTAATGACGCACACTTAGGAAGTGGCTTTGGTTTAACTTGGGCCTGATTATTGGCCGTGCCACCCAATAGCTTTGAGACCCTATGCAAGTCAAATCGCCTGTCAGCTTCTTTCCTCATCTTCAAAGGGGGACATACTGCCTTTCAGGGGGCTGTGAGATTTAGCGATGGGATTGAGAGAAAAGCTCAAAATGGAGTCCTCATTAAGGTTCCTTCCAAGCCTGAGAACAGATAGAAATGTCAACTGCCCCCTCTAGTGGGCAAAGGAAAGCCAAGGAGGGCCCTGTCTACTGTGTCACTGGAAAGGGGTGTACCTTATTGTCTCCACCTGAGACGGCCAGGATATTGGCTGTGATGGACCAGCTCACATGCCACACCACATCATTGAACTTGTGCAGCAGTTTAGGGGACCACGTATTGCCCGAGGCATCATCACAGGTCCAGATGAATACACGTCCATCCTGGGAAGAGATAGGTTAGTCAGGAGATGGAGGTGGGACTCCCCCATTGGTGATGGCCACCCAATCTGGAGCCACACTGGACTTTTCTGCAGGACAGGATGGGTAACTACAAGCCAAAGACTTCTTGGGCATCCAAGCTTTGATGACCAATTTCCAGCCCAGCATCTTGCTTTTAACCCTTCACCTCCAGGAACACACTTTGAACTGGTCAAGAGTCTCCTAGGTTCATCATTTCAGATGTGGACTTTCTCTGCATTGTTAATGCTCAGATTTTCTCTGGGGTTGTTCTCAGGCCTCCCTGTCACTTCCTTGTTTGGGCTCCCTCTTGCTGTCTACACTTTCTCAACTGAATGAGCATGGCTGTTTAAAAACTGAGCTCTAAGAATAAGAAAGGACAAGTTAAAAAAAAACACACACACACACACTTAAGAATCCCTCTCAAATTTAGAGCCAAACAAAACAGGCTCAAATGCTGTAAAAGACCCAGCTTAATGCTTGTCTAGGGTGGTTGTAGCAGATGATTAAAGGCTTGTCCTTGGTTTCGCTTCCGTGACCTGTCTGGGGATAGTGGCTTAGGAAGATGAGTCCACAGTCTCAGAATTTCCCAGCCCCGGGCCCTTGTGTGGGAACACTCTCAGAACTGCACCTGGGCACCTCCATTCCCTATGTACACAAGGGTCAGCAGGGGGAATTGGTCCTGAATTTGGCCTCCCTCTTGGGGCTGGTTCTATAGTAATCATTTTATCTTAGTGGAGGCAAGCCACTTGTGGCTTCTAACCAAGGCTCTACCGCATGATGACCTGACTCCATGTGCCCCTTCCTATCTCTGCCCTTACCTTTCAAGAGGGCTTTCCCTCTGGGAGACTGTAAGGGCTGGTAAGAGTAACTAGAAGATTAAACAACATGGGCTCTCACAGGGCTGAACTGACCTGGGAGCAGCTGGCGATGGTACTGGTTGGCAGACCAATGGAGGGGGCCCAGGCAACATCGCGAACCCAGTCACTGTGCGCTTCCAGCTTCTGCTCCTCCTTCCACTGGCCGTCTTCCTCCTCCCTAATGGGGGGACCAGAGTGTTATGGATTGAATTGTGTCCCCCCAAAACCTGTGTCAACTTGGCTAGGCCATGACTTCCCATATTGTGTGATTGTTCACCATTTTGTCACCTGATGTGATTTTCCTATGTGTTGTAAATCCTACCTCTATGATGTTAATGAGGTGGGCTTGGCAGCAGTTATGCTAATGAGGCAGGACTCAATCTACAAGATTAGGTTGTGTCTTAAGCCAATCTCTTTTGAGGTATAAGAGAGAGACATGAGCAGAGAGACAGCGGGACCTCACACCACCAAAACAGCAGTGCCAGGAGCACAGTGTGTTCATTGGACCCAGGGTCCCTGTGCTTGAGAAGCTCCTAGACCAGAAGAAGACTGATGATAGGGACCTTCCCCCAGAACCAACGGAGAGAGAAAGCCTTCCCTGGAGCTGATTCCCTGAATTTGGACTTCTGGCCTACTAGACTGTGAGAGAATAAACTTCTGTTTGTTGAAGGCATCCACTTGTGGTATTTCTGTTATAGCAGCACTAGATAACCAAGACACAAGAGGCACAGCCCAGCAGTAAAGAAACTCTCCAGGAAATGCTTTGGTTCTCCACAGCTAAAAGTCAGCCCCAGCCCCAGTAAACATGCTTGAGCAAAGGGCAAGTGTATTTTTGTTTTTCTTCAAAAAAAGGATATTCTCTGATATACTGCAAACAGTATTTTACTGGCAGGGGGGAAAAAGAAAGGTGACCTTGTTTCTTGTCCACTGTGGGTGAGTCATGGTAGATAGGGTGTGAAGGGTTAGAACTACCCCTCTGGAGAAGTCCACACTACCCCACTTACTTCCACAACTTGATGAGGTTGTCACAGCCGCCTGATGCAAACTTCTTGATGTAGTTGGGTTTCTGCCCTGATGGCTGGTCTATGAGGTTTCCAGGTACAACAGCAGGGGCCCAGCTGACAGCATTGCAGCCAATCTGTAAAGAAGGGGACATGTATCCTGCAATAGAACACTGTGCTTCTGCACCCCCAAGGCATCTGTTCACTTCCTCTGCAGGTCTACGACTAGGTTAGGTAGGACTACTGATGTGATGAACGAAGGATTAGAAACAAAACCAAATCTATTGCTGTCGGGTCAGTTCTGACTCACAGCAATCCTAACGGACAGAGTAGAGCTGCCCCATAGGGTTTTCAAGGAGTGGCTGGTGGATTCCAACTGCTGACCTTTTGGTTAGCAGCCAAGCTCTTAGCTACTTCGCCACCAGGGCTCCGAACTAAGGATCAGACACTCACAATTCTCCCTCAAGTCTTCCTAACAGTGTGGGTGTTTTTCAGCAGCATGTATTTAAAGCAGGAGTTAGGAACGGTTTCAGAAATTTAAGAAAAAACATTTTTCAAACACATGAAAGGAGGGCACGTGGGGTCTGCTTTTTAAAACAATTTTTCTTTTTTTATTAAAAAGTAAAACATATTCAGAAAACCACATAACATAAATACATGGCTTAATGAATTACTCGAAGGTACTCTTGTAACCACCACCAGGTCAAGAAATAGAACTCTGCTAGCCATCCAAGAGGGGGCAGTGGTGGTTCAGTGGTAGAATTCTCAACTTCCAGACAAAGACTTAGGTTCAATTCCCAGCCAATGCACATAGTACAGGGGAAACTAACACAACCTGCACAAGGAAAGGTCATGGAGGCCCTATAGACACATCCAAACCCCCCGAGGGACTGAGTTGTTGGACGGAGGGCTCTGGGGACCATGATCTCGGGGAACATCTAGCTCAATTGGCATGACACTACTTATAAAGATAATGCTCTACATTCTACCTTGGTGAGTAGTGTCTGGGGTCTTAAAAGCCTATGAGCGGCCATCTAAGATACTCCACTGATCTCATCCCTTCGGGAACAAGGGAGAACGAAGAGAACAGGATACAAGGAAAAGATTAGTCCGAAGGACTAATGGTCCACAGCTACCAAGGCCTCCACGGGACTGAGCCCAGTACAGCTGGATGGTGCCCGGCTACCACCAATGACTCCTCTGACCAAGATCACAACAGAGGGTTCTGGGCAGAGCTGGAGTAGGATGTAGAGCATAATTTTAACTCCCAAAAAAAAAAAAAAAAAAAAAAAAAAAGAAGACCAGATATACTGGCCTAAAGAATACTAGAGAAACCTCGAGAGTGTGGCCCCCAGACACCCTTTCAGCTCAGAGGGGAAGTTACCTTCAAGGTTCGATGTTAAGCCTGGGAATGGACACCCCAGTAAAACTAAATGGGACTAACAAGGTACAGGAGTCCGGTGACAAGGGCCAGAAGGCAGAGGGAGAGTAGGAAACTGATGATAAGGAACACAAATTGAATAAGGACACTGTCGATGTATTGTGAGATTGTTGACCACTGCTATAGGGCAACATTTGTAGTAACTATTAAATGGGAGGCTGTTTTGTCCTGTAAGCCTTCATCTTGGGCGAGAATGGCAGCACAATTGGAAGAGCATAGTCAATATCACTTAAATGTGTAAGTAAAAAGTTTTGAAATGATGTTTAAATAAAATAAAAATAAATAAATAAATAAATAAACAAATGAGACTAAAGAGGTACAACAGTCCACTGACAAGGTCCAGAAGACAGAAGGGGACAAGGAAGCCCCCTGGTGATAGGGAATACAAGGTGGAGTAAGGATATTCTTGATGTGCTGTGAGATTGTTAACCATTGTCATAGGGCAACATGTGTAGTAACTGTTAAATGAAAAAACTATTTTGTTCTGTAAGCCTTCATCTTAAGTGAGAATAACAGCACAGTTGGAAGAGCGTAGTCAATGTCACTGAACTGTGAATGTAGAAATTTTTGAAACGGTGTATCTTTGGCCATCTGTAATTTTCATCAAAAAAAAAGGTTGAGAATTTAGAGGCTTAATACGTTGTGGGGTTGTTAACCAATGTCAAAAAACAACATGTGTACTACTATTTCATGAGAAACTATTTGCTCTGTAAGCTTTCACCTGAAGTACAATAAAATATATATTAAAAAAAAAAAAAAAAAAAAAGTAAAACATATTCAGAAAACCACATAACATAAATACATGGCTTAATGAATTACTCGAAGGTACTCTTGTAACCACCACCAGGTCAAGAAATAGAACTCTGCTAGCCATCCAAGAGGGGGCAGTGGTGGTTCAGTGGTAGAATTCTCAACTTCCAGACAAAGACTTAGGTTCAATTCCCAGCCAATGCACCTCATGCACAGCTACCACCCATGTACCAGTGGAGGCTTACGTATTACTATGATGCTAAACAGGGTTCAGTGGAGCTTCCATGCTAAGAAGAACTAGGAAGAAAGCCATAGTTTATTTTAGTAATAAACTATATTTAAAACTATAATCTAGACCCTAGCTGGGAGGAGCCTGAGCATTGCGTGCCCTGTGGGTTCCAGGCTGAGGTTAAATACCCCAGGGAGAGCGCTGCTACGTCCTCTGCACACCCTGGATGAGCTGCACGAGACAAGGGCTGCACGAGACAAGGGCATTTGGGTTGGTGAGGATGTTTGGGTTGGCAGGGTTGTTAATGTACAAAAGTCAGCAGATTTTTTACTATTGTCATAAATGCAAAATGTTGGGTAACGAGATAGTCAATAAGTGAAGAGAACGTGTATATATTTATGTTGATGTTTCTCTAGTCGTTTTTGTTGTCTGAAACTTGTTCTCTAGTAGATACCTCAGAAAAGGCTCATGGGAGCAACAGTTCTGAGTTCTTGCATATTGATAATAGCGTGTGCTCTTCATACTTCAAAGTCATTTTAAAGAACACCTTTGAGGTATAATTGACATACATTAACTGCATATAAAGCGCACAATTTGATGAATTGTGACATCTGTACACTCTTGTGAAGCCATCACCACAACCAAGATAACAACCTACCCATCACCCCTAAGGCTTTCCTCGTGCCCCTCTGTAATCCATTTCCCCATGCCCTCCACACCCGAAACCCGGCAACCGCTGATCTGTTTTCTGTCACTATAGATTAATTTACATTTTCTAGAATTTTGTGTTAATGGAATTAGAGTATGTACTCTTTTTTGTCTGGCTTTTTTCAGCATAATTATCTTAAAATTCATCCATGTTATTATATCAGTAGTTGTTCCATTTTATTGCTGAGTGGTATTTCTATAGCATGGGTACAACACAATTTGTTGATCCTTTCACCTTGACGGACATCTGAAATATTTTCAGTTTTCCACTAGTACAAATAAAGCTGCTATGAACTTTTGTGTACAAGTCTCTGTGTGATCCTGCTTATAAATCTTCAACTCACACTTCCTTTCCCTGAGTATCTTAAATGTGTTAGCCCTTCTGCATAAAGTACTGCTGGTGAAAAGTATGATGTTAGTCTAATTTTCTTTCCCTTAGAGGTCATATGGCTCTTTTTTCTAGATGCTCAGAGAGTTTTTTTTTTTTTTTTTTTCCTTTTAAAGTCTGATAATTTTGCTAGAATATGTCTTGTTGGTGATTCTGGGCTGACAGTCGCAGGTACAGGGTGTGTCTCTCAATATGTAGTTACTGTTTTCTTGCTTTGGTCTTATTTTTCAGGGACTCCTATTATTCATACGTCTATCTTCCTTGCCTGTCTTCACTGTCACTCTCAAAACCTTATCTCTTACTTCATTTTTTTAATTTTTAAAATTTTCCTCTTTTTCACATCCTATTTCTCTTAAAGCATTCTCTGTGTGCTTAGCTGCTCATGTATTCCTTCTATTTGAATTTTTTATTTCTGAATAATTTCAAATGTCTAATTCTTTCCTAAGTTCTGTCCCCTTATTTCTGAGTTTTTCTAATTCTGATGTTATTCTTTCATGTCTTAGGTAACTTTTAAAATGTCTCTTAGCTTGACTTGAAACAGTGGGTTACATTTTTGTTCTGCTTTGTGGATGTCTGTCTAGTGTGCTGTCACTGTCTGCAGCGATGTTATTCTGCTTACTCTTATAATAACTTTGTATGTGATTCCACCTCAGAAACTTTTATATTGTTTATCTTCATGTAAAATTAGTTTTCCTGATAAGGTAAGGTTCAAGAAAGCCTTTCTATGTTCAGCACTCTCTTTGTTTTAGTAATGTTAAGAAATGTGGCAGAGCACTTTCTGGAGTTCCTGGCTCTGTTCCTCTCCCCTACTTTGGTCCGCACCTTCTCTTTTCTTTCTGGTCCCTAACTGGCTCAATTCTGATTTCACTCTCAGCAGCTTCTCCTCATCCTAGAAGGCAGGCTGGTGAGCCACAGGGGCCACATTTCTCCCGTCCCTTTAGTCTTTCTTACGGTGGGCCCCTTGCACTCACCTGGCATTACAGAGGGCAAAACCCCTCCCAGTCATTTCTCCAAAGATATACAAATGGCCAATAAGCACAGGAAAAGATGTTTAACATCATTACTCATTGTTGTTAGTTGTTAGTTGCTGTCAAGTCGATTCTGACTCATGGTGACCCTACGTGTGTGGAGTAGAGCTGCTCTGTAGGGTTTTCAAGGCTGTAACCTGTTGGAAGCAGATCACCAGGCCTGTCTTCCAAGGCACCTCTGGGTGGTTTCAAACCACCAACCTTTCAGCTAGTTGTCAAGCGGTTAACTTACTTGTGCTACCCAGGGACTCCTCATTACTCACTAGGAAAATGCAAATCAAAACCATAATGAGATACCACTAGGATGGCTGTAATAAAACAGATAGACAATAATAAGTGTTGATCAAGATGTGGAGAAAGTGGAACCCTCATACACCGCTGATAGGAATATAAAATAGTGCAGTTACTTTGGAAAAGTTTGGTGGTTCATCAAAAAGTTAAACACAGAGTTATCATATGATTCAGTAATTCTATTCCTAGGTATATACCCAAGAGGACTGAAAGCATATGGTCACACAAAAAACTGAACATGAATATTCATAGCAGCATTATTCATAATAGCCAAAAATGGACATCAACTGAATGGATAAACAAAATGCATATATCCACAGAATGAAATATTATTTGACCACAAAAAGAAATGAAGTACTGCTACACACTACCATGTGGATGAGCCCTGAAAATGTTATACTGAGAAATAAGCCAGTTATAAGAAACCAAACACTGTATGACTCTTTTATGTAGAATGTCCAGGATAGGTAAATCCAGGGACAGAAAGCAGATTAGTAATTCCCTGGTAGTTGCCTAGGGCTAGGGAGGAGCCCTGGTGGCTGCTAAACAAAAGGCCCGCAGTTTGAATCCACCAGCCGCTCCTTGGAAACCCTATAGGGCAGTTCTACTGTGTCCTGTAGGGTAACTATGAGTCGGAATCGACTTGACCCACACGACGACAACAACAGGGCTAGAGAGGGAGGATAGCGATAAGCGGTGTTTTGGGAAGGTGATAAAAATGTTCTGGAATTAGTGCTGATGGTTGCACAATTTTGTGAATATACTAAAAACCACTGAAATTTATGGTATGTGAATTACATCTCAATTAAAAAGGAAACAAAAAGAATGTCTCCCAGTTTCAGCTGCTGTTCTCAAACTGGCCTGCTCTTCTTTCTTGTGGATACCTGACGGCTATTTTGGGGTACTCTTCTTCTTGGGTCTGTTAAAAGGCACCCTGTTGTTTCCTTCTTCCTCCTGCTCAGATGCAAGTCCATGCAGGTCTTGTGGCTGCTGGTGGTTCATTTCCACCGTGTATTTTGGAGTTTGTGGGAAGAACCTGTTACCCAGTTTTGTTGTAAAGGTTGTTCATGAGGTTTCGGTTTGCTCCCCAGTTGCTGTTGGTTTTTGTGCAGATATTTGGACAGACTGAAAAACTATGATGCCACCCGCCACCATCTTCCCAGAAGCCTCTCCTAGCCTATTCATCTATGCAAGTAGGGGGAACAGATGGGGATTATAGAGCCCCAAGTAACAAGGTCCCCAGACAGGCTCCTGGGGCCTTAAGGGCTGGGGAGGCTGTGAGCTCTTCTGGATCCCCTGGATTTGAGAAATACAAAGGCACAGCAGCAAGCTTTAGGGCTACTGGCTTTAAATTTCTGTCTGGGTAGATTTCAGAGTTTGGAGCCATCAGAGCCTGGGACTCTTACGTGAAGAAGGCTTTGAAGACATAAATTCCAGGGTTCAAATCCCAGCACAGTGCCTTCTGAAGGCACTTCCTTTTTCTGAGCCTCACTTGCCGCATCATAAATTAGAATGAGACCTCTTACCATGCAGGGCTGCACATCTGTTAGTTCGTTCTTTCATTCACACGTTTGTGAGGATTATCTGACAAAAGGCCTAGAATACAGTAGGGATCAAGAAACGTGAGGTTTCTTCCCCCAGTGTCCACAATGCTTGCTCAACTATTTCGACCTGAATGTTAAATGACTAGGAGTACAGGAAACTAAAGTCCTATAATGCTTTTTATAACACCACTCAGTTCTCTGGGGTCCCAAAGGCTACTGCAAGGCCTATCAACTTGAGGTGTCCATAGCGAAGGTGGCAGGTGGGCAGGCTGTTGCCACCACATCCCCACAGCCCCTGGCTCTCCCTGACCAGTGCCAACCCATTGTGGGTTGAACGAGGCTGTTGCAGCCTGGCCTCTCTGGATGCAGCCTCTAGTCTGGCTTCAGAGCAAAGAAACTTGAAGTGGTATATCAAGCATGGCTGATCAGCAGCAATCTCCAGGCCCCACGCACAGCAGGGACACCACCCGTTACTCTCTAAGGAGTCTAAGGAGACACAAAGCAAAGCAACAGAGTGACCCTCTTCACGCGGGCAGGGTCTTGACTTACAGTGTGAGCATTGTTGATCTTCTTCACTTCCCACTGGCCCTCGCCAGTGTAAGTCAGCAGGGAAATGGCCCCGTCGGAGCTCCCACAGGCCAGGATCAGGCCGTAGTCATGGGGCGCCCAGCATACAGAGTTTACTGCAGGAGGGAGTGACACAGTGAGCAGGGATAATGTTGCCCAGCTTTCCAGACTTTGATTTCCCAGATTTACTGTTTTACTAAATTTCTAAAATACTGTAGGGACTACAACAGGCAAGCTGTAATTCTGCCAGCTAAGGACATTAAAAGACAACAATAATCCTATCACTTACTATTATCATCATTTCATAAAATAAAGTCTGTCTTAACAAAAAAGTGAGAAGGACCACACTCTGAGATTAAGGCCAGCATTTAAAAAGAATAAGCTTAGCCTTAAGAAACACTCTCCATGTTGTCTTTACTTTTCTCATTCTGCTGTGGACTGGATTTAGGTCTTGGGACCTGACCTCAGCTGTGGGTAGACCAGCTGAAAAGCCAGCCAAAGGCCAAGGACAGACAAGAAGCATCACAAGGAGGAGGGAGCCAAGGCTTCAGCCAGGACAGAGGCCTTTCCCACCCAGGGCTCCTGGCTCACCCCTCCGGGTACCTGAGGAGTCATGTCCTGTGTGCTCGTGGGTCTTCTCCCAGGTGCCATTTTCCTCTTTCCAGATGATGACTTTCCGGTCATAGGAGCAGGAGGCCAGGATGTTGCCATACATGGGGTGGGCCCAGGCCACTTGCCACACAGGACCCTCATGACTGTAGGGGAGAGGGTCAGAGGCTGCTCAGAGGGGCCAGGGAGCCCACAGTGCTTCTGCCAGAGACTGTTTTGGACAGAACTGAATGGCTTCCTTGGTAGGCTGAGACAGTGTGTCAGGACAGAACTGCTTAAGAATTTCAACTACAGAATGCCCAAAGGGACTCTGCTCATTGGGCAGTGAGGACTCTGAGGCTCAGAGAGGCTAAGCAACTTGTTGAGGTCGCAGAGCCATTAGAAACAGCCTCTAAGTCAGCCTCCCTGACCCAACCAGGCAGAAACTGCATTTGGCCAGACCGCAGCCAGTGCCATCCACATCTACAGTCATCAGCACAGTTGTTCCTCGATCTAGGGTTTGCATCCAACACATGCTCAGAAAATATTTGTAGAGTGAACTGCTATTTCTTCTTCTAGACAGTCAACTTCTTGAGGAAGCAGTATCTGTATCATTTTTATATTTTTTACTACTTTTTAAACTTGTCCAAGAGGTATGTCTTTCCTTTCTGTTTTCTTCTGATCCTTATCCATTCACCTGGTAAGTGCAGACTCTTATCATCCACTCTGTGCCAGGCTCTGTACTGGGCCAGGCCTCTGATCCAGGGGAGGGTCTGTACCACAGCCCAGGCTCTGTACTGGGCCAGTCCTCTGATCCAGGGGAGGGTCTGCACCACAGCCCACCAGAGGCAGTGTTTAGGAGCCCAGGCTCCTTCAAATCCTACTCCCCTACTCACCAGCTGTTGACCTGAGATGAGGATCATATCCTCTGTATGGCTTAGTCTCTATATGAATACTTCCTTGGTCACAAGGGTAAAATATTTGGGATAACTCATATAAAGAGCTTAGAACAGTGCTCGGTACAACAAAAAACCACTTAATACCTGGTGGCTATCAGTCCTGCTCCTTGTTTACTCCTTCATACTAGGGCTGCAGTCTCCTCCTCCCTCTGGCTGGGTCAACAGTACGTTCCCAGTCCCTACGAAGGAGCTGCTAGTGAAACTTGAGTAGACTCAAATCTCCAAAAACTAGCATAGTTTTAACTGAGGCAAAAAAGAAAAGAGGTGTGAATATTTTCTCTCTCCAATACTTCACATCTTTTGAGCATAAGAACAGCAGAGCAGAAAGGAGCGAGTCATAGCAAACGTGACCACCTCAGCCGGTGCTGGCAACCAGACCTACCCCTAGCAGCTCTCTGCTCAGCCAGGGTCTCCTGCACAGGCTAACTAGCATTTGGCTCCTCGGTCACTCAATTTGTGACATGCAGCAAGACGGTAACTTCTAGGCATGTTTCCCTAAATGGCTACTGATGTATATTTTCTTTAATTCAGTTAACAAACACGAACCGAGGACCTACTTGTCAGGGGTTCTTAATCTCTTTTGGGCAGCCTGGTGAAGGCTATGGACCCGTTTACAGAATAATGGATAAAATATATAGAAGCAGGATTATAAAGGAAAACCCAATTATACTGAAAGTTATCAAAATACTAAAAAAATTATGCTTATAGTGACAAGGAGCCCTGGTGGTGCAGTGGTTAAGAGCTCGGCTGCTAACCAAAAGGTCGGCAGTTTGAATCCACCAGCCGCTTCTTGGAAACCCTAGGGGGCAGTTCTACTCTGTCCTACACGGTCACTATGAGTTGGAATCGACTTGAGGGCAACGGGTTTTTTTGTTTTTTTATAGTGATATGTGCGCATTTTATTAACACATTCTAAGGAACAAGCTCTAGTGGTAGGTCTAATAACAATTATAATTTCAAAGTACAGATGAGCATAAATGATTATTTTGATATGTCTGAAATGTGATACGGAAACATCTACGACTTCTATTGGTGTCAAAGTGACAGGTATCATGATTACTACTGTGGTTTCTTGCGTACATTCACGATGGAAGGAAATGCTAATGAAGGGTCTCCATGAGTCGAAATTGACTTGACAGCAATGGCTTAGAGTCACTGAAAATAAAGAAGTGATTTTTTTCCCACCCCAGTTCACCAACTCCTGAATTCTATAGACAGAACTCTGTGAGACCAATAGAACCCAAGTTAAGAAGCCCAGCGATGAGAAAGGCCGCAAGCTGAGAGGAAAGCAGCAGAGGTGTGGCCATAAAAATGAGAGGGATAGGGCCTCCTGAACAATCTTCAGAGGGAGAATGGTAAATCACACATTTGTAAACATTCACTGAACGCCTGCCATGGGCAAACAGGCAGAGCTATGGGATTTGGGGCATTATTCTTACATTAATGCTTTTGAGTAACACTTTAGATCATGTGGGCGAAACCTGCAAAAAATGTTATTGTTTACCATTTTTAAAAGTAGCAACAGCTGCCCTTATGGAAGGCTTAGTGTGAGAGGGCTGTGTCCTCACAGGGCATGCCCCACCTGGGTGGGGGTAGCATCAGTGCCATTTGTGGTGGAGCAGGTCAAGGTTCAAGAGAGGTAGACTGACTCACTTCCCAAGGTCCTCTAGTGGGTCTGTGGATGGCAGATGTGAATTCACTCTTGGACCAACCTGTGCCCCTAACTGCATCACCCCTGGCATCTGCGGCCCAGGGGTCCTCTCTGCTAAACACACTGAGGGGCTGCTCTGAACTGAGTTCTCATTCTTTCCTCCTAGGCTTGAGGCCGGCCTCAGAGGCCAAAGTATTCTTTGAGACCTTCCCTAGAGTTGGTCACACTTACCCTCTGAGGTCGGCGATGAGAATCTGCCCTCCATTGCGCACATCGAAGATTTTGACGGACCTGTCAGATGAGCAGGTTGCCAGGCGGGTGCCATAGTAGTCCATCTGGGCATCATGCTGCAAAGGGAGGACAGCTCAGGAAGCCTGCAGGCCAGGCAGGTGGGATGGTCACCAGGATAGATAGTCTAGTTTGGACCAGACTACCTGAAATTAATCTACTCTCAAAGAATCTGATGGCAAGAAGCTAGCCATCAGATTCTTTGACAGGCAATGTCTTTCTGAAAGGGACAAAACCAACCATATGCAGCTGATTTTAAAGACTCTTTACATATGCCAAGGAAGGCCCCTTCAAATCTTGTCTTCAGGTGGGTATGGGAGCCTGGCCTCCCTTCTCCTTCCTCTCAGACCCCATCTTAGGCCACAACCCAGAGGATCAGCTCAGCCACAGAACCTGGGGCTAATGCTGCCCAAACCAGCAGGCCTATCTGGGTCCTCCATGATGTCCCTCTGGCCTGGACACAGGGTTCCATTTAGGTATCTGGGCTCTTCCTTCCTTCTCCATGGCCCCAGATCCTTTGTGTACCTTTGCTCCTGGGCTTCTGCCTTACCTATGTTCTAGCAGTGCACCCAGAACCCCAGACTCCCCACTCCCAAGGAAAACAATGCCTTAGTATCGCTGGTCCTATTGCTCATGAACCAAATCCCTTGATGCTGACTGACTATCCAGATCTAGGCTGGGCCCTGCCCATGGCTTCTTGTCCATCTCAGGTAGGGCTCCTCTGAGGCCCTAGGCCTCTTGCCCAGGCTGACCACCCCCTGCTCCCTCCTGCTTGCTGGCCTGTGTAATCCAGTGGACACCACTTTCCTCAGCTGTACCATTCTGTCTGCCTCAGTCACTCCTTTACCCAAGGAAACATCCTGATTCTTCTTTGGACGTCAACCCCTCCCATTATTTCAGGGCTTGGCTTCCTGGAAGGCAGGCAGTACAGATGCTAAGACAGATCTCTACATGTGTACTTCCAAAGCCCTCCTGCAGAGTGCCACCGCACACGTTGGGACGATGTAGGGCACAGTACCTGAGAGATTTAAATCCTTCCTCCTTAGCTTACCTGTTGTGCAACCTTTGAAAAGTTACCAAATCTCCTTGAACTTCAGTTTTCTTATTTTAAAATGGGACTAATGATGGTATTTGCTTCAAGAGTTGTTACAAAGGTTAAATGAGATATTGAATGAAAAGTGCTCAGCATGGGGTTGACACTCAGTGAGCAGGCAAATGTTAGTCATTACTACTTTGCCTCATTTGTTCCTCAAACCAACCCTGTTCAAGTAGGTAGCACATCCATTATCTTGCCCACTTCGCTGCTGTTGTTATGTGCCATCTAGTAGGTTTTAACTTGCAGTGACTCTATGTAAAACAGAAGAAAACACTGCCCGGTCCTGCGCCATCCTTAAAATCGCTGCTATGTTTGAGCCCACTGTCACAGCACTACGTCAGTCTATCTCGTTGAGGGTATTCCTCTCTTTCGCTGACCCTCTGCTTTACCAAGCATAGTGTCCTTCTTCAGGGACTGGTCCTCCTGATAACATGTCCGAAGTATGTGAGACAAAGTCTCGCCATCCTCGCTTCCAAAGGGCATTCTGGGTGTACATCTTCCAAGACAGATTTTGTTTGTTCCTCTGGTAGTCCACGGTATGTTCAATATACTTTGCCGATACCATAATTTAAGGGCATCAATTCTTCTTTGGTCTTCCTTACTCACCATCCAGCTTTTGCACGCATACAAGGCAATTGAAAATACCATGGCTTGGGTCAGGTGTGCCTTAGTCCTCAAAGTGACATTTTTGCTTTTTAACACTTTAAAGAGGTTTTTTTTTTTGCAGCAGATTTGCCCAATGAGGAAATCAAGGCTGGCTCAGAAAAGTTAAGAGACTGGGTAGGGAGTCTCAGATTGGGCCTTCTTACCCATGGTACCATACTGTCTCCAAGGAGGTGTGGTCTTACAGCCAGACCACACACTACAGAATCCAGGAACATACACAACTCTGAGTACAGGCAACCTCCCAGAAACCCAAAAGCAACTGCTGGCTGAGTATGTGAGGGCACGAACCCTGGGACGAAACCTTGTAAGCTGACTGACCTGGGCACAAACGCTCTTGCCCAAAGTCTGCCTGGACTGCTGGGCCCTGCATGAAGCAGTTTGTGTTTTTTCTGCTGGAACGTTAACCTCTGCACCCACTGCTGCAGCCCTGTCCTCTTTATTGAGCCCCCTCAGTTCATGACTTCTAGCTGATAGGGCCCTGCCTGGCCAGTCGTCTGTGGTGGTCCTGCCTGGCTCTGCCTTGGGCTTTCGCCACAGGCTCCCTCTGCCTTTGCAGTGAGTCATCTTCTGACTCTCCCTTCACGTTCCCTCTTTCAGTCCCCTTTCCAACGGGGCTAAGAGGTGGCAGCAGAAGGAAGACAGGTGGGAAGACTACTGTTAAACCAAACCTCCATACCCACTAAGCTAGAGGACTGAGAGCCACGAGCTAAAACCATTCCTAGGTTCCTTCTACCGAGAGTGACGAGACTGCCACAGCCCTGCCAACTCAGAGGATGTGTCTGGGCTGACTCTACAGCGATAGCCCAGCTGGCAAAAGGCTGCAAAGCCACACCTGGGCTCATGAATGATCAACAGAAAGGAATAATGAAAAACAGAAACTACGTCCCTCCCGCAGAAGCGCCCATGTCCGCAGCTTCTGTGGGCGGGCTGAATGAATACTTACAATCATGTCCTCATGGGAGGTGTCCACGGTGTTAATTACTGATACCTAGAAGCAAAGATATCACTGGTATATTAACTGATGGCAGTTAGAATGCAATCTTCTTATTAAATCCACCAATTGTTTCTATAAGTTCTTGACTGCATTTGTTCATTCATTCATTCAACAGTCATTCTCTTTGCCAAGCACTATGCCAGGGACTGGAGACATAGACATGAATAAAAGGTACTCTTAGCCCTTGAGAAGTTTGCATAAAATAATCCTCACATGGCATAAGTAGATGCTGAGGTGGTGGTGGTGGACATGAACTGGGGCTTAGAAGATGAGTAGAATTTGCCAGGTGGCACAGGGGAAAAAAAGGACAGTCCAGACAGAGAACAGTAGGAACAAAGACACAGAGGTCTGAAGGAGCTTGATGTGTGTAAGGGAACAGCAAGCAGTCCAGGCTACCATTGAGGGTGAGGGGGACCTTGAGGACAGTTTCTGCATTAACAGGGTTCGTACCTAAGACTTGCGGATTTCATTCAAGTTCCCCTTGAGGCTGCTCCCTGGTCCGTCACCTGTGACAGACCCGAGGCTATCACCTATTGAGGTCCAGGATTGAGTAGTTGGTAGGGCTAGAAGGTGGCTGTCAGGGTCTTTGCCTTCCTACCCATATTTCGAGGTCCAGCTCAAATTATACCCCTTCTGAACGATTCCCAGATCCCCCAACTAGCTGGACCCTTCTGAATATCTTCAGCACTGAATGTCTACAACACTCTACATGATTTCCTCTCCCCACTGGAAGGTGAGCTCCCTGGGGTCAGGGTCTGAGTCGTCTGCCATGTTCAATCCCCTCATATCATCCAGCACGGTGTCTGCAAACAGAAGGAACTGAGTGACTATTTACTGAATGAATAAATGAACAAAACCGGCCCCTATTCTTTAAATTCTTAGGACGGAAAAGGGCACTGAAAAGGAAATTTCAATTTGGAACTGGTATTTCCAGCCATTTCCCCTGTTTCATCTTTTCCTGCACAAGCCCTGTAGGTATAAAGTCTGACTTGACTTTTCAGAAAGGTGGACACTGGAAGAGGATGGCTGCAAAGCAGCTCAGAAGGTACACATCAAATGAGCACAGTTCTTTCATCAAATGCTAGACTCCCTAACAAGTGGGTGCCCAAGGCTTGCAGAGAGAAGTGAGGAAGATGAGAAGAGTCTCCTATGTGTGCAGCATCGTCTAGGTCACAAAGTGCTTTCACATGTGTGCTGGGAGGTACTAAGGGCAGAGTTAATCAGGGCTGTCTAACAGATTAAGGAATGGAAGCCTAGAGAAGAAAAGCACTTGCCACAGCCACAGAGCTTACAGCTGAGCCCCACCTCTATCTCCTAGCCCACAAAGCTTTCCACTCCACCAGGCTGCCTATTTAGAACATTCCTTAAATTCAACAGCTGAAAGCTGAGTAGATTCAGAAAGAAAGTTGACTGGGAAGTAGTTTTACGCTACTTCATCAAAGGACCTTGGAGATAACCAGCATTTATTTCTAACCACTCTCACCCAGGGCTGGTGACCAATGCTTCTAAACCAGTGTTGTTTTTAAAGCTCTGACAGTACTTTCTTCTGAACACCTGGTGTTATCTGCTCCTTTTTAAGAGGCAACACACAGAACAATTCAGCTTTTCAGAATCAGTTAATGAGTTAAAAATTCATTCAGAATGAGCTGAATGTCAGAGCATAAGAGACCTCAGTCCTATTCAGCAGCTGAAGAATTTGAGGCCAAAAGAGGCCAGCGATTTAATACCAAGGCTGACCCCGCCCCTCTGAGCAAGAACTAAGTCCCCTGTCCTGACTTTTGGGTCCATGCTGGTTCCCTCGTGCCTACTGATGAAGCACAACCATTCTTCGGAGATCATGCGTTTACTGAACCCCCGCTCTGTGCCAGGCTCAGGCTGGATGCTTTCATCTATTAGTTCTAGTTCATTCAGTCCTTCCCTCAACGAGTAAGTGTAGAGTGAATATACACTGTGGATACCACGGAGATAAAAAACTGAGCCCTTACTCTCAGAGTCCTTCAGTTCATCCCTACATTAGTTTCCCGAAGTGTCTATCATAGCTGCGGTACCCTCTGGGGACCCAGCGAGTTGACAAACATCTTTGCCGGGAGCGGGAGTAGGCAGCAGAACGGAATGGTTAGGAGGGTTCAAATCTTAGCTCTGCCATTTACCAGCTGTGCACAAGGCTTTACCTCTTAGAACCTCAAATTTCCTCATCTGCAAAATGCTGATAATAATAGCATGTATTTCACCACGCTGATGGCCAACTGATGTTATGAACAAGGCTTTGGATTTACTAAGAGCTCGAGAAACAGTAGCTACTATGTTGTATTGCTTTTAATTGTTAGGGAAAGAAGAGAAGCTGCAACCGGGCAGCATGCAGGATTCCGGGATGTCGGCGGCCTTCCGCTGGCCTCCCACTCCGAAAGGGCCAGAGGGACAGGGCCAGAGGGACAAGGCCAGATCCCCCAAACCTCGAAACGGTGGCAGCGAGTTGAATGATCCCAGCCCCAGGTTTGAACCTCAGAGCGGCTGAGGAACCAGGGAGGGCGAGTTTTGTCAGGACAGCGACCGTGGCCCGAACCCCCCACTCGGCGTCTTCGACCCTGACACTCACCATAGCAGTGGCGGTTGTAGCTCCCGGTCTCAGACGTGGCAGCTCCCGGTGGCAGCTCCAAATGGTTTACTTCCGGCATCGGCTAGCAAGCCGTGGGGCAGTGGCTCAGGAGCCTCCGAGCAGCAACCCGCTCCAGCCGACACAAAGGTTCCGTGCCTTCCGGAGGTCGCATCCCTCCCTCCCGTTGCCCCGCCCCTGATTCTCACGAAACCTTCGCGGAACCGCCGTGGTTTCCACGACGTCCCTGATCCAGGACCGTTTGGCATCTGAAGCGCCGACTGGCCTATCTTCCTGAGCAGCCTTTTCCTTTTCTTGAGACGCGTCAATGAAAGAAAGGATTCTTACCTACAGCTTTACCAGCCTCCCTGCCGTTCTGGGTGCGATCGACCTTATGACGAATTTTGTAGGTCGATTAATTTTAAGGGGGAGTGAGTAGACTGGTCTTAGTGCTCCCTTTTTGTTAGCCCCTCCTCAGGACTGACCCATCGGCTGGGTCTAGGGGCCAAGAAAGTCAGGGAATGCCCCCCAAAAAGAGGCTGAAACCTCTTGACCCGCCTTCCCCAGCCGTAGGTCCGATGCCTCCAAACTGCTACTTCACCACAGCAGTCCCGGGATCCTGTGAGTCTGGCCCATCAGGTAGATCCCCTAGCAAGGAGGAATCTCAGCCATGCTACTGCAGCTAGAGCCCAGGACCTGACTCCCAGTTTTCCAACCCTCTCTCCCTCTGCCCAAAGGAGCGAAGCTGGGGGATCCCCACAAGCACAGTGAGAAATGCTGCGCTTCTGGATAGGGCCTGGGGCCCAGCCCTAAAGCCCCCTTGGGACATTAAGGAGGCAGGGGACCCAGGGTGGAGCCTAGGCTCCCCTTGGATAAGTCACAATCCCTCAGTTTCCATCCTTGAACATGAGAAGAACCATATCTGGAGGTAGTCACGGCTTGAGAGAAGATGTTAAGGCTCAGATAGACCCAGACTGGCAAACTATGGAAGGGGGCCCAGAAGAGTAGGGTGCTACAGAACTTGGCCAGACCCCCAGGTAGCAAACCACCCATCCCACCCCCTCACCCCCTGAGTTTGGGGCTTACATTTCCCTCTAGTGTGTATGTGTGTCTCTTTGTCAGGTGGAGCAGGAAGTAAAGGGGTGGGGAGGCTCTTGGTCCTTCTGTTCTTCAAAGGACAGGCCCTGGCCTTGGGTCTATACCTGCACCACTGATACTCTGAGTAATAAGGTCAAGGGATTTTTCTCTCTGAGGCTCTTTCCTCAAGTGGGAGATGGGGATAATGGCATATTAGATATAACTTAATATGTGGGAGCATTGCTGTTATTAAAGGAATGCCCTGGTGTAAGCAATGAAATTGAAGAGATTGGGGATTTGGGACAAGCATGGAACTGTATCTTACTCATTGAGATATTTGCTGGTGTGCCTGAAAGGCATTATAATACAGAGGTTTAGAATACAGGTTCTGGAATCAAGACTGCTTAGGTATAAATACTGTATCACCTACTTACTAGGAGGGCGCACCTTTCACCTCTCTGGGCTGCTGGTCCTCCTCCATAAAATGAGAATTGTAATACCTACCCCAAAGGTTGGTATCAGGATTAAATGGACCCTTGGATGTGAAGCAGTGTTTGGAAGTTGGATGGGCCTATGGTGCTTGATCTGGGCTTTTGTTCTCCGTGAGAAGAGACTAGGATCTGAGGAGTGTGTGTATGCTTACATGAGTCTGAGACCCCAGGCTTTGGCCTAACACTGGGGACTGTTTCTTAGTCTGGGCAAATTCTCTTTCTCTGCTGATGCTCAGCAGAGGTTTGCAAAGTTCAGCCTCTTGGGTACCAGGCTCCCCTCTGACTCGCTCCTCCCCAGTAGGAGATGCCGCCAACATCCTGTGTGCATGTCTCCCACGCCCTTCCTCTGGTTGATGCCAGAACCAAGTCAGGCCATTCTGAGCTCTCTCCAGTGTGTGTCCCCTTTCTTCCCCCACACAAGACTGTTTGCCCCTGAGTCTCTTCCTTCTCCTGAGGCCTCTTCTCCAAAGGCCTTGTGCTCTGGGACTGCAGACCACTCCACATGGAGAGTTAGTGACTGATGGCAGGCTACACTTGTCTCCCTCAAATGGTGCATTTTCAGCTACGAGTAAAAACACTCCCTCTAGAAGGGGTGACCTGGTAGGAGACCACCCACTGAGCGCTGTGCCCTTGGGCCAAGTTCCTTTCCCTCCCAGGGACTCAATTTCCCTCTGGGTTCAAATTCACAGAGCGGGGGCGGGGTGCCCAGCTGTCCTGCAGAAAAAGGCCTTGTGATGTGTACCATGTCTGCATTTCCACGTGTGCATTTATTGTTATTGCTCAGGATAGTGTTGAGAAGGCAGACAAATCCCATTAATTACAAAGAGCACAAGCCAGAGATACAGAGAAATAAGTGTACAATAAGAGCACAGTCACTTCCCAGCCCCGATGGCCCCAGAGCCTCCCAGAAGCCCGGGAAGCTTGTAGAAGCTGGATGTGGCACCATTCTGTCGCTACTCTGTTATAAAATATGTGCACACAAGAGTTAGCAAAGTGGAAACCCCCGAAAGTTCCAGCTCTGGGAGGGAGAGCACCACAGGCATTACAAAACATACTTAGGGGGGCTGGGAAGGGCAGTTCCTCAGCTACCTTGCTCTTGGTGGAAGGGGTGATGGCTGATGCCTGGGGCCCGGGGTTGCCCTCCCACCTACCCTTCACCCCTGCTTGGGTGGGTAGGATCTCTACATCAAAATTAGGAGAGCTTGATTTGGAACTTGGAAAAGACTTGGGAATTTCATGCTGTTGTCTGATTTAGGCCTTGGCTCTGGAAGACCCCAAAGCCTTCAAGAAACCCCCTCCCCCAACACAGGAGATTTCAGACACTATGGCAGGAGAGAGGTTTGGGCAGGAGGCTCATCAGAGTGCACCAGGTGGCAGCCTCCTATAGGCAGAGCAAGAAGAGGAGGGGGGGGTGCGGGTAGGGGTGGTGAGAAGGTCCTGGCAAGAAATGCTGCATCCCAAAGGACCTGTCACACAACTTCTGAAAATCAGCTCAGGAAAGGGAGATGGGAATCAGCGTTTCTCCATGAAGAGAATGAGAAGTACAGTCCACTGGGCCACACATTTTGCCTTGCAAAGGTCTCTCCTAGCTAGTTCTGGTGCTCCAGGTCTGGGACAGATTGCTCTCTCTCATCTGGGCCAGGGGCAGATGGAGGGTCCACCTCAGTACCACCAAGGTGGGGTGACTCTGGTTCCCAGGCTGAGATTAGGTGGGGGCTCAGTGGCCTTCCTGACAACTCCTGGGTTTAGGGGACAGGCGAAATGATGGGGGTGGGGGGGGGGGACATCCAGCTTCCCTCAAGAGGCAGGAAGCCCTTTTGGTTCCTCCATGCAGGACACAGTGTAGCCAGTGGCCGAGAGTGGACAGTAACTGCAACGGAAGGAAGATGTTTGCACAGAGAATGACAGGGCTCAGGATTTAGGGTGGGAGGAGGGCAGGGAGTGGAAGATTTGGCAAAATTTTAAAGTTTACTTCGAAGAATAGATGTCAGGGAATGACCTGGAAATTTTGTAAAGGAAGAGCAAAGGGGACTTGCCCCACCAGGTAATAAAACATTATAAAGCTACAATAATTAAAACTGTGCAGCTGGTGCCAGACGAGACACCCAGGGAGGGAACAGAAGAGAAATTCCAGAAATCGACCCAAGTCTACGTAAGATGTCAGTCTGCGGTCACGGTGGCATTTCAGAACGGTTGGGGAAAAGAGTACATGATTTGATAACTGGGACAGCCAGGATCAGACAGGCACAGAGTTGTTGCTCCAGCACAGTTGTAGCTAGTGTGGTCTCAGAAGCAGGGCGCCCTCCCTCTTTACCAGCTCTATGCTCTGGCTGGGCCAAGGGGCCACGGTGAGGGGCTGATGGGAGCAGTCAGGGCTGCTCCAGAGTTAGGGAAAGCTCTGCTTGAGTTGCAGGAACTCCTCAGAGTCCTCCCAGCCCACCTGTGAAGGTGGGGGGACTCCACAGCCCCAGGAACCACTGACGGGGGCTGCCTGCTCTTCCTTCATCTGCTGGGGGGAGCAGGCTGGGGAGCTTAGACCTCACCCCTGCATCTGCCACCTTCTCCTGGGGCCCTTGTTCAGATGGTGCGGTCCCTGACTGGAAAAATGTATGCATTATAGAGCACATAACTTACTATGTTCTGTTCGATGGTGTTCTTTGCCTTTTTTTTTTTTTTAAACCACAGACATTTCAGAACCACACTGCCGGGGTAAGAAGTGTCAGCAATTGAAAGCATAACCATTGCATAGTATTAAATGAACAGAGACGGTGAGTTCTTTATTTACAATTATTGTCTAGATAAAAAAATTCATAAAAACAGATGAATGGTCATAAATTATCTACCCCCTAGTGGGGTGAACTGTCAAACGTACCCCATGCTGCTAGATATAGGACGCAGAGTGCAAGCTTTATGTACTACAGTGAGTTCTGACAAACCAATCATTTCCTGTGTGTGTGGCTGTGTATGCAAGTGTGAGAGTGAGGGTGTGTGTGGGAGAGAATCTGTCATTCCCGACAAGAAAAGACCAAAGCTGACGTCGGACGTTCTCGGTAGCTTCCATCATTCCCTATTCCCCAAGTGAGGCTCCACTCACAGAAGCCCCTCCTGGTTTCCTTGCATCTTGGCTGCAGAGGAACAGGGAGCATGGTGCAAGTGGAACTATCCTGGTGTCATGGAATGAGGTCATGGAGACATGATTAGAACGAAGAAGGGGAGAATGGGAAACCTTGAGAGACGAAACTCCAAAAAACACCATGTTC
Source organism: Dugong dugon (assembly GCA_030035585.1). Lineage (NCBI taxonomy): Eukaryota > Metazoa > Chordata > Mammalia > Sirenia > Dugongidae > Dugong > Dugong dugon. Next base: position 36,443,613 of record CM057481.1, on the reverse strand, counting down.
CGAGGCTGCCCTGTGTCTCACCCATGCGAGGCTTTCCTTCCTCAGAGTTGCTCAGCGGGCTGGCTTTTGGTGGTGCTTGTAGCTGAATCCAGTAAGCACGTCTGAGGGTTGCTCGCCCCTTCAGGGGTGCGGTTGCCTCTCCCAGATACATTCAGAGATATTTCGTCGTGACGTTCAGGTGATGGTCTCTCACAAAGAAGGCCCTCTTGAAAGCTTTCTCCTGACAGGAGGGTTTAGCCTTGTGGGGTTGGCTGACTTCAGACCCTAAGCCCTCAAGTTTTTCCACAGCCATCCAGACCTAGGCCCTCCCAGTTGACTATGGCTCTTTTCCCGAGGGGATCTCATCTTGTTTGTGGAAGAGTTCTCTGGGCCCGGAGAAGGGAAGGGGCCGGGCGGACACAGAACAACTGTGGGAAGGGTCAGCGTGAGGAATGAGTTTTGCAAGCAAGGCGGAAAGTGTTTGGTTTTCCTCGAAGCATGGGACATCATCGATCATGGTATTCAAAATGTCTTTTGCACTGTACAAGTTTATGGAAAAAGATCGTATGCTGAAAAGTCTCAAAGCAAACTTTGTATTAAATACAAAAGTTCTTTTATGAAAAAAGCTGAGACCCACAAAGTGCTTAGCAGTTAAGAGGCTGACATACAATTAAATAAGCTCTTATAAGTGGGATTACTAGTGCTGTCATTGGTTTGGGGGAAAAAATAACCACCTTTTCTCACCTGTGATACCACAGGGTTTCAGAATGGCTTTCTGTCTGGGAAAGCGAGACTTGCTGTTAAAAGGCTATAGTATATATCGTGACTACAGGAAGACAATTTGGTTTAAAAATCACACTGAATACATCTCAATATACACATCATAAAGTTCATTCGGATCTAAATAGTGCAGAGAAAAAGGCTATTTTTCTTCAAAAATAAAAATAAAAGCAGCAAGCCATACTGATCTTCATCCATATGCCAACAGCTCATATGCTGCAATTTATAAGGGAATAAACCTCTAAATTACTAATAAAAAAAATCAACACAATAGCATTTGTAATATCTCAACACTACCCCAATCTCTGTACAGACAGGGCCAAAGAGAACCAAGTTTGGAAATGCTCTTGGTAAACTCAAGCGAGTTTCATTGAGAGAAAAGTCTTCAGCCCTTGCTTCGTGGATGCTGCCGTCATCCTTGGGCCAGGATGGCCATTAGTGCTGCAAACCCAGGAAGCCTTCTCTCCTCCTCTCCCTTGTCTACAGAGCACGGAGCACGTTATGAAACTTCTCTGGATGTATACTCGGTAGCATTTGGCTCCTGCCTGAGACTCCCGTGGTAGTGACGTTATTGAACGGAAATGGCAGGCAAAAATCAGAGCATGGCTATTGTAAAACATCAGGGATGCAATCCAGGAGAAGTGTCTGTTGGGCTGAGCTGTCGGTACAGCATCTCAGCCACCAGTGTTCTTAAACGGTACAAATAGCCAAAGACATTATCTACAGGTTTGTAAACAAATTACATTCTTCTTTTAGAACATAAATAAGTTAAAATAGAGCAATTTAAGCGGAAACAAGGCAACATGCCGGCAAAGAAACTTTATATATATCCATGTATATATATATATTTATATATATATATATATATTTATAAATCTACTTATCTATATGGACGTATACAGTCTTGGAGAAGTATACGTAGATATAGATACAAAGAAATGGATATAACCTTGTGAGTGTCTATGAAGTTCTTCGGTTCCGTTGGTGCAAATCTACTAGGCGAGTTAAGCTCTGCAATTTCAAAAAGTTATTAAATTAATCTATACAACTGAGACCATGCTGCGCAAGCATTTCAAAAACTCACAGACCAGTGGATTGGATAAATAGTCTCAGAAAAGAGTGTTTGCAGTTCCCGCCTAAGAAAACAAACGAAAAACCCCTCCCCAAACCCCCGAAAACCAAACAAGGGGAGGACTGGAAGTGTACAGTACATTCATGCAGGGGACGTGGTGGCCGGGCGGGGGCATGGCTGGTCCATGTGTGGGCGGGAGCCAGGAAGGGCGGGCTTTGACAAATCGCTCACTCCCATAGCCCCCAGTAGAGATCCCGCCCCTTGCCTCCAAGTGAAAAAGTTCAAACAGCATCGCAGCCAGAGAAAGGGTCTGTTGGGTGGAAACATGGGTTCTCTCTCCAGTGTTTGGTTTTCTGTTGTTGCTCTTTGCTGCTTGGTGTCTTGGGTGCCTGGGTGGGTGGGTGCCTGAAAGGCAGGTGGTGGTGGGGTCTGTGAGGGCGGGCGGGCGCCGGGGGTCCTCAGCTAAAGCGACGTTTCCAGGCTGTGGATGGGGCTCCCTGGACTTGAAGAGGTAGCTGATTTGCTTGTGTCGGTCGTCAGGTTGATCCCGCTGTCGATGGCGCTGTTGTTCTTGTTGAGCGAGGACGGCGGGCTCGAGTTCTGCTTGAGCGCGGCATCTTCTTCCAGGTCGGTGTCGTCGATGAGGGGGATGTGGGGCTGGGAATCTTCGATCCGGAATTCAGGATGAGCCATGAAATTATGGATGGAGGTTCGAGACTCAGGCTTTTCTAAACCTTCATAGAGAGAGCTACGGAACGCCTTCACGACGCGGATCTGCAAGGGAAGCACAGGGGTCAGAAGCACTGCCCTGGCGGGGGGCGGGGGTTGGCAGCCACATTTTGGGGGCCTCGGAGAGGGGACGGGTGGGAGAAGAGTTAGGCCACGGCAGGCGGCTGGAATCCACAGTCGCTGGATGTTATGAGCATCGCAGGAGGGGAAAAACGGAAGTGGTAGAGGGCTCAGGTTATGTGCATTCATGAGGTGGTTGGTTCTTTTAAAAATTGGTTTGGGCCAGAACTGCAGTATTAGAACAGGAGGAGTCATCAAGCACCATCAAAGAGATGCTGGGAACCAGTGGTTAAAGGAAGTTTGGTCCATTCTGGTGGGCACCCACACCTAGTGAGAGACTGAGCCTTGTTAATTCTAGAGCAGAGGTTCAACCATGCAGAAGAGGGGGAGGGCCAGGTGGGAATCAAGTAGGAAGGAGGAGAGGCTATTAAAAAAAAAACTAATTGTAAAAAAACCACACACAGTTAAGAAACCACATAACATGGAACAGATTGCGCGCCACACACAGAAAAGGAACAGAAAGGCGAGACAGTTGGATGAGCTGGGATGAGAGAAGACACACGAGGGCCAAACAGAGAACGAGAACATCCAACCGAAGGCAGCAAAGCAAACCAAAGCCCAACTCAGGGCTTTCTGAGGTGCAGTGCAGAGGCAGCCGGAAAGCACGAGGGAGCCGGCAGACTGGGGACACTCGGGGCAGGGAGCATGCCACGGGTGGGGGCGGGAACCATACGGCACACACAAACGGGCACATGGCTACACTTGGAAGCCTGGACAATGTGAACAGAGGTCGTTTGTACCCAGCGTTTCTTTTCCTTCATGCATTGAGGAGGTAAACACTCGAGTATAGACTCAAAGCCCTGGCCAGGCATTGGAGCTTGCCTTGGGGTCCCTTATTTCCTGAGGTATTTTATTTCCCTGTTTGTGCTTTGAAAACACAAAACGAAAAAATGGGGCCAGAATCGAATGGGCAAACCCAGCCTCAGGTGGGGTTCTGGGGGGTGTGGAGCTGAGCCACAAAGCAGCCAGTGCGTTCATTTTCTGGGTTTCAGTCATGAACCCTGCATCCTGGGCCTCAGCCTTCTCTTCTGAAGAATGGCCGGAGCTTGGACCTGAGTCCTCCAGCTAGTGGGAGACCTGAGTTTGGTGCCAAGACTGTGGGCACGTCACACTGCCTTTCTGGTTGTCCCCTGTCCTGCCTCACTGGGTACAGAGGGGTCCCTTCTTTGGACTTCTGGGAGGGGGAGCCATGCCTGTCATCTCAAGGGGCTGATGGGACTCTGGACAAAGGCACCTCCTCCTCTCTTTCTAGCCCACTCAGAACTGTATCCAGCCCCAATGGAGGCAGCACCCGCTGGCCCTGTCCCGTGGTTGCATGGCTGCCTTCCCTGCGGAGCAGTGGGCCCCACATCCCAGGGGCCTGGGGAAGGCGGAGACTGACAAGACAGGTGTGGGGAGGCCCTGGCAGTCCTAGGATTTGTGTCGCTCTCAGCTAAACCCAGAGGTGCTCATCTGTGGGGCGCTGGCGGGGAAGGCCTTGGCCCATGGAAGAGACTTTTCTAGATGACTGTGGTTGATGACTTTAAATGTCAGAGCTCCTTTTAAGGATTCAGAGGGTGTTTTTCTAAAGCCCATCATAGGCTCCTCTGCCTTCGACTTCAGAGCACACAGAGCTGACCTGAACTTCAAGTTTGCTAATACTCCTTGGTGGTCTTGTGTAAGACCCACAGTTTTGCAACTGTCTTTTAGTTTTTTCTCCTTTGCCGTCAGCTCTGACTTACTAGCTCTGACTTCTTGTCTTCTGAAAAAGCATCTCTTTCCTTTTCCTTTCTTATGTGCTGTGGGCTGGGGAAGCCAGGGAGCCCCATGTGGTGGAATGTGCTTTAAGAGTCAACAGATGCCAAGCACGAGCATTAGTCAAGAGGTGCCAAGCACAAGCACTGAGCATTAGTGCCGCCTCAGTGACAGCCCTTCCGTCTGCTCTGAGGCTCCTTTCCCCCCGCCCCCGGCTTCCCTATTTGTGACTCTGTAGAGATTATCAGTATTCCAATCTCCTGCTAAGTGGGCTGTTAAATTCCTGATGGGGGGGGCGTGGGGGGAGGCATTACAAGCCTCAGCTTTCTTATCTGTAAAATGGGAATGAGAATTCTCATTGTAGCTGCTCAGCCTAGTGCTCAGGGTGTTCTGAGGCTGACTTTCAATGAGATGCCAGCTGGAGTACCTGGTGGTGGGGGGAGGGAATGGTGGCAGGACCCTGTCATGTGACTGACAATGCAAAGGGGACAACACACAATGAGATGCAGGCCCCTCCGCCCTCCCCCTGGCATGGAGACAACAGAAAGAATGGACTGCTCTGGACAAGACTGTGGGGACGAGACTTTTCGGGACACCCCGCCACGGCCATTTCAAGTCTCCACTTCGGTTCTCTCCACGGCTGAAATGGAAAAAAGTATGGGAAGAAAAAAAGCTCTTCCATCTCCCTTCCCTGCCTACCTAAAACTGGGACTTTGGGGCATAAGCTGCATCTGGGCAGGGGGTGAGGGGAAAGAGAGGAAGCTCCCCAGTTTGTGGGATTTCAGATGTTTTGGTTTCATCAGTACACAGGGAGCAGGGGGACCAATGCCCGTTGTCAGAGGGCTCTGAGGAAACACAGCGGCCCCGGTGTGGGATGGGTTCGACATACTCGAATGTTTACCCGGCTTCAAGGAAGCCAAGAGTCTGGGATTGATTCACATTCATTTCAGGCTCAAGGTTAAAGACTCACAACCTCTTTTAATTTCACTCTCTCTTGCTGAACTCTGTGTCCAGGGTTCTCTAGCCCTCTAGGGAAACAAACACATGGAATATTCAGACAGCGGAGAGCTCTAGGATCCCCCCCAGAAGCAAGCCATTTTCTCGCCAACCCAAGACTGCACTAAATTCGTTATCAAAATGCTAATGAGGGGTCCATCTTTCTTTCCTATCTCCTTCTTTTCTCCCCCTAAGAGATGCCAATTCCTTGCCCTCACTGTGCTCAGAACCAGGGATCTGAAGAAAAGTGGGGGCAGGAGATGCCCTATCTAGTAGGTTACGGGATCTAGCAATGTGGCCAGGCCCTGGGTTAGGATGCTGCTGGCTTAGTTGGTTCAAAGGTGCAGGACTTTCACTGATGAACACTGGGCATGCTACAGACCTGCTAAATACAAGGATGGTCTGAGGCGGGTTAGGCATTTGAGGGGAATAAGAGAAAGAGGCTGTGTGATGTGGCCTTGAAACAAAGAGCTGAATACTAATATTGCCCTTGGTCCCCAGTGGGAAGCTTTCCTTCTCCCCAGTCCCTGCCAGGCAGAGAGCAGCTTCCCTGGCCTTCTAAACCAGGGAAGACTGGGTCTTCTCACAGGTATGTGGCTGTGGGCATGGGTACTGGTTCCTGAATGGAAATCCAACCTCTGTGGGCTCGTCTGGGAAGCAGTGTGGATGGTGGGAAAATGGGGGACTCAGGTGTTAGACCTCTTGCTGGTCATTTGCTGGGTGATCTTGGCCAAGTCATTTTCCTTCTCTGAGCCTCTGTGTGTTTCTCTGTTAAAAGGATACATTGATAGAGTCTACCGCCTCATATTTTGGTTGTGAGACATATATGAATGAAAGAATGTGGGGAACTGCTTTGGAAGATTTCGAGTGAGGCTCAAGTATAAGGCCTTAGGGGTGTGCCATCAAATTTCTGGGGGGTAAAACAAACTTGTTTTTGAGTAAGTCAGAGGAGACAAGCAGAAAAAGGACTAGAGTTCCCTTCTGAACATTCTGGGAGCCAGACTGATGGGACTGTCCTGCCTATGATGTCATCTGTCTGCCTGGGATCCTCTCCCTCTCAGGGTGGGGCTGGGCGAGGGCTGCATGAAGTAGTTGGGGAGTTTCCTCATCCCACCTGTCACGAGTCAGAGTCAGCTTCAAGCCCGCACTGCCCTGTCTCAGGCTTTGTGTTCAACTCTTGATATCCTAGTGCTAATGGAGGGGACAGTGGTTGACTCATTTAGGGTTTTCAGTTTGGCTCTGACATGCACATGGCCACCCTCCTGTGCCGGAGAGTCCCCAGGAATGAGATCCTGCTCAGAGGAGGCCGGCAGGCAGCCCACCTCTCCATCCCACCCCTCTTGGGGCCCCTTCTCTCACCAGGCGTCCTGCTTCCTACCTTCCTTGTGCCATTTTGGCTTCTGAAAGGACCCTGTCTCATCCCTTGTGGACCAGAGGGGTGACATTGTCAGAGGAACTATTCAAGCAAAGGAGGAACTAGGGGGGATATTTATTTAGAGTTTGCCCTGTGACTGTGTTGACCAAAATGTGTATGTTGAAACCACAGAGGTTGTGCTCCTCCTTGGGAACAAGTGTCCTTGGGCAGGAGGATGGTTAGGCTCTCTCTGAAACCATTTTCCCAAGGAGGGGTCCCAGAAGGGACCTGGAAGTACAGGCTGCCTTCTATAATAGAGGGGAGGATTGTGGAATTCTTAAGGGAGCATGATATGTAGGGGGAAAGGCAAGATGGTGGCTGGATGAGGGGGTCATCTGAGAATGAGGGCTGTGGGCAAGGATGACTAAGTCAGCCTTTGTAAAGCCTTTGCCCAGGCTCCATTTCAAAGGCTGTTCCAGAGCTGGGGTCACCGTGGGATAAAAGGGATTCATCTGACCTAGAGGAGAGTGACTGAGAGATAGGAAGTGAATAAAGAGACATTTCTCTGAAGGGAGAAGTGTTGAAAAATGACTGTCCCAGCACTGGCCTTACTGTTTTTATAAATGACCCAAAAGAAAAGTTAGAATGAAATTGCCAAGGTTCAAGGTGACCAAGCTCTTTGTTCTAGATTACAAAAGCTAAGATGAGGGGGCGGGGAGAGGGGGATAACCAAAGGGAAGGCTTTCAAAGGCTGCATGGGTGCCCAGAAATGTTGACTGAGCTTTGTCGTGGCCAGTACGAAGCTCCACATTCAAGAAGGAGGCTGGACTGGGCTGGGCCAAGAGCTGAGCTCCAGCCAGCAGCCAGACTCCTCGTGGTCAGACCCAGCCAGAGGGATGCAGGACTTCTGGGAAGGGGTGGCAGGAACCCACAGAAATGTATTCCCTGGGGGATCTCATGCCGGGACACTGTGGTCATCACACTTCAAGACAGGTGGGGCACTGAGCCAGGCCAGAGCTGAGCTGATGCGGGGTCAGCTGGGCATGGGCTGACCTCCAAGGTCACCACTCTCTAGTCTGAAGGGGAGCGGGAGGGGACCAAGTCTCTCCTGCCTTGAGAAAGCCTGGCAGTGATCTCTCTGTGACAGTGCCTCATGGAAACGTGACCCAGACGTCATCTACTCAAATGCATCTCCATTTCACCTTGGCTAGTCCAGCCTCACCGTCATTGTGCTTTTGTGCTAATGAATGAACATTGAGGGGCTTCCTCTCCTTCTCTGCATCCTTCCTGTCATCTTGCATACCTGGCAGGACTGCCTCCACAGGAAGGTCTGGGACATGAGCATATGCCACCAATGGCTCTTTGTGGCTTGTGCCTCCTGCTAGAGGGCCTAAGATGGAAGCGTTACTACCTGAACATGAGTGCTTTCCTGCTCAGTAGCAGGGGGTGTGTGCTGTGTGTGTTCTACACATTGTAACGTATCAAGATACGAGATTTTCTGGAGCCCATTTCTCATCATAGAAGCCCTGAAGGCTAAGTGCAACAACAGTGTGCCAATCTGAGAAGATGAGAACTAGGGGCCTCCCTTGCAGTTTGGTAGGGCCTGATTGGAGCTAGGAGTTCCTGGGTGGTGCTAATGGTTAACACCCTCAGCTGCTAACCAAAAGGCTGGAAGTTTAAGTCTACCTGGAAGCACCTCAGAAGACAGGCCTGGCTATCTACTTCCAAAAAAATCAGCCATTGAAAATCCTATGAAGCCCAGTTCTACTCTGACACACATGGATTGCCATGAGTTGGAACTGACTTGATGGCAACTGGTTTAATTGGAGACAAGGTAAGGGAGACAGGTGGTAAATGGAGACTTCTTCCTTCTGGGGCCTGAAGCCATGGAGAGGTTCAGGAAAGATCTAGACAAGGCCAGACATGAAAGACCCAGGTCAGAAGTAGTGGTATGTAGAGATGAGCTCAGCAGGAGGGAGATGAAGAGGGGGTCCAAGTGCCAGGCTAGCCTTCAGATAAGGAAGGGCAGGAAGCTGAGGTTGAGACCAGATCCCTCAGGGTTGCTGGCACTCAGCCAAGATGTAGGCATGGCCCACTATTGTCCACCTGAGGTTCGGCTGAATGGGTCAGGAGCTTTTGTCCCTTCCAGGAGGGGGGACAGAGCTTTAGCCCCTGCTGCAGGGAAGGTGTTCGTAAGGTGGCCGATGCCTTCAGATGTGCAAGGGGAGGAACAGTGAGAAAGGGCAGAGGGTGCTGAACTTCTAGGGTGGAGCGTCCAGACTGTATGATCTTGATGGCCTGGGACCCCTGAGTGACTGTGACCTGTGACCTACAGTGGTCTTTTTGCTCAACTGTCTCCCTTGGTCATGACCCCCATCACTGACTGGTGCTCCCTGGCTGGCTGGGAAACCCTGAATGACATGATCCCTCTCGGGTGGACCCCCACTGCGACTGACTGTGATGCCCTGAGGGACTTTTACCCCTTGGCCAACTGTAACCCTTTGCCTGACTTTGACTGCAAGGCTGTGACCTCTTGGTCAATTCTGACCTTCACTGGCTGTATGTTTCCTGACCAAGTATGACCCTATAACAACTGGGATACTCTGTGCCCACCTGACACCGCCTTCACTGCACGACGCTGAGATGGATTAGGACCATTTGATCACTGCAACCTCCTTGACTAAAGGTGATCCTTTTACTTTTGACCAGTTGTGACCCTCCAACCCCGACTGACTGGTTGTAACCCCTGCCTCGGACCCCTGCATTGGCCCTGACCCCAGACTGACTCTGCCCCCTGACTGACTCAGCCCCTCTGACTGGCTACGAGCTCCTGACCAACTGTGATCTTCCTTAATGGCTGTGATCCCTCAACCCCTGCGCCTACCAGTGACCAGCTGCCCCCCATGTCCTTTGGTGCCCCTGCCCCTGCCCGCCTGCCCGCCCAGGAGCTGGCGTCTGTGGCACCAGTGGCGGGAAGGAGTCACACTCACGCCCAGCTGCAGCAGGAGGAAGGCTGGTCGGAGAGGAAAGAGCATTGGACAACGACACGCGACTAGGGCTAGAGAGATTGGCTACGTCCTGGCTCTGGCTGGTGACGGAGGACTGTCTCCGGAGGGCCCCCTGAAAGGAGGCCCCGCTCTTGAAAGTATTGACTACTTCAATCTGCAACGGAGGAGAGAACGAGACAAGTTGCAAAAAGAACGAACACAACAGCTACACAACTGACAGGCGCAACGTCACAAGAACAGCCGCAGCCACGGCAACAACAACATCACTTAAATTAAAAAAAAAGTACCAGACACACTCCAAGGCTCTGAAAGACATCTGCTCAGCTCCAGGCCCCTCTTTAGGCCCCAGGGTCCCAGGGAGGACAAGGGAGTCCGACCTCTTTTCTGCATTCGTGGTCAGGGACCAGTGGGCTGGGGCTGGGGGTGGGAGCAATTAAACATGGTGTCTGGAGGCCAGAGAGCGGCACTCAGCCTCCCTCAGGGCGGTGTGGAGCAGAGCGGCATGAGGGGTGGGGGGCTCTGGGGTGGACAGAGCTTGGGCCAGATCACCTATTAGATAGGTAACCTTGGGCAAGGCACCTCTTTGAGTTCAGCTTCTGGTCCTTACAAAGGGGCAGTGCCACCTACCTAGCAGGGTTATCTGTAACTGGCAAAGCATATGGCACATGTTAGTGCTCAGAAAGAGCCAGGCTAGATAGCCTGGTCCTACTGAAATCTAGAGACCCCTGACAGGCGTGGTTGTGGGGGTGTGGGCGTGGTTGCCAGGGTGTTGGCGTGGCCACCAGGGTGATGGCAGCAAGGGCCGTGCGCACTGAGAGCTGCCCCAGCACTCCCACGGAGCCGGGCCGCTGGGAGGCGGGCTGCTGGGGTGTTTTTAGGGAAGGGGAGAGCCAGCCTGGATTGGGCAGCTCTGTGTCTGAAACCTGCCTCCAACCCCCAGCCGTGCCAGCTCAGCAGAAAGGCTCATCTCCTGAACTCAGGTACCTCTAAACCTGGGTGAGTCACACCTACCTCTCGGGGGGCTATGAAGGTAAATGAGATACGTTTGGGACCGGCACTGTGAAGTGTGAAGCAGCACAGGTGATAATACTGTTCTGTTGGGTGGACATGAACGGCCAGTCCAAGCCTGGAGACAGGCCAGGCGGGCAGGGCCCAGGCGGGTGCTCTGGCCAGCTTCTGTCAGAGGGAGCAGCTAGGGTAGCCTGGTGCCCTCTGCCCCTCCCCCTGTGCCTCCTGGTGGACAGACCCCGTGCAGGGCTGTGAGGAGGGCCCTGCCGCCGGAGGGGCTGGCATGGCCATAAAGACCAGGAATGTGAAGGGGCCCAATAGGCAGAAGACACGCAGCTGCTAGGCTTACCCACCATCCCAAAGACGAGGGCCAGAGGCTTCCCCAGGAGGGGAGCCGGAGAACCAGGCTGCAGGTAGGAGCCCTCAGACAGGGGCCTTCTCTGTTACTTTCCCTGCCTCCGTCCCTGCCCAACTGGGTGTCCCAGAGCGTGATGGGGATAGGGCTGGCTATGAAGTGCCCAGCGTTGGCTCTCCCAGGTGGTCTCGGTTAAGAGACCAGCCCCCTCTGAGATTCCTAGTCCCTTCTGCCCCTCATCTCACAGCTGTGGAAGCACGCTGTAAACTGGGCATGAGGCACATGTGATAGCGTGTGGCCTTTGTGTGTGTGTCCCGGAGCGTGTGGCCTACGTGTATGTGTGTTGCAGAGAGTGTGGCCTGTGTGTGTTGCAGAGAGTGTGGCCTGTGTGTGTGTGTGTCCCAGAGTGTGTGGCCTGTGTGTGTGTTGCAGAGAGTGTGGCCTGTGTGTGTGTGTCCCAGAGTGTGTGGCCTGTGTGTGTCACAGACAGTGTGGCCTGTGTGTATGTGTGTGTGTGTGTTGCAGAGTGTGGGGGCTGTGTGTGTCTCAGAGCCTGTGGCCTGTGTGTGTCGCAGACAGTGTGGCCTGTGTGTGTGTGTGTGTGTTGCAGTGTGGGGGCTGTGTGTGTCCCAGAGCGTGTGGCCTGTGTGTGTGTGTCGCAGAGCATGTGGCCTGCGTGTGTCCCAGAGTGTGTGGCCTGGGTGCATGTGTCCCAGAGCATGTGGCCAGTCTGTGTGTGTCCCACAGCATGTTTCCCCTGTGCCCAAGCAGAAGCTCCATTGCCTGACAGGGCTGCCCCTGGGCCCGGGGAGAATCTGGGGCGGACTCTGACCTGAGGCTGTGTTCTGGCCTCAAGACACATTGGTCACCTGCCTGCAGCTTTGCATTGTCCTAGTCCATGTCCCCAGGCAGCACCCACCAGAGCCCCTCCCTTAGTGCTCAGAGTCCCTGCATGCCCCCTGCCCTCTCAGAGGAACCCCTCCAAACGCTTGGTGGGTGTAACACCCACTCTGACCCTTGCCTGAGGGGAACCACCTGAGTGTGTGAGGAGCGTGGGTGAATAAAATGGTTGTCGAGATGGTGGGGGCCCTTTGGAGCCTGGGTGCTGGGCTGTGGCAAATCCGTCCCAGAGCTGCCTGGCCTGGGAAGTCAGGCTCTCTGTGGCCTGGTGGTTTGTGTGCTTGGCAGCCACCCTCCCTCCATGCCAGAGCTGGGCCCTCAGGGTCATATGGAGGCTGCCTCATCTCCACCCCCACCCCCCCACCCCACAGGTGTGGCCTGGCCCTGAGAGGCTCTCGTACCTGAGTTTGGATCCGATTCAGGCCTCGGAACCACAGGATCTGGCCCCGCCGCAGCTCTCTCTCCGCGTGGTCTATCTCTTCCACGTCCTCATTGAGCTCCTCCTCGGGGATCTCCTCTTTTTGCGTGAGTCTTCCTGCCTCCTTGAGGAACTTGAGCCTGCTGGTCGGGATGGTGGCGATGACCTGGAAGGGACCCAGGGGTCAGGCAGGGAAGGTATCCCTGCAGCCAGCCTTCTCCCCTCCCTGGAGTCACTTCATCCCCACCCCTCCTTCCTCTCCCTCCCTCCCTTCTCGTCTTACCACTTATCTACTCACTTGTCCAGTTCACTCCTTAATTCATCACACCCATTCCTCAACGCCATTTTTTTTTTTTTTTTTTAAATCTCTTATTGATTCACTCACTCACTCACTTATCCAGAGTTACGGAGACATACTGGAAAATCTTGCACTTTAGGAGTTGGACAGATGTGGCATTGAATACTCTAAACCTTACTGGTCATGTGACCTTAGGTAAGTTATCTAACCTCTCTGAGCTTTGGTTCCCTATCTGTAAAGCTGGCGTGATGTGCAGCGTTGTGAGGATGGAGTGAGACGGGGTGTCTGAGTTGCCGTGCAGGAAGCCTGTCCCATGCAGGCCCTCAGGTCTCCTGGGCTCATTCCCGGGTGTCACAGGACCTCCCTCCTGAGGCCACTGGCCCTGGGGGCAGCTAATCCTGTGGACCCTGGGTTTGCTCTGGGGAAAATATGCCTTCATCCTTACTGTTCCCCAGAGGACTTGCCCACGGAGATGAGACCTGAGAGGCTGGCCCTGTAGGGAAGCTGAGGTGCTGGATGTCAGAGTCCCCTTTCATCTCCTAGGACAGGCAGGGGCTCCTGAACACTCCAGCATCTGGGGTTCCTGGGAGTTTAGGATCTGCATTGTCCATTGGCATTGCCCTTGGTCATTCTGAGCCTGGCTCCCCCAAACACTGAGCGCCCCATGAGGGCATGGGCTGTCTGCTCCTACTCTGGGTCCCAGTAGGTAAAGATGGCCTGGCCCCGAGGGTGCCCGGAAAAGGGGTTTGTATGTCCAATCTAGTTTATCAGCTTTCCAGAGAAGTTCCGAAGTTTAAAGAAGTTCCTTTTGAATGAGATTAAAATTTCTTTCTATTCTAGTTAGTTTTTGCCATTGTAGCTCCTCAGTTCCGCCTGGGAACAGGCTGAAAGCCCGAGTGCCTGGCTGATGGAGCAGCTTGGGAAAGAAGCCCCTTTGGCCCAGGGTCAGTATCTGGGCACTTCTCATGAGCACCACTTCCTGGGGCAGGCACCTGTAGCTGCAAGCTGTCAGAGGTGGGATTTGGGGTGGGGGTGCCTGGAACTTGGGCAAAAGTTGGTGGTAAATGTTTTGGGATCAAAGCTGGAAGGGTCCCTGGAGAACATGGGAGAATCTCAGATGGCTACCAAAAAACAACAAACCAGCTGCTGTAAAGTTGATTCTGACTCATGGCGACCGTATGGGTGCAGAGTAGAACTGCTCCATAGGACTTTCAGTGACTGTGACCTTTTGAAAGTAGATCACCAGGCGTTTCTTCGGAGCCACATCTGGGTAGATTCAAACCGTCAACCTTTCAGTTGGTAGTTGAGCGCTTAACCATTTGCACCACCCTGGGACTTCTAGATGGTTATAGACACAGCCTTCAACAGCACCGAAAGGCAGCAGATCAGTCCCTCTGTGTCCCCTTTACGCCATCTGACAGGGCAAAGAGGAGGGCCCCCACTCAGTGTGAGCAGGTCCTTCACACCGTCACACCACTGACTAATCCGGGATTGTAACACAAAGCAGGTTTCATGCTTGGAGCCTTGGCAGGCAATGGCATCCAGCTAAAATTTAATAACAACATTCTCATTATAGTTTTCTTTTTGTTAGCTTCTATTTGTAAGTGATACTGATCTTCCAATCATATTAATAATATTAAGCTGCCTTCTGAAATTAAGTTAAAAAAAAAAAACTGACGTGATTGAAAGAAATCGTAAGTAAACAACAGCATCAGTGTTACATAGATCTATAGCAGAAATCACAATGGTGGCGCCCAAATGACCTCTTCTGGGACCTGGTCCAAACCTCACTGCTTAGATGCCCAGAGACGAGAAGGGCCTTGCTCAAGGTCAGACAGCGAGCCCATGGCAGAGCCGGGACCCATTCCTGGGGCTCTTGGAGTCCTGGTCCAGAGCTCTCTCCCTTCCCTGCTAAGATGCACCTCCTGAAACCCACCCGCAACTTACTTGGCCCCAGACGAGCTCTCCTAGCCCGATGAAGATGCACCACATCCACTGGTCCAGCTGCAGCGGCGAGCAGCTGAACGGCTTCCCCCCAAACTGCACGATCACTATCTGGAGGTCAAAGGGGAGCAGAGAGGGACAGAGAGACAGGCAGTCAGGGGCCCGTGCAGGGGTCTGGGCTCTCAGGGCACTGTCCACCCCAGCCCAGGTAAGGGTGGGGGGCCGGGCTACCTGGATGGCAAAGGTGCCCAGCACGATGGTGCAGAAGATGGGGTTCCGGAAGATGCCGTCAAAGACGTTGCGCTCGCCGTGGATCTTGCGAGCATTGATCTCGTTGAAGAGCTGCATCATGACGAAGGTGTTGAAGATGATGGTGTAGTGCTCCGAGGGCGGGGAATGCAGGGGCGCGTTCCTCCCGCTGTCTATCTGGAACATCTTCTCGCCTGCCAAGCCAGAGGGCGGGGGCTGTGCTGGGGGTGGGCTGGGTGCCTCCTTGGGTGAGTCACTGAGATGTTGGGTGGGCTTTGGATGTGAGGTGGTGCGGGCCCGTGCTGTTGGGTGGCTGGTGAGCGTGGTGAAGAGTCTTTGGGAGAAAGACCTTGGGGTAACTTTCTCCCACTTGTGCTGTGGAAATCTGATGAAGGTGGACTACCAGGTTAGCTACCAAGTGACAGTGTTTACAAAAGGTGACCCCCTGACTGGTAAATGGAGCCCTGGTGGCACAGTAGTTAAGAGCTAGGCTGCTAACCAAAAGGTTGGCAGCTTGAATCCATCAGAATCCAACCATGGGGTTGCTGTGAGTCGGAATCAACTTGATGGCAACAGCCGGCCAGCTGGACTGGTAAACTCACTGGGACTGGGAAGACTGGGAGTCAGCTAGGAATGCCTGGTGGGAAGCCTGGCTTTGGGCTCCCCTGCAAGTGCTGGTTCTTGCTGAGACCTCTGGAAGCTCGTGGGTTCTTATACGGAACTTGGGGCTTCTAGGCCAGGCTGGCTCTGGGCCCCCACGTGGCCTGATCCTCCACACCTGAGCTGTCCCGGGGGTGGGGGTGGGGCGGGGCAGTGCGGCCCCTGGACTGCTGCGTGGACTCCTGCTGTGGCATGTCCTGGACTCCCACGATGGCATATCCTGTCCCCTGTCTGCAAAGTGAAGACCTGGTTCTGGGAGGGCTGGTGGGGTTTTCTGGGTATGAAATGTCTAGCTGAATCTAAGACCACCAAGAGTAGGCTGAAGTGGGGACCTCAGTACCTAACGCGGGAGCCCGCCCCCTCTCCTCGACTCGCCCTGCAGCGGCCTCCATGCCGCACCTTTAGTTTTGCGTTCACATGGCTTCCTCTCAGGCTTTGCATGGTAGTCCTGCCAACATATCACCTCCAGAACTTATGGAAAAGGAATGTGACCCATGCTCCACCGCCAACTGCACTCTGGGCTCTGAGGGCGTTGAAAGCTCAGCTCAAGGAGGCGCAGATGGAAGGGGCCTAGGCACAAGAGCCAGGCTGGGGACCCTGCACTGGCCCTGACCCACTGTGTGACCGCGGGCTGTCCCCTTCCCCTCTCTGGGCCTCTGCTTCCTCACCAGAGGTCAGGGGAGGCTTTACCTGGATCATCTCTGAGCATGTCTGAGTGAGGCAGCCCCCCGGAACCACGCTCTGCACCCGGCCGCTTTTCAGATGGGCTGGGTGCCTTTGGGCAGGTCCCCTCACCTCTCTGCGCCTCGCTACCTTCATTTATAATGCTGGGTGATGGCGAAGGTGCCTGCCTCACGGAGTGGTTATTAGATCGACACGAGGTGGCCTAAATGAGTGCATTGTGGAAATAGCTGACATTTATGTAATCGAGTGGTGCTTCTCCAAGGAAGTCTCCATGATAAAGTGCTGGAATGGGTCACAGGAGGGGTGGGCTACTTCCCTCTCAGAGCCTCGGGATCCTTACAGGGACTGTAATCTCCTGTGGCTTACCTGAGGGGCACTCTTACGCACCTGTACACTGCCTTGCAAACCGTGTACTCAGTGCCGAGAGCCCTCATCGTTAGTGGAAAAACACTGGCTTCGCAGTCTGCCAGACGTGGGGTGGGAGGGCCCTGGCTCTGTCCCTGACTGGCTGTGTGATCTTGAGCAAGTTATTTTACCTCTCTGGGCTTCAGCTTCCCCTTGGCCCAAGTAGGAATGGGGCTGTGAACCTAGACGCTGGGTCAGGGGCATGGTGGGTCCAGAAGGTGGTGATCTTGTCACAGAGGGGTGTGGGTGGGGCAGGGGACTCACCCACAAAGAGCAGGGTGAAGATGAGGGTGAGCTGGTAGACAGCGTGGCCCAGGATGTTCTTCATCATGGTACGTGAGATGAGGGGCTTGTTGCGGCCATACGGCTTTCGCAGGAGCAGAGTCTCAGTGGGCGGCTCAGTGGCCAGCGCCAGGGAGGCAAACGTGTCCATGATGAGGTTCACCCAGAGCATCTGCACAGCCTTCAGAGGGGAATCCTGGGGACAGTGGGACATGGAGATGGCTGTCACAAGGAAGCCAGCCTGCCTGCTGCTACAAAGTGCTGGGCATGGCTGGAGGCCTTAGGCTGGCTCTGTCTAGCAGGCTGGGGGCCCAGACCCTTGGCTGACCTGCCCCTTGGGTTCCTGAGCAGCCATGGACCAGGTTTGCTGAGGCCTTCTCTGGAAAACAGCCCAGACCTGCCCACCTTGGCCCTGTCTTCTCTCCCAAGGAGAAAATTGAGGCCCCCAGGCCCAATGGCCAGCAGCTCCCTGCCCTCCAGTAAGTTTAGCCACATCCCTGCCATCTTTCCTCCTCCCCTCCAGCTTCTGTGGATGAGTCTCTCCTCATGGCTAAGACCAAGGACCTCCCCACCCCCCAGCATAGTCCTGCCTCCTTGGCCTCCCTCTGCCTCCTGTCTGATGCTTCCTTTTCTTCAACTATCAATGGCTCAAGTCTCTCTATCCTAAAAACAATTCCTGTGACCCTGTCCCCTTTCGACTACCACCAATTTCTCCTCTCCTCTTATTATCCTACCTTACATTAAAAAATTCTTATGAATATCTATGATTTAAAAATAAAACATTTTCAGGGTAGAAAGTTTTGGCAAGTAAGGAATAGCAGATACATAAAGATAAAACTCATCAATAATCTCACCACTTAAACGTTACCACTATCAGCATTTTGGAGTGCATCCTTCCACACCTCTCTCTTTGGCTGAGATTGAGATCGAACTATTCATAAATTGTCCTGTGCACAATCATATCACTTGGTCTAAACTGCCAGAATGAGCTGAACCTCAATGTTCCCCTCCTTCCTCACATCCCTGCATGCCTTGTCCATGGCAGCCTGGCTTTGGCCTCTCCATGCCCCCAAAATACCTTTCTCCAAGGTCACCAGTGAGGTCTCCCTGTCACAAATGAAGGGAGACATTCTTTAGCCTCATCTCACTGACTCCCCGCCCATTTGGCCTCCCCTGTGCACTCTACCCCCTTGGCTCCTCGCTCCCCCCATGCTCTCCTGGCCCTCCTCCTTCCTCTCTTGAACGTTCCTTCTCCACCTCCTTCAGGGGCTCCTCTTCCCCTTCCTTCTAAATCTGTGCTCCCAAAGGCCCCCTTCCTCGGCCCCTGCTCTTCCCTCTCCACACCTGTCTCCCTGGCTTCAGGTGCCCACGTCTCTCCCATGAATCCTGTGTGGCTCTCTCCAGCCCAGTCCTCTACCTGTGGCATTAGCCTCATTCACCCTGTGGCCTGTGGAACACCTCCTCCAAGAAGCCCACAGACCCTGCAAGCTCAACAGCCCGAAGGAGCTGCTCTTCCCACCTGTCTTCTGTCTCAGTGTGACTCCCCAGGATCCTCTGCCTGTGCCCAACACACTCACTCCCTGAATCCTGCTCATCTTCCTCCTAGACATTTATCACTTCCGGCTCAGCCAGTCTCCCCATCCCCTACTCCCCTGCCCCAGGGCTCACAGCCTCACAGCAGCCTCCTGCTCCTCTGCTCTGATTTCCTGCTCCCCTGCTCAACACACCCAATTCACAGGGTCAAGTTCCCCATCTTCCCACCCAAGGCCTGCATGGCCCTGCCAGGTCCCAGTCACAACTCAGTCTAAGACCTCAGGCAAACCAATAATCCTTTTGGGACCTCAGTTCCCTCATCTGGCATCAGTTGGTTTCCAAGGAACTTTATGAGAAGCCCTGGTGGCGCAGTGGTTAAACATTGGGTTGCTAACCAAAAGGTCAGCAGTTCAAATCCACCAGCCGCTCCTTGGAAACCCTATGGGGCAGTTCTACTCTGTCCTATAGGGTTGCTATGAGTCGGAATCGACTCAGCACAATGGATTTTTGTGAGTTGCAGCTGACAAGCTGGTGTCCCCCAAGCTGCCACTAGGGGGAGTGTCTCGTCCACAGACCAGGGGGAGAAGGCCTTTCTGAGCAGAAGGGAGCACGCCCAGCTACCCCCAGGGCTCCGACTCTCTGGTTTGGGGTAGGGTAGCCACCAGGGGCATCCCAGGGTTCAGAATGCAGCAGAGGGGAGTAGCCTTCCCAGGGCCACACAGCTCTTGGAGGTACTGCTGGACTCTTGGCTTCCAAGGGCTCCTGTGGACAGGAGGAGCTTGTCTGCCCAATTGGCTGCTGGGAGGGGCCAGACCTTGGGGATGCTCCGGGGCCAAGTAAGCCCACCCTCCCTTCCCCAACCTAGGCTGGTTGGCCCCTGGGCTAGGCAGGCCAGCTGGCTGGGGGACCAGGAGGCCAGCAAGCAATGGCAGGTGCCTGGCCAGTCCATCCTCAGAGCCTCAGTTTCTGCCTCTGTGATGCCTGCTGTCCAGGGCCTGCCACTGCTCAGTGCAGGAGCTGCTCGAGTTCCAGGCATGGTGACGTGGGCAGACTCCTGTCTCTCCCACTGAGACATGACCCGGCTCTCCCTCCTCCTGCCCTCAGAGCCCTTTCCCCAACCCTCTGCACGCTAGAGCTAAGCACCCCAGGCCCCTCTGCCTCTTTGCGCTCAGCTGAGGCCACCTGATTTCCCTTGGGCCCACCCCATCCCTGCCTCCCTCCTCCGTTTGGGCTGTGGAACTCTGCCTTCCCCTCGAGGGCCGTCTCTCCCGTCTCATGGAGCAGGACCAGGCAGTGCTTGGGTCAGGCAGATGTGGGCATGAGGCCTGGCATCTCCCCATGGGCTGGGCAACCGTGGGCAGGTCATGCCAGCCCTGAGCACATTTCCTCAACAGCCACCGGGCTGCACTAGGTCTGCGGTGCGGCTCCTGACCTCAGTGGGTGCTCATCGATAGCTGTGCCCATCCCTAGCGTTCTGACACGGACCCCAGGACCCCCGCCCTCCCCTCGGCAATGGTACGTCCCTGCCCACACCCGCTCCCAAGGACTCACCTGCGTGATACAGGCTCCCGTGAAGGCCACAATCACAGCCACCACGTTGACCGTCAGCTGGAACTGCAGGAACTTGGAGATGCTGTCGTAGACGTTTCGGCCCCACATCACGGCCTTGACAATGCTGCTGAAGTTGTCGTCGGTCAGGATGATGTCAGAGGCCTCCTTGGCCACATCTGTGCCTGCAATGCCCTGTGGGGACAGGGACGGGAGCCTGGGTGGGCGGCCAAGGGGAGGTGAGCCGGACACCAAGGCCAGGAGCTCTGGCAATACTGCCTTCATACTCCCTAAAACCAAACCAAACCCACTGCCGTTGAGTTGATTCCGACTCATAGCGACCCTGTAGGACAGAGTAGAACCGTCCCATAGGGTTTCCAAGGCTGTAATCTTTACGGAAGCACACTGCCACATCTTCTTCCTGGTTGCCACATCTTTCTCCCACGTAGCCACTGGTGAGTTTAAACCGCTGACCTTTTGGTTAGCAGTCGAGTGCTTAACCACTGCACCAGCAGGGCTCCTTCCTCATACCTCTACACATCTTCAATCCCACACAACCCCCCACACATTCATGCCCAATCCTCCCATGCAGCCTTAGCATACAGGGACACACACACCTGTTCTTCACTCTCTTTACAGGCCCAGCTCCTGATGCCCCTCAGTCGACCTCAGGGTGGCCTCTCCCAGCCCCTCATCCCCAGGCAGAGGCTGTCCCAGCGCACCCCCTCCTCCGCCCTGACCTGTGAGCCCCTGCCAGATGAAGCCCAGCCTTGAGAGCCGCCCCTACCATGGCAAAGCCCACGTCAGCCTTCTTGAGTGCAGGCCCGTCATTGGTCCCATCCCCGGTCACGGCTACCACCTGCCGCTGCTCAGTATGGGTGCTGTCGATGATGCCTGTGGGGTGGGGGCATGCTCAGGGCCCTGGGCCACCTTAGGGGGCGGGGCAGCCATCCAGCCCTGACCTTTATCAGGGCTAGGCTCAGGCCCAGCTCCCCCCACCCCACCCCCGCCTGTTCTGGTTCTCCCCAGCTTCAGGCTTGCCCACGGCTCCCAGCACCCTCAGGGGATGTCTGAGCACTTTATCCCAGTGCTGGCTGGAGGCCCTCAGTGGCTGGGACCTCTCACCCCTCCGGCACCCCTCTTCATCCTGGCAGCCCTGTGGCTCTGGGCACATGGTGGCCACCCTGCCAGAAACCCCCTTCCTTCTGTCTCCAGGGACCCCTCTTGCTCTCTGGGGCCCCCAGGGAACGGCCAGGCCCTACCATCTGCTCCCTGGGGAGTCCAGTCACCAGGAGGAGGCCTTGGCTGATGACCCATTGACCCAGGCTTGGCCTTGCCCTCTCTCCAGGGATCACCCACAATATAATGTTCTCTGAACAATGGAATGAACAGAGGGTGTGTGGTCCCAGCCACTGACAGGGGCCAGTGGAAAGCATGGGTGGGAGAAGTCATCACTGGGGAATTGTGGAGTTTGTGGGGCTCGTAGCTTGGGGCTCCTAAGCAGAGGTGTCCATGGGGGCAGGACAGAAGTGAGGTGTCAACCTCGACGTGTTGCTCTCTCACCCAGCACATCAAACGCAGCACCGAGCCTGCCCCCCTCACTGCAGCTCTGAGCTTCCTCTCCAATCTGCTCTCTCCACAGAAACCCCAGGATCTCTCTAGAACGCCAGTCTGAACCTGCCCTGCCCCTCCCACTGAAAGTCATTCTCTCCTTGCTCTAGCTTCAGGCTCACAAAGTTCTCCGAGGTCAGGCCTTCCCCATTCTGTAAAGTCTCCTCTTGTCCTCTGGCCGCCCCCAGTCTGTGCTCCAGCCACAAGCAACCACCTGCAGTCCCTCAAAGCCCCTCCTGCTTGTGTCTGCCCTCGCACAGGCTGTTCCCTCAGCCAGGTGTGCTCCCAACATCTGCTGCAGTTTCTGCTGGGATGCTGTTTTCTCTGGAAAGTCTTTCAGATCCCCAAGGGCCCGTGCACGTCCCTCATCAGATCACTGTAACTCTAATTATGTGACCTCCCCAGCTATGTGTGTCTCCCCATCCTATGCCTGGCACACAGCAGGTGCCTAATAAATGTCTGTGGAATGAGGGAATGAAGTTCCCCCACTTGGGGCATCATCTCCTGCTGCCCAACCCCCCCACCCCCAGCTCCTTGCAACTGTGGAAGTTCTACCCTCTTCAAGGCCCAGCTTCAACGCTGTGTCCTTGGCTGCCCCCACCCAGCTGGTGGCCACCTTGTAGTTCCACTGCTCTGCACTCAGCCTCTCCAGTCTCTTTCCACGTGGCATTTGAGGCCTTGTCCCCTCCTCCAAGGCAGGGAGGGTCTAGTTTATTCTCTGTGTCTCCAGTGCCCACAGCTGCCACCAACCTTTGCACAGTGCCAACAGAGGCAACCCCACCATGCTTGTTCCTCCACCTCCAGATCAGCCCTCTCCAGCCCTGCGGGCTCCCACTCCACTGACATGCCCTTCTTGGGGCCACATCCTGTGGTCACATCTCTGCCCTTGTCTCTCAGGACCCTTCAGCAGCTGTTCAGGCTGTGGCCCACACCTTTTCTCAAAAGGCTTTCTTCCTTGGCTTCAGGACACTGCTGGCTCCTTGGGTTCCTCCTACCCCTCTGGCCATCACCCCTTGGTCTCCTCTGACGGTTCTCAGTCTCCGCCCACCACTTGGTGGGGCAGGGAGCTCCTGATACAGCCTGGCTTCCCTTCTCTCCCCCCTCGGCACACACCACCATATCTCTGTCCCAGGCCTAGCTCGACCCTGAGTGTCCCGCTGTCTTCTGGACATCTCCATGTGGACATCAGGGACTTCCAGCTCAGCCCATCCTAAACCAAATGCATCGGTTTCCCCTCAAATCTGCCCCGTCTCCTGTGACTCCTAACACCTAGCCGTCCTCTCGACAATGGGGTGGTGCCAGCAGACAGTAAGCTCTCAGACAGCCGTAGGAGGAAGGAGCTTGGACACCTGCATCTCCCTCATCCTCTACTACATCCCAGAAACCACCAACCCAGGTGAGTCCCCCCCGACCTTCCTCTGACCTGCACCCTCACTGACATCACCCTAGGCCGGGCGCCACTATCTGACAGCTGGGCAGTCCCTGGATGGTCCCTCGGAGTGAGTGTTCTACACCAGCGTTCTCCCCTTAAACTAACCTGGCTCCCTGACCCTGGGGGTGGCTTCCATGCCACTGGCCTGGCGTTCAAGGCCCTGCAGATCTGACGCCAGCACCCGCCTCTCTAGTGCCTCTCCTTTCCCTCCCAGCCCAGCCCCACTGAACTTCCTTCCATTCCCTGAAGGTGCCTGGAAACCTTTGCCTCTGGGCCGGCACAGTCCAGTCCCCTGCTCTGTCTGAGACACAGCCCTTTGCCCCCTATGCCCACTCCCACTTCTGATGGCCTGTGACCTGATACTCTTCCCTAGCCAAGTCAGAGGCCAGCAGTGTGCCCCCACACCCTTTTCTTCTGCAAATGAGCTCTCTGTAGGGAAACAGCCTGTTGAATGTCTGCTGGATGGAAGCGGACCATGAATTCCAACAGGGAGGGGTCCTCTCTGCCTGCAGCAGGGCTTGGCACAGTGGAGGTCCTCAACACACGTTTACCACGAGAATGAGTGAGTGAATGAATGAGTGAGGGAGTGAGTGCTTTCCATCTGAGAAATGGGGATGGGTCCAGGGCCGCAGCCCCCTGCTGGGCTATCCACGATTCCACAGTTCCATGTGTCTGTCCCTAGGCCAGATCTGCTGCCACTAATACCCTCAGGCAGCATTTGAGAGAGGAACTTGAGATGCCCTGGGAGTGTTCTCAGCCAGAAATTGACCCCTCCCCTAGACATTCTACAGTTGAGAAATGGAGTCCCGGAGGGGAAGGGATTCTCTCAAGGCCACAGAACAGGTCAGTGGCAGAGCTGGGATTTGAACCCAGGGTGGTGTGACTCTAAAAGTGCCCAGCACTGGGCCACCTAGCAGGAGCTCAGTAAGTAGGGTGCCCTGTCTCTGGTGGGAGGTGAGAAAAGAGAAGGATTCTGGCTTCTGACCTCATCTCTCGGGTTATTATTTCCAGGATAGGCCATTCCCATGGTTTTGGTCACAGAATGTTGGTTGGGGGGCCTCAGAGACCAGGCTGACCAAGGGTCTCAAACTCACGAACCTGTGGGGCCAGGCTGATAACATAAATAAGTGAAGTGCGCTGAGTGTAAGATACTAAGGAGCGGTGGAGGCTATCAAACATGAGAGCAGAGCACGGTCTGTATGAAGTGACTCACATTCAACATAAAACAAGGGCCCTGTACCAGCCAAATAAAACATGTCTGTGGGCCCCATTTGGTCCCCAGGCCATGAGTTGGGGACCCCAGATGGGCCCAGTCCCATTGCGACCTATAGGAAGTGGAGGCCCAGAGAGAAGACTCATAACCTCCCCATCTCCTTCTGGACTGCAGGAGGCTTTCCAGGGCTGCAAAGGGGATGAGACAAGGTGGCCCAGGTGTGGGGAGCCCCAGGCAAGGGCACTTCCATCCTGGAAAGAAGCTTCGGTGCCAGGAGAGGAGGCCCTGCGAGGCCTCAGGGTAGCCCGAGCCCGCCCAAGTCTTACCTTTGACCAGGGTATGCTTGTCCGTGGGGGAGGAGCGAGCCAGCACTCGAAGCTTTGGCCAGATCTTGTCGATTCGCTCCTGCTCAATCTGGAGAGGGATTGGGGGGAAGGCGGATCGGTGGGGTCTGGGAGAGAAACTGAGGCCAGAGAAGGGAGGGGACTTGCCCAGAGTCCCTGGGCTTTTAGCGGCACACTGGCTGGCTTCTGTGCAGTCATGCAGCGCCCGTGCCTCCCAGCCCCGCATCCAAGCTCACCCCTCTGAGCACCCTTTATACTAGGCCACCTACCTCCCCCTTCTCATTGCGGATCCTCCGGTTGAACTCCTTGCCCTCGAGGCATAGGAAGTCCTCCCCAGGATGGATGATGCCACACTTGATGGCAATGGCCCGGGCTGTGTTGATATTGTCACCGGTGACCATGCGGACCGTGATCCCTGCACGCTGGCACTTGCGAATGGCTTCTGGGACCTGGACAAGAAGGCAGGAGCCATGGAGGGAAGGCACTCTACTGTAAGGGGACTAGATGACCAGTAGATACTGATGGCAAATGTGGCACATGGGCCACAGCCTCCCTTCCTATGCCTATAGCAGGCATTATTAATAAATCACAGCATCCTCTGATTAAACCCTGATGTGGTCTCAGAATCCTTCTTGCAGGGAGTCACAGACAGCCACCACCTATCAACCATTAGCCTGTCCAGGGATGATAGCATTGGCTTTCCTGACTTGGGCAAAGACTTTAAGAAAGACCCCAATAAGCACCCCCTCAGACCCTGGCCTCAGGTGAGAGTGCACAACACTCCATCAGTGCACTTGAACTTGACCCTGCTTCATCCACAGCCAGTTTCTGCAAACTCGATGATAGATACATTTGTGTATTCCCAGGTTTTTTTGGGGGGACATTGCATTTGGGTGCATATTATTTCAGAATGTGACATTGACTTAGAATAAATACAAATGATTATACTTCCTGTAAAATATAACATTTCATTGCAAGAGTAAGGACTGCATCCTGTTCGCTCGGCTGTGATGACAAACTGACATCTGGACCAATCAGATCACAGCAGAGCCAACCAATCAGAAGCTAGTGAGGACTTGCCCCCTCCAGTGCGCACCCCAATATAGAGCTGTGGATCTGCCCAGCAGTTAACCAGTTGGCATCAAGTAGACTCTGACCCATGATGACCCCATGTCTCTCAGAGTAGAACTGTGCTCCATACAGTTTTCAATGGCTGATTTTCAGAAGTAGATTGCCAGGCCTTTTTTCTGAGGTGCCTCTGAACCTCCAACCTTTCAGTTAGCAGCAGAGTGTGTTAACCATTAGCACCATCCAGTGACTCTGCCTAGCAATTAGGATACAAAAACTAGCCTGGAGTTGCTGTGGCCTTTCATACACAACACAAATCAAGTGGACAAGTGATTCCTACCCATGGGCAGTGACAAATAATAAAACAGTAAGGCTGTATTTGCTGCAAAATGTCTTTGAGAGACAGAGAAAATGTGTTAAGGGCAGAAAACCCTGCTGTACCGAAAGACTCGCAGGTCTGGAAGGATTGAGTCCGACTCCCCACTCTGCTTGCACACTGCAGTGACCGGGAGCTCACTCCCACCTGCCCTGCTCAAACACCACTGGGAGAGTCTGAAGAGTGAGTCTGTCCTTCCAAAATGTGACTGTGGACAACTCCTGCCCATGAGCTCCCATTCTGCCCTCAGGCATTGTAAGAGCAAGGGTAGACCTCGAATGTATCTCGCCTCTGTCCACCCCCCATCTGCACCACCAGCCATTACTTTAGCCCCAGTCGCCCTCATCTCAACCCTCTCTCTGGTCTCCTTGCCTCTGGCCTTGCGCCTCTTCCACCTTCTCCCCTGTCCTGGCCACCAGGGGCTCCACCCTGCCACTTCCTGGAGAAAAATCCAGACTCCTGAAGGTAGCCAACCATCATCTGGAGTGGCCCCTGAGGGCAAGACAAGGTAGACTGAGGAGCGAGGGAGTGGAAGGGCAGGCTCCAGGTCAAGGTAAGGAGACCTGTCCAGCCAGCAGAGCTGTCTTAAAGGTAGGCAGTGTGGCTGCAGGTAATGACCTCTCCATTACTGAAGGGTTAGCGCAGGGTGAGACTACTGGCCTTCTGCAGCCTGCACTCTGGGGTCTATGGAAGAGCCTTCCTGACTTGCTCAGGGTTCAGGTGCCACGTGAGCAAGGCCTTGTGCCACAGCTAGTGCTCACATGAGCAAACTGTGACCTCTTTTTATGGAGCCAGTCAGAGGGATGGGGACAGTCCAAGATGCCATTTACATAATTTATTGATGTCCTCACAGTTGGCTGTAACTGGGCTTCAGCCCCCTGCTGTCTCCTGCCCCAGAGGATGGGTAAGAGCTGCTGTTCTTTTGGGAACACACACCTTATTTGGCTCTAGCCCCAAAAGAAGAAATTTAGGTTATGTTTGTTTTAAAGACACTTGAGGTCTTAGAATTAGAAGGGACTTTGAGTCATTGAATCTGATGCTCTGCTCCTTGCCTGGATCCCCTCCCACACATCCCCAGCAGAAGGTCGGCCAGCCTCTGCTTGCACACCTCTGACAGGGTGCTCAGCCCCTCCAAGGCTGACTCCTCTGTAGTGGAATAAGTCTAGCTTATTCTTTCTCTTAACTGCTCTTTTTGCAGAGAACGGAGCAGTTACTCTGGGTCAGACCAGTATTCTTGTACTCCAGAGGGCAGACAGACTTGGACTAAATTCATTCAGGATACGAGGCAAGGGCTCCAGTAAAGGTCTGTACAGAGGGCTCTAGGGGCACAGAGGAGATGGTGTTACTTCAGAGGGAAGTGGGTGGGGAGGAGAAATCACCGAGAGCTTCCTGGAGGAGGTGATGTCAGGCTGGTTTTGTTCAGTCAACATTAACTGCCCGGCACTGTGCTCCGGGCTGGGGCTACACAGAACAGAACTGTTCCATGAGGTGCCTGAGCACAGAAGGCGAGATGGGTAGACCAGACAGAAGGCACAGCCTGTGCAGGGGCTTCAAGGTGTGAATAGGCCTAGAGGGGTGCTGCAGTTGACCTGGAGAGGCTGAAGCTGGGGGACAATGTGGGTCAGAGGCTGGGTGCCCAAGAAGCTAGAGAGGGGTCTGAGGTTGGAAGGTGCTGGAACCAGGGACTAGGAGTGGCTCCTACAGGCCCTGGGAGCTGTGTGAGTTTGAACCTGCAATGATGTGACCATGCCATGTTAGAAAGACTCCTCCTCCAAGGCTCTCTCAGGGAGCTGACAGCTGCCTGCCTGGAAGCCCCATTCCCTGGCCTTTCTCAGACAAGCAGGTCCTGTGAGAAAAAGGAGGAGGCTGCTTTTTGTGACACTTCCCCTGGTGAAGGCTGTGCCATCCCTGCTTGGGGAGACAGGGCTCAGGCACCAAAGGCTGGGCTGGTCTTTGCCCTGGGGGCAGGCAGACCTGTGCTGGAATCTCACCTCAGCCTCGGTTTCTTCGTATGTAAAATGGGGATGGTTGTGCCTACTCTTTGGTGAGGCTGGGGGGATTCTGGGACAAGGCAGAAATGGCACCAAGCACAGGGCTGCCCTAGCGGACGCTGGAGACAGAGGTAGGGAGGGAGGGAGGGAGGGAGGTTGACAAGACGCCTGATCCTGTTGCCTGGTAGTCTTCCTGCTTTGGGAGGGGCGGGATGCAGAGGAAGGGTGTAGATACAGTGGTGGAGGTAGGGGTGAGCAGGGCGTCAGGGACAGGTGGAGGGATGGGGTGGGTGCTCTGCTGTGACTCCAAGGTCAGGCACCTTTGGGGCCTGTGACCTGCCTTGAATGTGGGGGGATTGAAGGCAGATGTGGAAACACTCAGAAGGCTTTTTGGGCCATCTTGTGAAACTCTCCTTTCCCGCAGCAGTCCCTCCAGCTTGGCTCCGCTGCTGTGCTTCTGTCCTGCCCTGCCCTTGGGTCCCTTCCCCTTCCCCATCAGGCTGTGAGCACTGGAGGGCAGGGACTGAGCATGGCTCAGCCACACAGGGGCCTGGCACGGGGTGGGGGGGTCACGTGAAACATCAGCCCTTCAAGCCCTTGATGCCTGACCTATGGTGCGTGATTTTATGTGGTGCTGAGTAAACGGATTCTGATGAGGACATGCAAACCCACCACCATTTGGCTCCAAGCTCCTTTTCTAGCCTTTTCTCTCCCTTCCCACCTCCTTGCCTTTGGCCACGCTGTTCTCTCTGCCTGGAATGCCCTCTCTGCCTCCATCTGTATGTGCCAAAAATCTTACCCATCTCTCTCCTGAAGTGCTCTCTATTCATGAAGCCATTCTTGACTCTTCCAACCCAAAGGGATAGTTCCTTAAAATGCTCTCAGTCCTTTCTTTGATTGTTTCCTCCTTTATCCCTTCAACAAGCAGCTATGGGGCATCTAAGTGTTCTGGGCATGGAGGAGTTCAAGATGAATAAGACTCACACTCCATCCCTGAGCGGCAGTGAGATAGGCTTTTCCCATAAATAAAATGCTTGGAAAATTAAAAACAAATTTTTTTTTTTTGCTAAAATTATTCCAGATGTTTCTCCCTGAGCAAAAAGAGCCAGGAAATGGGTGCTTCCTGTTTTCATGAAATAAAACCTTCTAAACATCTGTTGTTTCTGGTGACAGCCATTGTCTGTGACTCCCAGAGCTCCAAACACCCCTGGATAACCCGGCAAACCCCAGACCTGCGCTCTCCCAAAGGCTCTATCCGCACTGGCTCCAATCTGCCTCGGGAAATGCTCCTGCAGTGATGTGTGGTGGTGGAGTGTTCGGACCAGTGTGCTTTTATCTTTTCTGTCCTGTGGTCTTCTCAAGGGACATTCACCTCTTGACAGAGGGGAAACTGAAGGAGGCGGGGTTTGTTTAAAGCCTGTGACAGCTGCAGAACGGGTCTGAACCTGTTTGAAGGACCCCAGAGGTTGTTCAGGCTTGAGGTTTCCTCCCTGGCTGGGCCTCAGTTTCCCTGGAGACCATTACAGACATACCCACTGCAGGTACAGACAATCCCCAGAAACTGGGGGCAGTGCTGCCCCTGAGGTAGAAATTGGGGATCTGGGGGTGGTATGAGGGGCTTACTTCACACTGTCTGTGTGCTTTTGCATTTGACTCCACAGGCACAAATTATCTATCCTGAAAAACAGATAAATAAAACCATACCTGCTGGTCTCCTAGGGCCCTGTGTCCACCCTCCCCCCACTCCCCTGGGAGACTCTGAATCAACAGGTCTGAGCTTTTATACCTTTAGGGAGTGTCACCAGCCACCCTACTGTGCATCTCACTTGTGAATGCTGGACAGGACAACTTCCTCATTTTTCAGATGGGGAAACGGAGACCCGGGGAAGAGATGTGTCCGAGGTTGTCGATGAGTGAGTGGCAGGGGCAGGAGTAGAACCTGTGTCCCTTGACTCTTGAGTGTCACTGCTCAAATACAGCTTAAAAAACCAAAAACCAAAGCTGCTGCCCTCAAGTCGATTCCGACTCTTAGTGACGCTATAGGACAGAGTAGAACTGCCCCGTAGGGTTTCCAAAGAACACCTGGTGGATTCGAACTGCCAACCTTTTGATTAGCAGCCACAGCTCTTAACCACCATGCCACTAGGGTTTCCAAATACAGCTTACACCTTCTAAATTCACAACCGGAGGGCGATCCAAGGGGAGAGGAAGGCCCACCAACAGTAATGCACTGACGGAGGAGGCAAAAAAGTGTGAGGTTAAACCTTCCAGAGAATATCAGAGCTTGGAAGGAACCTGAGGGGCACCTGGGCTGACCTCCCATTTTACAGATGAGGAAGCGGAGGCACAGAGAGGGGAAGAAGCTTGTTAGTGGCAAAGTGGGGACCTGGATTCAGGTCCCATTTCTCAAATGTAGCCCCCTTCCCAGGAGGGGGACAGCCCCCCATTTACCAAACAGCCCCCCACTTTCCTGAGGCCACTTCTTTGGACAAGCACACTGACAACAGAAAATTCCAGGGGCCCAGCTCTGGCCCCCCGCTCAGGCCCTGGAGAACGGCCTCTCTCCTCTCCTCACCCTCGTGACCTAGAACCACTTGCCCCTTCATTCAGAAAGCTCTGGGGCAGGAAGGCAGGAAGGCTCCAATCTGGATTCATGCAGCCTTGCAGGGTGACTTTGGGAACACCACTGCCTGTCTTTGGGCCTCAGTCCTTTCATCTGCAAATTGGGAATGTGAGATGGTGTTTGGACTAGATTAGCAGTTCAAACCTTGAGTCACGGCCAATTTAGTGGATGTTGAAATCAGTTTAGCAGATGGCCCCCAGCATTTAAAAAAAGAAAGAATTGGAAAAGAATAGAAAATATCCAAGGGCATTGCATTACTTTGTGAATTTCTTGTTTCTGGTGTGTGTGTTTATTGAGTCATGGCGTAAAATGTATTTTTAATTGTGAGTCATGGCCAAAAAAGTTTGTGTCTGATGCTGCTTCCGTACCTTTGGGGATGCTTCTGAGGCAGGGTGTGAACTGGGAGCTCTGGAAGGGGCCAGAGGGAGATCTGAGGTTGGGAAGGCACAGGGGCGCCCTCAGGATGCGGCCAGGCCTCCTGCCCTGCTCAGGGACAAGTTCTGCCTCTGGCTCATTCTGAGTGATTTCCAATAAGGAGATAACACATTCAGTGAAGCCTGAACTGTTAGGTAATGAGCAGGCATCCTGCAGGGAGGTGATAAACAGCCTGTCTCTCCAGGGAGATGGGAGCTGTTGGGAGGAATGTGGGCTCCGGTGTACAGTACCAAGTTTAGGGGCATTAATTGTCTTTGCCGTTTTAGGCTCTGGGTAGGAATGAGGAGGCCACAGTGACTCCCCACAGCAGGCCTGTGTGTGTGTGCAATGGTGTTGGGAGACTGGGGTTCAAGGCCCATTCATTCTCATTCATTCATTCCACACACACTTATTGAGCACCTTCTGTATGCCGGGCTCTGTGTTAGGGGCTATTCTGTGTTTGGGATCCAGAGTCATGAATCTACTAGGGAGGGGGATGAAGGAAGGCACCCACAGTTATGGGCCACCAACCTCATGACAGACACTGCTTGTTGCTCCTATGTCCATGATATGATTGCTCACAATATCCTGAGTGGGGGATACTACTGTCATCTCTAGTCTACAGATGAGGAAACTGAAGCTCAGAGAGGTTATGTAACTGGCCAAGGTCACACAGCCAGCAATGTTCGGACTTAGGATCCTAGGCCTGTCTGATGCCCAAGCTCACACTTTCAGGCCCCTAACCCCTGCCTAAGTGGGAAAAGTCCATGCCTGTGACCCTCTATCTAGTTTCACTAGGTCTCTGGAATGCAGAATCTTACAACAGGAATTTGGAGAGCATCTTGTCTACCTCTTCTACTTTGAAGAAGGGGAAACTGAGGCTCTGAGAGGAGCAGGGAAGGCCCAGAGGCCTGCAGATAACGGTGGCTGGGCCAGTCAGGGATGATGAAGTTGCTGAAGGAAGGTGGCCTGAGGGGATCGTGTGCCACCAGATCTCGTAGCCAAGGTCTATCTGGACACGGTCAGTCCTGGCTGGAGAGCGAAGTCTGGACACAACATCTGTGCTAGGCCTTGGAGGAGGCGAAGCCACTTTCCCTGTGCCTTGCCGAGTCCTCGCACTGCCCTCTGGGGCCACACAGGTGAGCGGACCCCCTCTGCCTGACCCGAGCTGCATTTTGGAGAGTTGAGGGAGCTCCCTCCTCTCCCAACAGCTTCTCTCCAGCCTGGGCAGCCCGCTGACCACATGTGTCCCCCAACCCACAAATCCCATAACACTGAATTCTCTGTATTCTTCCCAGAGGCAGATTCAGCTGAGCGAGACTGCAGGCCTACTGTATGCTGGGCACCCATTAGGTGCACTCATACTCATCACCTCCCTCAGTGCTGGTAAGGTGGTGCCATCTCCATGAACCTTCTAGCTCTGTCCCCCTGGAAAACTGATAAGGGCAGACTGTCAGCTGTGCTACTAGACGACCTTGCCAGGGTCAACGGATTGCCAGGGTCAACTGCATCTGTAGTGGGAAAATACTGATGGGGACACACACTTCGGTGTTTCCTGAGTTACTGGCCATGCCCTTTGCAGGGACCCTAGAATCTAGGCCTAGGGATTTGTTACAAGAGACCTGGCTCCTGGAGGACTGAGGCTTCTGAGTGAGAGCAGCTCCCCCACCTACCCTCTGGCCGGGTGGGCAGGTGCAAGGACTACTTCCATGGAAGAGGGCACCCCTGCTGCCTTGCTGCCAGGCTGTGCATCCTGCCCTGTGTCCTTCTGAGCAGACCCGGACAAGTGTGGCCTGTGCTGGTCTTATGAGTCTGAACCTTTTGGAGCACATAAGGAGACAACCCCAGTGTGGTGCAAGGAAGCTGAGGCTCAGTGAGGTGAAGTGACTTATACTAGACGCTCCCAGCTGACTGCACTCCCAGGCTCCAGTCCCCTCCCGCAGGCCCCAGTGGCCTACCTCGGGCCGCACGGGGTCCTCAATGCCCACCACGCAGATGCCGGTGAGGTCATTGAGGATGCTGTTCTCGTTGTCCCAGTCGGGCTCGGGGCTGCTGGGGAAGTCACGGTAGGCCACGCAGATGGTGCGGAGCCCGTCACAGGCCATGGGCTCAATGACCTTCTTCACCATCTCGTCCCGGTCACGGGGCCGGAAGACCCGGGGCTCACCTGCCCCGTTGAGGATTTTGCAGCACCTGTGGGGAGCATGGGAGGGCGATGGGTCAGCCCCAGCCAAGGGCCCAGGGACTCCTTCCTCTGACTGGCTCGGAGTCTCCTCCTCGTCCTCAGTGATGCCCAGATGTCCATGGCCCATCAGCCAGTGCCCACCCCAGTCCATTTCCCATAGTGCTTTAGGGCTGGGAGCACACAGGCCAGGCCCCTGGGTCTAGGGAGGGATGAAATTAGAACCACTCAGAAAGAAACCGGGAAGCTTGCTCAGAAATATCTGCTAAAAAGAAACCGGGCAGCCCTGTCGCAAATATCTGCCCCAGAGTTTCTAGCTCAATTTGTCTGGAATGAGTCCAGGATTCAGTGGTTTTTTAAAAGCTTACTGGGGTGTTCCAATGTGCAGCCAGGGTTAAGAACTACGGGGCTATACCAATCCCCTCAATGCACAAGTGGGGAAGCTGAGGCCCAGAGAGGGGGAGCGACTTGCTTAGTTCTTCAGACTTATTTCTGGCACCGGGAGTAAGAAGAGACTGGCCAGCAATGAAAAGAGCTACCACCAACCAATTCTACCTTAAGGGGAGTGAAATAAGAGAGATCTAAGTGTGATAATGGGTAGAACTTCCTGATGATCTCATTGATTTAGGGAGGAGGAGGAGGACTCTGTAGAAATTTTAAAGAGAATACAGTGGAAAGAGCACTAGGCAAGGTCTTGCTGTGTGACCTTGGGCAGGGCCTGCCCTTCTCTGTGCCTTCTGGGGCTAGATCACTCCTCCAGCCCAGCCAGGCCTGCTGCTAGGTCCTGTGTGACCTGGACATCCCAGCTCCCTACCGAAGGGCATGGCCCTTAGCCCAGCACCCTTCTTTGTAGAATCTTCACATTCTGCCTATTTGCTTAAGATTTTTCTCTTTGAAAAAAGAAAAGCATTCTGGATAACGTTGGAGCCCCTCTGTTCCCCTCCCCGCCACACCGGCTGCCGCTTACTTCTTGAGCACGATCTCGGAAGCACCCTTGCTGTACATGCGGAAGCTCTCGTCGGGCAGCTTGATAACCGTGCTCATAGACTTGCGCACGGAGTTGAAGGTGTACACTTTATACAGCTTCTCCTCCGGCATCTGGATGCGCACGGGCTCGTAGTCCTGCTTCAGGTCCAGCACGAAGCCCAGCAGGCCGCACTCTGTCTTGTTGCCCACCTGCCGAGGCAGGGCGCCCTCCTTCTCCGGGGGCTGCAGGAGAGGCAGGGCGGTTCAAACACAGGGCAGGGCCAGCCCAGGGGGCCCCACCTCCGCTGCCCCTGAGCTCTGGAGCTGCCGCCTGATGTGTGTGTGGGGGGTGGGCCTGGGCTCCGGGTACCAGCCCCTGCCCACCTCTTCTCCCCTCAGGTAGGCCCTCTGCTCACCCCGGCACCCTCAGTCTCCTGCATCCCAGGCCCAAAACTGGCTCAGGATGGAAGGAGGGGAGCAAGACCAGCTTTTAAAGAAGTATGAACTATTCCAAACATAAAAAAGTACAGAGAATAATATAATAAACAGCTGTGGACCCACCACCCAGCTTTGTAGAATCTTCATATTATGCCTATTTGCTTAAGATTTTTCTCCAGAGAGGGTGTATGTAAGAAAATGGTCAAATATTGGCAATTTTATGTAGTTCACCCTAATTTGTGTATGTATGTACATATATGTGTATATATACCAAACGAAACCCGCTGCTGTTGAGTCTACCCTGTCTCATGGCCACCCCATGTGTGTCAAAGTAGAACTATGCTTCACAGGGGTTTCTATGGCTGATCTTTCAGAAGGAAATCACCAGGCCTTTCTTCGGAGACACCTCTGTGTGGATGTGAACCTCTCACCTTTCGCTTAGTAGCAGAGGGCTTGTTTAACCATTTGCACCACCTAGGGGACTCTATGTATATATGCACACATACGTATATATGTGTAGTGCTGTTTTGCATGTTGAAAACTTTATAAGAAGGAGACCATACATGGTCCTGTAACTTGCTTTACTCATGTAACACTCATGTTGATGGTTCTAATTTGTTCATTTTTAACCGCTGTATAAATTCCATTGTATGGATAAGCCACAATTTAGTTGCCCAATCTCCTGGCTCTCCCTTCCCTTCCTTCCCTCCCTCCACTCACTCATTAAGCACCTACTAAGAGCCCTGGTGGCACAGTGGTTAAGAGCTACGGTTGCTAACCAAAAGGTCAGCAGTTCGAATCCACCAGCCGCTCCTTGGAAACTCTATGGGGCAGTTCTACTCTGTCCTATAGGGTCGCTATGAGTCAGATTTGACTCGATGGCAACGGGTAAGTGCCAGGTAAGGAGCCCATGACTCAATGGTTAAGTGCTCAGCTGCTAACCAAAAGGTTGGCAGTTTGAACCTACCCAGCAGTGCTGTGGCAGAAGACCTGGTGGTCTGCTCCTGTAAAGATTACAGCCTAGAAAACTCTATGGGGGCAGTTCTACTTTGTCACATGGGGTTGCTATGAGTCGAAACTGACTCAATGGCACTTAACAACAACAAGTGCCAGGTGTTGGGGCTCTAGGAATACCACAAGCTCCTGCACTCCAGACTCTCAGTGGAATCAGCAACTGCATCTCCCCAGCCCCTCCTCTTCCTTCCCAGCCCCTCCTCTTCCTTGTGTGGCTGCTGAACACAGACTGCTCCATACCTCTGTGCCTCTGCCTCTGCTGTTCCTTCTCTGCACCGTCCTTCCCCTTCCCTGCCAGGCAAACTCCTCCTCGCCCTTTAAGGGCCAGCTCAAATATCTCCTTCTCTTTCAAAACAGCATGGTTTGAAAGAGTAAAAGAGTTGGGGTCTCCTCCTCTCTAGGTTTTCAGGGCTGGCACAGAGCCCAGCATACAGTAGGCACTTACTAATTGTTAGCTGATGACTCAGTGAAAGGCCAGTGTGGTGAGGGAGGCACAGGTGAACAGGTGAGACAAGGTGCCCCACGTGAGCTCTGATGGTGGGACTGGCAGGCAGGTTCAGATTTGCATGCAAATTCACCTCCCACACACCTGCACGCCCAAGCACATGCCCACCCATGCTACTAAAAGAAAATTCATAAGCAGCAACTCAGGTGGCGGTAGATTTGGGAGTGGGAAAAAGCCGCCCCAGATAAATCCAAACCCTAAAGAGATTTTGAAGAGGAAGAAATCCCCATGAATGTGTCTGTGTCCCCCACTAATGGCTGTTCATGGGTTTCAGACCAGCCTTGCCCTAAGAGCCATCTGGATCCTCACCCTCCACCTCACTTGTGTTGCGGAAAAGAGCAGACCAGGCAGGAAGAAGGTGAACAAACTCGAGAAGATGCCAGCATGGCCAGGCTGTACAGGGGACAGGGCTGACCCTCCGTCAGCTCCCAGACATGTCCCCGACCCACTCCCTGCTTCTACAGTCAGGGCTCAGGCCCACGGAACAGACCTGAGCCCTGTGGGGACGTGGGCATTGAAACTGACCCTCAGCCCCAGTGGTCCAGAGACCCAGGGATGCAGGGAAGGAAAGAGCCTTAGACCCCAAGCCCATGACCTCAGTTTCCCTGTCTGTAAAATGGAGAGGTTGGGGCATATGATCTCCGGCAGAGAGAGCACTCAAACCTTTCCTTGAAGCAGACTGTGGTCAGGGATGGCAGGGCGAGGAAGGGTTTGGGGTCCCTCAGTGGGGCGGGGCTAGGGGCCATGGGTGGGGGGCCAGGTTCAGGGTACCCTCCCCAGCTCCCACGGCCAGGCTGAGTGAAGTCTCCACCATTTGGTGCCTTGTTAAGGCTCCCCACTCCCAAGCTCTCAGACGAGATCTGATCGGGAAGCAGAGAACTCTGATACAGATTTCCATTTCTAGCGTTTGGGAAAAGAAATTCTACGCGCTTCCCTTTGTTTCTGCCATATGCTGTTATGTTGTGCTCTTAAACTTTATTTATTTATTTACAATTTTATAATCAATCTTCTGGAGAGTTCCAGAGGTTTATGTATTTTCCACAGCAATTTTTTTCCTCCACTAATGAAAGCAAATGATGGCGTGGAGGACTTAAATAAAAATGCCTAATTAGTTATTTGCCCAAGAGAACAGAACAGTCATGCCTGCAAAACACCCGGCATTTTATTACCCTCTGTGAAATATTTTAATTTTCCTCTAAAAGAATTTGAAACAATCCATGGCTGCAAATGGCAGAGCTGCCTCCTCTGTAATTCAGTTTGTTCCTCTGAACTTGAGATCTGAAATCGCCCACATGCGGTACTAAGAAGCAGGGGCCCTCCTCCTTTTTTCTTTCGGCTTTTTATTCTGACAAACCCAGAGGTTTTGCTCTTGCTGTAGACTCTACAAGAGCCTTTTTGCCTCCAGGGCTCCAACTCTGTAAGGAAGTGAAGGCGTTGGTGGTGTTCCTATTTTGAGAGGGAGGAAACAGGCCCAGGGAGGGAAGTGACTTGCTGGAAGCCACAGCCTGGGGAATACCAGGCCTGAGGCTGGCCCCCAAGTCTCCTGATTCTCAGTTCGGAGATTCATCCTCCACATTTCCCTGTGGGGGTGCTCAGCCCTTGGGGATGCTGGGTGCAGCCAAGGCCGTAACTTTGAGAGGTCAATTCATGCTCCTGTTGTGGGATGCTGAGGAGCAAATTGGGCTGAGATCAATGAATGATGACTTGAAGAGCTACAAGTTATAAATTACATCTGCAAAAATGAGATAAAAAACTCCACAGCTTTGGGAATTGCAATATGATGATTTTTCTGAATGAGTTAGAAAATGACTTTATGCTAATTGGCCATCTCTTGTGACCTACCCAGCTCCTGCTCATCCTTCAAGGATAGGCACTGGCTGCAAAGACTTCCCTGACACCCCCAGGTGAACCACAAATCCAACCTCAACAGCAGCAGCAACAACCAATTTTTGAGTGCCTACTGTGTGCTCAGGGAACATGGATGGAGTGGTAGAATTCTTATCTTCCACGTAGGAGACCAGGGTTCCTTCTAGCCAATGCACTTCACGGACAGTCACCACCTGTCTGTCATCAACCCCACTTGCGTGTTGCTATGATGCTGAACAGGTTTCAGCGGAGCTTCCTGACTAAGATGGACTAGGAAAAAAGGCCTGGCGATCTACTCCTGAAAATCAGCCAGTGAAAACTCTATGGATCACAAGGGTCCGATTCACAGCAAATCATGGGGATGGCACAGGACCAGGCAGCATTCTGTTCCATTGTGCACGGGGTTTCCATGAGTTGGAGGCTGACTTAGTGGCAGCTAACAACACTATGTGCTCACCACTTTACTAAGCTCTTCACAAGCATCATCACAACTCCCTGGGAGGCAGAGACTGTCGTTATTCCCATTTTACAGTTGTGCAAAGTGAGGCCCAGAAAGGCTAGGTCACACTAGTAAGTGGCAGAGCTAGGGTGTGACCACAGGCATTCCTGGCTCTGAGCCCCATAGCACATGCTCTCCCAGCAGCCCCTGCTTCCTCGCTAGCATTTGAGATTGTCTGTTCATTAGCGACCCGGTTGGTGACTGGTTTAGACTCCAGGAAGGCAGGGGCTGTGTGTGTTTTGCCCATCCCTTTATCCCCAGCTTTAGCATGGGGCAGGGGGGTATCCAACAAATGTTTGCTGGATAAATGAATGATTCTGTGTTCGTATGTGGGAGGTGCTGCCAAAGGGAGGGCAAGATAGGATGGAATTTTGGCAGAAGTTTGGCCTCCAGAATTGTCACCTAAGGGTCTGTCTTTATCAGGAGCCTCCTGGGTGCCAGGCTGCTAAGGATTGTGAAGGAGGAAAGCCCTGCAACGAAGTCACAGGGTCTTCTCCGGAGGCTAGGGAGGCCCAACATTGGTGCGGGTGTCCAGGAAGACACACCAGGACAAGCCCACATGGGGCCATGGGAACCCCCTGCAATGTGGTGACACACTGCTGGAAAGCAAACTCCTTGGGTACGTGTGCTGGTGAGTGGGGTGGACCACAGGGGTTAACAGCTCTATCAAAAATTGGAATTCCCATCTGGGTCGTTTGCTTTAAACTCTTCTCCCAGAGTTGGTGTTTGCAAGAAACCAAAACCAAAACTGGTTGTTGAAACCAACAGGAGGATCCCTGCCTCCCTGGGATGTTCAGACCCCAGAACTTCACCCCCTACCACTATCTTAAAGTTCTACACCATCACTGCCAGGGTCTTCCGTACCTCCTGGCACCCCTGGCTTGGCCAGAGCCCAGTCCAGGGCATGGCCTGACTCAAGGGGACTTGGAGATTCATTAGAATATTAGATTGAGCCCTGGGCTTGGAGCCAGGAGATCTGAGTTCAAGGCTTGTTTCTACTTCTCAGAGTCACTTCCCCTACCTCCGCCCTTCTCCTCGGCCCCTGCCATCTGCCCCGGTTCTAAGATTTATGGGAAACACAATAAAGCAGACCCTCCCTGTCTTTCTGGAGATACTGGGGCTTCCTGGGGGCCGGTGGCATCATGGCCACCTCATTTTCGGAACAGGGTATGCCGAGGACTTGGGTTTTCTAACCAGGTGAAGCTTTGCTTAGTTATTCAGGAGAAGTGTCCAGTGAAGGAGATCCTTCTTGGCTCCTCTCTCTGGAACCATTTCAGGGGCTCCAGGGATATTTGTTTTTCTCTCCATAGCTTATGTGTTCAGAAATAGGCCATGAATACTCACTGCCCCCCCCCCCAAAAAAAATCAGCTTAGCAAAAACTCATCCTCAGTTCAGTAATTCAAATCTCAACCACTGTGTCAACCTACTTTAAAAGAGGCCTC
Source organism: Dugong dugon (assembly GCA_030035585.1). Classification (NCBI taxonomy): domain Eukaryota; kingdom Metazoa; phylum Chordata; class Mammalia; order Sirenia; family Dugongidae; genus Dugong; species Dugong dugon. Next base: position 36,403,572 of record CM057481.1, on the reverse strand, counting down.
ATAAAATACAACATGAACGTCCTCTCGGGTGGCTTCAGGTTGCAGGATAAATGTAGGTGGAAGAGGAAATTGTTTTCCCGAGAAAGTGCAGGGCCTCGACTGTGTGAGGAGAGAGCTATTTCCATCTTCAAGCTCAGCTGTGCTCTGAGCAGCAGCAGGGCCGGGAGGAGGAACTAGTGGAAATCTAGATGTTCAAAGAGTCGGAGATGACAAAGGAAATCTGAGGGTGTGCCAGCATTTCTTAGGCAGGGAAGCAATTTCTGACTAGAAGATGATTCATGGAGCTTCCCTTGGAGGGCAAGTTCAGTTCCTAATGAGTAGAAACATGGTGGGAAGAAAAGAGCCTCCACCATCGTCAGAGGTGATGGGGGCTGGGAGGGAGGCTGGCTTCTCTGAGGGAGGCTGGCTTCTCTGAGGGAGACTAGCTCTTGGCCTCCCTGCCCGCAGCCTTGCACCACCCTCTCCTGTGCCTGGAGTGGTTTTTCTGAGCTCGGTGATAAGAAAGCCTATGAAGGGTTTATCTGCTGTCCCTGAGCTCACCCCAGCCCTCCCAGCCTCCCCTCTCATCATTCCGGCCCCATAGTGATACTCAGGTCACAGACCACCCATTGTTTCCGAAATGAGTCATGTATCTTCAGGTCTCAGGCAATGGAAACCCCAAGGATCACAAGGTTCTGATCCCATTGTACGTGATGTCATCATGAGTCGGGGGCCAACTCGATGGCAGCTTTCCCTCTGCCTTGGATGCCCTTGCCCCTCGCCTGCTTGGGGAATGCCTCTAGAATTTCTGGGCTCTGGGTCCAACTCAGGGCAGGTCATTGATGTTTCCACAACTCCGTTTTTTTAGCTGCGAGATGGGAATGGTCTTATTTGCCCTGATTATCTGAAAAGAATGTGGAGGGTCAAGCAAGTTAGTGGCTGGCAAAAACTCACTGCCGAGAGGCCAAGCTCAGAAATAATGACAGAATAATAACTAATGTGAGCTGAGCACTTACTACGTGCCAAGCACTGTGCTGAGTGCCCTGTGTGCATGGCCTCAGTTGACCTTCACAGCAACCCTTGAGGCAGGCATAGAGCTGCACCCGGTGGGTGGGCATGGAGTGGTGGGCTGCACAGGCTCGGGGTCAGATAGGCTGGGCCTCTTATCCACTGTGAGACTCTGGGCATGTCTCTTAACTGCTCTTAGCTATAGTGTCCTTATCTATGAACTGGAGATATGATATCACCTACTTCATGGGTTGTCGTACAAGACACCGTATGTTAAGCACTTAGCATTGAGCCTGGCTAAGTGAATGTTGGAGGCAGTGATGGTTCAGTGGTAGAATTCTCACCTTCCACGTGGAAGACCCAGGTTCGATTCCTGGCCAATGCACCTCATGCACTGCCACCACCCATCTGTCAGTGGAGGCTTGCATGTTTCTATGATGCTGAGCAGGTTTCAGCAGAGCTTTCAGATTAAGACTGACTAGGAAGAAAGTCTTGAAGTTCTACTTCCAAAAATCAACCAGTGGAAACCCCATGGATAACAAGAGTCTGATCCCCTTGTACCTGGGGTCGTCATGAGTTGGGGGTTGACTCGATGGTGGCTAACAAGTGAATGTTAGCAATTATGATTCACTATATGATCACTTTACAGATTGGAAAACGAAGGCTCAGAGAGATTAAATAACCTGCTCAGGGTTACACAGGTGGTGAGTGCTGGAGCTAGGGTTTGAACCCTGGCCTGCTTGACTTCAGAGCTCTTAACCATTGCTTCCTTTACTGTCAGGACATCTGGGTTCTAACTTCACTAAGGGAGTGCCTGGGGACAAGGCCCTTTTCTTTTCTGGGCCTCAGAGTAAAATGAAGAGGCTTGAGTAGGTGGTCTCTAGGTTTGTGAGTCCATGTAGACTACACTCACACAACCCACCCTCATCTAGTATTTTCCTTTTTAGACAGAAGGTACTAGCTGATCAGAATGTCTCAGGATCGGTGCAGCCAGGCTGGCTGAGGGAGGTTGCAGAAGAAACCAAATGAGTACGCTGGAGGTGCTAAGAGAGCACTAGTGGTGTCCATGGGACTGAGTCTGGGGCCAACTCCTACCTCTTGCTACTACAAGAAGAGGAAAGCAGAAGGTAAAGGTATCAATTCTGTTCTGAGACCCCCCCATTCATATTGACCCACCCAACCATCCACACATCCATCCATCCATCTATCCACACATCCAACTGTCCATCCGTCTATCTGTCCATCCATCTATCCACCTATCTACCCATCCATCCATCCATGCATCCATGCATGCACCCATCCATCCACTTATCCACCCACCCATCTATTCCTCTCCCTACCTACACCTCATCCCACCATTTACACATCTAACCATTTATTCACACATCAATTCACTTACCTTACCTACTTACCCACCCACTCATCCACCCAGTATTTCCCAGGAGCTTATGCCCAGGGGCACAGAGATGACTCAGTTCTCAAGGAGCCCACAGCCTCCTGGGGCATCAGACAGCAAGAAGATACAGAGGAATTAGTGGTATTGTGGAGGGGGAAATACACGTGTGGGAGCCCTAGGCCAGGCTCATTTTCCAATCAAAGCTGAGGGTAGCATGGGGAGGACAATGCATGCCTTTCCTGCTCTGTCTCCTCTTGCATGTGTCAGGAAGTCTTGCAGTCTAGATTTCCCAGCTTGGTTTGGTGAATGGCTAGATCTCTCGCCTGGACTGAGCAACCCCTACATCTTCACAGTCTTCATCTGGGCCCAGGAGGCAGTTCCTGGCCTCTGGATCCCAGGCTTCCCTTCCTAAGACCACAGTAGGCAAAAGATGCTGCAGGATTGGTTCTCAACAACCAAGAACCTGGTCTGGGCATCCTAACTCAAAAGCTGGCTTCAGGGTATCCAGGGCATGGGAGCCAGGATGCAGGGATTCTAGACTGGCTTTGCCACTAACTGCCTGTGTGACTTTGGGCCAAAACCCTTTCCTCGCTAGCCCTATGTCTATGCTGTCTACTTATTTATTTGTTAGCCTCTGCATTGCTACAAGCGGACTTCCCTTTCAGTGGGTAATTTTATGGCAGAATAACAACAATGACATCACTAATCATGTTGAAGTGCTGTATATGAGCCAGGCACTTTCCACTTATTAACTCATTTCACCCTCACAACAAGTCTATTATTTCCCCAGGAAACTGAGGCATGGAGAAGTTAAGTAACACTCACACAGCTAGTGAGGGATTTGAACCCAGGCCATCTGCCTTCACAGTATGAGCTTTAACCACTAGCCAGTCATACCAGGGCCCTCTGCTGTCCCTACCATACCTATGGATGTCAGCCCCAGGCAACAAGAGCCTGGAAAGACCAAGAAAGTGAGGCTCAGGGATCCTAGGATGCCTGGGTTCAAGGGACAGAAGGGGACACTGGTGCCCAGAAGGGCCAGTGACTTGGCTTGGGTTATAAACCAAGGATCCCTGTTCTCTGGTCACCCAACTCTCTCCTGTCTCAGCAGCTACACATTCTCCCCAGGTGGACCATCTGACCCCTGTCCTCGATGCCACCTAGACGCCCAGACTCAATCAGCCAACACCTGCAAATGAGGTTTTAGTTTGCTGCCAGTGCTACGGAACCCTAATTGAGACTTCTTGCTGTGGAGATACTTCCGCAGCCCTCTCGGTAGATCCTAGAACTCCCTTTTGCTGTAGTTCAATAAGATACTTCTCAATCCAAGCCCACCTCACAGGGCTCTGCCCCCCGCGGGGGCCCCCCCCCCCACCTGAAGCCTGCTCTGGGAGTCACCTTGCTCCCTCTCTGCCATGTGGGCAGGACGAGATCATTCACAGCACCTCAGTTATTTTAGGAAGGCTGGGGAGCAGAATAGAGTATTCCTGATCTCCCTTGATTCCCAGATGGGGAGGGGGAGGAGGGGAGGGGGGAAGAAGACAAAAATCGTCACTTCTGGGTATTAGCCCCAGGGTTCTCTATCACTCGTCCGCACGTGTTGTCCCGACCTACTTTTCCCTTTTATGAATTCTGCCTTCGTCGTCGGGCAGCTCAAGAGTGAGGCGGTGGCTGCTGAGCTGCAGTGGAATATGCTGTTCTTGCAGCCCCAGTGTCTGTGGGCAGAGCCGCCTCCCCTCTTCCCAACACCAGCTCTGGGACCCTTGCTGCTGACTCATGCTCTTCTCCCCATTTGAATAAAGCAGCTGGTGGTTTGCACAAACCCAGCCTGATTGGGAAGGCTGGAGCTGGCTCAGTGGCAGAAGGGAGAGGTCAGGGCTAGGGCACATTTGGAGGCAAAGCAAAAGAGTGCAGCGGATCCCCCAGATGCTCACTCGGCAGGAATGCCTGACATCTGGCTGGAGCTGACATCTGGATGGGCAAACTCATGTTTCTCTTGACCCAAATGCTGGCTAATTACGAAAAGACAACCTGTGCTTCTCAACCCAATAAGGATAACAGCATGATGAGTCTAGGCAGCTTAGCTGAGACAGTAATATGAGAGTTTTTCTCATCAAAACTAGTAATGCTACTGCTATTACTAACAATACCGTCTGTGGTAGATTGTGAAAATGGCCACAGTTATTCCCCTCTCTGAATCCATCCCCTTTGCAAAGTGACTTTGCAGCTACTCCCATCAAGAGGTGGAGTCCACTTTCCCCTCCTGCGTCTAGACTGGTCTCCTGACTTGTGTTGGCCAACAGAATGCAGTGAAGTGATTCTGGGCCAGTTCAGAGTCTTGGCCTCAAGAGGGCTTGCACATTTCTGCTCCTTCTCTTGGAACCCGGTTGTCAGCATGTGAACAAGCCCAGATTAGCCTGCTGGAGAAGGTGAGACCACACAAAGCAGGCCATCCTAGATCAGCCTACAGTCCTGCCAAAATCAGCAAAGCCTCCACTGGAACCACCACAGATACATGAGGAAGCCCAGCCTGAACTGTTGACCTACAGAATTGTGAGATAAATATGTGGTTTCATTTTGAGCCACTGAGTTTTGGGGTAGTTTGTTATGCAGCAAAATCTAGCTAATAAAAAGTTTTTGTTTTTGGGAAGGGTCAATGACAGGATTTAAAAAACACAAAAACAATCTCTCTTTTTTTTTTTTTTTTTGTCATTGTTAAGGTTAATTTACTTGTCAACATGGCTAGGCTATGATGCCCAGTTGTTTGGGCGAACACTAGTCTAGATGTTGCTATGAAGGCATTTACATATGATTGACATTTACAATCAGCTGACTTTAAGTAAAGCAGATTACCCTCTGTGATGTGGGTGGGCCTCATCCAATCAGTTGAAGACCTCAAGAGCAAAAACGGAGGTTTCCCAAGGGAGAAAGATTTTGCCTCAAGACTGTAGCATAAACATCCTGCTAGAGTTTCTAGTCTGCCTGACCTATGGATTTCAGACTCAAGATTGCTGAAATTTCCAATCTGCTTGGCCTATGGATTTTGGACTTCTCTGCCCCACAATCAAGTTAGCCAGTTCTTTAAAATAAATCTCTACCTACCTACTTACCTACTGCATATATAGGTATATATTGCATGACAGTGGTGCAGGCCTACATTGGCGATGTCCACTATAAATGAATATATATCTATCTCCTATTGGTTCTGTTTCTCCGGAGGACTCTGACTAATACAGTCACACAAACGTAACAAGGTCAATGGAATACTAAGTAAAAAAGAAACAAGTTGGTCACTCTCTGATCATCCCCAAAAATATCAGAAGGATTTAAAAACACAAATCACAGTTTAGTGGTTCCTCAAAAAGTTAAACACAGAATTACCACGTGAACCAGCAATTCCACACCTAGGTATATATCCAAAAGAATTGAAAGCAGGAACGTTAACAGATACTTGTACACCAATGTTCATTGCAGTATTATTCACAACAGTTCAAAGGTGGAAACATCCTAAGTGTCCATCAACAGATGAATGGATAAGCAAAATGTGGGAATATTTCTCAGCCATAAAGAGAAATAAGTTCTGATACATTCTACAACATGGATGAACCTTGAAAACTTTGTGCTGAGTGAAATAAATCAGTTACAAAAGAACAAATACTGTATGATCCCACTTACATGAAATATCTAGAATAGGCAAATGTATAGAGACCAAAGTTTGTTAGTGGTTACCAGGAGCAGGTGGGAAAGGAGGATTCATTGCTTCGAGGACACTGAGCTTCTGTTAAGGGTGATGGAAAAGTTTGGAAATGGAACATGCTGATGGTTGAACAACATGATGAACATAATTAGTGTCACGGAATTGTACACACGAAGAAAGCTGGAATGGCGACTGTTTTGTTACGTATGTATTTACCATGATAAAAAAACAAAACAAAACAAAACCCATGAATCACTTTGCTCAACCTGCCCAGTATTTCTGCATCATCCCATGGATGTCACTCCCTCTAGTGGCTCCCTCTAGTGACTGCGGCTGGCACCACTTACCAGGATCTTGGTGGTGTAGGCGCTGTTGATGGCGATGGCGTTGACTAACAGCTCCATGGTCTTGGCGTTGATGGAGCTGGGGTCGGGGATCTCCTTGTAGTGGACGTCACCGACGTAGGCCTGTACCACCGTCATGCGGTTGGTGGTCAGCGTGCCGGTCTTGTCTGAGCAGATGGCCGTGGCATTGCCCATGGTCTCACAGGCATCCAGGTGGCGCACCAGGTTGTTGTCCTTCATCATTTTCTGGGGGCAGGGGGGAGGTGAGAAGGCGACAGTGAGCAGAGGGAGCTGGAGGCTTTGGGAAAACATGCAATAAATGAGGCAGAGCTCCCACGGGTAGCCCTTTGCTTCCTACACAGGCAGAGGACCTTGGGTTGCCCCCTCCTACATGCAGGATTTCTGGATTTCTGTGTGTGATCCTTTTCCTTCTCTTTCACTTTCTGAGCCATTTAAAATATTTGCTTAATTGTCTTTATTACTTTTGATTACATAAGTAATATACATTCTTCAGGAAAAATACAATAAATTAAGATTGGGTCCTCACTGACTACTTCAATTTTTTTTTTCCTTACGTTATAACTTAAATAACTGTTCCAAATTGGTCATGGAGTTTCTGAAATGTACCATCTTTCACTGTTGCCTGGTTTTCACAATCACTTTGACTTCACCAAACATAATAAATGTAGGATATATCGTTGTTGTTGTTGGTTGCTGTCGAGTCGATTCTGACTCATGGTGACCCCATGGGTGTCAGAGTAGAACTGTGCTCCACAGGGTTTTCAGTGGCTGATTTTTTGGAAGTAGATCACCATGCCTTTCTGCCAAGGTGCCTCTGAGTGGATTTGAATCGCCACCCGGGGGCTGCATATGTGCTTATACACATATAAAATATCCGGAAAGATACATAATATTAATGTAATTATCTCTGTGTGGTGGAATTACAGGAGACTTTTATTGTCTTCTTTTTTAAATCTGTAGATCCTGTTTTTCTACAATGAACATGTGTTACTACTTGCATAATAAAAGCCACAAAACTCACTTTAAATATAGATACACGAAAAGGAAAAAGAAAACAAATTAGCCATAATGCTACCACCCAGAACTGATACATTTTCAACATCCTTTCTTTTTTATTTATAACAAAAAATGAAATCCCACTATACACGTTTTGTCTGTTTTCTTTTATACGCCTCCTTTTCTCTCTGCCCCGGCTCTGTTCCCCCTGGCATCTTCCAGGTACTCAAGTAAATCATGCAAATAAACTAATTCTCAGGAAACCACCATTCTTCATGCAGGCCCTGCTGACATAGTGACCCTATCTGGCAAGGAGGGACGTGAAAAGCTGAGAGAAGCTGAGTCAGATTGAGTTCTGGTCTGTGCCTAGGAATGTAATTTCCTTTATTCTTGCTCATTATAACTCTTTGTAACAAGGGTAAAAATGAATCACAATTAGTATAATTTTAATAGAAGTTTATGCTACTAAAAAACAAGTACCGGTAGGATTATATGCCATTGCAGTTTCTCTTATTATAATTTGTGATAATAGTAACAATAAATGTATGTTGAATGGATGATCAACAGCAATTTGAAGCTGCAACACACTTTATATCTTGCAAAGCCCTTCTGCATTTATTTTCTTGTCTGATGTTCTAAGAATCCCATGAGATTTGCAAGGACTCTTGTAATCCATTTTGGCAGTTGAAGAAAATGAGGCAAAGTGACTTGATCAAGATTACATACCTGTGAGCATTAGAGCTCGGATTTGAACCCAGCTCTGTTTAACTCACAGCCTTGCTCATTCCTTTGGGCCTCAGCCCATCTGCACTCTGTGAAGATGGTCTATCTGTTGGGCTTAAGATTTTTTAAGCTTGCATTACCCAATGTGGTAGCCACATTTGGTTACTGCGTACTGGAAATGTGGCTAGTCCAAAGTGAAATGTGCTGTAAGTGTAAAATACGCATTGGAGTTTGAAGACTTACTATGAAAAAAGGAATGTAAAATATCTCATTAAAAATTTCATATTGATCACATGGTGAATTAATAATAAATGGGACACACTGGGTTAAGTAAATTATATTATTGAAATTAATTTTCTCTGTTTCTTTTTACTTTTTTTTTCTAACATGACTTGCTGTTGTTGTTAGCTGTTGTCGAATTGGCCCCTGATTCATGACAACCTCACGCACAACAGAACTAAATGCTGCCCAGTCCTGTGCCATCCCCATGATCGGCTGTAGATCAGACTCTTGTTATCCATAGTGTTTTCGTTGTTTGATTTTTGTAAGTAGACCTCCAGGCCTTTCTTCCTAGTCTTTCTTAGTCTGGAAGCTCCACTGAAACCGGGTCAGCATCATAGCAACACACAAACCTCCACTGACAGACAGGTGGTGGCTGTGCATGAGATGTATCGGCTTGCAATCGAACCTGGGTCTCCAGCATGGGAAGTGAGAATTCTACCACTGAACCACTACTGCCCCCAACACGGCTACTAGGAAATGTAAAATTATACACGTGGCTCACGTTTTATCTCTATTGGACGGCATTGCTCTCTAAGTGGTCACCCCTGTTCTGTTGATGGCAGCTCCTAGGAGGGTAGGCCCAGGCTCACAGAGGGAATAATTTGCTTCTCCTGGGTTGGGGTGCTACACTGAGATTATCAAGGGACTGCACAGGTAACGTTACCAAAGACAGCTGAAGCCAACGATGCCAGAGGTATTAACTGCAGAGCGCGCCGAAGACCAAACATGGGTGTCTGTACGTGAGTCCCAAAACCAATGCTGTGTGACTTTCAAGGAGACCCCCAGCTCAGATGGGTGGCTGCGGGGTCCCTACGCATCCTCCCCAGGGCCCCAGGCTCCTGAGGTGCATTGTGCAGTGACCTGCTTGGGCTTTGCTTTGTGGGATGGAGTTTCTCCGAGGACCTTAAAATGGGGAGACGGTAAGCGCCGTCTCCTTTACCCAGAGCTGCCACTTTCTGGCACCCGCTGCCGGGAGATCTCTTTTCTGTATGAAATTACATCGGTGAGTCCAGCCCAAATTCCGGCTTGGAAACTGACGTGCACCGTGTCCTTGGCAGCACTGCCAACTTCTCAAGGTGAGTGCCTTGTTTGTAAACATGGCCCTGCTTCCCCTGCAGGACACCCTGGCACAGGTAACCAGAGCTCAGGGTCCTGCCCTCAGAGGTGGGAACCACCGGGGAAAAGGGAAGAAAGTGAGACGGGGCCATGAGAACCCGCAGGGAGGCCAGGCTTGAAGTAGCTGCCCCGAAGGAATTGGACTGGCAGGGCTCACAAGACACCAGGCCGCTCCGCTCAACACCTGGGCTCCAACTGTGAGCAGGTGGAGGTGGGCTTTGCCATCAGTGCCGAAATTAGGAATGTCCCTCAGTTACTCCTGCTTCCACAGTAGTCATTTACAGACCCATCGGCCCTGCCTTTAAACTTATTTTAAAACATCTTGTGCTTTCAGTGTTGATGGCTGTACAACTCTGGGAATATCCTGAGAACCCCTGCATTGTATACTTTAGATGGATGAATTGTATGGTATATGAATTAGATCTCGATAAAGCTGTTAAAAAAAAGAAGAAAAAAAATCTTACATTTTCAGCCTGTACCCCAAGGTGGGAGGGTTTCCATAAAATCAGGATTCCTTTTTGTTTGAGGCTTACTTCTCTCAAACTTTTAGGGAGAACCTCTGAGCTCAGTTGCACAAGCACTGCAATTGCTATGCTCGGGCCTATGACTTCCATGGCCAGATTTCTGCTTAAATTTGGTGGGATGGGTTTTGGCCATCTACTTTTTTTTTCCCTAAAGTTGAGCTGATTGCTAGTGTTTAAGCCCCGAGCCAGCCCCTACTGGGGAGCTTTAATATTAGGGAGAGTTTATATTGAAGTCCTAGTTGTCACTGAGTCGACTTCAACTCATGGCAACCCCATGCGTGTTAGAGTAGAACTGTGCTCCACAGGGTTTTCAGTGGCTGATTTTTCGGAAGTAGATCGCCAAGGCTCTGGGAAGTGAGAGGTATGCTCAACCCTTGGCAGCAAGGGCTCTGGGTGGACTTGAACCTCCAACCTTTGGTTAACAGACAAGAGAGACCTGGGTTGGACCCCTGGCCAATGTACTTCAAGTGCAGCCACCTCTTGTCTGCCAGAGGAGGCTTGTGTGTTGCTATCATGTTGAAAAGGTTTCAGTAGAGCCTCCAGACTAAGCTGGATTAGGAAAAAAGACCTGGTGATTTATTTTAGCCAATGAAAACCCTATAGATCACAAGTGTCTGATCCCATTGTGTACAGGATCGCCATGAGTCGGGGGCCAACATGACAGCCGCTAACAACAATATATTAAAGTCCAGATTTATGTCTTGTCTTGAAAAATGTAAGATCTGGCAAAACTGGGCCTGCATCTCCACAGGGTGACACATGGCTGGGCTGGGTAGCGGCAGTCCCTTTAGCCAGGGCATCATTTTCTGGTTTGCTGCAGATCCCCTGCACTCCCTGAAGGCACTGAGTTTTGGGATCCTTCATGCATCCTCGCAGGGCTCCCACTTGTGTCCACCCCTTCCTCTAGCTCTTCTCCCAACCCCAGCACTTGCCCCACTGACCACCCTGGCCACAGGCCCAGAGCTGGGAATAGCCCCTCTCAGCCAAGGCGGGGGCTGCGTCAGCTGCTGGTTCTGCTTCCCCTTCTCACCTTCACCGAGTAGGCCAGTGAGATGGTGACGGCCAGAGGGAGCCCTTCAGGCACGGCGACCACCAGCACTGTCACGCCAATGATGAAGAACTTGACGAAGTACTGCACATAGACAGGAGTGCACTCGGGCAGCCATGGCTTCTTGTTGACCACGAAGGTGTCCACGGTGAAGTAGAGCACCAGGATGATCACCGTGATGGCCGACATCACCAGGCCTGCAAGGCAGGGAGACTGCTCAGGGGGACTCCTGGGGGCCGGGCGCTCTGGGAAGGGAGAAGTGTGCTAAACTCTTGGCAGCAAAGGCTCTGGGTTCAGGCTACCTGAGCTCACATCCCAGCTCGGCCACTCACTTGCTTTGTGATTGGATCCTCACACAGTCCCAGTTTCCTCCTCTGTACAATGGGGATACAATGGTAAAACAGAGGGTCAGCAAAAACGAGGGAACCCCTCCGTGAGATGGACTGACACAATAGCCGCAACAATGGACTCAAACACACCAATGATTGTGAAGATGGCGTGTGACCAGACAACACTTCGTTCTGTCGTATATAACGTCGCCATGAGCCAGAGGTGACTCGACAGCAACTAACCACATAATGGGGATGCATGTTGACTTCCCACGGTTTTGTGAAGATCAAGTGAGGTAATGCACGGAAAGTGCCTAGCACAGTGCCTGACACATAGTAGGTGCTCAACATATGAATACATAAGGACTGTTTGCATGGAACTTTTACACAATAATGGGGTGTAGTTGTTATCATGTATTTACTCATTCATTCAACAGACTCCTTTTGAGCACCTGCTATGTGCCAGGAACACAGTAGTTCCTATTCTAGGAACTCAGGATAAAGCAGCAAAGGAGACAGAGTCCCTGCCCTTGGCAGACAAGAAGCAAAAAAACAAATACATGAACAGTACGACGTGAGGTACAGAGAAATGCTATGAAGAAAAATGACAGGACGATGCGATCGGGAAGTGACTCGGGATGGTAGCGAGTGGCTACTTCAGCTAGGGTGGCCAGGGAAGGCACCTTGGAAGAGGAGATATTTGAGCAAACAGTTGAAGGATGAGGAGGTGCAGCCATATGGTGACCTGGGGGAAGAACAGTCCAGGCAGAGGAAACAGGAGGTAGCCGTTTTTTATATGAGGAAACTGAGGCTCAGAGAGAGGAAGTGATTTGCCCAAGGCCACAGGTCAGTGCGACGCTGTAGCTGTAGCAGGTGGGACCAGCCAGACCCCCTGGTACCCTTCCTGCCAGTTGGGTATGCTCCCCCCACCCACCTGCCGCAGGTTCTGCTGGGAACTGCTCACCTGCAACCCCCTCCTCTGGAGGGTGCACTGGGGAATTGGAATCCCTATCAGGAGGTGCCTGGGAGTGCACCCCCGATTTGATGGCCAGTACCCCATGGCTGATGTACAAGAGTCCAGCCCCCTTGCCTCAAGGGGGACAGACCTGCAGGGTTAATTATGCTCCAGAGCCCCCCTGTGGGGTCAGGCTGGGGCAGGGGTTTCTCCTGGAATCTCAGTTTTCTCTGGCTTCTTCCTGGGCCCTGTCTGGCTCTCCTTATCCTTTACAGGTCCTACCTGAGCCTCCCCCCTGCCCCCCACTAAATCATTTGCCCACCCACTCAGGCTCTCCTTTTAAAGAATTCAGCCCAAAAGGGAGGCTGAGGTGGGATTTGAACCCAGAAATGCTTGACTGTGAACCCCATTCTTGGCAGGGGAGGGAGATGGGTGAGGACTTTGCAGGCCATGGGCTGTTCCCGTTGCTTAGTTTCCTGTCCCCCATGCCCTATTTCTGTGGAGTCTTCTGCCTGTGACGGTGATGGTGGGGTGGAGGAAATCCCTGGGCCCGTCTTTCCCCACTCCCAGCCCCAGCTGCAGAGCCTCAGAGCCATTGCATCCGTCTGACAGTCGAAGGGGCGGGAAGCCAAGCTCCCAGTGCCGCGAGCTGTCACCAGGCCTTGAGTTTAAATACAGGCATCCAAGCCTGTAATTTGCCTCCCTTCCCCATGCTGCGGTGCCTATAATTAGAGCTGGGAGACAGCACAGAGGAGCAAGAAGCTAGGTGGGGAGGTCTTGGTGTTTGCATGACCTTCCCTGGGCAGGGGGCCCAGGGCAGGGGCTCACCTTGCAGCTGGGCTTGGCTTCCTGGGCTAGAGCTGCCGCACCAACTACTGCTTGCAGCTACCAGCTCAGTTGGGAAGCCTGGCTTGTTGTGCAGGGGCTTTTGGCACTGCCCTTGACCCTTCAATCTCTGCTCTGCAGCTGGAAGTCACCATAAAGCCAAATCCATTCCTGCCCTCCCCTGCTCAAAACTCCTCTGTGGCTCCCACTGCCTTTAAGATAAAGCTGGGGCTGCCTGGAACTCCAAGCCCTGCATGATCTGGCCCCTGACCCTGTTCAGCCGCCATGCACTTAGCACTAGGTGTGTGGATCGCCTTTAATACTCACTGCAGGCCCATGAAGTAGGCACCCCCATTGTCCTCATTTTGCAGATGAGGAAGTGGAGGCGCAGAGCTGGGTGAAGTTACTTGCTCAAATTTTCACAGCTTTAACTGCACAAGAACACAGGCGGTCTATTTCCCAGAGCCCAGGCTTTCAGCTTCCTTCTTCTGCCTCACTAAGCACTAACTGAGCGTCTACTGTGTACAGACTCAGACTGGTAGCTGTGGCAGAGAAGGATGGGCCTTAGGGACCATGTCACCCAAGCTCCTCACTTTGCAGATGAGGCGACTGAGGCCCGCTGTATCATCTCCTGGCCCTCCGCGGTGCCTACTGCCCCTGTCCGCTGTGGCGGGTATACTCACCTGCCTTGCCAATCTGCACAGCCAGCTTAGTGAGCTTGCCCTGCAGCACTGACTTCTCTTTTTTGTGCATGTTGGCCTTCTTCTTGTCGTCCGCGTCACCGCCCTCGGCGCTCTTGAGGGGCTGCATCTCCATGGCGGCTGCCCCATCCTGCTGTTTGGCTGTAGGGGCAGAGCATGCATGTGCACACACACACACAGACACGCACACACATACAAACATGCACACACACACACACACACACACACACACACACACACACGTCAGCCTGCAGGGTGAGGATGGTGGCAACCAGCCCTGCCTGCCCAGGGGAGTGTGGTAGGGAGCTGACCCTCCACCCTGGGCCCCCTGCATGGCCGGCACAGAAGCCCTGGGATGGGTGTCTTCCTCTTCCAGAGGGATGTCCTGAGTCCCAGTAGAGAGTGTCATGGCACCACCCTGAGCTTCCCTCTGGTCCTGAATGAGTCCACAGATCCTACCCCAATTGCCCCTTTGGCTTTTCCCACCAGGGCTTGCGTTCTACCCAAATGGTCCTTGGGGCCACATTCTTGGGATATTAAGTAGCCACCAGACAGGAGGGACAAAAAGGGAGGTGTAAAAGTCAAAAAAGGAGACCCTGTCCATGGGTGCCGAGTCCCCGTCTCCAGCCAGGGTGGTCTCTTCAGCACAGGACTGACTAGTGGGCCCTGAGCACTTTTGGACAGAGACTGGCCCAGACTCCCTACCCGCTGGCCTCTAAGGATCTCAGCAAACCAGCTTCAAGCCTTCAGTGAAATGGCAGAGCTGGAAGGCTGGGGAGTAACTGGCCTTTGATGAGCTCCTCCCTGGAGGATGGCTCTCTACTTGGCCCAGCATCGCGGGCAGCACATCGGTGCCCCCCCCCAGACACCAGACACCCACAGTGCGGATGTGTCTGCCTCTCATCTGCAGAATCAGAGGGGAGGGGCTGCAGGGACCACAAAGCAGTTAATAGGAAAGGGTTACCTTTGCTCTGGCTGGCGTCCACATTGCCATCCTGCATTTTACCTACACAACAAAGAATTTTAACAGACAACAGAGAACAGACAGCACATGTTGGTTATCACAAAGACGAAACAGGGTCACGAACATTCAAGTCACAGATGGAGGAAAGAGGAGGCGCCACAAACAAGGCTGTGGCTTGTATCTGGGGAGGGCCTGTGCTTACTGAGGTCCTTGCTACAGGGACCCCCAAGGAATGCCCACACTGGCCTCTGAACAGGACAAGCCTGGTCCCTGTAGCTGCAGCTCTGCCAGACCAAGCAACTCTTGCCTCTCTGGGGGTCAGGAGAGAGGGCTTGGATTTGCATTATTTTGGCCCTGAGCCTCTTCCAAATTAAAGGGTAGCATTTGAGGGTAAAAGGGACCAGAATCTACTGGCAGGATGCAAAAGGAAGAGGGTGCTCTTAGCATCCAGGCCAAGCCTTTACTGGTTTACTTGGTTGCTGCCTTTTGTGGGCAGAGAGGAGGCAGAGGGACACTTGTTCAGCTACATCCTTGTCATTTTCTGGGAAAAGAAAACACGCAAACACACCCCAAAGTAAGAGAGAGACGGAGGCAGAGCAATAGAGACAGGAGGAGCTGGACAAGGTACTAGGTCAATGTGTGCCTTAGTTTCAGGCTACAGAAGGGACAGCTCTACTTTCTCCTTCTCTCTTTGAAGGGGGGTGAAGTCACAGCAGGACAAGCCCCTGCCTGGTCCCACTGAGAGTGGCCCCGGCAAAAGGCAGGGAGGCTCCCCAGTGGTGGGCTCAGAGGGGCCCCCAGTATGTCCAGGGGGCTTGGTGGGCATGCCCTGCTCCAAAAGGGAAGCTGCTGCCCCCTCAATAGAAGGTGTGTGCCTTTTATTCTGAGGTTGATGGACTCAGACAAGAGACAGGGGAGGTGGGGTCAGTGGGCTCCCCTGGGTGCTCTCCCCCTGCCTAGGGCCCGAGGCTGCCTAGCGCTGGGGAACAGGCTGAATCTGGAGCTTGTAGGGCCACAGGGGACCAGGAAATACATCCACTCCACTTCGCTCCACTGGGGGTCTCCATCCCCTAATCAGGCTGCCTGGGAGCCCAGTTCGTAGTGTGGGAGGTACTGGTGGCTGCTGCCTGAACCCAAGACACCTGTCCCAGGAGCTGCCTGCTGCTAGTGAAAGGTACAAGCTGGCACTGCTGAGAAGGGTCCTCTTCTGTCCACTGGGCCTGCCTGCTTACCCTGGGACCCTGCCTGGAGGCTTGACCCCTTGGGGAGGACTTTGAGAAGGCTGGCCACCCTCGAGGTTTGCTGTGAAAAAGATTCTCACGGCTCAGGGCCTGCGAAAACCCACTGTGTGTTAGCGGGGTTCACTGCTTTTCAGGCGCTTACAACCTCCATAATCTCACTGAGTCCTCACCATATCCCTACAATGGGTGCTCCTTATGACACCTATTTATAGATGAGAAGCTGAGGCTCACAGTGGGTGAATGGAGAGCCGTGCCACGGTTTCTCCCAACGGCGAAGTCAGGGTCCCCTCTGAGCTCAGGGAAGGGCAGTCAAGGGTACAGCGGTGGGACTGGGCCCCTCAAGTCCCCACTTCACCACCAACTAGCTTCACCACCTCTCCAAGCCTCAGCTTCCACATCTGTGAAATGGGGATGAGGAGACTCACCTCCCAGAGCCCCTGAAAGTGACACTGATAATAACCATATGCGGATTTCTGCATTTTGCTGTTTCAAGGGCTTTTGTAAGTGGCAACTCTTGTCAGCCTTCCCCATATCCGTGCAAGGTGGAGTGGGGAGGAGTCTTCATCTCTCTCCTTTTACAGATAGGACGCTGGGCCAGGAGAGGTTCTGGGGTGGCCGTCCTTCATGGGGAATCCTCTCTGCTTGCTTCTGTAACTTCTCAACATTTAATCCTCACAATAACCCTGTGGCTCTGCTATTATTTCCACAGACACTGCAGTCATCATCACCACACCCATTTCATAGGTGACTCTGAGGGGAGGAGAGATCTCCAATCCCATGCTAGGACAATCTGCCCGAGTGCTAGGCACTGCTGTTCCCTTTGCTTCTCCCCAAAAAGTGTCAATCAGGGACCCACCGGGGCTGCAAGAGAAAGACCCGCATTGCTCTATTGTAAAATTCTTTCTACAGGATCAAAAAATAAAACATAGAAAGGGCTTTTGGAGCAAATGGGACCGAATTACAACAATTATTTTTATTTTGTAAAATAATTTTACTAATTGTGCTACAGGGCACCAGAGGACTCTGCTCCAATAGTTGGCTTTCCAAGGCACAAAGGGCCCTTTATCTGCATTGCCTATTATCAGATGCAAGAGCCCATTAAAGCAAGCTAGCAATTTCTTCTTTTATTTCCATTATGACCACGTGGCCAGAAAAATAATCACCAATCCATATGTTTGAGGCAGGGTGCTGTGTTCTGGGGGTGCTTGGGTGCAGATGGCCTGGTTTTTCAGAAGCAAAGGTTTATTTGGGGTTCTCCTTGGCCAAACTAGTGCTCACCTGGCCCCTGAACCATGGTGAGACCAGCTTTGGTCCCAAGTGTCCCATGTGGGACTTAGAGGTTGCGTTTCACGGGAGTCGGGGGTGGCGGGGGCTGGGGCCCTTCTCTGCATCCCATTCCAGATGAGGCTTTTCCAAATGGGTCCAGTCTCTTCACTCATCCCCAGGGATGCAGGTGGGAAAAGCAACACCTTGGAGGATTCCTGGTGATGTGACCCGATTAACAAGCTTTGGAGAGACAGACCACTGGCTGGAGGACCTGGCAGATGTCACTTCTCTTCCTTGCACCTCCATTTCCTCCTCTGTGAAATGGAGATGATAACAAACAACCTTGCTGACGACAGACGCTTATGTGAATGTCAGGAGATAATAGTGGTGTACTTGGGTGATGCAAACAGTTGATCCGCTTACATGGCTGCCAACTGAAAGGTTGGAGGTTTGAGTCCACCCAGAGGCACCTTGGAAGAAAGAGCTTGCAGTCTACTTCCAAAAAATCAGCCATTAAAAACCCTGTGGAACACGGTTATTACTCGGACACACATGGGGTCACCATAAATTGGGGTCAACTGGACAACTGGTTACTGGTAATAATGAGGGTGTAAACTGAAAGAAAATAATACAACAATAATGGCAATCATAATGCCTCCGAGATAAATGGAACATACCCACCTTTGAGATGAAAGCTTGGGGGAACGGGCTCGGAATACTGCCGTCAAGTTGTTCTTCTATAGCCAAGCCATCACTGTTTGGCTCAGAGGAAGGAGGGCAACGTTAATTCCCTCTCATTCACTGACGTCTCAGCCGGGTGTCTCAATCTTTAATGAGCACTTGAAGTACAGAGTCTCATTCAGCTGGTCTGGGATGGGGCTTGAGACTCTGCACTTCTAACAAGCTCTAGGTGATGCCACTGCTTCTGGTCCTCAGAGAACACTTTGAATAGCAATGGCTTAGAGCATTGTTTCCCAGAATATCTTATATGGCACACCAATCCCACCAGATTCAGCAAGGAAAGGACTCATAGTCAGATCAGTTTGGAAAAATCTGCCTGACTCTATGACTCTCCACTAGACACCAGCAATGCTCAAGGCTCTGATAAGTCCTGCATTGAGAAAGAAACCCACTCAATGCAGTGGTTTTTAAACATATTTGACCACAGGATCCTTTTCTTTGTGGGAGAAGACCTCTTTTTAACTTTATTTACCGAACAACAACAACACAGATTTATTATCTTACAGTTCCGCAGGTCAGAAATCTAAAATGGACAGGCAGGGCTGTAGTCCTTCTGGAGCCTCTAGGGGAGAATCTGTTTCTTTGCCTTTTCCAGCTTCTAGAGGGGGTATGTCATTATTAGCTACTGTCGAGTCAATCTCAACTCATAGTGATCATGTGACAAAGCAGAAACGCCCCATAGGGTTTTCTAGGCTGTAATCTTTAAGGGAGCAGATCACCAGGCCTGTCTCCTGTGGAGCTGCTGGGTTGGTTCAAACCTCCAACCTTTCAGTTGGCAGCCGAGCACTTAACCACTGTGCCACCAGGGCTCCTAAGAGAGGGGGAATACCCAAACAGACCCAATGCCGTCGAGTTGATTTTGACCCACAGCCACTCTATAGGACAGAGGAGAACTGCCGCATAGGGTTTCCACGGCTGTAAATCTTTACTGGAGAAGATCGCTGCATCTTTCTCCTGAGGAGCGGCTGAGTGATTTCAAACCTTTTGGTTCGCAGCCGAGAACTTAACGACTGAGCCACCAGGGCTTAAAGAGGGGAATATAGACCTTTTAATGTCCTTGTGAAACTTACAAGACATACATTGGGAAATCCTGGATTGGGAGGTGAAGCATGCATGTTAGAGCCAACAAGACCTGGGTTCAAATCCCAGCTCTGACACTTTCTAGCTCTGTGACCTTGGGCTAGTTTCTTGATCTCTCTGAGCCTCAGTTTCCTCATCTTCAAAGTGTGGATAACAAAACCTATACTGCAGGGTTGTTGTGAGGATTAAAAGAGACAATGAACATGGAATGCTTGCGGCAGTGCCTGGCACACAGTAGGTTGTTAAAAGCTGAAAGTTCCCCATCTTTCTTGCAGTTTTTCCCCGGGTACCTGGAGGGTTTGCTGCAGTTTGGAAGTGAACTGCCCTTTTTTCTGGAGCTGGGGTCTGTATCCTCCTGGAGCCTAGCAGGTTTGTCACCCTGGGGGAAGCAGACACCACCTCCTGTTTCCTTCTCTGGCAGCTGTGGGCTTGCCCACATCAGCTCTCCCTGTCATCCCTCAGCCACCTCACCCTGATGCATGACACCTCCCACACCCCAAGCTGTCCTCCTTCCTCTCCTGTGCCTGAAATAGAGTGCACCCCAATTAGTCCTCCTTGGTGACATGCTGTTTGCAGAAGTGTCTTACCCAGCCAATGACATATACTAGGTGCTTCCATCTTGGGTCACTTTGAGTCCAGGTCGCTCAGCCAGAGGCCTGGGGTGGGGAGTGGGGGTATGGGAAGGCCAAGAGTCTCCATCTTTTGCTGGAGTGGTGAGGAGGAAATGATATAATGGAGGAGAAACTATAGCCCAGTGCTTGGTGTGTAGTGATGTTCGGGAAAAAAAAAAAAAAAAAGACTTGTCCCTTCTCTTTGCTTTTTTGGGGCCATGATTTCATGACTGACCCCTAACACCTCTCGGCAGTTCAGAAGCAGCCTGGATTACTATGATGTTGCCTATTTGGGGGACAGGGGAGTTATCTGAGTAAGCAGAAGACTTGTTGCTCTGAAGATGGGAGGGCATAGAAATAAGGAACCTTCCAAAGGCTTGGAGGCAAGTAAATGGAATTTCTTCCTGCCAGTGTATAAGGAGGTTAAGATGCAGACCCCACATACATGGTGGCAGCCCCGCGCTCCACCCTCCACACCCGAGGGTCTAGTAAGAAGGCAGAAACCCAGGACAAATGCTCCAGCACAGGCAACAGCAAGAAACACCAGTCCACATCCGAGGGGCAGAGCTTGGCCCGAGCCCAGGTGAACCCCCTGCCTATTTGCTCTGTGAGAGAGAAGAGGAAGAAATGTCTGCCGGTGGCTCAGCCATGCTATGGGATAGGGCCAAGGAGCTGAACCCAGGCCCGGGTCCCACTGCCTCAAGGGAATTTGAGAGGCAAGGACTGGAGCCTTCACCAGGGACCCAGATGCCAGCTTCAGCCCAGGTCCTGACCCCAGGCCTTCTCCCCAAAGCTGGGGTCAGGATTGCGCTTAGGAGAGGGCACGCTGGGTGGGATGCTGCTTCTTAGGGGTCAAATTTGCAGCCAAAGTCGTGTCCCTCTTCTGGGCTCCACTGTCCCTCTTCAGGGCCAGACAGGAGCTGGCGCCATTTTGGAAGTCTCAAGTGGGCGCCATGTTGATTCCCCAGACATAGCTCCTCTCTTAAGCGCCTGCCCCATGTGAGAGGATGACTGTCCCAGAGCTGCCCATGCACATCCGAGATCTGTGCAGTCCAGAAGAGGGAAAGGAAAACCCAGAGTTGAGGCGGGGAGAGAGATGCCCATCCAACCAAGACCGAGAGCTTGACATCGGAGACATACCATTGACTAGGCCGGCATTGGCACTATCTGCAGCATTTGAACCTGCCGCACCGTCTGCCGCTGCAGGGGGGTGAGAGGGATGGAAAATGCAGTGTGTCACAATGGAGGAAAGGAAAAATGTAGAACAGCAACAATAATAAGGTCATGAACCAAGTGGCAAGGAAATAACATGACTATAATATTAAAAAAAATTTCCAGTGGAAATGAGGAAACACAAAGTTGGGGAGTGGAATGGTCCCACTGAGATGCCACAGAGGTTGGGGGGAAAAACTCAGGCATGGAAGGTCTTTGAAATAAAACACGGAGGATGACCAACAAGGTTAGGTGGGCTGGCACTGCTGTGTGTTGAGGTCTAGACTGAGGCGCTCTGGTGGCCCAGCCAATTGAGTGGGTCCGCCTTCAGAGAGGGCTAATATGAGGAATGGGTCTGGATGTCCATTGAGGCCAAAGGGGCTAATGGCCAGGAGTCATTTAAAAATATCCAACAACCAATGCAGCGTGGGCACCAACCCTTCAGGGTGAGTATTCGCTATGATCACTATCAACGTGTATTGGGGTGTTCCAACAGAACACCAGCCTGCAGACGTGCCAATGGTGGAGACTTAACAGGTTTCACGCCCTTGACTCAGGCCTGTTGTGAGCCCATCACCATCTCCACCTTTCCTAACCAGCACTCAAAAGGTTGCCTTGGAAACCTCCATACCAGGTGTCTTGCCATTTAAAAGGTGACATCAAGCATACTGAATTTTGTACTCGAGACAGAAAAGGTACTCGTGCGTTTCCTTAATTTAGAAATGAAAAATTATATGATATAGACAAATTTGTCCATTACTCTTTCTTGTGGTGGGGAAGAAAAGTGGGAGGGAGAGGAGCAGACAGTGCTGGGTGATACACACTGTTGGGTAAGGTGGACATGCCGTGTGGTTGTGGGTAGCTGACAGGCTGTGTGGGGTGGTGGTGAGGGGAGAAGGGGCTGCAGGGTCTCATGGAGTGATTGAGGCATTGTATGCAGGATGCAGTGCTGAGACGGCAGGTGACAGTCGGGGTGCCATCCAGCACTAGCTGGTGGGAGAAGCATTGTAAGGCTAAGTCTGCAGAGTAGGGCGATGGTATTCCTCAAAGGCACAGAGCGGGGTCTGGCAGGGCAGTGCCTCCCTCAGTCATGAAGCCTCCTCCAGCTGTGTGCTGGGGGCCTATGGGGCAGGGCCCTATGGTCAAAGGCTGCTGCTAGTTCTAGGAGTTCCATCTACCCTGAGGGGGTCTTACTGTACCTGGTAGCTGAAGGCCATCCCCCTTCTTCACACCTGTGTGATGATTTTTAAAACATGTTAATGAAGGAGAAGCTCATGCAGCCTCATCTGCCCACACATGCACACACACATGCACTCACACACACCTGCACACCTGGGGCATCCTGAAATGGGAACACGCAGGTGGCCGGCTCTAGACAATGTCTCTGGTGGTGGTGATGAGATGGGAGGGCAGGGATCCCATCTTGTCTACACTGCTCATGGTGGTCTGAGATGCTAAGACTGCCCTGTCTTCCTCTACCACATCCCCTCTGCATCCCATCCCTTCTCTCTACACAAGGCCGAGTCTTCTATCCTCCCTCACCTCTCTGGGTTACAGGTGCTGTTCAGTGGCTGACCCTGAACCACACTTCTGGGCCAGGAGAAACACAGGTCTGGCCTGGGTGGGGGGTGGTTCTAGGTGCATTTGCCCCTCATCCAGACCCCAGTGAGGCCAAGGAAATGGGTACAGGCTGCTGTGCCCTGCCCAACTGCCTCTGCTCTGCCCAACTGCTTCCACCCTGGGGCAGGGTCCAGTTGCCCTGGCCACAGCTTCTAAAGTCACTTGTGCAGACTGCCCTGATGCCCACTGGGACTCGGGGCCAGGACTGCGTGAGCTCATTTCAACCTTGGCTCTCCCTTTGCTCTTTCCAGCCTTATGATTTCCCAGATCACAGTTCAGCTCCCATATTCCTGCTGGTGGGGCAGCCATCATCTTAGGGGGATCACATTGGAAAATGGGTTTTGTCCTTGGCTGTGTGCCTGATTGGCATCTGAGAACTGGAGGTAGCAGGTCTGTCCCTAAAACTCAGGGAGGAGTCACCTGCCTTCTTCTCCCTTCCTCTGGACTCCAGAAGTTCTGGTGTTGGGGATCCTTCTCTGGAGCTTGGGGAAGGAGACAAGACAAAAGCCTGGAAATGTGAAAGGGGGGCTTTCCCTGAGACTGAGTGTGGGTTCCAGGTAAGGAGCTGGCTGTGCTGGGGCCTAGGCCTGGGTCTTTGGATTTGGGCCTGAACTGATGGAATTTGGGTTTCTTGTGTCTTCTGGGCATCCCTACCTCTGTTTGAGAGGCACATTTAGTCTGGGTTGCTAGCCTGATATGCTGAGGGGAGCTCAGTGAATAAGGAATCTTGTTTTCAAGGGGGAGCAGGGACTAGAACCTGGGCAAGGTGGCAGCTTCAGGGGAATGAGAGAAGGGACTCAGTGGTAGATTTGCAGCTGCATGTTTGGCCACCTTCCCAGAGTCTCCTCTGCCCATGTCTGGGACAAGTCTGTGCTAGGTGGATTTTCAGTTCTGCTCAGTGGAGTTGAAAATAGCAGAAGAAATATGGCTGGGCAGGGAGTTCTACTCTACATCAGGGGTTATGACTGGGCCAGTTCACAATGGATTTTTCTAGAACTTAAAGCTGGAGATTCAACAGAGCCCTCAGCCCTTGGCCTGGCCCAGAGCGGAAGGAGGGGCCTCCATGGCACGACTGGACAAGACAGAGACTGGGACAAGACCCTGGAGATGGAACAGACAGAGCCTGCCTGGCCTGAGCAGGGCCTCAACGATGCAGGAGGCAGCTGTCGGCACAGGGTGTGGACATAAAAAGCACTCAATAATTATTTTTTTGAGTGAACGAGGAAACAAAAAATGTGGCCTTAAAAGCTCCTCTCCTAATCTGCGCCCTGGCTAGGCTTACCTTTCTTGTCTTTCTTCTCTTCCTCTTCACCACCGGCCCCCAGCAGGGTAAAGATGATGCCAGTCTGAGAGTTGACACCCACAGCAGTCACCAACATCCGTCCTGAGCCCTCCATCACGTGGGTCCCTGGGAAGGAGATGAAAACCAAGTTACCATTGCATGGGCCAAAGCTACCTTCCCAAAGGAGTGAAAGGAATGCAGTCTTAGCTCCTGGTTTTGCCTGCTGAGGTCCTGGAGGTTCAAACTCTGTGTGTGTGGGGTCCTTTTAAGATGATTTCACTTTGGGAAAGTGCTGTGATGGGCCTGGGGTTCAAACACTGCCATACCTCAGTTCTCAGGTCCCTGAGACAGTTCCAGGCCCACTAGACCTTCTATCTTGTCCTGTAGAATAACTTCCCCCTCCACCCCTCTTGTCCCCTCCTCTCTCTGCCTTACAGGCCCAGCAGAGTCTACTCTCTCTTTTCCTTATTGATAGTATTTAGAACCAGACCTCATTCTGCTTCATTCTGCAACAGCAAAGGAATGCCAATTAAGCCCTAGAGAGGACTGCTGAGCAAGGAGTCCATGCCTCTCTCCCCAAAATTAGTGAAAAGAATTCAGGGGTGTGGGAACTTGGGTGAGAAGAAATCACATGTTTATTTTAATAAACTCCAAACTGAAAATTAGCATTTCCTCCCATTATGCACATAGACAACAAACCATAGGAGTGTTAGAGGTGTCCAAGATGCCATTATCATCAGAAATCATGGATTTTTCATGTTATTTTACAGCTGTTATAGGTCTTGCTTATGCTCATCTCTACTTTGTAATTAAGGTGATTATTTAATCAACTGCTAGATCTTGCTAAAAAAGAAGCACATACATCACTATATCCCACACTTATTTTTTTGATTACTCTGTTAACTACTGTAGTGTGATTAGTTTTTATTTTATACATTTCAAAGACTTACTTCAAGTATGGGTCTGTACAGGATGCCAGACTTCCCCAGGGGTCCATGGTGCAATAAATGTTAAGAATTCTTTTCCTAGAATTTTACATTTTTTAAAACTGGGTTCCAAAGGGCCCTGGAATTCTTTCCAGGGGCTGGAGGAGCAGCCATTGTGGGGGGGGGGGGCGGGGGTGGTGAGGGAGGCCTTTGGTCAGAGTGGCTCCACTTTTATTTGTTTTCTCTTTGGGGTTTCTCTGTTAGATTTTGTTTGACAAGAGTTTTTGTTGCTTAGCCTGCTCTGTACAGATGGGAAAACTCAGCCCAGAGACTTGTCCAAGTTCATGTGGGAGTATGTGGTAGAGTAAGGATAAGATGCAACAAGCTTACTGAAGTCTCAACCTCGCTGGGGAAAAAAAGGCAGCCACAGGGAGGGCAGTGGGGACCTAGCCCGGAAGCAGACAGCAGTTCTCAGAGCAGGAGACAAGGCATACTTGACTTTTTATCCCCAGGCTGCAGATTGGTGGCTGGTGCTGGGAGACACATTACCATTGCATCCCACTTGTATTTAGGGCCATGTAGCAGTTTTTACCCAGGAACTCCCTGGGTGGTGCAAACAGTTAACACACTTGGCTGCTAACTGCCAAGTTGGAGGCACCTTGGAAGAAAGGCCTGGTGATCTACTGAGAAATTAGCCATGGAAAACCCCATGGAGCACAATTCTACTGTGACACACATGGGGTCGCCATGAGTTGGGGTTGACTCACTGGCAACTGTTTTTTTCCTCCCCCTTTTCTGCTAGGATCTAAGTGATATCTAGTTCTAGGAGGAGAAAGAGAGAGAGAGAGAGTGGTGTTTTAGCCTCTTGGCCTCCAGGATCTCAGAATCTTAAAATTGTTTACAACATACAGATAGACACTGTAATGAGTTCCTTTAAGGCAGGTCAATGTCAGTCTATCCATCTACGGATGGGTAAGCCAAGTCCTGAAGGCCCACAGAGGGGATGTGAAGCCCAGTGAGCTGTCAAAAAACCAAGACTCTCAGATGGAAAGTGCTTCAGCTGGCTCCTTAGCAACTCTCAGGACTGAGGGACAGAGTCCTTTTGTCCCTGGACAGGGAATGATGGGGACCACGGAATGAGCTTAGACATGGAATCCAGGCCAGACAGCCCAGGCCTGGTGTCTGTTATCATAGGAAGACCCTGGAGCCCATCCATCTCCAAGAGGCACAAACAGGAGAACCAAGACCCAATAATGGGACCTTGATTATTATAGGAGTTCCTGGTGGCGCACATGGTTAAGCCCTTGGCTACTAACTGAAACGGTGGCAGATCAAATCCACACAGAAGCTCCTTGGAAGAAAGTCCCGGCAATCTTCCTAAAGATCACAGAAATTGAAAACCATATGGAACAGTTCTACTCTGACACACATGGAGTCATCATGAATCTGAATCAACTCGAGAGCAACTTTTTTTTTTGGTGATTATAATAACTTGCTTACAAAATGCTTTCTCATGCACCAGCTCAGGTTGTGTGGGGGCTGGGTAAGGGGCTGTTAAACATCAGCATTCCACAGATGAGGAAACTGAGGCCCAGAGAAGTCACATGGCGGACACTGTGGACTCTTTAAAGGAGGAGGATGAATACCTTTCACTGTATAGAAAGAGCATAGAAAGTATGAGTCTCCAGAGCTGACTTTGATAGAACACCTACTGTGTGTCAGGCATGGAGCTAGCCCTTCCCATGCAATGTCTTCAGTCAGTCCTCACACTGGCTCTCAATATACAGGGGAAGAAGCTGAGGCTCAGGGAGAGAGGAAGTGGCTTGCCCAAGGTTGCCCAGCTGGTGAGGAGTGGAGCCAGGACTTGAATGTTTCCCCATTTGTCTCTTTCCCATACCTCTTTTCTCCAAAGGAAACAAGGCCCTAACACCTTGGTCCAAAAAACATTAAAAAAAATTTCACTGGAAAACGAAGACTTTTGTCCTTGGGCTCTGCTTGGGTGGAAACGGAAAGTCTGCTCCCCACCTCCCCAGCTCCAGAAGGGGATGGAAAAAGACACAGGGGGCTAATTTCCACCCAAGATAATCAGTCCCCCCCCCAAATCACCTTCTAATTTAATCACTCCCATCACTGCAGGGAGCTGGCTGCTCACAGGCTGGTCTTGGGAGAAGCGTGCTGGGAGGCGCCCCGGCCTAGCCCCAGTGAGCCCCAGGGCATTCCCCTGCCTCAGCATCGGCCTCCCAGGGTGGCCTTTCCTCCTTCTCTGCCCCAGCATCCCCCCAGCCTCTGATCCAACCAAAGCTTCCCCACCACAGACTACTGGATGGCTCCCCAAGGGTCAAACTCCTCAGTCTGGCCCCCTTGTCCTCTTCCCTGAAGCACGCCCAGCTCCCTGCACCTTTGGGTCCAGCCCCTTTGCCCTTGCTCACAAAGTTACCACCACCTGAATGCCCTTTCCCCCATCTCTCATCCAAAAGTCCAAAATCCTCTGCTCACAGCTCAGGGCTCAGAACAAATACCCCTCCTCTGCTGGAGCCTCCCTTGACTCCTGCAGTGAACTTCATTTCTCTCCCTGGAGTGCCCCGTAGTTCCCTGGAATTCTCCTGAGGGGCTTCCAGCCCAGGCTCTCCGCTAGACTGTGTGTGAACCCCTGGAGGGCGAGTCTCCTCTGCCTCCCAGAGCAAAACCTGGCCTGTAGCTGGATCTCCAGCACCTTCTCTTCTCCCTCCTCTTTTGTGTTTTCCATGATGGGCATGTATTACATTTATAATGGAGAATTCCCACAGCCCCAACAAACTATGTTTATGGTTCTACAAAGGGTCAAATTCATTCCAGCTTTGCCCCATCTCTCCCCAAGCCTCACTGGGCAATGGTGTCTCCCTACTGGGACCTCAGAGAGCTGGCTGCACCTCTGGCCAGAGGAAGAATTCGATAGACCAGGCCACCCCCATCGGCTGCTGCCTCCCAGTTAGGAGGCCCTTGCAGGGGGTGATGCTTAACACTAGTGGATGAGGTGCTAATGGTGGAACAACAGGCATTAAAGTCAAAGGTTGGGTGACTCGGTCCCTCAAAGGAAAAACCATAGGGCCTTTGGGTAGGGGCGGTGGAGAGAACCCTTTGGGGATGGAGACCCTGGCAGGGTCTTACACAAGGACCTCATTGTCCATAGGCCCCTTGGGAGTCCCTCTGTAGCCTTTTGCCTCCTCTAAGCCTCCATCGGGGGCTTCAGAATACACAAACTTTTGGGGTGGGGAGTGGATAGAGAGACCCCTGAAGCACCTTAGAATACACAGACATCTGGGGGGAGGGTGGATACAGAGAGCCCTGGAGCCCCTCAGAATACACAAGTATTTTGGGGGGGAGTTGTGAATACAGAGAGCCCCGGGATGGGGAAGAGGGGACCTGGGAACTATTCTGGTATCTTCTGATTTGCTGTGAGCTCTCTTCTCTGCACCTCAGTTTTGTCCTCTGCAAAATGGGGAGGGGGCTGGCTTAGCCGTTCCCTGTCAGCGATGGTGTCTGGAGACTCTGGGTCCCAGGGAGATGTGGGCAACTCCTGGGCAGCTTCCATAAAGGGCTCCACCTCAAGGAGAAGACGGTTTGGACGGGGCCAAGCGAGGCTGATGAGGACAGACCTGATGTGGAGCCCCCTGCCCGGGCCACACTCATTCACTGATGGGCAGCCAACTCCGTGCTGGGCTCTAGGGCCAGCAGGGGGCACGCCTAGATTCCGTCCTCATGGAGCTCCCAGTCTAGCTTGGTGGAGGGGAGCAGGTGTGAACACAGATAAACACCAACCTGAGACAATAAGGACTCGATGGCTGGGGTGGGTGGGGAACAGCCTGGGCAAAGGTGGACACAGGTGATGGGGATAGCATCAGGTCAGGTGGGCTGGGGCTTAGGGCTCACCAAGGGGGGTGGGAGAGAAGAGGGAGCCAGCCAGACCACACAGTGGCAGATAGAGGGCTCCAGGGCTGGGCGCCTGCTCAGTGTTCACGGAGGAGCCATTGAAAGTGTCTCTTGGGGGAGGGAGGAAGAGAACTAGTTATTTACTGAGCATTCAGTCTGTGCCAAGAACTATCCATCACAAACAACCTGTGAGATAATGACACCATGTCCACAGTACAGCACAGGGAGGCTCTCTGCCGTTCAGCCAGAGGGCAGAGCGGGATTTGAACCTTGGGAGTGGCCCCCGCCTTGTGTCCTGTCCACCTTGCCATGGAGGCTGTGGGCCAACCCTGGGGAGCGGGGTGGAGGCAGGAGGCCTTGCAGAGCCGTCAGTCACCCCATGAGAGGAAAAGGGAGCACAGATCCCGAGGACACTGGGGTTTGGCCAACTGGGCAGTCTGGACTGTCCCCCCAGAGCCTCCGTTCCCGCAGAGGGGAAGCTCCATAGCCTTTCACTGGCAGCAAGAGGGTAGGTAAGAACGTTCCAGCCTGCAGCTCAAAGCCCACCCCTCCCTGCCTCGAATGGCCCCAAATAGCAGGAATGTCTCCCTTGGGCCTGGCCCAGATGTTGGCTGTCTCAGGGCCAAAGCCTTGTGTGGTGGTGAGTGGGGTGTGCTGTGTGCCCTGATGCAGAGCTGGAGGGGCCTGGTTTTACAAAAGGAGGCTTCTGAGCCCAGAGAAGGCAAAAAACAGCTGGGCTGTACAGCACGAGAGGCATAGGCGGGCCTTGAACACAGAGCACCTCGCACTCCTGGTGCTGGCCTCACAGGTCTCTCTCTGGACGGAGCAGTCACATCTAAAAGGTCTCTTTCAGGAGGGAGAGGTTGTGATCTGGAGGGCATCCCTGCCTCCAGGTACAAGCACCAAGCAAAGCCAACAAGGTCCCAGCCCAGACGCAGTTCTCCATGGGACTATGGGACTATTATCAAGGGCAGTTAACAGCAGTAATGGTGCTCACAGGGCAGTGGGCAGGTGCCAAGCATCTCACACCCACAACCCCGCCCCCTCACAACAACCCTGTGAGGTAGGTTTTGGCACAAGAACCCCCGGACCTCTCCGCCCACCCGTGGCCTCTCTGACAAGCAGGGAACCTGAGGCACAGAGAGTTTGTGTGATGGCCCAGGGCACACAGGGTAAGCGGTGGAGCCGGGACTTGAACCCGTGCTCTATCCACTACACCCCGCTGCCTCTCGTGGAGAAGAGGCAGGGTAGTGTAATGGAGAGAGTGCGGGCCGGGCGGCAGGCTCGGGCCTTCCTGCAGTCAGGGTGGCATCCTCAGCTCCCTGGAGGTGGCGGCAGTGGCGGCAGATCTGGCTCTCCATGCTTGGCCTTCCGCTCAGCTGGGTGGGCAGTGGGACGGGGGCAGAGTCCCAAGAGGGCCTGGCGATGTCCTGTGCAACAACATGCTGTTAATGCTCTGGCTTGGAGAGGGCTGGGGTTCTGCAGGGGCTGTGCCAGGCAGGAGGGGCTGGTGGGCCTGCTGGAGCCAGGCCCCGATGCTTTGTGAAGATGCCCCCACTCCACTGCCCCAGCCCCTTCCATGGTGTCCATAAAAAAATCCACACGGCCCTCAGAGCTGATTGCACGCATGGGGGCTGCAGAAAGAGAACAGGGCAGGGAGGCCGGAGGGTTGGGTCTCCATTCCAGCCCTGCGCCTGCCTCTCTGTGGGACTTTACACGCTCGTTACTTCTGCTTGGGCCTCCCCAGCTGCAAAACGGGACAAGACCAAGGTTCTCTAGGGATCTGTGAGTCCCCTGAAATGCTGTTCAAAATTCCAAGCATAGGCCTTTATTTCTCCTCAGGGGTTCATTGCTTTCCTGGGGTTTTCATAGGGGCTTCATGATCTGAGAGGGTTAAAAACCCACTGGCCTAAATCGGTACACTCTTCAAAAATGCTAATTTCATGAAAGACAAAGAACGGCTGAGGAGCTGCTCCCTATTAAAGGAGAAGAAAAAGCCCAGACAACAGAATGCTGTGCAGGGTCCTGGACAGGAGGACAGCATTGGGCCCCTCGGCTAGATCAGTGTATGGAAAGTCTATCTTATCACAATATAAGAGTACTGTGTCAACAAAGTGTCTGGGTGGTATGAACGGTTAATGCACTCGACTGCTAACTTTGAAAGGTTGGAAGTTCAAGTCCACTCAGAGATGCGTTGGAAGAAAGCCCTGGTGATCTACTTCTGAAAGATCACAGCCATGGAAGACCCTATAGAGCACAGTTCTACTCTGACACACATAGGGCTGCCATGGGTTGGAGTCAATCTGACGACAACTGGTTACTGTATCAATGCTAAATTTCCTGAATTTGATGACTGTGCTGTGGTCATGCAGGAGAACATCTTGTTTTTAGGAGACACGTGCTGATGTATGAAGGGGAAAAGGAGCACTGTGTTTGCATAAGGGGGAGAGAGAGAGATTTTGACAGAGGCATGCGTGTACGAGAGAGAGCAAAGGGGGCAAAATGCTAACATAATTGAACCAGAATGAAGGGTATTCAGGTCTTCTTTGCATTATTCTTTCGACTTTTCTGAAAGTTTGAGATTATTTTCAATACAAAGTTAAAAAACCAAAAACACAAAAAAGCAGGCCTACATCCAAGGTTGCATACTAGGAGCTCACCCATACTTTGCTTGATCCACACAGGCTTTTAAAACAATGGACTTTCTTGCCCTTGTTTGAACATTGGGAGATTGTACGAGAAAACCTGGATTTCTGATTCTTCTTGCAAAGTGAGAATCCAGCCACACCGGACTGGCATTTCCGCCACAACAACAGAAGCAGCTGTGTCCCTGGTTTTGTGCCCATGCCTGTTTATATCCCTGCCTGTCTCTGGAGATGTCTGAGTTTGCGATTCCTGAACATTCCTACTCTGTCCAGTCTGGAGATATATCAAACGTTGGCCTGTGTCTGCCTGTCTTGTTCTGGGGTCAGAGGACTTCTCAGGCCTTTATGATTTCTCTTGTGCCATGACCACTCAATTCATCTGAGTCTTTTGGAAGGCTGGGCTGTCACCATTTTCAGAGCCACTGAGGAAAGAGAGATGTGCCCATGGTCACAGTGGGAGCCGGTGGAGGGCTGGAATCCATACGGCCCCTCACACTCGCACAGCTCATAGAGGACAGTCACATCTGTTCATGTATGTGGTCCCCACAACAGCTCTGTGGGGTAGGCAGGAAGAGGGAGGGCCCCCACCAGCTCTCCCATTGCACAGACCCAGACTTCAAGGATCAGAGAGGTGAAGGGACCTGTCCAGGGTCACATGGCTAGGGCATGGCTGGGCCAGTTGACCCTGGAAGCAGTTTGTTCACTGTCCCATTCTAAGTGGACTCAGTATGTTCAATGCCACAGGGAGTTTCTGACCACCATGAGGACCCTGCAGGCACTTCCTGCCTGGTCCCTCTGTGCCTCCTGAGGGTCACAGGATCAGAAGGCCCAGCTAGGCATCCTGGCACAGGAAAAGGGTCCACAGTATCTGGTCATGAACAGAAATGAGCATCCAAATGGCACTTGTCCAGAGAACTTGAAGCACTGAGGATGAAAGCAAACAAGAAAACCTTCCTGGAGGAGGCCCCGGCATGCCTGAAGGGGGGCCAAGTTGGATGGTGGTGAGGAGGAGGCAGCCCAGAGAGGCAGGAAGGGTTGGTATTTGAAATAAAGTGAGAGAAGGAAGGGGAGAAATGGACGTTTCTGGAGGCTCCATGCTTCAATGCCACCTCATGAGCTATCCCATTTTACAGGTGAGTAAATGGAGGCTCAGAAAGAGCTTGTCCAACATCCCCCAGCTGATAAGGGACAGAGTCAGGATTTGAACCCAGGCCTATTTCACGCCCATGTCCAGGCTCCATCCAGGGAATGGGGAAGGGAGCTAACCTGCTTGAGCACCCACATGCGGGCACTGAGCAGGGGCTTTACCTACATCCTCTCACCAGTGACACCCCGTTGTCCTCATACGTACACTGAGGCTCAGAGAAGTGAAGCACTGTGCCTGAGGCCACAAAGCAAGTTCATTGTAGTGCCAAGGCCAGTTCTCGCTCTCTCTATAACCTGTCACAGGTTTTCTCCTCACCTCTGGCAAACAGCATCTGGGCCCCTAAAGTATGTGGGGCCCAGGGGAGAGAGCTGGGAATGGCCTCCTCCTATAACTTCAGAGCCTCAAAGATCCCAGCTGCTCGAACTTCTCTGGAGAGAGGATTGATACAGACACACACTTGGCAGTGGCCTCCATATCTGTGTAGGGCCAAGGATGGATGCGGTCCCACGACAGTGAGGCCAGTCAGATCTGTTTGGGTGGTGGGATTGCAGGTGGATTTTTAAAAAAAATAATAATATAAAAATATAATAAAATATAATAATATTTTATTGTGTTTTCAGTGAAGGTTTACACAGAAGTTTAGGTTCTCATTCAATAATTTCTACACAAGTTGTTCAGTGACATTGGTTACATTCTTCACAATGGGTGAACATTCTCATTATTTCCATTCTGGTTGTTCCGTTTCCTTTAATCTAGTTTCCCTGCCCTTCTGCATTCTATTCCTTGTTTCAAAGTAATTGTTGACCTTTTGGTCTCATAGAGTTGATTTTTTAAAGTAGCACAGTACTCATGGGTGATATTCATTATTTTTTTAGCTAATTTGTTTTTTAGCTACCAGGTGACTTCAGGGGTTAGTTTCAGTTACTGCGGGTAAATTTTGTTCTTTATTGTATTTGAGATGGTTTGTGCAGTCGGAAACCCCATCAATACACGTGGTCATGCCTGGATGGCCCAATCAGAGCATGGGGTGGCACAGGTGAAAACGTGGGTCCCAGGTGTAAGGGATGACTGTCATGGGGGCTGGGGGTAGTGGTGGTCACAGACGACGGCATGGAGGAGGTGGGGCCTGAGCAGATGGGCAGGGTTCAATGAGCAAAGAGGAAGGGAGAGGGCAGTCTGGGAGGGACGGCCTTCCCAAACGCCAGGTGGACAGAATGGAAGCGGATGGGTTTATGATGGAAATGCAGGGAGGGTATCAGGGAATGGTGAATCTGTGACTCTCAGGGCTGGGAGGGGCACTGAACGTAGTGCCCACTCAACGCTTAGGTCCACTCTACAACATCCCCACCCAAAGCTTGTCCAGGCACTGCTTGCATACAATCAGTGATTGGGAACTTACTACAGCTCAGGCAGCCTCTTTTGTCCTAGAATGGTCCTGACTGTTACAGAACCCTTCTCTTTCCAATTAGATTGCCTTCTGTTGAGCTAACTATTCACCTTTGTCTTTCCCCATGAGCTGCTGTGGCTAAGTCATCCTCCCTTGCCCTCCCTGTCCTCCCACAATTGCGTTTCTGAATGTCAGCGCTGTGGGCTTGCAGTTTGCTCCCTGCCGGGTTTCATCTTCAACCTAGTTCATCCTGCACACCTGTGGCAATCTTTCTGGATCCTGACTCTTGCTTTCTTTTTGCCACTCCCTCTGTGCTCATGATCTCTGGCAGCTTGATGGGCACACTTCCCAAATGCAACAAGGCAGAGTCCTGGGAAAAGCCACTTGAAACCTTCTCCCAGGCTTCCAGAAACCCAAGAAGTAGCTCCAGTACCAGTTGCCATCGAGTCGCCTCTGACTCATGGTGTGCCATGTATGTCAGAGCAGAACTGCTCCATAGGGCTTTCAATGGTTAATTTTTCAGAAGTAGATTGCCAGGCCTTTCTTCCAAGGTGCCTCTGGGTGGACTTGAACCTCCAATGTTTTGGTTAGCAGCTGAGTGTGTTGACCGTTCTCACCACCCAGGGACTCTAGAATCAGCACACATCTACCTAAATCTCCTGGCCTCTGCACACCCCTCTCCATCTTGCCCCCAAAAACATGACGGGAAGCCTGGGTCTCCTCTGTTTACCTGGGCTTCTAGGCCAGCCATAAAGTTCAAGACCAAAGCCAGTTGCTTCGGCTTGGGCTCGGTGGCCCCATGGTGGTTTCTTGTGATCACTCTTTTCTTTTCTCAGTGCTCACAAACCACCCACTCTCACTAATTTGACTCTGCCAAGCTGGGCTTCACAGGATGCACCTGGATTCTCGCTGAGACCGGGAAAGTCCTTTGTCCCCAGCCTCCTGGCCCTTCCCCACCCAGGGGAGAGTCTCTAAGGGCCTGTGGGCCTCACTTCTCTCTTGTGATCCTTTAGCCCCCTGGGACTTCTGGACCCCTTGGAGATATCTGCCACCCCTCCCTGGTTAACGAGCCTTCTCCTTGACAGGGAGGGAGGGATACAGAATTTGAGACGTACTCCCCAAGCTCCTGACTCTCCTCCTGCCTCTCTGCTCGGCCTTCAGCGTTGTTTTAATTTTTGGCACCTCTATTCCCTTTAGGAGTCCCTGGGTGGTGCAAACGGTTAAGCGCTTGACTACTAGCTGAAAGGCTGGTGGTTTGAACCCACCCAGAGGCATCTACGAAGAAAGGCCTGGTGATCTACTGAAAAATAATCCAGTGAAAACCCTATGGAGCACATTCTACTCTGTACACATGGAACCACCACGTGTTGGAATCTATTAGATGGCAACTAACAACAACTGTCCCCTTTGGGCCCTCTTGTCCTTGCTTGGCAACCGTGCTGCCCCTGGGACTCCCCCTAGGCCCGGCGACCTCCTGTCCATCTCTTACAGTGTCTCTCTGCACTGGTGCCCACCCCCTGGGCTGGTCTGTGATGCCCAGGCCAGTGATTCTGAGCATTGTCTCTCCCCAGACTCCTGCTAGGTAACTAACCTCCTTTGCCTTCTCCAAACTGTCTGGAACCGTCATCACACATCCACACAGGCCCAGTGTCTCCCCCTGGATTCCACAGATACCGATGACCTGGCCACTTCTGCCAACCAAGTCATCCCACAGCCACAGGTCTGTTACCATTTATTGAGCCTCATATGACCCTGACATTCATGAAAACATTCGAGGCCTTCAACTATCCCCTGATCAGACCCCAGGGCCTTTGCACTTGCTGTTCTCTCTGCCTAGAACACTCTTTCTTCTCATCGTTTAGGTTTCAGCTCAAATGCCATCTCCTCAGACAGGCCTTCCCTGACCAAATAAGATCCCTGTGCCTCTCCTCAGGGTGTCTACCTTATTACAATGGTATATTGTCTTCATCTGACTTATCACTATCTGAAATTACCTTACATATTTGTTTGCATGCTCCTTTATTGTATCTCCTCTATTTGATTCTAAGCTCCAGGAAGGCAGGGATCTTGCCTGTCCCATTAAACACTGGCACCCAGTAGGTACTTAATAAATGTTGACTGAATAAGTCCCAGATAAATAAATGCCCCAGCCTCAATTCTTACTCATTTCTACTATCCTACCCTGCAGG
Organism: Dugong dugon; assembly: GCA_030035585.1. NCBI lineage: Eukaryota > Metazoa > Chordata > Mammalia > Sirenia > Dugongidae > Dugong > Dugong dugon. Next base: position 36,367,408 of record CM057481.1, on the reverse strand, counting down.
CCCTTTGATCTTCTTGTGTTTCCAGAACATTCCTCACTTCTTCAGACCTCTGTGTCTTTGCACATAGTTGTCTCTGTGAGAAGTGCCTTTTTTCCATGTCTCTGTTCAGCGAGCTCCTACTCACCCTTTAAAACCCAGTTCAACACACCTCCTCCGGGTAGCTCTGTCCACTCTCCAGGGCTAAGTTAGTTGCTCCCTTCTAGGCTTTCTCACGACACCTCCCTCTAACCTCTCTGCTGGAATTAGCTATTTCCAGGTCTGCCCACCACCCTGGCTGGGGGCTCCCAAGGGCAGGGGCTAGGTCTGAGTCATGAGAGGACCCAGTGTTCAGCTTGGTGCTTGGCCCAGAGCGGCAGCTCGGAGGATGTTTGCTGAGCATTGCTGGAAAGTAACTCGTTTCTGGGTTCTCTGTCGGGATGGTGTCTCACCTCGCTGGTATCTCACCTCTGCAGGGTCTGGCCACTACCACTCTTGCAGCAGCCAGAGTGAGCTTTTAAAAATGCAAACACCACCAGCTCACTTTAAGACCTTGCTTAAGACACTCAGAATAATTTCCAAACTCCTGACTGTGGCCCAAGAGGTCCTACATCTGGCTCTTCTACCGTCTCCATTTTGCTCACAATCTTCCTGCCTCTGAGCCTTTGTCCTTGCTGTTCCCGCTTCCTGGTATGCTGTTCCTGCAATATTCACAAGGCCAGCTCCTTCTCATCCTCATACTTTGGCTCACATGTTGCCTCCCCCAAGAGGCCTTCCCCGACCTCTCCAGTCAACTGCAACCCACTGGCCTGTTCTATTTTCTTCAGACATCTATTACTCTTTGGAATTTTTGCATTGCCTCTCTCTTCTTACTATACTACAAGCTTCTCAGGGCTGGGACCTCATCTGCCTTCCTCACTGTTACTTCCCCAGCACTTGACCCAGTGCCTGGCACATAGGAGGTATCACCTGACTGACTCTTTCTCGTCTCTGATGAAAACAGGCTTCAACTTTTGACTTTTCCATAAACCAAGTCACTAGAATGTTGTTCCACGAGGGCAGGGGTTCTTTATCGATATTTTCACCGTGGTATCCCTAGGGTCTAGAATAGTGCTGAGCGCACGGTAAACACATTTGTTGGGGAAAAGGGAAGGCGTTCTCATTGGGGCTGAGATGGCCACAGATCCCAGAGCCAAGGACCAAATTCTCTGGGCCTGTCCATCCTCAGGGAGGAGAAACACAGGCGGCCCCCTCCTTCCGCAAAGGAGTGGCACTGGGAGTGAGCCCACCACCGGTCGGCTGCAGCTCACCTGACAGCAGCATGGGGTCCTTGTCCACAGACTTGCGCACCTGGTCAGACTCCCCAGTCAGGGAGCTTTCATCAATCTTGAGGTCATTGCCCTGGATGAACAGGCCGTCAGCAGGGAGGAGGTCGCCTAGTGGGAGGAAGGGCGGGGAGTCAGCAGGGTCTAAGGTGGCTGGAAAGGCTAGAACTTTCCCTTAGAGGTGTGATTATGAGGGAAGGCTCACAGGTGGGGACCAGATGCCTAGAGTTCCCAGGGAGCAGAAACCAAGATGGCGCCCAACCCAGGCCAATAGGCAGCTAGAGACTGGGGACACGGTGAATGGTACAAGGTCTGGAGGGCTGAGGTTGGGTCCAGTAACAATCCCAGCTCAAGTGGGCATGCACTTTACAGTTTATAAAGTGCTTCTCTTGGCCGAGCTTGGATTTAGGGTCCAGTTTTCTCAGTATTGAGAATCTTAAATTTCAAGATCCATTCTTCTCTAGTCTCTTCTGTGTGGTTTGGGGAAATTCTCATGGAAGGGGCCAGCCTGTCTTCGCTAGGCAGAGAAGACCCCAACACAGGCATATTATCAGGGGAAACTAAGACCCGTAGGGTTAAGTGAGGAAGGCCACTACAATCTCCCCCACCCTACACCTTCTGCCTCTACTTACGCAGAATATATCTCCTCCAAACCTTTGGTGCCAGCCTGCCCACTTTCTCTATGGCAGTATCACAGGCCTGGAATGTTTACTCCTCCACTTCCACTCCCTCTACACTTTCTCTAGCCCAACCACCATCTGTCAACAGCCAAACAGGCATGAGAAGTGGATTTCATCTCATAAATCCATTCTGTGTACAGGTATCCCTCTCTTTTCGAAAGTTCGCTTTACACCACTTCGTTTTTATGAAAGATCTACCTTAGTACCTGTTTTTGCTAACTGAAAGAAATTCAAAGAGGAGTTTTGCTTTTATGAAAAAAGGTAAAAACCGAAAATAGCATTCAGCGTTTGCTTTGCAGTGAGCCGTTCAAGAGGCAGCGTGTACTCCTGAGCAGCAAGAGTGACATTGCCAAGCTCCTTCCCCGGGAACTACACTCAGCATATCAGCTTTTACTATATGTTAGTGTTATTTTAGGTTTTATGTGTTATTTGATATGATTTGGTAGGTTATTTTTTGGGTCTGGGAATGCTCAAAAATTTTTCCCATAACAATGAATGGTAATTGTATCTTCACTTTACTTCATTTCAGCTCATGAAAGGTTTCATAGGAATGCTCTACTTTTGGATAGTGGGGGAAACCTGTATTAGTGGTCCTTGAAGTGTTGTGTTGAGAAAGTTTTTGAAATTGTATATAGACTCTGAGCTGTTATTGATTAGTGATGTCTGCCATGGGTAGCGGTTTGGAGAGTGGTGGCACATATGCCATGTACTTGCCATTTCTGATTTAAATGGATTCTGGGATCCTACCTCCTCCAGGAAGCACCATCCTACCTCCCAGAGGATCTCAGAAGACATTCTGGCTGGGGATCAGCCTTCAGGGACCCGCCCTGCTCCCTGGGACAGTTTCTCTGGTTCTGCTGGGCTCCTGGCTTGGCCCATATCTGCCTAGACTCCAGCTCTATAAACTGGCTCTGTGGCTACGACACTTACCATATTTGACCTGGGCGATGTCTCCAACCACGATCTCGGCCACAGGGATCTGGACCACCTGGTTGGCCCGGATCACAGTAAACTTCTGCTCCTGCTCAATACGGCTCTGCAGGCCCCGGAACTGTTTCTCTTTGCTCCAGTCATTGAAGGCCGTGACGAGGACCACGCAGATGACTGAGAGGAGGATGGCAGCCCCCTCGATCCAGCCTGCCTCTGCCTCCCCTTCATCCTCTGCCCCGCCCTGGGCCGTTGCGCATGCTGCAGAGAGCAGAAGGAAGCAGGCAGGATGGGGTTAGCTAGGCAAGGAGGGCTGGTGGGTCTGGATTTAAATCCCAGCTCTGCCAAGTAACATTGATAATCAGGAGGATAATGATCTGTTTATCCAGTGCTTCTATGTGTCAAAGCCCGTGCAAAGTGCTTTATGTGGATCATCTCATAAAGTACTCACTCTTCCCATTTCACGAATGTGGAAACCGAGGCTTCTTAGAGAGGTCAAGTGACTTACCCAAGCTAGGAAATGCCAGTGGGGAGCTGAGATTTGAACCCAGGCAGTCTGGCTTCAGAGCCCACCTCTTAGCCACTTCAGTTTCCTGTCTCTGTGCTAGCTGTGAGATTTTGGGTAAATGACTTCACCTTTCTGACCTCAGTGTTGTCATCTGTAAAGTGGGAAATAGTCTTTATCTCAGAGACCTACTGTGAAGGTTAAATTTAATGATGAAATAAGTCAGACGTAAAAGGACTAATACTGCATGATCCCACTTTTATGAACTATCTAGGAGAGACAAGTGCATAGAGACCAAAGTGTGTTCATGGTTACCAGCAGCTGGGGTAGGAGGGAATGGGAGTTATTGCTGAAGGGGCACTGAGTTTCTGTTTGGGGTGACGTAAACCTTTCAGAAACAGTAATGATGGTAGCACAACATGATGAGTGCAATTTATGCCACTGAATTGTGCACTTAAAAGTGGTTAAGATGGCAAACTTTTTGTTATATCTATTTCACCACAATAAATAAAAATTTTTTAAATGAGGTTAGGTCTGTGGAGTTCCCAACACAGAACCACCAGAGAAGACAGGGCTTAATGCAAGAAGAGAACAAATGAGGTTGGAGCAGAACGACAACCCATATTGCATGTGCTGCAGGGTCTGTTATGGGTTGACTTGTGTCTCCTAAAAGATACGTTGAAGTCCTCAACCCGGGTACCTGTGAGCAGGACTTTATTTGGAAATAGTGTCTTTGCAGATATTGTCAAGTTTAGATGAGATCCTTAGGGTGGGCCCTAATCTAATCTGATTGGTGTCCATATAAAGAAGAGGAGAACATACAGAGAGGGAGGGTGGCCATGTGAAGACAGAGACAGAGATTGGGGTGATGCATCTATAAGCAGTCAAACACTCAGCTGCTAACCAAAAGGTTGGCGGTTCAAACCTGCCCAGTGGCTCTGCAGGAAAAAGACCTGGCGATTTGTTCCTGTAAAGATTATAGCCTAGAAAACTCTAACGGCAGTTCTACTCTGTCACATGGGGTCACTATGAACTGGAACCAATTCCATGGCACCCAACAACACCAGCATCTATAAGCTGAGGAACACTGAGGCTCACCAGCAACAGCAGAAGTCAGGAGAACAGCATGGAGCAGATTCCCCCTACAGTCTTCTGTGAGAGCATGGCCCTGCTAACACCTTGACTTTGGGCTTCTAGCCTCCAGAACTTCGAGACAATAAATTTCTGCTGTTCTAAGGCACCCAGTTTGTGGTACTTTGTTAGAGATGCCACAAGATACTAGCTGTTATGGTTTGAATTACGTCCCCCCCAAAATGTGTGTATCAATTTGGCTGGGCCATGATTCCCAGAATTGTGTAGATGGCCTCCATTTTGTGATTGTAATTTATGTTAAAGAGGATTAGGATTGTAACACCACCCATACCCAGGTCACATCCCTGATCCAATGTAAAGGGAGTTTCCCTAGGGTGTGGCCTGTGCCACCTTTTACCTTACAAGAGATAAAAGGAAAGGGAAGCAAGCAGAGAATTGGGAACCTCATACCACCAAGAAAACAGTGCCAGGAGCAGAGCGCGTCCTTTGGACCTGAGGTTGCTGCCCAGAGAAGCTCCCAGACCAAGGGAAGATTGATGACACAGACCTTCCTCCAGAGCCGACAGAGAAAGCCTTCCCCTGGAGCTGACGCCCTGAATTTGGACTTGTAGCCTACTGGACTGTGAGAGAATAAATTTCTCTTTGTTAAAGCCATCCACTTGTGGTATTCTTGTTAGAGCAGCACTAGATGACTAAGACACTAGCACAGGGTCTAAAATGCAGTTTGCCGAGGTCCTTTCCTCCAGGTCTCCAGGCAGCAGTGCTGGGGGCAGAGCCACAGCACCGGACCCGCCCGTGGAGGAGCTGACTAGGAAGGGTGGATTCTAATGCTGCGTTGCTGTTGCCATTGCCACCGTATGATGCCGAGTGAGTCATCGCCTGCCTGAGCTGCAGTGATCAGCAAAATCGGGATGACTGTGACTACCTCCTGGGGCCTGAGGAGAGGAAGGAGATGCTCCGGCCCGGTGCTCAGCACACAGGAGGCACCGAGTCAGCCCTTATCGGACTGGAGCAGAGTGCGGCCCACTACACAGTGACAGCACCGCCACTCCGAGCGGTGGGCCGCTTGTCTGACCTATAGCTGACCCTGCATCCCACCCTCTCACCACTGAGTCACCCAGCCTGGGCCCCCCAAACTGCTCGAGGCCTGCCAGGCCCACGGGGAGAGCAGAAAACACCAGACCCATCTGACCCGAAGGCTTCAGATTCAAAGGAAAGACCTGCCAAGCTGTGCCGAGCCCTGGAACCTTCTCAAACCCCTCCACACACACATTTTCCCTGCATCCCCACAAGGATCCAGAGAGCAACCAGGGATTACTGCCATTTACAGATGAGGAAACTGAGGCCCAGAGAGGTGAGTGCTACAGCCAGGACTAGTTCGGACCCTTTTCTCACTGGGGGCATGGGGAACAGCAACATCCGTGGAAAGTGACCCTGAGCAGCATCTCGCCACCTACTCCTGGAGATCTCAGAGTAATTTCCTTCCACCAGGGCTAGGCAGGGGGCTGGGCAACACCTGAGGCCTACTGTGTGCCAAGTGTCCACTTTAATCCTCAAGCTGTCTGGGAGAAGGGAAGTAGCTCAGAGAGGGGAAATGACTCACCCAAGGTCACACAGCAGAACTGGGGCTTGAATCCAGGCATCAGAACCTGCCCACTGCCCACTGCCCAGTGCCCCGTGCCCAGTGGCCCTCTCTACCACATGCTGGCCTCACAAGGCAAAGTAGAAAATGTTTCCATGGCTCACGGCCCAGCATCCAGAAGTCCAATTTCAAGAGACCCCAGAGATGTGTGAGCAGCCAGGGGTCAGAAGCAATATGATAAGAAGACCAAACAGTACCAGGGAATGTTTTCCAGCTCTCAGCTCCTGGTCGAATCGGGCTCAGGGGGTGGCACCCACTGGCTGAGCAGTGGGTGTTGCTGGAAAATTCCACATTTTAACTCTGAACCAGCCACTTCCTGAAGACCAGTAAATAACCACGTCATTGTGTGGGCTTCTTGAAGCCACTTTTCTCTTCCTTGGGAGTTTCAGACTCTTCCAGTAATTTTAAACTGTTTAACTGGACCATCCTTTGGTGGCGATAATAATCACAAGTGTGATAATGATAACTGGCATTGGGCCAGCAGGAGGCTGCCTACTGAGGGGCAGCCCTGTGTTCGAATTAATCCCAGCTGTGCCACTTAACTGCTGTATGCCCATGAGATAGCTACGTAACAGCTGTGACTCAGTTTTCTCATCTGTAAAATGGGGTAATCACAACATTCCCCTCATGAGGTGGTTGAGAGGACTAAGGGACAGGCTTTATGCCAAACGTCCACTGCAGTGAGCACACAGCAAATGTTCAGGTAAAGCTTCTGCTTCATTTATTTTCTGGTGTCTGGTGTGCATTACTGCATTCAAGTAATGCATTCAGTGGGCCTACATGCAGCCTCGAGCCCCACATAGGGTTCCTAGTAGATTTCAGCAGCATGTGATGGTGGGAGGAGAGGAACTAGGAGACCATGCCCCCGTACCACATATGAATGACACCAGTGAAGACCCTGAAGATTGGGCAACACAGGTCAACCTTGATAAACAGAAGTCCAGTATGGGGAAATGCAGTCTCTTAGGGCTCCAGGGGAGTGATTCGAGATACAGAGCCCATTGCTTCACTTTACAGGACTTTTGCTATCCCCCGACCCCTTGCTACACGCCCTGCAAATGGGAAGGCTATTGTTTTGCTGTTGTTTTACTGTTGTGTGCTTTGTCAGTGGCTTCCATTAGTGTAGTTATTGGAACATCTAGGACACTTGGAGATAGCCTAGGTCAATGGGAAGCCTTTGGCTCTGGAATTGGCAAGATTTGGCTCTGTAGTGTGGCCTTGGGCTAGTGAATTGGCCTCTCTGAGCCTCAGTTTGGATAGCTGCCAAGTGGGATGGCTTCAGGGACTTTGTGTACCTGGGGCTTAGCAAGGGCCTGGCACATGGTGGGTACACGTGAACATCAGTCCTCTCCCCTGCTCATGAGCTCCTCTCTGCAGATTGGCTTCTAAAAGCCAGGGGCCCAGTGGCTGGATGGAATTCCCACCCTGCTCCCTCCACTCCCAGCCCTGCCTGCTGCCCTTGCCAATTCCGTACCAAGCACTCACTTTGCCAATAAAAGCCGATTAAATTTCATCTCCCCCTGAGAAGTGTCTGATGGTCACGCGGAGCCCTGGGGTGGCAGAGAGCCGGCGTGAGGATCGCTGGACGTGCACACACCTGGAGCCGTCGACCTGCGGCTCCTCAGGAGCTGAGCCGGTTGGAGCGGGCCGTTTCATCACAAGACGCTCTTGGGCCTCAACCCCACAACCATCAAGGACCAGCAGGACATGTGGGCCCTCAAACGGTAGAGGTTATATTTATTAGTCAAAACGGGTGAAACCCCACATACATTCTGAGCACCTACTATGTGCCTGCCACTGTGCCAGGAACTCTGGCACCAGGGGGGCTGTCAGGGCGAGAGCTGGGAGGACTGGGTGTGCCAGTACCAGCCCTGCCCCAAACATGCTGAGTGACCTTGGACAAGTGTCCAAAGGTCTCTGAGCCAGGTTTCTTTCAAATATGAAAGAATGCTAGTGACAGACTCCCAGGCTGTAGAGTGCACTGCAGCACCCCAGCCCTTCCATGTTTGCTCTCTTGGAGGCAGTGTTATTATCATCTCAGTTTGAGAGAAGAGGAGATGAAACTTTCCCAAGGCCACACTCCAGGAAGTGAGAGAGCTGGGACTCAAAATCTAGGTTTGTGGATCCTCCCGCTATCGCTCACAAGGGGACATTGACCCAGCCAGGCCCAGCCTGGCCCAGCCCAGTCTGCCTCTGGTGATTTAGGGGAGAACAAAGAGCTAAATCCTGAGAGCAAGCCCTGGGAGTTAAACATTACATAAAACTAGACAGTGTGAACAGATGTTAACGATATCACCACTAGACATGGTCCCACAGGGCAGTGTGGTCAGTCAGCACCTACTTCTTTTCATTTCTGCATTTTGGTGGGGATTGTATTGAATTTATTGATTGTTTTGGGTAGCATTGACATCTTAACAATACTAAGCTTTCCAATCCACGAACACAGAACGCCCTTCCATTTATTTAGGTCTTCTTCAATTTTTTTTAGTAACGTTCTTTAGTTTTCAGTGTACAGATCTTTCACCTCCCTGGTTAAATTTATTCCTAGGGATTTTATTCTTATAGATGAAATAGTAAATGAAATTGCTTTCTTAATTTCCTTTTTAGATTACTGACTGATTTTTGTGTGTTCACCATACCCTGCCATGCTGGCTGACCACACACCTACTATATACCTGGCGTTGTGCTAAGCTCACTGTACATATTATTCTAATTCCTCACGTCAATATTGAGAGGCAGGTATTGCCATCCCCATTTTACAGATGAGGAAGCTGAGGCCTTGGTAAGGGCTATCACTTGCTGGTGAGTAGCTGGGTCTAGATTTGAACCTACATCTGTAAGAGAAGAGGCTTCCTCCCTAGAAGGGCATGTCTTCCAGTGGGGGAGGCGGTGGCCAGACCCCCAGTGCTGCAGTGGTGTTGTATTCCTTGGCCTCCCTCAAACCTGACCCTCAGATGTGTCTTTCATCCCTGTCATTTGAGGTTGTCCCCACTGAGTCAAGATAGTGACCGAGCTTTAGGCCATAGCCCACATCTTTGCTGAGCAACTCTGGGCAACCCCGGGCAACCCCCTGCCCATCCTTAGCTCAGTTTCCAACCTGCAGACTGGGGAAAGGGTTGGGGATGCCATGTGCCCAGCCTGCATCACAGCTCTGTGCTGAGGACATGAGTTCTGAGGCACCACAGAGAACGGCATGTGATTAATCAAACTGATTGAACTCACAAAGTGGATGCTGGACAGCGGGAGTTGGGGGATTGTAGTCATGCTTCCTGTGGGGCTGGGTTATAAGTAACACCCCTGCCTGCCTTCTTGCCTGCTGGTCTGCCTGCCTGCCTTCCGTTCTTTCTTTTGCTCTCACAGACAGAGCCAGAATTGTTGCTTCTTCAGAATTTCCTGAACGTGTTCTGGGCTCCGGCTCTGCCTGGCACCTGAGGTGTGGTTTCCCCATTCCCTTCCAGCCCATGCGCTGGATCTTTGGACCTGGGGGCAGGGGGTCTGGGTTGAGGTTGAGGGTAGTGGGGTGCTGGGGCTTTGCAACATGTGGATGTGGTTCTACAAGCTCAGCTGTAGGAAATCTCTGCTTTGCCACAGAGAACACCAAATTCTGGAGCATTGGAAAGAACGTGGATGCCTTTCTAAAGAGGGGGAGCACCTGGCCACAGGGGTAACAAGCAGCTCCTGCTTACTGAGCATTTACTCAAATTGGCCTCTGCATATATGAATAACTGTAGACATATGTATATACATGTTTATGTGTGCTGCATGTATTTTCAAGTATAAAATGGAGTACATATGGGGCACAGTTATGGATACTTCTTAGATACAACCGAACACCTCAGGGGATTGGTCTACTAAGTTTGAGGGCTTAGGACCATAGTCTCACGGGGGCAACTCAGTCAACTGGCATAATATAATCCATAAAGACAATGTTCTACATCCTAGTTTGGTGAGTAGCATCTGGGGTCTTAAAAGCTTGCGAGCAGCCATCTAAGACACAATTATTGTCTCCATTCATCTGGAGCTAAAGAGAAAGAAAGAAACCAAAGACTCAAAGAAGAAATCAGTCTACAGAACCAAGAGTCAACACGAACAACATCACCTACCTTGAGACCAGAAGAACTAGATGGTGCCCTGCTACCACTACCGACCATTCTGAGCAGGGACCCAACAGATAGTCCCAGATAAAATGGGAGAGAAATGTAGAACAAAACTCAAATTCCTAAAAAAAAGCCAGACTTAACTGGACCGGTACAGACTAGATGAACCTCTGAGACTTTCACCTTGAGATACTCTTTAAACTTGGAACTCAAACCACTCCCAGAGGTCACCTTTCAGCCAAAGGAAAGATTGGCCCATAAAATAAATAATATCACCTGTGAGTACTGTGCTTCTCAAGATAATAATCTAGATGAAACCAAAAGGTTAAATTTACCAAAGATGAGAAGGCTAGAGGGGACAAGGAAGCTAGATTAATGGAAACAGAACAGCCAAAATGGAAATAATGAGAATGCTGATATATTGTGAAGAACATAACCAATGTCACTGAACGTGTACAGAAATTGTTAAATGAGAACCTAATTTCCTGTGTAAACTTTCACCAAAAACACAATCAAACATGAAAAAAAGGAATTATATGTAATCTTCTACATTTGGTATAAAACATTTGCAAAGAATGCTGCCTATTATATATTTCTTATACTATCTCACATGAAAAGTTTATCCCAGAATTCATTGTTAGGGGAAATGCTATCTTCCTAAAGAACTAATGTTTTTCCTTGTTGGTAACTTGAGCTATGCAAATCATCCTAATTCTCTTTCTGCCTTGGCTGCCAGGAAGCTAAAGCCAAATTTAAATCTCAGTCACAGTAGGCATTATACTTGACTTATTTGCTTCTGTTCCTTTCCTTGGGTCTGGATTTCTATTTGATGTGGCCTTCTTGTAAGTGTCTCTAAATTCTCTTTGGGAAGAGGTCATGCAGGAAAAGATATGGACTTAGTATTACTATGCATAAAATTGAGGTAATCAGCCTAATAGACTTGGTTATCTGGTTTCTCTGGGCAACCTTGGCTTGGGAGCGAGCGGGGGGATAGATGTTTGAGGGACCTCAGAGACCACCTCCTTGTCTGAGGAAACTGAGGCCAATCAATAATGTAATGGTTATTTCTTATACGCTATTAACTTTTTATTTGATTTCCTGAAGCAGTGAGCATGGTGGGATTATTTATTTGTGCAGCATATGCATTAGGAAATGTTGAATCATAATTAATAATAAAGTGTTCACAATATCCTGCTAATTAAAAAAACCAATAATAAAGCAATGTAGTAATAAAAACATATATTTTGTGTCAGTCCATATATCCTATAGTTTGTGTGTGTGTGTGTGTGTGTGTGTGTGTGTGTGTGTGTGTGGTGTATAAAACTGGGCAAATCTGATGCAAAAACCTCTTTCAAGTGTTCAAAAGCATAGGTGTCACTCTGAGGACTAAGGGGCATCTGACCCAAGTGATATTTTCAATTGCCTTATATGCATTTGAAAGCTGGACAATGAATAAGGAAGACCGAACAAAAATTGATGCCTTTGAAATATGGTGCTGGCGAAGAATATTGAACATAACATGGACTGCCAGAAGAAAGAACAAGTCTGTCTTGGAAGAAGTACAGCCAGAGTACTCCTTGGAAGTGAGGATGGAGAGACTTTGTCTCATGCACTTTGCACATGTTATCAGGAAGGACTAGTCCCTGGAGGAGAAGGACTTCACACTTGGTTAGGTAGAGGGTCAGTGAAAAAGAGGAAGACTCTCCAGGAGATGGATTGACGCAGTGGCTGGAAAAATGGCTGAAACACAGCAATGATTGTGAGGATGGTACAGGACCAGGCAGTGTTTCGTTCTGTTGTACATAGGTTTGTTATGAGTCCAAATTGACCGGACGGCACCTAACAACAAAACAACTTATACCTAAATATATATAATGTATGTCATGGATTGAATTATGTCCCCTCAAAAATGTGTGTATCAATTTGGCCGGGCTGTGATTCCCAGTATTGTGTGGCTGTCCTCCATTTTGTGATTGTAATTTTACATTAAAGAGGATTAGGGTGGGATTGTATGACATCTTTACTAAGGTCACATCCCTGATCCAATGTAAAGGGAGTTTCCCTGGGGTGTGGTCTGCACCACCTTTTATCTCACAAGAGATAAAAGGAAAGGGAAGCAATCAGAGAACTGGGGACCTCATACCACCAAGAAAGCAGTGCCGGGAGCAAAGCACATCTTTCAGACTCGGGATCCTTGTGTGGAGAAGTTCCTAGTCTAGGCGAAGATTGATGAGAAGGCCGACAGAGAGACAAAGCCTTCCCCTGGAGCTGATGCCCTGAATGTGGACTTCTAGCCTACCAGACTGTGAGAAAATAAATTTCTCTTTGTTAAAGCCATCCACTTGTAGTATTTCTGTTACAGCAGCACTAGATAACTAAGACAATGAATATATATATAGAAGTTTGTATTTGTGTGTATATTTATATGTGCATGTATTTATAATATTTATTCCTATTATACATAAAATATATATAAAAAAAAATTTACTCAGGATCCACACACTGGAGATTAGTTGCGGCTCTCTCTAGGTGGTGGGGTTACAGCTACTTTTATTTTTCCTTTTCATTGTTACCTGCATTTTAGATTTTGTTCTACAGTGACTGCATATGACAGTTGCAGTATGAAAATTGTGGATTTTTAATTTAAAGTAGCATTCATCAAGGAAGTTTTATATTTTTTCTAAATTTTAAAAATTTTGCTGTTGTTTTTGAGACTAGACACAGCAAAACATACACCAGTTCAACAGTTTCTACATGTACTATTTAGTGACACCGATTACGTTTTCAAGTTGTGCAATCATTCTCACCCTCCTTTTCTGAGTTGTTCCTCCCTCATTAACATAAACTCACTGCCCCCTAAGGTCCCTATCTAGTCTTTCAAGTTGCTGTTGTCAATTTGATCCCGTATAGATGGTTCTTAAAAGAGCATACTGCTCAAGGCAGACCTTTTTTTTTTTTTTTTTTTTTACGAGGTATGCTAAACTATTGTTTGGTTTTAACATGATTTCAGGGGATATTTTTGGTTTAAAGTTTAAAGATTATCTCAAGGCAATAGTTTCAGGGGTTCATCCACCCTCCATGGCTCCAGAAAGTTTAGAGTCTATGATAATTTGAAATTCTGTTCTCTATTTTTCCCCTTCTAATTAGGATTATTTGATGGAATCTTTGATCAAAATGTTCGGTAATGGTAGCTGGGCACCATCAAATTCTTCTGGTCTCATGGCAAAGGAGGCAGTTGTTCACGGAGGCAATTTGCCACACATTCCATATCGTCCTATTCCTGACTCCCTTCTTCCTCTGTTGTTCCAGGTGAATGGAGGCCAATTGTTGTGCCTTGGATGGCCACTTGCAAGCTTTTAAGTCCCCAGGCACTGTGCATTGAACTAGGAGGTAGAACAGAGAAACTAAACGTGTTATTAGGCCAATTAACTGGGGTGTACCATGAAACCATGACCCTAAATCTCCAAACCAAGGAACTAAATTCCATGAGGTATTTGGTTGTACATAACCCTTTCAAGACCCAATTATTTTCTACTTTGAATTTTTTGTTGATACCATATGTTTTCATTAATGGAATGCATACTGAATCATTAAGTATGTTTGAATTTTTGGTAGGTACTATGGTTTTTTTCCTTGCCTCACCCCTCTAATCCTACTCTCAGAGTCCAGAGGGACATGTGTCCCCCAAATTTTACCCCCAGAGTCCAGACGGGCATATGTGTCCCAAATAATTTTTATCAAAATCTATATTTTTCCTACCAAAAACATTGATTCAGTACCACCTCATACCAGGCCCTATAAAAACAGTAATTTGCAGCATACGCCCATTTTTTTCAGACTGTTATACAGCTCTCTGCCCGCATGCAGCACGTAATGTCTGTGGGACAGTAACTTCCCAATAAACCCCAGAGATGGAAAAAGTATGCAGTCACCATATGTACCATGGGTCACTAAAGAGATAAGCAGCCTCAGCAGCAACTCATTTTTTTATCATTGTTGTAAATATACCTGTCACACAACTTTTGCCAATTTAACTTTTTACAGGTGTACAACTTATTGATAGCAATTGCAATAACTGACTGTGCAATCCTACCCTTAATCAATGCGATTTTTCCATCACCATTAGTTGCCCTTTTCTCCCTCCTTCTCGCCCCTGGTAACCACTAATAAACTTTGGTCTCTATACATTTGCCTTTTCTTGTCTTTTTATATAAGTGAGGTCATGCAATATCTGTCCTTTTGTGATTGGCTTATTTTGCTCAGCATAATGTCCTCAAGCCCCATCCATACAGTAGCATGTATCAAGACTTCATTTCCCCTACTGCCTGAGTAATATTCCACTGTCTGTATATACCACATTTTGTTTATCCATTCATCTGTTGATAGGCATTTAGGTTGTTTCCACCTTTTGGCTATTGTGAATAGTGCTGCAGTGAACACTGGCATACAAGTCTCTTTTTGAGTCTCTACATTCAAGTCTTTTGGGTATACACCCAGGAGCGGAATTGCTGGGTCATATTGTAGTTCTATTTTTAGTTTTATGAGGAGCTGCCACACTGTTTTCCGCAATGGTTGTACCATTTTGCATTCCCACCAGCAAGGGATAAAGGTTCCAATTTCCCCGCATCCTTGCCAACATTTGTTAATTTCTTCTTTTTTTAAATCTTAGCCATCCTAGTGGAAGTGAAATGGTATCTCATTGTGGTTTTGATTTGAATCTCTGATGGCTAATGACGCTGAGCATCTTTTCATGTGTTTGGTGGCTGTTTGAATGTCCTCTTTGGTGAAATGTCTGTTCAAGTCCTTTGCCCATTTTATGAAGTGGGTTATTTGTCTTTTTGTTGGTAAGTTGTTGAAGTTTTATATATATTTTGGTTATTAGATTCTTGTCAGATATATATATATATATATATATATATATATATGTATATACTTGTCTTCTCACTTTTTTTGGTAAAGTCTTTCGATGAACAAAAGTTTTAAATTTTTATGAGGTCCCATTTATTTATTTTGTCTTCTGCTATCTGTGCATTTGTTATTAGATAATCCATTGTTGAAAGCTAGGTCTGACAGTGTTGCCCCTACTGGTTCCTCAAAAATTTAATGGTTTTAGTTTGCACATTTAGGTCCTTAATCCATTTTGAATTTGTTTTAGTGTATGGTGTGAGGCATGGATCTTATTTCATTTTTCTGCATATGGAAATCCAGTTTTCCCAGTACCATTTATTGAAGATTCGTCTTTCCCCATCGAATGCACTTAGCACCACTGTCAAAAATCAGTTGAACACAGATGTGTGGGTTTATTTCTGGACCCTCAATTCTGTTCCATAGGTCTATGTGTCTATTGCTATACCAGTACCAAGCTGTTTTGATTACTGTAGCTGTATAGTATGTTTTAAAATCAGGAAGTGTGAGTCCTCCTACTTTGTTCTTCTCTTTTAACATTGTTTTTAGCTATTTGGGGCCTCTTGCCATTTCTTATAAAGTTGAGGATTGGTTTTTCTCTTTCTGTAAAGAAGGCTATTTGGTTTTTGATTGGGATTGTGTTGAGTCTATAGATCACTTTGGGTAGTGCTGACATCTTAGCAGTATTAAGTCTTCCAATCCATGAACATAGAACATCTTTTCATTTATTTAAGTCTTCTTTAATATCTTCCAGCATTGTTCTATACTTTTCATTGTATAAGTCCTTCACGTTCTTGGTTCGATTTATTACTAGATATTTTACTCTGTTAGATGCTATTGTAAGCGGAATTGCTTCCCTAATTTCCCTTTCAGATTTCTTATTGCTGGTGTATAGAAACCCAACTGATTTCTGTTTGTTGACTTTGTACCCTGAAACTTCGCTAAACTCCTCCTAGCTTTAGAAGTTTTTTTGTGTACTTTTTGGGATTTTCTATAAATAGGATCATATCATCCATGAATAGAGAGATTTTTACTTCTTCTTTTCCAATCTGGATATCTTTTATTTATTTTTCTTTTTCTCTGGCTAGGACTTCTAATACAATATTGAACAGAACTGGTGAGACTGAGCACCCTTGTCTTGTTCCTGATTTCAAAGGGAAAGCTCTCAATATTTTTCCATTAAGTGTAATGTTGGCTGTTGGCTTTTCATATATGCCCTGAATCATACTGAGGAATTTCCCTTCTAGTCCAATCTTCTTTAAGGTTTTCATCAAGAAAGGGTGCTGGATTTTATCAAATGTTTTCTGCATCCATAGAGATGATCATGTGGTTATTTTCCTTTGTTTTACTGATGTGGTGTATTATGTTGACTGATTTCCTAATATTGAACCATCCCTGCATTCCTGGAATAAATCCCACTTGGTCAGAGTGTATAACTCTTCTAATATGCTGTTAGATTCTGTTTGTTTGTATTTTCTTTAGGATTTTTGCATTTACGTTCATAAGAAATACTGACCTGTAGTTTCCTTTTGTAGTGTCTTTGCCTGGTTTGGGTATCAGGGTTATCTTTGCTTCATAGAATGAATTAGGGAGTATTCCTTTCTTCTTTACCTTTTGGAAGAGTTTAAATGGTATTGGTGTCAGTTCTTCTCTAAATGTTTGGTAGAATTCCCCAGTGAAGCCATCTGGTCCAGGACTCTTTTTTTTGTTGTAAGGTTTTTGATCACTGATTCAATCTCTTCACTTGTTATGGGTCTGCTAAAACTTTCTATTTCTTCTTGAGTCAGTTCGGGTAGGTTGTGTGCTTCTAAGAATTTGCCCATTTCATCTAGGTTATCCAGTTTGTTGCCATACAGTTGTTCATAATACTCTGCCTTAATTCTCTTTATTTATATTGGGTCTATTGTAATGTCCCCTCTTTCATTTTTTATTTTGATTATTTGCATCTTTTCTCTCCTTTGTCAGTCTAGCTAAAGGTTAGTCCATTTTATTGATCTTTTCAAAGAACCAACTTCTGGTTTTATTGTTTCTCTCTATTGTCTATCTGTCAATTTTATTTATTTCTGCTCTGATCTTTGTTAGTTCCTTTCTTCTGGTAGGGTTAGGCTTAGTTTGCTCTTCTCTTTCTAGTTCCTGGAATTGTTGAGTTAGGCTGTTAATTTGAGCTCTTTCTTCTTTTTTTTTTTTTTATGTAGGCATTTATTGCTATAAGTTTCCCTCTGAGTGCCATAAATTTTGGTATGCTGTGCTTTCATTTTCATTTGACTCTAAGAAATTCGTGATTTCTCTTTGGATTTTTTTCCTTGACCCACTGGTAGTTAAAATAGTGTGTTGTTTAATTTCCATATGTTTGTGTATTTTCCAGGTTTTTTTCTATTATTGATTTCTAGCTCCACTTCGTTGTGGTCAGAGAAAATACTTTGTATGTATGATTTCAATCTTTTAAAATTTATCAAAACTTGCTTAGTGATCTAAAATGTGGTCTATCCTGCAGAATGATCCATGTGTACTGGAGTAGAATGTATATTGTATTGTTTTTGGGAGGAATGTTCCATATATGTTTGTTAAGTCTAGTTCGTTTATACTGTCATTCAGGTCCTCTCTTCCTTGTTTATCTTCTTTCTAGATGTGCTGTCCAATACTGAAAGTGGTGTATTGAAGTCTCCAACTATTTATTGTAGTACTATCTCTTTTTTCCTTCAATTCTATCAGTGTTTGCTTTATATATTTAGTTGCTTCAATATTGAGTGCGTATATATTTATGATTGTTAAATCTTCTTGATTAATTGACCCCTTTATCACTATATAATGTCCATTTTTATCTCTGACAGATTTTTTTCTTAAAGTTTACTTTATCTGGTATCAATATTGCAACCTCAGCTCTCTTCTGGTTATTATTTGCATGGAATAGTTTTTCCATCCTTTCATTTTCAACCTATTTGTGTCCTTGGGTCTAAAGTATGTCTGTTGTAAACAGCATATAGTTGGATCATTATTTTTATCCATTCTGCCACTCTCAGTTTTTGACTGGAGCATTTAGTCCATTTTATATTCACTGTAATTACTGATAAGAAGTGACTTACTTCTGCCATTTTGTTATTTGTTTTTTGTATGTCTTAAGTCTTCTTTGTCTTTGTCCTTTAGTACTGCTTTCTTCTGTGTTTTGTTTGTTTATTGTAGTGAGCCTTTTTGGTTCCCTTCTCCTTCCCTTTTGTGTATGTTTTCTTAATGATTACCATGAATATTACATTTAAGGGTTTATATTTATAACATTCTAGGTTAAGTTGGTAGCAACTTAACTTCAGTAGCGTACAAGAAATTCTATATCTATCCCGTTCCTCTACCTTCCCCTTTTGTTGCTGTTATCGCTAATTACGTCTTTATATTTTATGTGCCCTGTAACATAATTTTACCTTTGCATTTTATATATTTGTTATTAAAAAATATGAAGGACAAACGTTTAGAATTATTGAGCATAAATGCCTTATTAGTAGCCCTTATACTTGTCCACGCATTCCCCTTTAATAGGGAACTTTCTTTTTATGTATAACTTTGAATTAGTTTCTAGTGTGTCTTCCCTTCCATCTACAAAACTCTCATTCACATTTTTTGTAGGGCCAGTCTGGTGGATATGCACTCCCTCAGCTTCTGTTTGTCTGGGAATGTTTTAATTTCACCCTCATTCTTGAAGGATAGTTTCGCCAAGTATAGCATTCTTGGTTAACAGTTTTTTTCTTTCAGCACTTTAAATATATCATTACATTGCCTTCTGGCCTCCAATGTTTCTGAGGAAAAACTGGCATTTAATCTTACTGAGGACACTTTGTATATGTGACTGTTTGCTTCTCTCTCATTCCTTTCAGGAGTCTCTCTTCATCTTTAATTTTTGAGAGCCTAGGTATGATGTGTCTTGGTATTGACCTCTTTGAGTTTATCCTGTTTGGGCTTCTTTGAGCTTGTTAGATTTGTAGATTCATGTCCTTTGTTAGACTGGGGAAATTTTCTGTCATTATTTCTTCAATATTCTTTCTACCCCTTTCTCTCTCTCATCACCTTCTGGAATTCCCATGATGCATATATTAGGTCTCTTTTTGTTGTCCTATAATTTCATTGACCTGTGTTTAGCCTTCTTGAGCCTACATTCTTGATGCTCTCCAGCATCTGTAATTTTAACTATCTTATCCTCTAATTTGCTGACTCTTCCTTCTACCTGATTAAATCTGTTGGTAAGTCCTTCTATTGTGTATCTCATTTTAGTTATTGTGCCTTTCAGCTGCAATATCACTTCTTTTAGATCCTTATTTTGTTTTTTCATTGTTTTCCTTATTTCCTTTAGCTCTTTGTCTATGTTTTGCTTTAGTTCTTTAATTATGTTTAATGTTGTTGTATTATATTCTTCCATTTTTTAAAATTATTTGGTCATCTCCAGATGCACTTTCCCTCCCTTTGTCATATTCATTTGGATGGGCCACTGTTTCTCTGTTCTTTGTGTGTCTTGTGATTTTTGTTGGGGCATTTGAATTTTCAAGGGTGTTAACATTCTCAGTTTTCCCCAGTATTTGGTGTTTTTGCCCACACTACTTTCTGCAAGAAACTCTTTGGTGGTCATAGCCTTTGGCTTTTGCTTACTGTTTTCTCTCTCTCTGTGATAGCTCCTTCTCCCTCTCTGGTTTGAGATTTGAAAGTTCCAGATCTTATTTTTCAATTTTCAATCTCTCCCAAACACACAAGAGAACACTGTGTGGTCAGTCTGTCCACCAGTGGACACCACCATTCAGGTGAGATATTGTGTACTATTAATGTGTCCACCAGGGGGCGCAGTCCCCTCTCTCTGGTTATTACTCCCTTCCCTTCTCCGTTTCTGCAATCACATTTTTAACTGGAAAACCCACACCTAGCAAGCCCACTTTGGGGCTGGGTGTTGCCCTCTGATTTTGTCCAAGGTTTCCTTCCCTGATTTGTGGGAGCTGCTTATCTCTGAGCTGGAATTCAGGGGAAGCACAGGCAGACTTTCCCCTGTTCAGGAGGAGGAGGGGCTGGCACTCCCCAGGGACCTCCGAGAGAACTGTCTTGTTGGTACAGAGCCCCTTGTGGTGGTTGGGAACCTGACTCCACCGTAGGGAACCTTTAGTAGGAGTTCATATCAGTCTAGCAGCCAACAGTTACTGGTTGGGGGAGGGTTAGTCACACTCCAACTGTACTCCCAGGGAGGTCAGCCTTGTTGCTATCAGAGCCCGCCCCATAGTACACTGGCTGTGGATGTACCCTCCATTCAAGATGCCTGATTCCTAGCACACAGCGGCCTCAGTCAGCAGTCCTCAGCAGCTACTGTAAGGGAGAGGAGACAGACCCTAACTGATCCCTAGGGAGGTCTGCCCTGTTGGTTTCAGAGACCTGAGCTATGGGTTGCACAGGGAGGCAGGCAGAGTGCTGACTCTGGGAGTAGACTCCACTGCAGGGGACTTCTGTAGCAGTTTGCAACAGCCTGGCAACCAACAGGAGGTGTCACGCTCTGGTCTGATCCCCATGGAAGTCTTCCTTGTTGCAATCAGAGTCTCCCTGATAGACTGTTAGCTGTGACTGCAGCCTCCACTCAAGACTCCTGCTTTCTATCACACAGTAGCCTCAGCACCAACTGGAGGTGGGAGCAGACTAACCCTAACTGACCCCCAGGGAGGTTTGTCCTGTGGGTTTCAGAGCCATAGCTATGGGATACTCAGGGAGGCAGGCAGAGTGCTGACTATAGGAATAGTCCCCACTGCAGAGCCCTTCTGTAGTAATTCACAGTGGGCTTGAAGGTGACAGTGTCTGGATAGGGAGGGGCTGTCATGCTCCAAATGGACTTCCAGGGAGGTCTGCCTTGTTGCTGTCAGAGCCCTACCTGTATTATGTGAGCTGTGGGTGTAGCCTCCACTAAAAATTCCTGCTTTTTCACACACACAGCAGCCTCAGTCAGCAGTCCTCAGCACTGACTGAAAGGGGGAGCAGACAGACCTGAACTGACTCCCTGAGAAGTCTGTCTTGCTGGTTTCAGAGGCCTGTGCTATGGGGTGCACAGGGAGGCCAGTAGTGTTTACTATGGTAGCAGACTCCACTGCACAGGCCTTCTATAGCAATTTTCAGTAGGCTTGCAACTGACAATGTCTGGGTGGGGGAGGTGCTGGCACTCTCCAAACGGATCCCTGGGGAGGTCTGCCTTGTTGATTTTAGGGCAGAAGCTTGGGTCCTGTCTCTTTGTACAGGCAGGGGCTGTGGTAGTTAGGGAAGCAGGCTCTTTTTCTGGGTCACTACCCCAGTTCACAGCAGCCAGCAGCCCGAGTGGCTGGGGGAGGGGCAGGGATGGTGGGAGAAGCAATTTTCCTACTGTATGTGACTTGTTGTTGATTTGTTGATTCTTGCCTGTCTGCAGTTTCCCACTGCTTTCCTCTGCTCCTAGATTCAGAGTCCCTCAAAGCTGAGCACGGTTTCCTTGTTGTATTTCTTGCTGTATTTGTGGGGGAGGGTCAGAACGATGGTTTGTTTACACTGCTGTCTTCCCAGAATTCCTCCCAGAATCCATCAAGGAAGTTTAAAAGACTCCACCATCATAAAGAAATGTCCTGACTGAACAGGGGAAGCACTGCACCTGGGAGTGGTGAGGAATGTTTCAGGGATGCAGGATGACTTGAGGCTGAGGTTTCAATCAGGAGCCCAAGGGCTGACTTTGTGACTTTGAGAGGAGCAGTGGGCTCTGGAATCCTCCCAGGTGAGTGGGACAGTACTGTCTTGGCCCACAGAGCAGTGTCTGCATTCAGAATCCAGGAGGAGATTTCAGCGTGCCCTCTTGAGACTGAGTCTCCTTATGTGGAAAATGTACTCACATCAATCCCATGGTGTGTATATTAGCACATGGAACTAACCTGAGGGCATGCAAACATGAAAGCGGGGGGTGGGGGGGTGGGGGGGGCACAGAAGGACTGACAGGCCTTCTCAGGTCAGGTTCAAAGAGTGGAGTCCGAGACAAAGACCCGGAGCAAGAAGTCCAGAGCAGCCACGCCCAGGGCAGAGCAGAACGTCCCTCGTGTGCCAGGCTGTGCCAGCACTGGCCACACATCACTTCTTTACATCCTCACAATAACCCTGCCAGAGAGGATCACTTGCCCTGTGTCACAGAGGAAGAGGAAACTGAGGCTCAGGGAAGGAAAGTTCCTTGCTTAAAGTCACACAGCTGGGAGGTGATGGAGGCAGGATTCCAGCCAACCCCGGTATATCTGAATTCAGAGACTGGGTCTTTATCTGCTTTATCCTTCTTCTACACACACACACACACACACACACACACACACACACACACACACACACACACACGCACACACGAAGAGAGAGAGATAGGCGGGAGGAGAGAGGGAGAGGAAGAGGGAGAGATATGAAGGGAGAGAGAAGGAAAGAGGGAAGGAGAGAGAGAAAGAGGGAAATGAAAGGAGAGAGGAAGAGGAAGGGAGGGAAGAAGGGAGGAGGAGGGAGAGAAAGGGGTGAGGAGAGAATGGTTTTCATGAGGCAAAATGTCCCAGCCTGATCTTCTAGGACAGGAATGACAAACTTTCTCTGTAAATGACCAGATAGATAGTAAACTTTTTAGGCTTTGTGGACCCTACAGCCTTTGTCGAAACTACTAAACTGTGCTGTTGCAGTGTGAAAGCAGCCGCAGACAATATGGGAAAGAAATGGGAGTATTCCAATAAAATTTTATTTTTAGATGATGAAATGCGAATTTCATATAATATTCACGTGTCACAAAATCTTCTTCTTTTGATTTTTTTCAACCATTTAAAAATGCAATATCTATTCTTAGCTCAGGGGCCATACGAAAACAGGAGTCGAGCCAGATTCGGTCTGCAGGCTACAGTTTAACAACCCCTGTTCCAGAAGATCAGGTGCAAAGGACTGTGACATCATTATGAGTTTTCTTTGCAATCATAGGTCTCAAAGAGCAAGTCACCTGGGGGTTCTGGGAAGAGGCCCAGCTTTGGAGCTGATTTAGGGTCCCTCAGAGGCGGGAGGGCCCAGAGGGCAGGGGACCCGTGGTACCTCAGTGAACAAGGCTGAAGCACGGATGGTGTTTGCAGACCATGGGAAAAGCAATTCTGGGGCTTTGTCTTCAGAGCTGGGTTGAATTGTGTCCACTCACCCCCAAAGGATATGTGTAAGTCCTAAGCCCTGGTGGCTGTTAATGTGATCTTGTTTGGAAATAGGATCTTTGAAGATGTTATCAGTTAGGTTAATAT
Source organism: Dugong dugon (assembly GCA_030035585.1). Taxonomy (NCBI): domain Eukaryota; kingdom Metazoa; phylum Chordata; class Mammalia; order Sirenia; family Dugongidae; genus Dugong; species Dugong dugon. The sequence goes on along the minus strand of CM057481.1, from coordinate 36,343,995 downwards.
GAGGTCATAACAGAGCAGGGTTGGTCCTAATCCAATCTGAGTGATGTTTTATAAAAGAGAAGAGACACAGAGAGACAGACAGAGGGAAGATTGCCATGTGACGAAGGAGTTAAGCTGCAGGTACAAGCCAAGGAACGCCTGGGGCTACCAGAAGCTGGGAAAGACAAGGAAGATCTTCCCCTAGAGCCTTTGAAGAGGGCACGACCCTGTGGACACCCTGAATTTGGACTTTTAGCTTAACTATGAGACAATAAATTTCTGCTGTCTAAAGCTACCCAGTGTGGTACTTTGTTACAACAGTCACAGGAAATTGATACAGAGCCCTCAGAGATCAGCCTGGACAGCCGTCGGGGATCACTATCACCTGACTTGTTAAAATCCATCCACTCCCCCAGGGTGACAGAACTGGACTTTCCCAGGGAGGGGCCTAGGCATCAGTCTTTTTAACAAATGCTCCACAGCAAAATCTTTATTAGCTGGGTGACCTCGAACAAGCAAGGCCCTTCTCTGTGCCTTAGTTTCCTCATCTTTAACATCGGGGCAGGGGTGTGTAAATCATGGCCCCGAGGTTGTTAGGAGGACAACATAATCTCGGCCCAGGGCCTGGCACACAGTAAGTGGTCAATAAGCGTTCACTGTAATGTAACTCTTGTTGGTTTCACCCTTGCAGTTCACATATGGGAGAGCTGGGGGCCAGGTGCTCTGAGCCGGGTGGAGGTTGGCTGTGGGTGAGGCCCTTCCCTTGGGCCTCAGTGTCCTCCCCTGACAGGAGCAGTGGGGAAACCCCGAGCGCCCTCAGGTGGGGGCGCTGCGCCCGCAGCCCACCTGGCTTACCTTCGTTGCTCTCGCCTGGCGGGTGGTAGAAGGAGAGCCCCAGGGAGATGATGGCTGCGATTTCAAGGATGATCAGGGTCACGTCTTGTAGCGCTTCCCATACCAGCTGCAGGAAGGTTTTTGGCTTCTTTGGAGGTATAAAGTTTTGCCCAAAAATCTGCTTTCTCTTTTCCAGGTCTGGAGTGGTGCCTGGCAAACCTGTGGGCAGAGTGCAGAGAGGTCGGTGGGAGGGCCCAGGAGAGACGCCTGCGTTACTGGGAATCATTTCTGAGTGGGGGTAGGTGGTGGGGATGGGATGGGGGGACCAAAGCTCGCTGCGGGCCCAGAGCCGGCTCCCTAGTGGGCTGAATGAGCTATGTCCATGTCCTAATTCCTAGAACCTGTGAGTGCGACCTTATTTGGAAAAAGGATCTTTGCAGATGTAATTAAGGATCTTGAGATGAGATCATCCTGGATCATCCAGGCAGGCCCTAAATCCAATGACAAGTGTCCTTATAAGAGACACACAGAGGAGAATGCCATGTGAAGACAGAGGCAGAGATTGGAGTGATACAGCCACAAGCTAAGGATGCCTGGAGCCATCAGAAGCTACAAGAGGCAAGGAGCGGATTTTCCCCTAGAGGCTTGGAGGGAGTGTAGTCCTGCTGACACCTTGATTTCAGACTTCTGGCCTCCAGAATCCACAGGCAATGAATACACACCACTGTGCCCCACTGCACCCCGCACCTCTGCTCCCGCTTTGGGTTTCCGCTTGCCCTCCCTGGTGAGCACAGCTAGTGGTTAAGAGCAGACTTGGGAGTCTCCACTGGGGTTCAGATCCCAGCCTGATGCCCTTAGCTCTCTGAGCCTCAGTTTCCTCTTCTGTAATGGGGACAATGATTGCACCTCACACATAGGGTGATTAAGAGCATCACAGGAGACAATTCATGCAGGCAACATGTATCTATTGAGCACCTACTATATGCCTGGCACTGTTTTAGACACTGGAATAGTGCAGTGGACAAAACACAGCCCAGCCCTGAGGAGCTGGCTGCCCAGTGGACACAGTGACATGCTTGGAGTGGTGCCGGGTGGGTGGCGATGTGCAATCAACGCTAGCAGTTATTACCTTGGCTTACGGATGAGGAACATGAGGTCCAGTGAGGTGAAACCTCGTTATGTGGGGCTGGGACAGAGTGCATGGGGGTCCACTTACAATCCACTGTTTATTCATTTCCAGATAATTCTTCCAAACTCCCAACATCCGATCCTCACTTCCCTGCTCAACAGCCTTCGGGGGCTCCCTGCTGTCTTCAGAAGAAAGCCCACATTCCCCATCCTGGCACACTGGCCTCTTGACCTGACTCCTAGGCTGTGTTTCCAGCCTCTCCTTTCACTCATTGGTGTTATCCCAGCTGTTGTGGATTGAATTGTGCCCCTCCAATATATGTGTTAGAATCCTAACCCCTGTATTGTGGATGTAATGTAATGTAATGTAATCACATCCCATAATGCAATCTAATGTAAGAGAATGCAATATAATATACTGTAATGTAATCAATCAGTTGAGGTAATACCAATGCAGGGTGGGTCCTAAATTATCTCCTGTGATGCTCACAACCACCCTATGGGTGAATGTTATGGATTGAATTCTGTCCCCCTAAAACGTGTGTCAACTTGGCTAGGCCATGATTCCCAGTATTATGTGGTTGTCCTCCACTTTGTGATCTGATGTGATTATCCTACGTGTTGTAAATCCTAACCTCTATGATGTTAATGAGACAGGATTAGAGGAAGTTATGTTAATAATGCAGTACTCAATCTACAGAATTAGGTTGTATCTTGAATCAATCTTTTTTGAGATATAAAAGAGAGAATGGAGCAGAGACGAGAGAACTCATTACCACCAAGCAAGAAGAGCCAGGAGTGGAGTGTGTCCTTTGCACCTGGGGTCCCTGAGCTGAGAAGCTCCTAGATCAAGGGAAGATTGATGACAAGGACCTTCCTCCAGAGCCAACAGAAAGAGAAAGACTTCCCCTGGAGCTGAAGCCCTGAAGTTGGACTTCTAGCCTCCTAGACTGTGAGAGAATGAATTTCTGCTTGTTAAAGCCATCAGCTTCTGTTACAATAGCACTAGATAACTAAGACAGTGAGGTACGATCATTGTCCCCATTACAGAAAAGGAAACTGAGGCTCAGAGAGTTAAGGGCGTCAGGGTGGGATTCACTTCTGAGTTGTATAAAGAGCAGCACAGACACAGAGGCATGCAGACACAAGGGGAAGACAGACACTATCTGAGGATGAAGGAGGCAGATGCATATGCAAGTCCAGGAACCACAAGGATCGCTGGCAGCTGCTAGAAGCTGAAATAGACAAAGAAGGACCTCGCCCTAGAGCCACACCTTGAGTTTGAATGTACTAGCCTCCTGAACTGTGAGAAAATACATTTCTGTTCTTCAAAGCTACCCACTTGTGGCATTTGTGTTACAGCAGCACTAGGCAACTAAGACAGCAGCCAAACCAGGGGGGACCTTTGCAGGCCGGGCACGCTCCTCCTGCCACATTTCTGCCATGCGGCTCCCCTCCTTCACAACTTGTCTCTCCTGCTCACCTATACATCCCCTCTGAAACTGATTTGCACCAAGATGTGGATGACCAACCACGGGGCAGATCCCCAGGTGTGTTTGTCCCTTGGAAGAGAAGTCTGGTAAGGTCCCCCTCTTGTGGGGGCATTCAGGCAGGGGGACAAAAAGAGGGGGGGGGTCCAGCTGGGGAGGACGTCATATGTCTTGCGGTCCCTCAGGCTCCTTCTGGGGCCAGCACTTCCCCTTGCTTGTCTCCTCCCTCAGTGCTACCCCGTGTCACCCCATTTTATTTTATTTTTCTGTAACAAACTTCCTTCAAGCTCCATGCCTTTGCCAATGCTGTTCAGCCTGCCAATAACCCCCTTTCCTTCATTCTCCTCTGAGGGCACCTCGTTCTCAGGCCCCCTCCACTGAGAAGCCATCCCCTTATCTTTTACACAGCCTTTGCCACATCAGGGTTACCTGTTCACTGGAACAGCATCCCACCTGGGCCCTGCCACTCGGGGAACAGACTGGGCCTGATTCCTGTCTCAGGGCCTGGCACTCGAGGCCACTAACTGCCCTAGAATCCTTTTGACCACTGAACGCAGGTGACGTGCCTGACTGTCGGAAACTGGCCCAGGGAAAGCAGCCCGAATGGGCCCTGGGGCTGTGCCTTGCCAGTCTTGCCACTGAGCTAGGGTTGGGCTGGCTTCATGAGCACAGCTAGGGGAAGGGGTACATCTCCCTTGTGAGACCTCTGGCCTTCGGTTCACTCCTGAGAAGGGGGCATCAGAAAGGACCCCAGAACAGTACTACTAATGTGCTGGGCCTGGAGGACTGAAATATTCTGATGCTACGTTTTTGGGGGCCTAGGAGCCCTGGTGACACAGTGGTTAAATGTTCGGCTACTAACCAAAAGGTTGGCAATTCGAATCCACCAGCTGCTCCTTGGAAACCCTATGGGGCAGTTCTGCTCTGTCCCATAGGATCGCTATGAGTTGGAATCAAATTGATGGCAAGGGGTTTGGTTTTTTTTTTTTTTGATTAGTGGTTTAACAAGGGCGCAGTGGTGGTTCAGTGGTAGAATTCTTGCCTTCCACATGGGAGACCTGGGAGTTTGAGTCCTGGCCAATGCACCTGAAGGGCAGCCACCACTCGTCTGTCAGTGGAGGCTTGTGTGTTGCTATATGCTGAAGAATTTTCAGAGGGGCTTCCAGACTAAGACAGACTAGGAAGAAAGGCCTGGTGATCTTCTGAAAATCAGCCCATGAAAACCCTACGGATCATAGCAGTGTGATCCCCAACTGATCATGGGGATGGTGCAGGATCAGGAAGCATTTTGTTCTGATGTGCGTGGGATCTTCATGAGCTGAGGGCCTACTCAATGGCAGTTAACCAACTGTGGTTTAATGTTATATGGCTCTAGGATTCTAATATTTTGTTGTTTGTTCGTTCATTCATTCAACCACTATTTATCACGTTCCCACTCGGGGCCTGGGGAGACTGATGTAAAGGGAACAGATTTAGCAACTCACAGAGCACAAGGGCTCTCTGGTTTTAGGATTCAAACAGTCTTAACTCCTTAGATATGGGGAGACAGCGATTTTCCTCTCTGAGTTCAGGTGAGCCTCCTCAGGTTCTGACAGCAAGACCCCCATTGGGAGCCCAGACTGGCTGAGACCTGGCGGGGGAGCCCGGGGATGGCTCGTTCCCTGTGAGACCCCGCATCTATCTCACCTGTCAGTGTAGGTAAGCCTTGGAAACCCAGACATCCTGCCTGTGCTGTGAGAATGAGGGAGCCCAGAGCTGAGCTATGCCCATTTTATAGATGGGGTGACTGAGGCCTCCCTGAGACCAAGCTGCTGCTTTAGGGCAGCTCCTGGGCCCTGAGAACCAAGGACAGTGCTGTTCTAAACGTTTGGAAATGTGGCCCTGCACCCTCCCATGCTGGAGTGGCTATCTGGGATATCCATATACAGAGCAAGCGGGCATGGTTTCTGGTCTTCCACCTTCTGTCCAATCGTACGCACTGGCCAATGTCTGAAATTCCTCCACTTGGGCTGTATTTCTTTAACTAAAAGCTCCAATTCCTTTGGACTCCCTGGGACAGTGAAGCTATCATCAGTTCTGGATACCATGGTGTCAATGAGTTTCAGGCTTTTTCCTGGGAGTGGATTTTGATGAGGGGAGAAGGGAGAGCTCAAGAAGGTGCTGGTCCTCTGAGGACAGGGGCTACAACCAGCCATCATTGGCCTGGTACAGCAGTTTGCTGTGCCTTTGGCCAGCCAGTTCCCTTTTTTGAGCCTCAGTTTCCCCATCTCAAGAATGGGGGAGCTCAATAAGATGGGTAGGCTCCAAGAATTCCAGAAATTCCAAGATGGCAGGTCCTGAAATGGTTCTATGGGGTCTGTCTCACACTGGGGGCTCCTCATAAGGTTTCATGTAAACAAAGAGCTTCACTGTTAAGAAGCAGGTTGGTGAGGGTGGGGTGAGCCCATCTCCTAGGTTCCTCCTGATTGATTCAAAGAGAGACGAGCCTATAAACCTTCTGAGGTTTCATGATTCAAACCTTCTGGAGTCTACAATGTGAACACTTGATAATGGGAATGTCTTCCAGTTCTAGGAGTCTACCCATGGTTATGGGGGTTCTGTCATGCTGGGGTTCCACAGGTCCAGCATTGGGATCCTGGGTCCTGGGACAGGGCAAGGTTGCAAATGTGACTAGCTGTGGGGGCTGGGCAGGTTTTGTGAAGGAGTGACGTAGGTGGTGGGAACGATGGGGAGTGGTGGGGACTGGGGAGTGGTGGGGGCTAGGGCAAGTGAAGGGTCTTGGCCCTTCTAAAGGGGGCAGCTGTTTCTCAACTCCTATAGAGGAATAGGGGCCAAGGGCAGCAGATCTTCTAATCTTCTAAAAGAAGCTGGACATCTGGAATTTGATGTATAATCTCCCCATTAAAAATATTCCAGGGCTAAATACGATATATCTGGATTTGGCACCCAGGTTGTTACTTTGAGACTCACAAGCTATGGCTGGGGGAGTAGGGAGGAGGCTGGAAGGATGAGGGGTTAGAGAACAGTCTCTCTGTCCCTTCCTCCTCTCTCCCTGGGCAGCTCCCTCTCTAGCACCAGGCCTGATCCCCACAGGCTTCTGAGAACCCCTCAGTTTTTCAGAAATAACAGTTCATGGAATAAAAATATTTGTGCGTTCTGCTAGGGTTGCTTCCATGATAGAAACTGCCAGGCAGTTTCCACAACATCCCCAGAATATAAGCCCAAGAGGGCAACCTCGAATGTTGAGGCTGACATGGGGTGGGTGATACGGTGGATGGTGGCCATGACACTCCCTCACCCTCTTTCTCAGGGGAATGTGGGCTGAGCTGGAGCTGGGGATACCAAGCCCCAAGAACTCGGGTGGGGTTTGGATTCAGAGGGCCTGGGTTCAAGTCCCACCTCTGAGTTGCTTTAGCCAAGTGACTTTACCTCTTGGCATATCAGTTTCCCCATCTGTAAAATGTGGGCAACAACAGTGCCTACTTCACAGGGCTAGGGTGGGGCCTCAGCAAGATGTCTCGTGTAAGGTGCAGTGTGATGGGCCTGGTACCAGGGAAGTCCTCAGAGCGGTTACCAGTATTCTTATTGTCCAGTTTTAGGTTGTGTGGGTGATAATTGAGACCTCCTGGAGGAGGAAGACTCTGGACAGGTAGGATTTAAGTAAGACAGAGAGGGGATCAGTCAAGCAAAAAGAGGTGCAGCAGAAGGGCTGTGTGACTACACATAAGCCACTTCCCCTCTCTAGGCCTCAGTTTCCCCACGTGAAGTTGCCGGCCTGTGTCAAATATCACTGGACAAGCCTAGCGAGGTACTGGTAATTCAGAAACACAAATGCCCAGGAACTGATGTCAGATGCTGTGCGGGGTTGTGAGTTTTCAAACATGAATTTTCTTCACTACAATTACAACCAGAGGCAGAGGATAGAACATGGGGCTAGGAGTCAGGCTTGGGTCTTGGTTCTACTACCGACTTGTGTGAATGAACTTGGGCCAGTTGTTTCATCCCTTAGAGGCTCAGTTTTCTCACCGATAAAATGGGAGCAAAATAACCCCCCAGGCCATGATGAGGAATACCTGGAAGAATGTGTGTTAAGGCTCTATAAAGGCACTATAAAAAAGTCCAGCATTTGTCCCAATTCTTGTATTGGGGTCAGAATTTGTGCATTCTATTAATTACATAGGGTCACATGGGATCACCATGAGTCAGAACTGACCCGTGGGCAACTAACAACAATAACAATGAATTATTATTCTTTGGTGTTCCTTGGTAGTGCAAATAGTTAATGAACGCAATTGCTAACCCAAAGGTTGGCAGTTCAAGTCTCCCTAGAGGTGTCTTAGAAGAACGGCCTGGCGAGCTACTTCTGAAAATTCAGTCACTGAAAACCCTATGGAGCACACAGTTCCACTCAGACACATGGGGTCACCATGAGTAGTATGGGGTCAACTCAATGGCAGCTTTTTTTTTTTTTTTTTTTATAATTACATAACAGGGGAAGGCCACAGTGCAGAGGATGGGCCCTTTGGTTGTACAGGAATTATTTGTTGTAATGACTGTTGCAACTTGATACTGGAGGAATCTTTGCCCCCAGAGTCATCTCTATCCAGCTGTTCTGGATGCAAACTGGGTTTGTTCCAGCCTCTAGCCTTTGCCCCTGCCATTTGCCATTCCTCTACTTGGAACGCCTTCTCTCTTTTTAGCCGTTTCTGACTCCTCCTTCGAGTGCTGCAAGGACAGCCTCAGGCCATCAGAAAGGTTTTGTTTGGTCTCTGCACGGTGTTTAAAAAAACTGAAAAAAAGCCAAGAGACTCTACATAAAAATCAAATGTCTGGCTTTTTGACCTAAGGAAGAACTTTCTAACAGGTAAGCTGTCTGAGGATGGTGCGGATGATCTAGAAAGAAAGAGAGGGAGCTCCCTGTCCCTCCCTGAAAGCATTCACACAGAGCCTGGATGATACACCAGGGGTGAAGCCATTACAGGGTGTCCTATCACCAAATGCCAGGCCCCCAGGGACTCAGGATCCTCCCCTACCACTATCCAGCCCCTCTGAAGGTAGAAGAAGTACTTAGGGTTGAATTAAATAGTGTGCATCCAATCATTCACGTACTCATTCCATCAATCAACAAATATTTATTGAGCACCTACTATAAGCCCACCATCTGTCTGTCAGTTTGTCGTACTGTAGTGGCTTGCATGTTGCTAGGATGCTGGATGCATAGTGCCACTAGTGTTTCAAATACCAGCAGGGTCACCCATGGTGGACAGGTTTCAGCAGAGCTTCCAGACTAAGACAGACTGGAAAGAAATGCCTGGTGATCTACTTCTGAAAACCAGACAATGGAAACCTTATGGATCACAATAGAATACTGTCCAACTGGCTTGCTTTGGACATGCCATCTGGAGAGATCAATTGCTAGAGGAGAACATCAGGTTTGATGAAGCAGAGGGCCAACAAGGGTGGGGGAGATCCTCGGTGAGAAGGATTGGCACAATAGCTGCAACAATGGATCTGAAGATGCCGGTGATCATGAGGATGACGCAGGACCAGGCAATACTTTGTTCTCTTGTACATAATGTCGCCATGAGTCAGAGATGACTTGACAACAGCTATCTATCTCTACCTTTCTACTATAAGCCAGACACTGCTCTATATGTTGGGGATACTGGGGTGTCAGGAAGGGTTTCCTGACAGAAGAGTGATTGGGCCCAGCTCAGAAGAACAAGTGCAGTTAAGTAGGTGAAAGGGTGTGTGTAAGGGAGGGGTGGGGGGTTTGAGAAGGCAAAAGAAACCCCAAAGGGCTTGAGAAAGGCCAGTGGGGCTGGAGCATCCCTGGTTTCTCCCAGGAGAGGGCGTGGGTGTTCCTTGTGGAAGAGGACACCTCTACTGTACCCTCTTTCCCCAGTAACCACAAAGGCCAGTGGAGAAGCTGAATTCTTCTGCATGCCACCCAGGGTGATCATTATACAGGCCTTGGGGTGGGGGTTTCTATGAGTTGGAATGGACTCAATGGCAATGGGTTTTGGGGTAGGGAAACCTAATAGAGACTTTGGCTTATATAACTCATCTTGTTGCCCTCTTCCCTTTGCCTCCTTGGTAGCTCAGCACTGAACTTGCAGTTCACCTCCCAAAGTCGCCCTGGAGGACTCAATGGCATGCACTGTGCCCATGAATCTTCACCTTATCCCTCCTCTCTTCCCTTAGTCTGGATTTCCTCACTTACGTAGTTGTCAGTCTTTTCGTATGACACAAACTTTTATCAGCTGCTTTGGAAGTAGAATGTGCATGATTAACCAGAGTAAAGGAAGGCTGTTGAGGTAGTTAAAGGTGCAGGAGCTGGAGCAGGACTCCCCTGTGTGTCAGAGGTCAGAATAAAGGGGCAAGGGGAGGGAACAAGGACACTGTCAAATGACTTACTTCTGCCCTGGTAATGGGGCGGGGGTGACTTTGCTCTTTCCATGTGTGGGGCATTGAACTAAAGCACCTCATGCCAACAGTTTGGGCTCCACCAAAATTAGGGGTGTCTGGCCACTGGGAGGAGGTTTGGGGTGGCGTGTTCCAGACCATCCAGACGACCTCTGACCTCTTCTTCCCCTGCTCTGAGACCCCACAAGGCTGAGCCTCCTTCCTTCCAACAAAAAGACTGTAGAGATTTCTCCACCCTGGGTGGGAGCCGAAGCACGCTCAGTACCCATGGAAGCCAGCTGGAGTTCAGGGGTGTTGTCAGTGGAGGGGGCCAGTCTGCTGCCAGAGCAAACTCTTTCAAGGGAAAGACCACAGTCATCACATCTCCCAAAGCCTCCATGTGGTGCTCAGTACTAGAGTGAAAACAAGCTGTCCCCCAGTTTCTGGGGGCAGGAGGCCAAAGCTGCAGGCAAGCCATGAGCAGGCAGCAGTGAGCTGAAGGTAGGGCTATTTCGAGAGGTGGGGTGGCAGGAGCAGGGCCTCTGTCGCCAGAGGGAGGGGCCGCTCAGCTGGGATTGGCTGCGTGGTCGTGAGAATAGCAGGCAGTCGAGAGACCTTAGACCTGGGTTCAAATCCCACCTGCTCTTCTGTTCAGAGCTGCAGCGTTGAGCAGAGCACCTTCCCTCCCTGAGCCTCAGTTTCCACCTCTGTGAAGTGGGGAATAAAGCGACAAGTGTCTTGCAGAGTTGATGGAGGATCAGGAATATGATGTGTATAAATAGTGCCTGGCACACATTGGCTCACATAAATGACAGATGCAGTTATTACTACTAACTACTATTACTAAACACGACACTAAGCACTGCTACGTTAACCTGGACCTAGAATGTGCATTCTGGATATTTCTGTCTGAACTGCCACTCATAGATTGTGTCAGAACTCACCACCACAACCATGACACACATCCACCTTGGGTCTGGAGACCCTGCTTTGAACCCACCTCTACGTGCTGAATCTACCTCTACTCCACCTCTCGGGATGGGCCTGTCTCACTTGAACAAATGCCACCAAGGCTCTAACAGTGTTTTGTAAACTGTAACAGTCTTCTTCTTCTATTGGGATCACCCCCATTAGGCAGATCTGTACGCTGAGGCACAGGGTCCTCCTGTTGGGAAGGGAACGGAGCCAGGCCTCTTGCCACTCCGGCGCCGCTCTAGCCCAAGCTAGTCAGGGGGGCCTGTGTCTGCCCTGAACAAATGCCCTACGGTGATCCTATGTAGTTAAGCCGACATGAATCATCAATTCAGACCATTTATCCCTGCAACTCCAGGGCACTGAGGACATTTCAGGTGAAACGAGTTATGAGTGCTTTCCCAGGAAAACCAAAGGGGGCTTCATGGTCCTGTTATATGGTTCGAACAGGGTGATGCCTGTGAGACATCCAAAAGGCAGGTGTGTGGCTTGTTATGTATGAGAAGGGGTGTGTGGGCAGTATACACACTCGAAGGTGTGGCTGCGTGTCTGTGCACAGGCGTGGGTGTAGGCAACAGGGCTGTGTGGGTGAGTCCACGTGCTCTGTGGACAGAGGGGAGGCAGAGTGGGCAGCTTACAAAGCCAGTACCGCCGGGAAGTTTTGGGAATTCACAGCGGTTCAAAACCAAACAACAAAATGGGATGAAAGACCTAACTGTGAGCCTTGCTGCAGGTCGCTTCCCAGCTCTGTGACTTGGGCAGGCGGCTTCCCCTCTCTGGGCCTTGCTTTCCTCATGTGCAACATGGGGATCATGACAGCACCTACCTTATAGAGTTCCTGTGAAGAGCAAACGAGGTAGCACATCTAACATGTTCAGAACTGCACTTGGCGTGTTGGAAGGGCTTGATAAATATTAGCTACTGTTATTGTCACTGTCGGTGCTATTACTCAACTACCTCCAAGGCACTAGTTCCTAGACTTTGTTGCCCATTGGAATCACCAGGAAGCTTTAAAAATTACTAATGCCTAGGCCCCAACCCAGAGACTAACTGAACTGGTCTGGGGTGTGGCTTGAGCTTTGAGTCTTAAAATTTCCCCAGTGAGTGCAATGTGCAGCTGGATCGAGGACTCACTGGTCCCTGGACCAGTAGCAACAGCTGGAAGCTTGTTAGAAGTGCAGGTTCTCAGGCCCTATCCAGACCTGTTAAATCAGACTCTGCGGAGTGGGGCGCCACTGTGTGGTAACAACCCCTGCCCCTGGGTGATGCTGATGCAGGCTCAGGCTCTTGGGAAGGTGGGAGAGAAGGGGAATAAGTTGCCAGATGCTTGGTGGGCATCACCGCCCTTCAGCCTCAGCTGTGAGGTGCAGAACCCCCTTGCAGTAAACAATTCCACTTTTGGCTCTGGTTCCTGAGAGCTGGACCACACCTGAGGCCAATGAGTAGGGGTTGACCAGACAAAGAGAGACTACCTGGGGGCCCGATGCTGACTAAGGCTTAGGAGGCCTGATGTAATCTCTCATGGTTACAGGCCTTGGAAGATGGCGGCTCAGTGGAGCTTCCAGGGTGGTGAGGGTGAACATCTGCTCTCAGGAGGATAAGCACATCCCCTGGGGGCACAGAAGCTTTGCACTGAGACCCCTACCAGGCCTCACCCCATCTGTTCGTATCCTTTTTTTTCTTCTAGATTAAAGATAACCCTTTCCCTGGAGTTTGTGAGTCATTCTGACAGATTGGACAGATTGTCAGACCTATGAAATAAAGAAGGGGCTGGTATCCACTGACCTAGCCCAGGTAAATGGGGATGAGAGAGAGAAGGGGCTGCTACCCACTGACCTAGCCCTGAGTGAACGGGGATGAGAAAGAAAGGGCTTCATGGAGCAGCTGGGGTCTGGCCTGACCAGGGAAGGCTTCGATTTCCACAGGACGCTGCAGGCGTGTGAAGTCGGATTTAATATCGAGCACATATTTAGTGTCAGGGTGGGTGATCTCAACCTCCCTGGACTGGTTTGATACAATTGGTGCACCAAGCAGGGTTAGTTAGAGGACCCTGACAGAGCATCACCAACAACCCTGGGACATGGAGTTATTGTTGAGGGTCTGAGAGGCAGTGCTTGTCCAAGGTCACACAGCAGGTGCTGATAGGGCCTGGGCCCAGCCTGGGTCTGCCTTTCACTTTCTTTGACAGGGGTTGCCAGCTCCTGCAGGCTGGCCTGCTCTCCTGAAACTGCCGGGCCGTCAGGCTCGCAACCTCTCTTGAGGTGCAGAGGAGTTCACAGGTGCTGCAGTTTGAAAAGCTGACAAACCCAAACTTGAGGCTGAGGATACTGTGGGGCCCACACTCCTACTCCCTGTGTCCTGCTGCTGGCTCTATGAGTCTGGAGAAAGAGAAACTAGAAACGAGGTGGGGAGAGAAAGGAGACCAGAAGAGATCTAACAGCATGGGGCTGTTTGTCCTCAAGGTCAGCTCTGACAGCACCCCTGCTCCTGCTCCATAACCTTCCATGGCTCCCCATGCCTTCAGAACTGCGGCGAACTCCTAGGCTCATGGTGGCCCCTCTGAAGCTGTCTCATAGGACTCCTCCAGCCTCACTCTAGTCATGCTGCATTTATCCCACTCTCCTGCCAAACTACAGCTCCCGTAATGTGCCTGGCATTTGTCTGCCTCTGTCTTGGCTCATCTGGCTCCCAACCCAGGATGCCTACCCCTTGCCTCTGTCTGTTGAGCCATTTAGCCTCTGGAGACTCAGATGAAAGTTGACTACCACCTCCTGAAAGCCTTCCCTGATTTGCCCAGAAGGAACAACCTACCCTCCTAGTCTTTCCCAACAGCTCTGGTGAGCCTGGGTCATTCATTCACTAACAAACACTTACCGGGCATCTCTCTGTGCCAGGACTGGGCCTTGGGAGCCAAATGCCAACTGAGACCCCCCTTTGCTGCCACTGCCTGCTGGAGCTGGTTTGACATTCTCAGAAGGAGGTTGCTTATGCCAGCACACAGTAGGCCCTCAAGAAACCTCCTTCCCCTGCTGCCTCTCTGGGGACCAGAGATGGAAATGTGGGTGTTGAGGCCACCTGGAGACCACCTGTAAGAGCCATGTAACAAACTCGGGCTCGACAATGCCTCTGCAGGAAACAACCAGTGCCAGGGGCATCCCTGTGGTCTGGGTCTGCCCATGCAGTCACTGAAAGTTCAGAACAGGTTTGAAATAGCCAGCTGGGCTGGCTAATGCCCAGCATGCATGTATCCAGTGTCTGGAGTTTATGATCACGTAATGAACGATGTTGATGGTTTGGAATGGGCGGGGTCATCATGAGACAAGCTTCCCTCACCCTCCAGGAGGGGGCATTCCATGGAGCTGCCCTTGGCCTCCGAGGATGGGTTTCAGAGGTCCAGAGCGCTGAGTTCTTGCCACTTACTGACTTGGGTCTTGGGCAAGTGCTGTGCCCTGTCTGAGCCTCAGTTTCTCCATCTGCAAATTAGGGGCAGAAACACGACTTAGCTCTACGGGCTGGGGTGCAGATGAAAGGAAGTGCATGTCTGGGAAGTGCCTGGTACACAGTCAGAACATCCCTTCCTCCCCCTGAACTCAAATGTTAGCCCAAACTGCCCCCTCAGCACTGGCAGCATCCCTCGTGCCTTCTCATTGTCCTGTGACCCACAGGACTAAACCCTGCCCCACCCTCTCCACTAAGCTGGGATTGCAGAAAAGAGCTAGTTGCAGAACAATGCGTATAGTTTGATTCCATTTATGTCAAAAAGAAAACTCTACAGACACATGGGCACTAAATATGCACGTATTTGCTCTTCTGTGATCATCACTTTATGCAGTCAGCTTGCACTTAATTCTCATGATCATTCTGTTAGAGTGGGATTATAAACCCCATTTTGTAGTTGGGCAAACTGAGACTCAGAGAGGCAAAGTGGCTTGCTCAAGGTCACATAGCTAACGCTAGGATTTGAACCCAGGTCTTTGAGACTCCATAGCTGTACTCTTTCCATAGCCATTCTAGGCTGCCTGCTTCAGTACCCAGCACTGAAATCAAAGCTGATCAATTCTGCCATTCTCTTTGTTGCTCCCGAGAAAAGCTTCTGATATAAACAGAGACTTGGCAATGGGCAAGAGCTAGCTCCCAGGGATGCCAAACACCTGAAGGGAAACGGGAAAACTTAGTCACCAGGCTGGGTGTTGCTAAATATTTGTGTTGTCACTGTGGTATGGGTTCCTCCATTAGCATAAATAAAAATCCTATACTTTGAAAGAAAAAAAATCCACAAGCCCTTCAAAAGTGACAACATTTATAGAGAAATGCATTTCTGTCTTTGGAAAGCGAGTGGGCTAAATAACTGTGGTACATTCAGTAACAGAATACTACGCAACAGTTAAAAAAAAAAATGAGATCCATTTATACATACTCACATAGAAGGCTCACCAGGACAAACTGCTGAGTGAAAAAGCAAGTTGCAGAACAATATGTATAGTTCAATTCCATTTATGCCAAAAAGAAAATTCTACTAAACAACAGTCTATATTTTCTGGCGGTACATATACATATAAATATGTAGCAAAAGGTCTGTAAGTATCTGCTCCAGACTCAGGAAGGTGGTTACCTCTGGGAAGGGGAAAAAGCACTATGATTGGCTGCAGTGGTCAAGAGAACCCTAGCTTTGACTACGTATTTGAATTTTAACAAGGGGAATGTGTTCATATTTTATTTGAATAATTCAAAGTTTAATTTAAAAGGGGAATCAATAAGTACTATAAGAAAATATAGATTTGTTTTCATATAGCCTTTGGATGGAGTAGGTTTGGAGACAAACATTCTTGGGTTAAAATCTTGGCTTCATCACTTGCTACCTGTGTGTCCTTCAGTGAGTCACATTGCCTCCTCTGTACCATGGGGCCAGCTCAGAGCCTGGTTGTGAAGATTAAAAAGAGGTAACAAGTGTGACACACCAGGCACACAGGTGGTGCTCAATGCATGACCCCAATCATCCCTTTTTCTCCTCTGAGTCCTGTCCCTGTCTCCCACTAGAGTCCTCTCCTGCCCCCTGCCCTGTTATGCCACTCAGGAAACTCCCTCTGCCCCACCCCTATACCAAAAACAAACAAAAACAACAGCTAGTCTCAGATCCACCACTACCCTCTACCACCTGCACATCAGCCCAGGCCACCATCATTGCTCCCCTAGATGGCTTCAGAAGCCACCTCACTGGTCTCCCTACTCCCACCCTCAGTCCATTCTCCACCCAGCAGCCACAGGGACATTTTCAAAGTGCATAGTACACCGTGTTAATGTTAAGCCCTTGCTAAAAATGCTCCAATGGCTTCCACTGCACACAGAGTAAATCCACACTCCTTACCAAGATCTGGAAGGTTCTCTATAGTGTGGTTCCTGCTGTCCTCTCCGGTCTCACCACTCCTCCCCACCACTATACTTCAGCGACACCCTCCTTTTTTCTGTGGCTTCAACCCAAGTGCTTTCCTGCCTCAGGGACTTTGCACAAGCTGTTCCCTCTGCCTGGAATGCTCTTCCCCCTTTTCACCTAACTTAAGCACTTCCTTTGGCTGACCACTCTCACTCACTAGGTTGGGCCCCCCTTTTGAATGTTCTCAAAGCTCCTTGAAAATCTCCTTCATTTTGTATCATTATTTTAATAATTAATCATGTAATTAGTTTTTCTGAATGTCTGACTCCCCCGCTGACTCTAACCTCCATGAAGGCAGGGACTATGTCTGTCTCGGTCTGATACATAGCAGATGCTCAATAAACACATGGCCTCTCTTAGACACACCTGCACATGAAGAAAGGCATCATGGAGAGGGCAATGCTTAACTCCAAAGCAATGTCTGCTCTGAAAGAGGCATCTTCAGGCTGAGGATTGGGTGTTAGGGGAGATATTCGGGGGTCTCCTATAGTTATTCCTCCCTGACCTCATCGATGCCCAAGGCCACACAGCCAGCGCCTCAGTGGCCTCCTGAGGTCTTGCTGCTGATGGGTGGCTTGAAGGAGCCTCTAGTAGACCCTCACAGCCATGCAGACCACAAAAGGACTTGGGGAACACCCATCTCCAGCCTCAGCCCCAGATATCCCTTATACTTTCCATTCAGGTGCCTGAAGTTACTACTGGGGGGAAAGCTGTTGGTGAAATCAAATATCAGAAATAAACACTAGGAAAGCAGAGGCCTTCATTTTGGTGACAGTGGCTCCTTCCCGCCCTTAAATAGGCAGCTTCTTTGAGGACTAAGAGGTGTTTCCCAGAAATAGATTTTCCCTCAGGACAAAATAATTCTTGGGGAGGGGATGGGAAAGTGGGATGGGGGATGGTGGGGTGACAGTTATGGGCCAAACTGGAAAACCCACAAAGACCCCAGAAACTGACAGTAACTCCTTTGTGAAAGTTGTTCTAGGAACCTCTTCCACATTGTTATCAGTCTGAGCCTCTCATCGCTACAAGGTGTGTATTAAGGGTCTGAATTACAGACGAGTGAACTGGTTCAGAGAGGTTAAGGAACCAACTCAAGGTCACACAGCTAAAGGTCAAACAGTGATGATACTCATGATCCCATTGAGCACTTAGTCTGTGCTAGGCCTGTATGTGCATTATTGCACTTCCTTCTCATGATTTTCCTATGCCCTCATTTTGTTATCCCAATTTTATAGATGGGGAAACTGAGGCTCAGAGATGTAAAAAAACCTATCCTCTAATTTCAGCTCCAGGTCTGTCTGAATCTAGAGTCCAAGTCTTAACCACTGCATCATACCCCGAGAACTAGAACCCAGGTCTCTGTTATGTCCATAAACTGGGCAAGCGCTTCCTACCAGGCTGATCCTCTTGAAGAAGGCTGGAAAGGGGTTATGAGTAGCTCCATTTTACTGATGAGGAAACTGAGGCAGAGAGAGGAGAAAGAGATAGAGACAGATAAAGCGAGAGAAAGAGAGAGAGACAGGAAAGAGAGAGACTTTCCCCAAGGCAAATCACCAATGGCGCCCAGGTGCTCGCCCTGGACTGTCCACACCAGCACACTGCCTCCTTTGAAAAGGAATGTTTCAAAGCCTCAAACCCTGACATGCTTCTAACACCTGGGCCATTTGGAAGGCTCTGATCACCTGGGAGGCAGTTGGTTGGGTGCTCAGGGGGGTCTACGGAGTCAGACAGAGCTGAGTTTGAATCCTGGCTCTGACACTTTCTAGTTGTGTGACATAAGCCAGTTACATGAACAGGTCCAGGCCTCAGTTTCCTCATCTGTAAAATAGGCATAAAATGTTACCTACCTCCTAAGATGGGTACGAAGAGTCAATGAGATGATGCACATATTGTACTCAGCATGGTACCTGGTGCCTAGAAATACCCTGCATGGAAACCATTATTGATACTGTTATTATCTCCTGAGAAGCTGCAACATTCAGTTTTTGTACCCCGCGCCACAGCTCCTTGGCCCACCCTGATTCCTAGCTGTGGCTGCGGCGGACAGCTCCTGCGCACTCTGGAAGCATCCTCAGCTGAAGTCCCCCCTGAATCTCCCTTCTGCTTCAGGGCTTTTTTTGAAAGCTGGGAGTTTCCTAAGTGCCCCCAAGCAGGGCAGCTCAGATGTGTTGGGGAGTTTACCAAACCTCAACCCACCGGAGCTGTGAGTCAGGGATAAACGCCCGAGCCTCGCATCCTTTAGAGGGGCAATTCTGCGCCGCACCTCCCACGCTTCATCAAAAGGCCCCTGTCGGGATAAAGCCCCGGTTGCCCACAGCAGTAACCAGCTCAGTACCATACTTTATTGGCTCTTCTCTCCTCCCGTTTCCCTCTCCTCACTCGCCAACTCCTGAGATCACCTCTCACATATGCCATCTGCACCCAGTCCTTGACTCAACTCTGCTTTTGGGGGAGCCCGGGTCAGGAAGGGAAGCTTCTGTGAGTGTGTGGAGAAAGCCTGGGTTCGGAGCTGAAGACTGGCTCCCGTTAGGGTCTTTCCACCAGTCACCGGCTGTGTGCCCTCCTGGGCCGCTTCATCTTCTTGAGAAACCGGGGGCTTGGATTCAATCTCGAAGGGCCTTTCTTGCTAGAAAATTCCGAGCTTCTCCAGCATACTTCTCTTGTAACCGTATCATTCATTCATGAAGCCATTAACCTTTTATGAGGGGCCTTCTGAGGCTGTTGGGTCAGCACGGTGGCGCCAGTCCCTAGCGGAGATTCTTACTGGCTGAGCGAAGGAATGAACGTGCGCTGGGCATGGGCGGCACAGAGAGGGTCCCACCAACGTGCAGGCCGCCATGTTGACAATGCTACTTTGGTGGTAAATCTCTTACGGAGATCCGCTCGCTCTGTTCTCTCTCACTCCACTCCTTCTCTGCCTCCGCTGTTCCCTGCCTGGGTGCCTTCCGATCTCCTCCCTCCTGTGGCTCTCTCCTCGCATTTTCTTCAGGAAGCCACGCCCCTGACCACGCCCCGCTCTGGTTCGGATGGGCTCCTCTTCATAGAGGTTATTCAATGGTGTTCTAACCAACTCTTCTGACTACTTAATCTTGAGCTCCCAAAAAGCAAGGCCTGTGTCATTTCATTTTGTGTCCTCTTTTGTGACTGGCACACGGTCAACACTCATTATGTGCTTGAGGGAGCCTTGGTGGCACAGTGGTTAAGAGCTCGGCTGCTAACCAAAGGTAGCAGTTCAAATACACCAGCTGCTTCTTGGAAACACTATGGGGCAGTTGTACTCTGTCCTGCAGGGTCGCTATGAGTTGGAGCCAACTTGAGGGCACCTAACAACAACAACAACAACAACATGTGCTTGAGGAGGGAGGAAGGAAGGAGAGAAACAGGAAGAAGGAGAGGAGGTTGCCAAGATATAGTCAAGTAAAAAAGAAAGCAAGATGTAGAACAATGTGTATAAAATATATTGCCATTTGTGTAGAAAAAGGGGGCAAGAGGGAGGAAAGAATATATATAGGTAGGTACTGGCTTGTGTATACATGAAATGGAAACGCTGGTGGCATAGTGGTTAAGAGTTACAGCTGCTAACCAAAAGGTGGGCAGTTTGAATCCACCAGACGCTCCTTGGAAACCCTATGGGGCAGTTCTACTCTGTCCTATAGGGTCGCTATGAGTTGGAATTGACCGGCTGACAATGGGGTTTTTTTTTTTTTTTTTGGTATACATGAAATATTTCTGGAAGGCTACACAAGACACTGATATCACTGCCTCTGAAGAAAGGAACCGAGTGACTAAGTGAGAGGGGTAAGAAGGAGACTTTGCACCATTATATCCTTATGTAACTTTTGAATTTTGAACCTTAAGGGTGTATAACTACCTAGTTAAAAAAATAAGTGTACAAAGTAAATAAACAATAATACTTAAAAAAACATAAGGAAGGGAGAAAAGGAAAGAAATGGGGAAGGAGTGAGGAAGTCAGTAAGTAGGGATAGATGGAGGGAGGGAGGGAAAGAGAGAGAGAGGAAATGGACTTTCCGGTCAAAAGAGGACAGATTTGAGGATGGGAGCTGAAGCAACCTGTTATTCTTTGGCTCCTTGGAATATCTTAAGTCCTGTCATTATATCATAATTCTTGTGAGGGTCATAATACCTCACATTGTAACATGTTCTTATTTGCACAGCATCTTTACTGATGTGGTGGTTTTTTGCTTCATTATCCTCAACTGCCTTTCTCTTCCACACCTACCCCTCCTGGGTGGTGCCTCAGTGCTGGGCCTAAGCCAGCGTCGCCTAACCCAGCACTGGGCACCTTTAGAAGGTCCTGTTTGACTATGGCTGAGGCCTTTACATTCTGTACTGTTCCAGAACCCTGAGGAAGGCCTGACTAATTTGTTCTGGGAAAAAAGAGTGTGTTCCTCCTGGAAAAGTGACTTTACATCCTGCCCCCCACATCAGAAAGCAACCATTGTGTAACTACTCATTTTTCCTTTTTGTGCTGGCTGTGACGACATTTGGGGCAATCACAAATTATATATTAAACCTTCTAGTGAAATCATTCCTCCTCATGATCAGCATAGCCAACATTTCTATAGTGTTTACGCTGTGCCAGGTTCAGGGTTAAATGCTGTTATATGCATTAACTCATTTAATCCTTGAAATGACTCTGTATAGGATGTACTACTACTGTCCCATTTTCCAGAAGAGAAAACCAAGGATAGGTAACTTGCCCAAGTCACAAAACTAGTGAGTGGTAGGGCTGGAACTAAACCCAGGAGAGCTGGTTTGAGTCCTGGTTCTTAACCACTACGATGTCTGCCCTCACTCATTCATTCACTCATTCATTCATTCCATCATTCATGACTGCACACTTCCCTGGTCCAGGCACTCCACCAAGCACTGGTCAGACACTGGTGAGCAGAAATGTAAAGGCCTTACTGTGTAAGGAGGTACAAAGTGCTGTCTCAGACTCTTGTGAGCAACTGAGATATGTACAAATAAAAGATCACTTAATTTTGATGCTCTGGGCCTTGAATCAAGTGGTCACAGCATCCAGAGACTGGCCGTAGCCCCAGCAGTACCACTTTCCAGCTGTGTGACTCGGCTGAGTCACTCACCTTCTCTGGGCCTCTTGGGCTATAAAATGGGGAGAGTCATGCAGAACCCAGAGGGCTGATGGGAGGGTTATGAGAGGTTCTGCGTGGTACACAGTGACTGGCACAGCGGAAGCCTTTGATAAATATTACCTGAAGTCACCAGTTTTAAAGGAGATAGTCCTTGACTTCAGCTATGTAAGGGCAATACCCATGTCTACTCTCTAGGGATGAGGAAACCAAGGCTCAGGGAGGTGAAGTGACTTGTCCAAGCCCACCTAGCTCATTAATGGCATAGCCAGGACTGGAACCCAGGTCTTTGGATCCCAAGGTCCTTGCTCTTTTTACCCCATGGTATTGGTGTGCTGGGGGAGGGGGTTGTCTGTCTTAGGAATTGTTAAGCATTTGCACGGTATCCTTCATTTGGATGCTTAACTACACACTGTTGTATTTATTCTGTAGTTTAAATGTTTGTTGTGTCTTGCCAACATTTTGGCAAAGGCCAAATTGTGGGCCATGCAACAGAGAAGGGTTAGCACCTCTTTCGTTTCAAGTACTTGTCAGGCACTGTGGCCCCATCCCTTTGTTCACAGGGTCTCAAATGGTGGGGAGTGCAGCCCCAGGTTTCAATAAATGTGTATGGGCTGGCCAAGCCCACACTGAAACGAGAGCCACAGTGACCCCAGGGGAACATCTTCAGTGACTCCAATTGGAAAAGGCATTGTTGTCAAATCTATTGATTTTTTTTTTTTGTGGCAAACTCCACTATAGTCCCTACCTGGAGGCCTGCTTCCTCTCCCTTTAAGTATTATCTAGAAATGTGTCTTGCGGGGAAACTGGGCTTCTTTTAGCAAGCTGTTCCTGATGTTCGGCAAACTCAAACAAAGGATGTGTGTCTGGGTTCAGGGATCCAGTTCCTACAAAGCCTCAGGGCCCACAGGTCCCAGGTAAACCCTGGTGAGATTCCTGCTGGGAGGTGGAGTCTACCCTCTTCTGGGGAAGGGACAATGATTCTGCTAACCAGCCTGCCCTCCACTTGCCAAGTTGAAAGCAGGGCCGCTGGAAGGCCGCTGCAATGCTTTCTTCCTAATTGGAAGGAGACCCAGCATACCCTCTCTCTGAGAGTCTGAGGAGGAAGGACAGTCATGGGCCCTGCCACTGTGAAATCCTAGGTGGCCCTGAGGCCGGCTCGTGCCCTTGTTTGCTAGAGGAAAGCTTCCGTGAGGAAGCTGGTCACAACTGTCCTGTTGCCTAGAACAAAGTCCAGCATGTAGCAGGTGCTCAGTGAAGAGGTGCTGAATGAATGGCTGGCAGGACATAGCTCCCCCAGAGGGAGAACAGCACGCTCCTTAAGAGCTGCCCCAAGCCAGAAAACTGAACTCAGTTGAGAAAAGTTAGGAGTGGTCCCTGGGTGGTGCGAATGGTTTACACTTGACTATTAATCTAAAGGTTGGTGGTTCGAACTCACCCAGCAGTGCTGTGGAAGAAAGGCCTGGCAATCTACTTCATAAAGATTATAGCCATGAAAACCTTATGGAGCTCAGTTCTACCTTGTAACACACGGAGTTGTCATGAGTTAGAATCTTATAGAATGCTGTAATCTATAAGAATGCATGCTTTTTCACTAATTGGAGTTAATGAATAATAATAACTGGGTGATTTTGTTTAAAAAAAAAGAGTTCTCTTTTTTTCATTAAAAGGCTTACAGAGGGCTATGTTCATGGTTCTGGCCTAGACCTGAGATGGTTTAGTTCCTGACCTTAACTTCAGGGACTCACTGCTCACACCTCTGCACCTTCAGTGCCTCTCTCCCTCTTTTATTGTGACTTTCAGAGAGAGAGTGTTCTACCCTGAAGGCTCCCACAGCTCCCATAGAACAGGGGAACAAATATTCTCATCTTGCAAGTCAGCTGTGATTGATTAATAGGGGCTACCTGGAGTAGAGCTAAGAAGAAGTCTGAGTGTTGGGCTTGATTAGTGATGTCTGCCACAGATGTGGATGTAGTAAGTATAGGCTTGGGTTTCAGGTATTTGCTATGTCTTTCATCATGTCTTCTTTCTCTTTCGACCCCTGGACCAGAATTTCATGGGGCCCACTTGGTTATTTTGTCCACATCTCCAACTCAGCAAGCCAAGACCAAACTCATTGTACCCTTTGAATGTATTCCTCTTTCAGATCATATTGATCAGCCTCCTTGGTGTTTCTCGGATTTGACTTTTCTTCTTCACTCTTGAGGTCATTATCTGAATTTGGGCTCCCAGCCTCTTTCACTTAGCTATTCCTGCAATGGCTCCTTAGTAGGTCTCCCTCCTCGCAGTCACGCTGCCTTCAGACCCACAATCTATGCTGCTCTGGTCTGCCTTAAATGACCAATATGAACTTTTACTTCTACACTCTGGAACTTGCAAGGACTTCAAACACCCAACAAATAGTGCCTAACATCCTCTTTTTGACAACTAAGGCCAATCTTATTCATTCATTCATTCCCCTTTTCTTTGTTCTTTGTTCATGTGTTTGTTAAACAAACATTTTGTGATTGTTGCATCCTAAATGTCAGATAAGTGCCGTCTCCTAAGGACACGAAGATAAATTGCACATGACCTCTACTTTGAGGTGTTCACAGTCTCGGGTGGTGATGGTGGGGTGGAGACAGACACCTAAATAATTAATTACCATACAAGTGCCAATAAAAAAACCAAACCAAACCAAACAAAGGACAACAACAATCCATTGCTGTCTAGTGGATTCTGACTCACGGTGACGCCATGTGTTACAGAGTAGAACTCTCCATAGGGTTTTCTTGGCTGTAATCTGTTCAGAAGCAGATCACCAGGCCTTTCTTTCTCAGTGCTGCTGGATGAGTTGAAATCATCAACCTTTAGGTTAGTAGTTGAGCACATGGACTTACAAGCTCCAGTACAAGTGATAAATTGCCCCTGCTTTTGCCTTATCCACCTGAAATGCCCTCCCCTTTGGTTCCTTTTTCAGGCTGGGTCTGTCTCCTCCACTTTGAGGTCTGCCTCAATGCCATCCTCTTCCAGCATCTTCTTCTCTTCTCTTGCAGCACTTACCATACCTTGCTAAATGGTATGATGGCCTCTGTGTTCTCCCTCTCTCCACCCCATTTCTGCCACCTTGAGCTCTTTGCCTCCTTTCTGTGTAAGGCAAACTGCCTGGCACATCATAGGGCCCCAGTAAGAGTTGAATTGATTCAAATCCAGTTTTTGAGTAAAATCCCATGTTTTCTATTTCTCCTTGCTGCTTTCCAGTCTGATCTCAGACTTGCCATCCATCTCTTTGCCTTGATGATGTGCTCAGAGCCAGACTGCCTGGCCCTGCCACTTACAGGTTGGGCAGGTTAACCCCCAGGTGCCTCAGTTTTCCCATCTGTAAAATGGGGATCATGACAGTACCTACCTCATAGGGTTGTTGCGGGGATGAGATGAGTTACTAGTACATGTTAACATGCTTAGAACACTGCCTCGAACCCGATTTGCACTCTCAAAGTGTGGGCTACTATTATGGTCATAAAGGGCCTTTCCTACATTTTGGAAGGAGACTTTCTTTCTATTTATTCTTTGGTGCTAGACCCAGTCAGTGTTTGTTTGGAACTGTTACCTTCTCCTGCTTGCATATCTACTTTGTATTTTGTCCCCCCCCATCACAAGTCCCTGGGATTCTCCTGCCTGGGTCTTGGGGGTGGGGGCAGGATAGGTGATCAGCCATTTCTGCCTGGGATGAATCATCGCTGCCCCCCTTCCCACCAGGCCACACCTGGTTGCTCAGCAGCCCGGAATGTGCATCTCTGCAGCCACCTGAAATATGATGGAGAAACAAAATGTTCCCAATGAACCCTCCAATCACAGTCCGCTGGACTCTGCTCAGTCTGAGGCCCAGTGACAAAACCAAAATGAATGGCACAAAGCACCAAGATGTCTGGGACAGAGCGCTGGACTAGGAAACTGGAGGGGGCTGCCGGCCAGGCCTCAGCCAGACAGGCTGTGACGCTGGGCAGCTTGAGGGTAACAGAGACCCTCACCCAGACCTGGGGTCAGCAGATGGCCCTGCCACATCCTTGCAGCATAAGCCATTTGTCCTCAGGGCCTCAGTCTTCCCTCAGCTTGCCAGAGTCAGGAGTTAGCACCTACTTGGCACAAATGAAATGGGAGAATGCTTCACTCCCCTGTACTAAATGCCTTGTGCTTTCTCACCTTAGAGGACAACCCCTGCCCCCCACCCCCACCCCGTGGCTCCTGTCACCCTGTCCCCATCACTCCTTTGGCCTCATCTCCCGCCAGTGCCCCCTCAAGGCCCCCTCTGACGTTTGCCCACGCCCTGCCCTCACCTCCTGTCACTCTCTACATCTCCTCTGACTCTCCTCTCAGGACTCCAGAGGCTCTGTCTTGTTTTTCCCGACCCCAGCCCCTGGCTGATTTCCTCCAGAGCCCTTTTTACAATGGATAATCTCGTTTTTCCATCTACCAGTTCTTTTGCTTGTCACCTACTCTCAAACCTTTATTGGTTCTGTTCACTGGCATATCTATCCCCAAGGCCACACTGTGCCTAGCACATAGAAGGTGCTCAAGAAACATGTACTGAGTGAATGAATGAACAAATACAAGTGCTTTCCCAGGACCTGACACTTAGTAGGTGCTCCTGAGCCTCGGTTCCCTTTGTTTCACATACGCTTTGCTTTTCTGCAATGGGAGGCTGAATGGCTCAGCCCAGACTCTGCTGGAGGCGATTCTTTTTCAGATATTTATAGCAATAGATAAAAATACCCATTAACTGAAAAATACACTAGCAAAAAGTCATCAACCCCTGGCACTTCTCAGAGCCAAAACTTCAGAACAGATATGGCATTACATTGTCCAGACGCTATGAAATTTAAATAGATGAAAAAAAAAAAAAAAACGAAGCCCATCGTGGTCAAGTCAATTCCTACCCACAGTGACCCTATAGGTCAGAGTAGAACTGCCCCATAGGGTTTCCAAGGAGCTGTTGGTGGATTCGAACTGCCAAATTTTTGGCTAACAGCCATAGCACTTAACCACTGCTCCACCAGGGCTCCAGATGAAATCGGGGGAGGGAAAATATCTAAGTTCCGAGGGCACTCTGGAGTACACAGGAAGAGCAGGGGGTTGGGCCAGGCAGGCCTGGGTTCAAATCCCAGCTCTGCAACCTGTTGGCTGAGTGGCCTCAGGTACACCATGCCTCAGTCTCGCCATCGTAAAATGGTGATAGTACTGCCATGAGTGCCATACATAAAGGGCTAGTCCGCTCTTCCTGAAACTCAGGATTACACCCCAGGGCGGGGACGTGGAATCCACGAGGAAGACGCCCCCCAGCCTTGAGCAAGGCCTCCATCAGCTCCCAGATTGTGGCCACCATTCTTTCCTCACTATGCCTAACTCAGCCACGAGGTCTGCCCACTCCCCGAGATGGTACCCGGAGGACAATTTGAGAAAGCCTTTGGGGGTGATGGAAGAGGTGGCAGTCCCAGATCAAAGGGACAGCGTGGCGTGGCTGCATCAGAACATGAGAGGGGTAGTTTTGTGGCCTGGCCTCCCATTAGCTGCAGCAGTCCAAAAATGGATTATTCCAAACCCTGGCGCTCACTTGCTCAACAGCTTCCCCTTGTCTAGTTAATTAGATCTCCCAGGACTTCAAGGGGATGCTGGAGGCTTCATGCCAGATGAAAATCACTCGCTCACATGTCCTTCTGGCTGGCAAGGGGGTGGGAGGCTCTCAGATCACAGCCCCTCCCAGCCTGGTGCCTACCCCTCCACCCCCCAAGACTTCTCAGTGGGGATCAAAGGGGCCTATCTTTTCCACTTTTGATACAGAGGGAATGAATGACAGGGAGGCCCAGCCAGGGCTGTACAGGGAGTCAGTGGAGATGTCCCAAGTGGCTTTGCCCAGCGTCAGAATCTCTGATGTCTCCTGTCTCTGACAGCTGAGCTGGGTTGTGGGTTCTGGCTGAGGAGGAGTGACCGGGGAGAGCCCTCAGCACACAAGCACTCACAAACTCCTTCCCTCCCTCTCTCAGTCACTCACACACTCACTCACATACTCAGTCACAAACTTCGTTGCTCACTCACTCACTCACACACACAATCAAAAAATTCATTACTAACTTATTCACTCACCCACTCACTCACTCACACACTCAATCACAAACTTCATTCCTCACTCACTCACACACAATCAAAAGCTTCATTACTAACTCATTCACTCACCTACTCCCTCACTCACGAACTTCATTACTCACTCACACAATCAAAAACTTCATTACTAACTCATTCTCTCACTAACCCACTCACTCACACACACAATCGTAAACTTCATTCCTCACTCACTTACTCACATTTTCATTTACTCAGAATTCCTCCGAGGTGCTGGAGTTTCAAAGGTAAATGAAACAGCCCTTGCCTTCAAGACGTAAAACCCAAAAGTCTAGGATGGTGCCTGCTTACCTACCAGGCAGGCTAACGCTACCTTGTCTCAGGTGGAAGGAGAACCCTTTAGGGGTTGAGCCCAAGTGTGGTAATAAACAGAGTTAACCTCAGTGTTCTAGTTTGTCTCTGCATGGTTCACCGCACCCCCCCCCCTGCCGCCCCCACCCGGCAATGGGGCTTGCCCAGGACTTTTCCCATCAGCCTATTCTCTGGGGATCAGGCCACAGTCTTGTGCCCCTTTTTCCTCATTGAACAACCAGTGCCCTCTAGGGACTGGGTTCTCTCTCAGCTGACAGCTAGGGGTCTCTTTCTGATCCTGTGATTTCTCCAGAAATCACATCCCAGCAAGGAAGGGGGTGGGGGAAGGGGCTCATGACTGGGCAAGTCAGACTACCCAAAGACAAGTCCCGACTCTGTCACCCACTCACTGTGTGACCCTGGGCAAATTGCTCTCTGAGCCTCAGTTTCTTTACTATCAAATGAGATGCTAAAAACGCTTGTCTGTCAGGGCAGGCAGCCATGATTTAAAATGAGATCATGAGAATTATAGGGCCTTGCAGAGTGCCTGATAGAGCCCAAGAAACGAACATACGGGATCTAAAAACACTGAAGAGCAAGGCCCCCCCAGAATCCACTCTCTGATCCGTGGAAATTAATTCTTAGGCATCCAACTTGTCAGTTGAGCCAGGTTAAACGTCACCTCCACAGGGAAGCCCTTCTTGACTGCCCATCTAAAGCTTCCCTTCCCCTAATCACCCTCCATCCCATCCTCTTGATTTATTTTCATCAACGAATTATCCCCACCTGATATTTTTTTGTTCACTTATTTGTTTCTGTATCTTTTGCTGGACTCTTGTAAGCGCCGTAAGGGCAGGATTCTTTATTGCTTTTGTTCACTGCTGTATCCCCACCACCTCGGGCACCATCTAGCACAAAGTGGGTGCTCAATAAATGCTTCTTTAAAGGGTGGGTGGATCAATAAATGAATGCAGGAAATCTCAGTAAGGGGGGGGCACACCCACTAGGGGCAGAGGGTAGGGCATCTACAGTCTCAAAGCACATCTTCCACATTATAATTACCATTTATTTTTAATTATAATCTTTAATTTATTTTGGAATCCCAAATGGTATTAAAGGAAGGGGTGAACTCTGTAGTTTTAACCAGTGAAGCTCTGGGCATCCTCAGGTTGGGGACCCCAATCTCCTCTTGGCTTTGCTGCCTATCTTTGAGGACACTGCAACAGGGTGGCAGCTGGATCACACTGGACCTGGAGGCCTCCGTGAGGCATTTAGATTTCATTTTAAGAGTGATGGAAGCCATTGGGTTTTGAGCAAGGAGGTGGCACAGCTTGACTCATATTTTAAGTTTACTCTTGCCACTGTGGGTACAACAGTTTGGAGGGGGGACAGGATAGAAAAGGGGGGCTTACATGTACATTATTCTCGTTTAATTTTCCTAATAATCCTGTAGGTAGGCATATCTAAACCCACTTTTCAGATTAGAAAACTGAGGCTCAGAAAGGGAAAGTGATTCATCTGAGGTTGCACAGCAAGCAAGTGAAGGAAGTGACACTGGACCATTGGTTGGTCCTCCATGTCCAGACCCTGCCCAGCAATCTCTGGGCCAAAGGGCCTCAAACCTCTGGGTCTGTGATCCTGGGCTCATTTTTTTTTAGCCCCTGAGGCTCAGGGCTCGGGGTCCTCGACAATGCCTCTGGCCAGAAGGAGGAAGATGAGTGAGGCCTGGAAATGGGATCACACTATTGGCTGCCTCATTGGTGTATCAGGTGCCTGTCTCCTGTCCCAGCCCCTCTCATATTCGGGCCTGAGCTCCAGTGTGTTCTGGAGCAACTGAAAACTCCCAGGTTCCTGTGCCATTGGCCAAGCATGATTCTGTGGGGGCATGAAGTCCTGGGGATGCCCCCTCATCATCCCCTTTAAGCAGAAGGTTGAGAGCATGAGGTCTGGCCTCGCCCAGGCTTGGGTTTTATTCCCACAGCTGCGTGACTTGGGTAAGTCAGGCAATCTCTCTGAACCTGTTTCCTCATCTTCAAAATGAGGTTAATAAAGGCACTTCCCACCCACGTCTGTGAGCACTAGGTACAAGGTGGTCCCCAATTCAGCTATTACTGGAGGATGGGGCAGCCCTCCCCTCTGGTCTCCTTCCTAAATCATATCCCCTGGCCTGCCCTGGGCTGGCCTTCTGCTGGCTACCAGATGATCCCAAATAAGGTGGCAGCTGGTGGCTCTCAGGTTCTAAGGCGAGGGTCTGATTCCCCACCTTGGCCATCTGTGGCCACGAGTCAGGGACATGAGGCCACAAGAAGGACCCAGAATCTTCTCGGATGGTCATCTGGGTTCCCGAGTAAATCGTGGACTCATTAGGATTAGGACGCTCACTTGGCCTACAAGTCTGAGATTAGCTTTAAGGGTACTATCCCGTATCTGGGCCACCCCAGGCCCCTGAGGGTTCCCATTCACTCTCATCTACCCTTAATGCTACTTGAGAATACCCTTCCCTAAGATACTGCTCACCTGGGGGTGTCTGTGTTCTCTCAGGACAGATCTTCAATGGTGGACTTTCAGGCAGTGTGATAGGTGGTAGGCTGGAAGTTTAGTTCATTGATTTCCCTTTCTAAAGAAGGTAGAGCCCTGGTGGTACAGTGGTTAAGAGCTGAGGCTGCCAACCAAAATGTTGGCAGTTTGAATCCACCAGCTGCTCCTTGGAAACCCTATGGAGCAGTTCTATGCTGTCCCACAGGGTCACTATGAGTTGGAATTGACTCAATGGTAATGGTTTTTTTTTCAGTCTGGAGAAGAAGGTGAAGGGTTGTGGTGGGGTGGGGTAGGGGTGGAGGTGGCTGCTTTGAGCCCCTTCCACTTCTCCTGGCTGGGTCCTTTGATTTGCTGTTCTCAGAACTAAGCCCTGGATCCTTTTTAAAGACTCTGGGACTTCCAACAATGATGAATTTAAAAAAAAAAAAAAGATATTATAAAATAAAAATACAACTTAAATTATCAAGGCGAGAAACAAAAACGTGTTGGTTTTTGGCTGTCCAGTGGCATTTCTCCTTTTGATGGCTGCAGCCTAATTTCCTTTTGGGGGGTTATGTTTCCCTTACTGGGAGGAGACTTGGTGGCTGCCAGTCAAGATGCCCTGCTCCCCATCCCCCATCCTGGCTTAAGGGTGGGCATGGGACAGGGGTAGGCCAATCACACTCTCTCTCCTGGAACTTGGACTCAGTGGCACGCTGGAGGCAGCTCCGCACCAGCTCTCGAGAGCTGATTGTTAAATCTTCAGGTATTTTGCCAGTTGGTTGTTAAATACCATTATCACTAAAACTAAATTATAGAAAGTTGCAAGTATATAAATTATATTTAAAAAGTCAATAAATATCCAAAACATGTCACTTGTTAGTTATTTTACTATGTTTCACTATGGTCTATTCTCTTGAATAAATAAATAAATAGCCTACAGTATCTGCAGAGGAAAAATAATATATAATGGCATGCTACTGCACGTCTTTCCACCAGCATGATGTCATGTTGCTGACACGGTGGGAGTATTTACACTGTGGAATTGAGCAAACACTACAAACGAGGACTCCCTCCCTACCTGGAATGCTGGCTGTTAAACATTCACCAGCACAGCACTACTTGGAATCCTGAGTGACCAAAAACAGCTGGAATAGTTTTTTGTTGCCAGTCCTGCCGCCGACCCCTGTACATCCCAGTTTCCTGCTCTGCCTGAGCCAGGTTTTCCAGCCTTTACTCTCCAACTTGGGGAGATCATTCCCATTCTGCCCACATATCTTCTATTACACTGCCCAGTCAGCCTCTGTTGCTTACAACCAGTGTACCTTGACTGACCCCGCTTAAACGACGTCACCACAAATGCAGAATGAGAATATGAGAGAAAAAAATCATGCCTACTCTTACCCACAACCCCAATACTGGGCACATTCTGGGATGTTTCCTACTAGGCTCCTTTCTCTTTTTATGTAGTTGTTATTACTGGGAGGACTCTGGGTGGCACAAACGGTTTGTGCTCGGCTACTAACCTAAAGGTTGATGGTTCAAACTCACTCAGCAGCTCTGTGGGAGAAAGATCTAGTGATCTGCTTCCATAAGATTATAGCCAAGAAAACCCGACGGAGCAGTTCTACTCTTTAACACATGGGGTTGCCATGAATCAGAATTGACTGGACGGTAATAGGTTTTTGGTTGACCATTATTGGAACGTACAGTGCTAAATGCTACTCTTTTCACGTCACTTTATTCCATGAGTCTCATCCACGTTGCTTCGTGTTCTCCGTAACAACCATCTTTGCTGGCTGCGTAATATTCTGTCAAGCATGTGGAGAAGCTGAAAGGGACTTAATGCTCTCCTAATGATGGACTTTTAGGGATTACTTGGCACTTTTTTTTTTTTTAATATCACACACCCACCGGGATTGTGGGTCAGGAGCTCCACGTTCTCACTTGGTTCTGCTGCCAAATGGCTATGTGAACTTGGGCAAGACCCTTCCCTCTCTGGGCCTCAACTTCTTAATCTATATAATGGTAATGCTGATGATGGTAATGATAATAGGCATAGTAATAACAGTAATGGCAGTTTCCATTCCCAGAGTGCTTCCTGCACTGTGTGGAGTGTGTTATTACTCGTACCACCTCATTTCTTCCTTATAACAGTCCTAGGAAGGGATACTCTTTTACAGATAGGTAAACAGGTCCCAGAAGTCCCTGGGTGGTGCAAATGGTTAATATGCTTGGCTGCTAAATGAAAGGTTGGTGGTTTGAGTCTACCCAGAGGCATCTTGGAAAAAAAAGCCTGGGGATCTACTTCTGAAAAATCAGCCACTGAAAACCCTATGGAGCCCAGTTCTACTCTGATACACATGGGGCTGCCATGCGTTAGAGCCGACTTGATGGCAACTGGTTAACCAGGTTCTGAGAGATGAAATTATTTGTTCAGCACAACACAGCTCGTAAGTGGCATAGCTGGGACTCAGACCCAGGGCCACCTGCCTCTTAGCTCCTACGCTGCATTGCTACTTCCTGACCCCCACTGTGTTGGGCTCTGGGAGACATACATGCCCATACAGCAGTTAGCTCGTCTGCCCTCACCCCATTCCCCGTATTTTCCTATTTCTGCTCCCACTTTATAGGAGAGAAAACTGGGCTCTGAGCGTGGAGGTGGTTTTCCCAAGTGAGAGGCAGGGGAGGGGTGGGTGAGAGTGGGTCTTGGGCAGCTGGGGAGGTGGAAATGGAGACTAGGAGCAGGGGCCCCCACCCCCTCCACCACGTCCATGGATGATGCTGGGGCCCCAGTGTGTGCTGTGTGCTTGGGCAAGTCCCTTCTCTCTTGGGCCTCAGTCTCCCTATCTGCCCACTGGGATGCTAGATGAGATGGTACCTGAGGACCCTTCCTAACCTGTGGTCCCATGGGTCCATGAGTCCTCCCTACTGCTCTGACCCTCTTGCAGGATCTCCCAGATCCCGGAGGAGCTGTGTGTGCAATGGGTGGCCCCAGGGAACAGTTTATCCCGCAGTTTTGTCCAGTAGAGGTTTCCCAAGGGCTCACTGACAGCCTGCCCTCCAGGCTGTTGCTCCTTCATTGTCTCACTTCCTGGTAAACCCTAGGTCTAATTGGCTGCCAATCCAGTATCAGATACCCTGATCACACCCTACCTGCGTGGGGCTCTGTCCTACCTCTCTGTCTTCTCCTTCTCTGCCTGCTTCCTGCTCCCTTG
Organism: Dugong dugon; assembly: GCA_030035585.1. NCBI lineage: Eukaryota > Metazoa > Chordata > Mammalia > Sirenia > Dugongidae > Dugong > Dugong dugon. The sequence goes on along the minus strand of CM057481.1, from coordinate 36,310,460 downwards.
GTAGCTGATGTTCCCCAAGGACTCATCTTTAAAAAGCCCCCAGGTGAACTCATTCTTGAACATTTATTGAGTCTGCTCTGTACTGGGACTCTGTTCTAGATCCTAAGATATAGCAGTGAACAAGACAGAGCCAAATCTCTGCCCTCCAGTGGTCGACCTGCTCTTGATGCGGGTTTGGGACCTGTTAGGGGAGACAGGACTTGTCCACAGACATCTTTGTCACGGAGGTGTTCTACCTTTAGGTCAGGCCCAGTCCCTCTCCAGGGTTCCGGACCTGCCATTCTCTACCCCAAGCCCTGCAAAGGCACGGTGCCCAGTGCCAGCCCTTCATCTGGCCCTCAGCTTGCTCCTCGCCTTGTCAGCTTTGTCTCACTGTCAGCCACCAGTTGCTGCCTTGAAGACTCAGTCCGAGATCACACCTCTCCTTCCCTCGACCGCCAATCACAGCCAAGTCCTGTGGCTTCCAGCTCCTTCCTTTCCATCACCACCACCCTGGCCCTCCTTCTCTGCAGCTTCACTTCCTGGGGTCTCTAGCCATTCCAAACCACACTCATGGTTGCTAGACCAATTGTCCTAGCCACACTGCTCCTCTGCTCAAGAACCTTCAAGGGCTCTCTACTGTATCTTCATTTAAGCTCAAACTTTTGGGCTCAGCATTCAGATGTCTTCACAGAGGTTCTGAGTGTGGGCTCTGGAGCTGGACTGCCTGGCTCTGAATCCCAGTTCCTAATTAGCTGTGTGTCCTCAGGCAAGTGATTTAATTTCTCTGTACTTCAGTTTCCTTGTTTGTAAAAATGGGGATAATACTAGCACCTATCTCATAGGGCTTTTGGGAGAATTAAATGAAGTCATGATGTATGTAAAGCTCTTAGAACAGCATCTAAAATGCTCAATTACTTTTAATTATTATTATTATTACTTCTATTCACTCTCTGCCCCAAGCCCCAGCCAAACAGAATGATTGGCTCTTACTTTTTCCTTGCTCGATGCCTTTGTCCACACTGTTCCCTCTACCTGGAGTGTTCTTCTCCATGGAAAACCCTACCTATCCTTCAACATTTTTTTCAAATGCCCCCTCCTCCATGCAGCACTCCCCAATCCTCTAGCCAGAAGGATCTGCTCTCACCTCTCAACTTTATGATATTTTGTCCAAAGCTATCCCACCAAAAAAGCTGAGTCCTCCTAGCCAGAAATGGCACTTGGGATCATTTGCCGGGACCATGGAAATTTCCAGGGGGCCTTCTCTTTGGGGTGGAGGGTGATGTTGGCAGGGGGTACCAGGGAGCCATCGGCCGAGGTGCTAATTTCCACTGACTATAAATAACTCTAGATCTGAAACCACAGCAGAGGTCTGGAGTGTGCCAGGAGGAGTAAGATAATCGTTGTGGGGTGAGGGAGGCCTGTATAAATAACTTACCTGCTCCACTGGGCCCTCTCGTGTGACAGACGGGCCTGGAGGGAGAGGCTGCTTCCTCTCTCTGGAGCTGAACTCGGTGTTTGTGGGACCCAGGTTGGGTGGATGGGTGGAGAGGCTGCACTAACGTTAGAGATGGTCCAAGCTGCAGTCACTGAGCAATATTGCTCACCCCTCAGCCCATCTGACAGATGAGGAAACTGAGATTCAGGAAGGGAAGTCATTGGAAACTAGTGACCAGGTCTCTGGGCTTCTGGGAGCCAGAGAACTGTTGCCAGGGAACACCGTGGGGCCTGTCAGCTACCAAGCCTGGTTCTGTCTTTGAAAGCCATGTGCATACCGAAGGGCCCCTGGACTGGGGCTGGGGCAGAAGGGCCAAGGGCTGGGCAGTGGTGGGACCGCAGCCTTGCCCCAAGGGTTCAGATCACGGACTTCCAAGGGAAGAGGGATGTGGGGTCTGGCCACGAGCCAGCCACACTTTGGCCAATCTGATGTCTCCATTGCTGAGGGGAGCTCAGGTGGCGAGTCTCAATTCTAGAATGCCTGAGTCTAGAGGGGCCTCAGAGACTACCCAACCCACCCTCTTTATTTTCCAGATGGGTAGACTGAGGCACAGGAGGGGCGCTTGTAGAGAGTTCCAGTCAATAAGGGCCAAGTCAGGCTGGTCCCTGACTCTTCCCAGCCCAATGGGTCTTCTAGTACATAAGGGGGCAGGCTGGACGGCCTGCACAGTCACATGTGCCCCCTCTGGGACCCAGCACATGAGGTCTGGCCATGGCCAGGGTAGGGCTGTGGCAAGATGAACCTCCCCTGAGGCTCAACTGTGGGCCAGGCATTTTTGTGTGTTCTCTCATTTAATCCATAGACCAATGTGGACCCTGGGAGCTGGGTATTATTTGGATACTATCTGCTGTATTTGACAGATGTAAAAATCAAGGTACCAAGAACTGATATAACCTGTCTGAGGTCACACAGTTTAGAGCACAGCCGGGACTCAAACTCAGCCTTTTAGAAACTATAGCTTAGCACTCTTCTCCACTATCAGAGGTTTTCAAAATTTTTATTCTTTTGAACTCTTTTTTCTTTTTTTTTAAAAAAGAATCTGCAGAACAGATCAAGGAGGAGCTGCTCTGGTTCAGGGTGGAGTGGGAAGCCCAGAGCCCTACCCACTCAGCATCCACCTGTGCCCTGGGCACCTCTGTGGACCTCAGAGCACCAGGGACCCCAGTAGGAGAACCACCTCCCAAGCCCTCAGTTTACCTACATTCCTTTGGCTCACCCGGCTCTGGAAGGTGAGTTGTACTCAGGGCCCATTTCCCACTCACATGGATGGTGCAACAAACACAAACAATGTCCCCCGAGGGGACAGTCTGCATACATAGCATGAAATATCAACTAAATCAGAGAGTCTAACAAAATTAATCCACGGTCTGTGAGCTGGAGCCCCCTGCCCTTTGAGACACATCTCAGGCACAATGAAATCCTCACTGCTCCCTGTGTACACCCTAGTTCCTGCCTCAGGACCTTTGCTCCTGCTGGTCCCCCACTAAGAGTGCGCTTTCCTCCCTAACTCTGCATATTCAACCTCCCCGGCCTCCCTCAGAGGAGGCCTCCATGACTCCTACCTCCCCACTCAGGCAGGGATCACCCTCCTTCCACCTCAGGACTCAGCTTAGCCCTCTTCGTGGAGAATCATTTTTGTCAATGGGGGCAGCAGACTGAGGAGGCTGTGTGTGCCTACTCGGGAGCCAGACTGCCTGGGCACCACTCCTGGCTGGGCCTCTTGAGAGCAGCGGTACCCTGAGCCTCTACTTCCTCATCTGTAAATTGGGAATAATAATAGTTCCCATTTCAGAGGAGTGGTGCAAAGATTAAATGAGATAATGCCTGTGAAGCCCTCAGCAGCGAGTTCAGTACGTGTTAACTAGTATCTAGTATCACCGCTGTAACTAGTATCATAGCTAGGAACTGCTGTCGCAGCTAGACTGGGAGTGTCTTCAGGGCAGGGGCAGCACCCCCCTTTCTTGGGACTCTTTGGGGAGCTCTTTGGGGAAGGGACTCCTCCCCTCTCCCCTGGTGGGGTATTTGTTTTGTTTTGTTTTTATTTTATTTTATTTTATTTTATTTTTATTGTACTTCAGGTGAAGGCTTACAGAACAAATAGTTTCTCATGAAACAGAAGTACACATGTTGTTTTACAACATTGGTTAACAACCCCACAACATATCAACCCTCTAACTTCTCAACCTCTTTTTTTTTGGTGAAAATACACATAGCCAAAGATATACCATTTCAAAAATTTCTACACGCATAGTTCAGTGACATTGACTATGCTCTTCGAATTGTGCTGTTATTCTCACTTAAGATGAAGGCTTACAGAACAAAATAGTTTCTTATTTAACAGTTACTACAAATGTTGCCCTATGACAATGGTTAACAATCTCACAACACATCAACAACATCCTTACTCAACCTTGGGTTTCCTATCACCAGCTTCCTTGTCCCCTTCTGCTTTCTGGCCCTTGTCACTGGCTTCCTGTACCTCGTTAGTCTCATTTGGTTTTAGGGGGCTGTCCACTCCCGGGTTGAACTGTGAACCTCGCAGGTAACTTCCCTGGTGGGGTATTTGCTGGGCTGTGCTCCAGGTGGGGGCCCTGGTTCCCTGCCCCGGCTGCCATCTTTCCTAGTGTCCCTGCTCACCTTGTGCTGCTGGAGTTTGTTGCCTGTATAACACCCTTGTCTCTGCAGCAAGAGGAGATGTCCTCAAGGGCTGTCCCTGTCCTGGTCCCCTGCCTGTCCCATTTATAGCCACAAGACACAAATACTGGTTAACTGTGACTGCCTGAGAGGGCATATGGAATGTCTCTCTCCAGAGCACATGGGGCCCCAACCTGCACATAATAATCGGTGCACAATATAGATTTGTTCAGTAACGAACGTGTGTCAGCCGACGTCTCTACTTGGCGTAATAGGGGCAGGGGAAGCAATGTGGACATTCGTTGGACACCAATATCCATCAACTCCGGAGGAGGATGCTATTAATATACTGTTTACAAATGGGGAAACTGAGGCTTAGAGGGATGAAGTGACTTGCTCAAGGGCCTAAATAGTAGAGCTGGGACTCAACTTTAATGCTCTTCTCATTCCTTCTCTTTTCTGAGCACACAGTAGGCACTTAGTGTTTAGTGCATATTTATTCTGCAAAGAAAGGATGCCTTCATAGTAAGAATCAGGCCTTACCCTTCCTCTAGGAGCTTTTGCTTCCTTATTGACGGGCCACACACTGTCTCAAGGAGCTGCTCTGAGGATCACATGGGACAATCTGTTGGAAGGGCTTGACTCTGAGAAGTTCGCACACAATAAATTACAGCTACCAGGTGGGACTCAGGCTTTATGCATGGGGTGAGGGGGTATCTGCCTAGAGTGAGACCCACCTGTAAATGCTCCCTTCTCCACTCCCCTCTCTGGGTGCCTGACTGTGCAAAGCACCTCCCAGGTCAGGCGGCATCATTTGTGGGACAGAAGTCCCCCTTGTCCTGTTGGGGTCTACCTGGAAGACCTGTGGACAGCTGTGGGCCAGGCTGTGGGTCAGGCCCAGTCTCTAACCATCCTGCACTCCCTGCCCAGCCTTCAAGATGTGTGCCCAGCAGAGACTCTGCAGCTCCAGCCTGGGGAAATCAACAGCACAGATCAATCAGCATGTGGATTTATTTTATTGATGATTCAGAAAGATATGTGAGTGGCGTTCTGGAAAGCAGAATAAGAAGCAGAGCTAGGATTTGAACCAAGACAGGCTGGCACTGCATCTTCACTACTATGATACCAAACCGTCCCAGCTTACCTGGACTGGCTTAGTTTATGTCTATTACCCTGGTGTAATTATTAATAGTGCTGCGGTTTGGCTGATAAATTCTATGGTCACCCTATATTTGGTGCTCCTGGATCTTTCCTCCTCATCTGGCTCCTCAATTCTATCTTTTCTTCCCATCCAGGCCAAACACTCCTCAAGAGCATGGCGCACGTCCTCTCTTCCTCCACGTCCTCCCCAGGACACAGCAGGGGACTTCCACATACTAGGCTCATAAGCATCTGTGGTCTGTGCCTCCATGGCCTCCATTCTCTTCCATGGGTAACCTCCCCTCCTCTAATCTCCATGTGGTCTGGATGGGGCTGACCTGTCCCCTAGGGGATGAGCATACGACCCAGCTCTAACCTATCAGCCTATTTCACCTCTAGCCACAGGATTGGTTCAGGAGTGGCTATATGACTCAAGGTGGCACAATGAGAGTCTATTTTGGGACTGAAAGTAGAAACTATGAGAAAAGAGGGGTCTTTGGCTGTTGGAGTGGCCAGGGTGAGAGGGCATTAACCTGAAGCTGCCAGACTCCCATGTGGGGAGGACCTGCTTGAGAGTGAAGTCAACACAGAGCACAGCAGAGGTGACAGACAGCAGGGGAGGGATGGACAAAGTCATCCTCACAGCATCTGAGGCCCTGGATCAAGCCACTCCTGAGGCCAGGCTACCTCTGTGCTTCTCAGCTGCACAAGTTGTAAATTCCTTTGTGCGCAAGCCAGTTTGATATGGATTTTCTGCTCAATAAAATCCTAATGGATAGGCAACAAACACTGGAAAACAATGGTTCTTTTACAGAAAATTTGCAAAGCAGTTTGAATCCACCACCTTAGCCTCCAAATGTCAGAGAGTGAAAGTAGCACAATTCCCATTTTACAGATAAGAAAGCTGAGGTTGCCAAAAGTCTAAGTAACTTGCCCAAGGTCATGAACCTACTTACGGACAGAGGCAAGGCTGGGCCACCTCCCACGTCTGCAGGCCTTCCCCCCAGCCCCGCAGTTATTGAAGGCTACATTTCCTCAGCTTCTTAAATTCTTTGATGAGTTCTCCTCCTCCAGCCTCACACCTGACAGAGTCCTGGGGCTTAAAATGGAGCACCTGCCATTTCATATGAAGACTCCAGGGGGAGGGGACCCATCTCTGGTACCGTGGGTACGTCTCCCTGTCAGTCAGCGAAATTCCCTGTGTGGACGCTGGCGTCTGAGAAGCCCCCGAATTCACCCTAGCTGGGACCACTCTGGAGCCCTGCTTGCACAGTGGTTAAGAGCTCGGCTGCTAACCATAAAGGTGGGCAGTTCGAATCTACCAGCTGTTCCTTGGAAACCCTATGGGGCAGTTCTACTCTGTCCTCTAGGGTAGCTGTGAGTCGGAATCGATTCCATGGCAACAGGTTTGGTTTTGGGTTTGGGACCCCGCTGAGTCCATGGCAGCCTTGGTTTCCTGTCAACCCTTCAGTGGCCCAGTGATCCTTGGGGCAATGGGACACATCGAGAACTAGAACATCCACATGACAGATGGAAGGACCTCCATTTGCTGCTCTACACCCTGGTGCCCAGCTGGCAGTGGCTCTCTGGAGACTGTGGGCCCCGCCAGGCCAGAGGGGTGTTCTCGTTTAATGTCTTATTGACATGCAACGCAAAGCACGATCTGCCATTATCTGCCTCTCCCATCCCCTCACAGCCCCTCTCTCGCCACCACTTGGGTAGGCGCACTTGTGTTCTCCTGCTGTGGAATTCATGCAAAATTAACCAGAGGTTCCGTTTCACAGCGCTCTGGGGTATCCGATTCCTGCCCCACCCCATGCAGCGCCCATTTTCGTTCCCCCTCTGACCCCCGCCATGCAACGCTGCAAACACCCAGACGGGGACATGTACATCCCGCCCTTTCGGATGCGCGTTTCTGATGCTGAGGGGCCGGCGTCAGAGATCAAAGGGACAAGGGCCGTGGGTGCCAAGTAGCTCAAGAAAACGCTCCTCTGGGTTGGGGAACCAAAGCTGATTGTTCCATGGGTGACGCAGGGTGTCCTGTGTCTTGTCCCCAGCCCTGCAGCCTTCTGTCCCACACAGGGTGGCACAGGACATCTGCCCCTTCTTTCTCCCTCCTTCCTTCTTTCTGCAAATATTTCTGGAGCCTGAGGCACTGCCCGGGTGCTGGGGACAGGGTGAAGAACGACAAGCAGCCTCTGACTCCAGGAGATCGCAGCTCACCCTCACACCCACTGCCCACCTTTCCAGCCTCATGGTGAAGCATCCTCTAGGAAGAATCCTCTGACAGCACATTAACTCTTCATTGGGCACTGTATTATCTAATTGCCTAATCTTTCATGGGGATAGGGCCCATGCATGTCATTTTTAAAAGGAAACACTTGAGTATAATAAAAACCAGTTGTCGTTGAGTTGATTCCAACTCATGGTGACCCCATGTGTTGTGTGTAAGAGCAGAACTTTGCTCCACAGGGTTTTCAATGGCTGATTTATCAGGAGTAGATCTCCAGGTCTTTCTTCCAAGGGGCCTCTAAGTGGATGTGAACTCCAACCTTTCCATTAGCGGCCGAGTGCATTAACTGCTTGTACCACCCAGGGTATAATAACAACAATGATAATGGACATCATTTTGTAAGTTCATTCTATGGTCTGCTGCGCACCACGCTAAGTCCTTTAGATGTATCATCTAACGTAATACGACATTCCCATGAGGTGGGTGCTGTCATTATCCCCATTTCACAGATAAAGCAACTGAGGCTCAGCAAGGTTAAACTGAACTCTCCCAGTGTCCCTCAAACAGTAAGCCAGTCAGGATTTGAACTTCAGTCTCTGGGACTCTCTTGTCTGAGGCTGGAAGGGAGTGGAAGGAAAGGAACAGGGGGAAACAAGCAGGGAAGGGCACTGACACCAGGTGGAACAGAATCAAGTAGAGGATGAGGAAAGGAAAGTATCACAGACTGGGTGTCCCCAAGGTTGGGCTTCCAGAAGGAAAACTGGACACTGCTGGCCTGGAGCGAGCTAAGCCCATACTCTGCCTCCAGCAGCAGGCAGTGGTCTGATGGGAGTGGATTTCTCATTGCTTCAAACCCCATCTCTCACTCGCAGAGACCTTTTTGCCTAAAAGTAGCTGGATGTAAATGGGAAGGCTAACTTATGTTCTGTCCTATAGGGTCACTATGAGTTGGAATTGACTCGACGGCAATGGGTTTTTTTGGGTGGGCAGCTTACTGCAGCGTGGCTCAGAGAGACAGAGGGTGTCGGGAGTGGTCAACCTGAGTCCCCCTCTGAAGCTGGCATGGCCGCAGACCATATCACTTTTAATTTGGGGCTGGAGGCCAGGAATCTCTCTAAATCAGAAGTTCTTGGTTTCAATTCCGGCCACACAGGGCAGTCCCAGTGCTAAACATAAGGGAAAGTAAAGAAAGTTTCCTAACAACCCCACCTACACAGGCCCTGTCAGACTGTGAACACCTGTGGAGGGCTGTTCCCACAGCGACACACTAGGCCAACTTAGGGGACATCAGCTCAGGGCTGTAGGACACCTGGGCCTGGTGCCTGATGAGCTGTGTTCAAAGTGGGGATGACCTGGAGCCCTGTGCCCCTCACCTGTAAAATGGGATCACAACACCTGTTTCCTGGGCACCCGTGTGAAAACACATGCAGCACAGCCTAGTAAATTGTGCCCCATGATGTGTTCCGGGAAGGAGTCGGGTTCCACCCCTTCTGGAGAAGGTGGCTGTGCATCCTTGCAGAAGGCTAAGTTTTCCCCGGAGTAATGCCAGTCATAATGAAAACAAGAGCTGACATTCACTGAGCACTGAGATGCCGGACACTTGACCTGACCTCATTCAATGTTTACAACCCACTTTATTGATGGGAAAACAGAGGCACAGTCTGTGGGTCTCGAGGCTGAAGCCTAACACCTACACAGGACTAACCATGTACTAAGTGTTGCTCTAAGCTACTACATTTTGTCTTCACCACAGCTCTATGAGGTGGTCACTAGTATCAACCCCATTGCACAGATGAGGAAACTGAGCCACAGAGAGACTGAGTAACTTGCATTCCCACAGCTTGTAAGTGGCAGATCTGGGATTAGAACCCAGGCCACTCAAGTCTGGGGTCTACAGCTCTATGCTCTTCTGTCCCTCTCCAAATCTCTTCCTGCTCCACCTTCACCCTGGGAAATCTTTCTAGGGACCAATGAGGCAGGGCTCTGCTTAATCTCTGATGGACGTTCCTCCCAGAATGCAGTGCTTCCTCCTTCTCAGAGACCTTTCCCATCAGAGATCTCATTTGGTTCTCACGAAAAATAAGGAAACCAAGGCCCAGAGAGGTAAAATGACTGGTCCAAAGGCATCCACCTGGCAGGTGGCAGAGCAATAGCCAGGGCTGTCATTATTTCCATTTTACAGGTGAGAAAACTGAGTCCCCTTTATTTTTCATGTAACGTCTAACTTCTTGTAACTTCTGTGGAATTCTATCTAAGAGATGCTGCTCTATGCCATACCTCATGCTTTCTTTTCTCTCTCCTTCACAGCCCGGCTCAAACACTTGCTTCTCCAGGAAGCCTTCCTGAATCTCCATTACCCATCCACCTCACCTCTCCTCTGAGCCTGGAGCCCTACCTGCACTTGGTCTCAATTATCTGCTACTTTGGCTGCTCAGGCTTCTGGGAGCTACTCCTTGTGGGCTGAGGACTCAGCAGCCACATGTCAGGGTGTCCCTGGACAGACATTAGATGGTTATTCAGCCCTCCTCTGGGCCAGGCCCAGTACATTCCTGCCCTCAGGCATGTACTCCCCACTCCTCCTGCAGCAGTACACAGTGGGGAACACAATGAATCAACTGCGGGGGGCACCACATAGTGCCGGAACTTGGCCGTGTTTGCTCTGTGTGTCCCAGGGTCCCAAGAGCCTTTTGGCTGGTGATCGGTAGTGGGGAGTTTCTTAACCTGGGTCCCTGGCCCAGCTTCATGGGGGTTTGAAAACCCACTGATACTGTGAGCACCTTGGTTGCACCAGTTGGCTCTCTTTCTGGGGAGAGGGCACAGCTTCCATCGGGTCTCCAGAGTCTGGGCCCAGAGATGTCTGAGAACTGCTGCCTCACGGAAATCTCCTGGTCCCGTCCAAAAGGCAAAGTTCATTTGGGCAAACCCTGCCTCCTAGCAAGCCAGGTGTGCCAGCCTGGTGGTGCAGGTGACCACGGATCATCCTGCCAGGGACTGGGGACCACACTTGGCTGGGACCCAGAAGTCCCCAGGCAGAGCCCCTCTCCCTTCTTAGGACCACATGTGGCCATTTTCAAGTCCTGAGCTAGCATCACACTGTGAAGAAAGGATGCTCACTCCCATGTCCCCCCTCCAAAAAACAACAACAACAAAAAACCCAACCAACCAAACAGCACAAAACCAAAACCACAACCCCACAGTACCAAGGAAGAAGAAAAGACGTTTCTGAACACCTGAGAAGGCACAGCGCGTGCGCAAAATCGTCAGTGGGAGCAGCCCATCTGGGAAGAAGGACCCAGTCTCACCTCTTCCTCCTGACCCAGGAGGGGAGGGTCCCAGACAAAGAAGGACACAGGCCCGTAGAGGTGCCGGGCTTAGCAGGGGTGTGGGCACCCAGTCACGCCTAGACTGATGGGCACACCTGGGTGTGCAGCGCGGGCCACAAGGCTGCCTCTGTAGGCAACGCATTCAGGGAGTGTCAGCAGGTCTGCCTAGGGCAGGAGTTGGGGTGCGAGGGCTGCAGGGAGAATCATTCAGATGCTGACCGCCTCCCAGGTTGTGGTCTATACCTGGGAGAAGGATTTTCACCCACTTATTCTTACAATAATAATGGCTGCCACTTACTGAGTGCTCACTGTATGTCCAGCCCTGCACCAGTCACTATGAGATAGGTGTTGGCCCATTTTCCAGAGGGAGAAACTGTGAGTTCAAGCATGGACTCTGCGGGGTGTCAGGACACAGACTCACATGCATGTCTTTTGGATTATGTAGAGAACCCTTCCCCGTCATGGAAGGAGGCAGCAGCTTGTGGCAGGTCAGTGTGGGGACGGGGTCCCAAGCTCTGACGTCCAAGCTGGGCTAATTCTTTCCCACCGCTGCCTTGCGGCAGACGGCCTAGCTTTGGTCCTTTCCCCAGAAGCCCCTAGAAACAGAAACCTCTCTCTCTCTGGAGATCTCTGGCCTGCTTGTTTTGGCAATGGAGGGAAAGTCCACGCACCCCCACAATAGGATGGGACATGCAAGGGCATCTGTCACCCACCCCACGATGGACCATCTCCCTGACACCCTGTGTGCCCAGAAGCCCCAGATCCCTAGCTAGAGTCTGGATTTGGAGAGCTGGGAGCAATGCCAGCCTAGCGGCAGGACTGAGGAAGCTGGAATTGGCTGCACATGAGCAACCCAGATGAGCAGATTCCTGGGGCTTGGGGAAGGGAGTGTGGGGTGGGGGTGGGTGGACCCCTGAGACCAACCACTGGGGGCTGAGTGGGGGCAGCAGGAGCCCGGTGAGCCTTGGTTCTGGCAGGGCAGGATCCTCCCTCCTGCTCTACCTCTGAGACAGGAGGCCTTCCATCCCAGGATGGACCTAAACTTTGCCACTTTGGTGAGCTGCCCCTTCTGACAAGCTTGGCACCTCCCTTTCCAGAATGCAGCTTTGCTCTAGCTCTGTCCCCTACCCCCAGCCCTGTTCCTCTGCAGGGAGCTTGGGTCAAACCGAGCACTTGATAAGGGAAAATGGAGGCCTGTTCTCTGGCCTCTCAGTTAGAATACACTAGAATGGCCCCACTGGCTTTTCGGCCAGTGTCTGAGACATAAAAACCAATTGTTATCGATCAAGTTGACTCCTACTCATGGTGACCCCATGTGCATCAGGGTAGAACTGTGTTCCATAGGGTGTTCAATGGCTGAGTTTTTGGAAATAGATCACCAAGTCTTTCTTTCAAGGTGCCTCTGGGTGGACTCGAACCTCCAACCTTTCAGTTAGTGGCACCACCCAGGGACTCCTAAATGAGACATGTTGGTTGTTCAATATCGCATACTGACTGTGGAGCCAACTCAGATAGGGGCCGCAGGCACTGTGACCCTGGGGTCCAGTCTCCCACCTACCTTCAACAGGCGAGGTCTTGAGGCGCCGGCAGATGGCTTCGGTGTCCCCATACGTCTCCTTGATCTTGACCACGGCCTCGGTGCCCCGCAGCTCCATGAGGGAGCGGAGCTCCTCCATCGTGCACCCGAACTCGCCCCCATGGCTCGACTCATTTCTTTGGTTTTTGGAGTAAAAGTCGCTGTTGGTCATGTCACCCATGATTGCCCCAGTCCCCACTTGGGGTGAGCCCGAGGGTCAGTGCTAGACAAGAGGCTGCTGGGAGATGGCTCCGTGTGGCTGTCCTCAGCTCAACCTCACTGGATAACTTCGGCTCCCGGCCACCAAGTCTGGGTCCCAGGGGTAGGGGGCGGCCGAGGTGGCCGAGGTGGTGAGCTCCAAGGGGTGTCCCCAGGTGCGGGAGAAGGTCCAGGGGCCAGAAGGGCTCAGGGCTGCAGACCCAGGAGTCTCCATTCAGTGGCGCCCATGCTGCTCCCCAGAGCTGGCATCTACATGGTCAGGGGTGGCTCCTGTGGGGCAAGCACAGAGGGTGGATGAGGGTCAGGCGGCTGCAGGCTTCACAGGACAGGTGCTCACGAATGCCCCAGTGCATGTGCACACACACACAATACAACTATACAGACACATGCACACACACATACACACATACACCACAGACATACACACACATACACATGCACCACACACAGACCTGCACACACATACACATGTGCACACACACATGCATGTGCACAACATCCCATATGACACTCACTTTATACACAAATACCCTAACATGGATGTTTCATGCAACACCCCATAACACACCCGTACACATTGTAAACCCATATGGTGCTGGCACCCACCTGAGCACTCCACATCACTCGAAAGGCACAGCCTGGTATACGCTCATCACACACTATAAACCCATATGGTGCCGGCACCTGCCTGGGCACTCCACAATACCACTCGAAAGGTACAGCCTGGTACACCCTCATCACACACCCTAACAATAGACCACCACACTACCCTTAAGCCTAATAGGACACTGTGCTATGTAATACACTGACACACAGACCCTCGGGTACACACACCCTCAGGCACGCACAGTTGAGGGTGCCTCAACACCCAACCTGTATACTTTTAGGCCCTGCCTGACTGCTAACACACACACCCTTCCACAGGCCCCAACTCACACCCATGTACACTCTGATGTACACCCCATCGCACACACTGTCACACACAGTCACACTCTTAGGCTTACACTTTAACATTGCCATCACCGTCCTCCCAAATTATCTGCTCTCACAGCCCCTCTGTGCACACACAGACCCTAATTCCCTCTTTCTCTCATTATCCTCAACATGTTTACATAAGTCCCCACGCCCACACAATCTGGGAACCGCCCCTCCTCTCTCTTTCTCACACACACACACCCACGCACAGCCCCCAGACCCCACACATGGATGCTTCCCCCATCCACATCACCTATACCTGCAGATACACACCCTTCTTCCCACACTCCCTCCCCACTCCCATCTTGCAGACGTGTGAGTGGCGTGGGGGTGGCTGGAGGAAAATCGCCCACTTCCACCCATGCCACAGCCCCCACCCACATGCACCAAGCCCCCAGCCAGGGCAGAGAAGCCCGCTCATACATATTCATGAGAACATCGTTAAGCGCGGAGCTGGGTCCCAGCAGGAGCTCCGCTGGTCCTCAGAGCCCTCACCTGGGGGATACCCCCAACAGCCAGCACCATGGACAGCGGCCGACACGTCCCTTTAGTGAGCCCAGGAGGAGGAGGAAGCAGCTGCTTCTCCCTGCCCGTCCGGCCGCCCTCGCAGGAGCGCGGCATCTGCGGGGCTGCCAGGAGAGAATCCAATCCGCTCCGACACCCAACACCGCGGCCGGCCCGGCAAGCGTTGGGTGACAAAGGGCCCCTGCTGAGCTCGGTTGGGTCTGGCATGGGCACCAGCCCCGCCCCGCAGCCGCGGACAGCTGGCCATCCTAGGCCCAAGGCAGTGAGGAGAAGGGAGTGGGGGAGGAGGGCGGACTGAGCCCCTCCCTCAGCCCCAACCCCTCCCTCCTGTCCGCTCTCTCCTGCCCCAGCTCTCTCCTTCACAGTCCTATCCTCTTTCGCAGGAAGAACTTTAGCGCTGGAGGCATTTTAGAGTTAGTCTCATTTTCCAACGAGGAACCTGAAGCAGGCAGGGAAAGGGGGCTGCTAGTTCAGAGCCAGAGAGCAAGAGGGCGGAGGAGCCCAGAGGCAGGCTGGTCTCCCGACCAGCTCAGCGCTCTTTTCCCTCCCCCCTAGTGGGCGCTCTCTCCTTTTGCTTTGAGGAGTGGCGGCTGGTAGTGGACTGCCAGACAGTGCTTAAGAACAAAGGATCTGTAATCAGATCGATCTGGTTCAAATCCAAGCTCTCCTAAATCCTGGCTGTGAGACCCTGGGCAAGTCACTTCAGTTTTCAGCGCTTCATTTCCCTCGTCTGTAAAATGGGGATAACAATATTCACTGAGAGGCTTAGTGAGGGTAAGGAGCGCCCAGGAGCAATCTCTAACTTGCACCCCCTCCAATTTAAAAATGAATAGACGTTGATATAGGTGAAGCATCAGCAGAAACACCTTCCCCCTCTTGTCCAGTTGCCTCAGTCAGAGGCTTTTCATATTTGTGGCACCTCAGAATGTCATTCTGCACCTCCTCTGGTGCCCCCTTGGACTTGTGCCCAGAGGCAAGTGCCCCCCTCTACCCACCCCCATGCTAAACCTCTGTATTCACTCTTCTCTGCCTCCATGGTACCTCCATACTCGAATCCAGTGTTTCCACCTGGGGTATGGGCTTTCCAGTCACGCATCAAGGGGTGCTAAAGTCCCCGGAGAAACCTGCCATGCCTTTCAGAAGCGGCAATTTTACTCAAGGATGCAGTGTTGTTAGCTGCTGTCAAGTTGACCCGACTCACAGCAACCCCACGCACAATGAAATGAAACATTGCCCGTCCTGCACCATCCCCATGATTGGTTGCAGATTGGACCATTGCGATTCACAGGGTTTCCTTGGCTGATTTTCAGAAGTAGACTGTCAGGCCTTTCTTCCTAGTCTACCTCAGTCTGGAAGCTCTGCTGAAACCTGTTCAGCATCATAGCAATGCACAAGCCTCCACTGACAAACTGGTGGTGGCTACACATGAGGTACATTGGCCAGGAATTGAACCTGTGTTTCCTGCATGGAAGGCAAGAATTCTACCATGGAGCCACCACTGCCCTCAAGGATCAGTAGGAAGCATTAATTTTACACTGGGACCAGCAGCTGTCTTATGGAGTAGTCGTAAGATGGACTTGATGCCTCAAGAAGAGACAGAAGACACCAGAGACATTGTGTGCTTGGTGTCCCACCCTCGATTCTGCAGGACTGTCCGTGCTCCTTGGCCATTTGAGCATGCACCATTCCCAGAATCCATGGGTTTTGACTCCAATAAGGTATCCCAGGGGGGAAGGAGGTAAGGGCCGGCCCAGGATGTCTGAATAGTAACAACAACAATAACCTCCATCAACACCATTTCTTCAGCGTCTACTATGTGTCAGGCCCTGTATGACAACTCTGTGTGTAGTATCACCAGAAGGTAAATTCTAGGACGGCAGGGAGTTAGTATGTTTTGTTTGCTGCTGTAGCTAGACAACTGCCTGGCTTATAGAAGGTGCACAGCAAACATTTGTTGAATTAATAAATGACTGAATAAAAAGCAAACAAATATCTTATTGTGTGCCCACAGTTCTGTCAGGTGGGTACCATAATTATGCCCATTTTACAGTCAAAGAGAATAAGGCTCAGAAGGGTGAAGTCATCTGCCCAAGGTCACACAGCAGGGAAGTGTTAGGGTGTGGAAGATCTTTTTATCCTGAGACCTTGGGCTCTTGTCCAGCATCCCATAAGAAAGGTCTGGTTGTGGCCCAATCCAGGATGCTGAACCTCCCTGGGGACAGTGGTGGCATTTGTGATTTAGACTGAATGTTTACCTCCCCAAGCAGGACGTTAGTGGAGGTCGTCAAAGTGGCCCTCTCCCCAGTCTAGAACCAGGTGCAGGAGGCAAGGGGAGACCTCTCAGAACACATGAGCTCCTCGCTCAGGGATGGCTGAGGCCCCAGGCCCAATGCAGGGAAGGAGCAGGGACTTCTGTGTTAAGCAGTGCCCTTCCCACTGCCTGCTCAGTGTCAATGTGTTTTCTGTAAGTTCAGGAGTCTGGACAGAGAAAAAGCAATAGCTGAAGCAAGACAAGGATAGACTGAGGCACACAGGGTGCAGAGCCATCAGGGGAGAAGGAAGAAAATGAGGTTAGGGTCCTTCAGAAGAGTGCAGCGGCTTGGGGCTGAGAGGAAAGAGAGCCTAGGAGAGGGTGGGCTCCCAGCTCGAGAGGGCAGGGACTGGGGAGGTGATTTTACTGAGAACCTTCCAGAACAGGCTTTGCTTCCTCTGGGACAGGAGTTGAGATGAGGAGATGCAGACCCCTGTCCAGAAGGAACCCAGGACTGACATGGAGCCCCAGAGGTCCCATCCCTCAGCACTTAACTGAGCATAGCCAGGAGAAGGCAAAGCCTGGTGAACACTTATGACCCCAGAACTGCCCTAAAGGTTCTGGTGTAGTCAAAAGGACGCTCTGTGACCTTGAGCTAGTCACTTAACTTCTCTGCGTATTAGTTTCATCATCTACAACTTGGGGATGATAATACATAACTTATAATGATATATATAATAAAAATATATAATACATAGTATATTATATACTCTACTACCAGACCGTCAGTTTGTTGTACTGTGGGGACTTGTGTGTTGTGTGATGTTGGAAGCTATGCCACTAGTATTTCAAATATCAGCATGGTCATCCATGGTGGACAGATTTCAGCAGAAACTTCAGACTAAAATAGACTTGGAGGAAAGACCTGGCAACCTACTTCCAAAAATTAGTCAATGAAAACCCCATAGATCACAATAGAATATTGTCCAGCATAGTTTTGAAAGACGAGCACTCTAGGTTGGAAGGCACTCAAAATACACAGTGGTTGCAACAATGGACTCAAACATAACAATCTTGAAGATGGCACAGAACTGGGCAACCTTTTGTTCTATTGTACATGGGGTCTCCATGAGTTGGAGCTGACTCAATAGCAACAACAACCTATAATAGACTACATTACTGGCACATGGTAAGCATTTACTGAGTACTTACTATGTGCCAGGCACTCTAAGTGCCGTGAGGGAGCAGTTCTCAGAGATGCTGTCGGAGTTAAGAGCAGGGGTTTTGGAAGCCACAATTTCAGGATTCAAATTCTAGCTCCTCCACCTTCCAACTGAATGGGAGGCAAATTGACTTTAGTTCCATTACCTTAAAAAAAAAAAAAAAAGGGAAAATAATAGTATCTACCTCATAGGTATTATGAGGCTTAAATGAGATATTTCATGTAAAATACTTAGAACAGAGCCCTGCACAAGGAAAGCAGTCAATGAATGCTGATGATTTGCAGTACCACTGTATACAGCCACTTTATGACATAGGTAGTCTTGTTATGTACAGTACAGATGAGGAAACTGAGGCCAAGAGAGGTAAAGCAGCTTGCCCAAGGTCACACGGCAAGCAAGTGGCAGAGCTGTGACTTGAACCCACATAGCCTGGCTCCAGAAACACACTCTTTATCACAAATGCTTTGCTGCTTCCTCTGGTAAATTTCCCTCCTGGGGTGCTTATGGTGTTTAAATGAAACGCCATATGTGAACGAAAAGGCTTTACAAACCACAAGGGACTTTCCAAACCCAAGGTGTTGTTTTTTATATGTCCCTGGGCTACCTGTGGCGTGGCTTACAGGCACTGAAAATTATATCTCTGGCGGCATCTGCTCTGAGAATTGTTAGCAGCAATTATATCTGTAATGACAACAGTAGACATGAGTTAATAGGCTACTGTAGATTTTAATGACTATTGTGTTAAGTTGAACAATGATCTGCAACCATCCATCCATCCATCCATGCACCCATCTAACCCACCCAGACTCTGACTGACAGCTTCGCTGCCTCATCCAAACTTCACATGACCTGTCTATCTGTCCGTCCATCCATCCATCCAATAATTGTTTTTTGGGCACCTACTCTGTGCCAGGCACTGAACAATAGAGACATGGTTTCTGCCCTCCAGGAGATGACAGTGGGGAAGGAAGACAATTAAATGAGTGATTTCCATGACCTGATAGGTTTGCCATGATGGGGAGTCCCAGGTGCAGAAGACCTAATCCGGCCCAGGGTATCAAGGAAGGCCTTCCTTTCAACTCCAAGTAAGGAATATATAAGTATATAAATAAATATATATTTTTCTACTTTCCTGCAGGTGAAGCAGGACTTAAAAGTCAAAAGACGAACCAAGAAAGAACTGAAGTATGCACTGACAGTACGAGGTTGGGAGGGATACAAAAGTGTGCAGGATCAGACAGATGTGCATATGGATGGAGGGAGGAAACTTGAGGATCACAAATTCAGTTAAAACTCAGATCTCTGCCCCATGTAGGTGACTTAGTCTAAACTTCCTTCTCTGAGTTTCCCACGTCAGCTACCTCTTCTGATGAAGCTCGGACCAGAGGCCCACTGCCCTCCATCCCCTAGCTCCCTTTCTTCATAATGAGGCACAGGTGTGAGGCTGAAGCTGGAGCAGGCAGCTGTTTGCTCAACCACAACCCCCTTTCCCCCCAACTCTGATGAAGGTCTTTGCTGCCTTGTTCAAACTTCATGTGACCCACCTCTCAATTGTGGAGGGATTAAATTAGCTGTGTGACCTTGGATAAGTCACTTAACCTCTCTGAGCCTCATCTGAAAAGTGGAGATGACTGAATCTGTTTTACAGGTTGCTGCAAGGACCCAGTGGAACCCCCTGAGCATGGGCACTCGGCGTGGCTCCTGGTCCCAGCTGACACGCCACAACACTGGCTTCCCTCCTCCCTCCTGCTATCAGCGAGTGTGTGTCCCTCATGGTTGGGATGAGGTTCATTTACAGCCAGTTCTCAACACTGCATGGCAGTCAGCCTTGCCCTAAGCAATGCGCACATGGGCCTGGTCAGGGCATACAACCAGTCCTGGGCCCAGAGAGGTTAAGTAACATGCTTGGGGTCACAGAGCCAACCAAGGCCAGAGCCCAGTGAGAAGCCCTGCCCTGCTTTCCAGGGCTCTTGTTCAGGGTCCCTGCAGGGTGACCTTGAACAAGTCCCTTTCTTCTGTGGGCCTCAGTTTCCCCGAGTGGAAAAAGAAGGGATTGGACTAGTGTTATCTGGGGTCCCTTCAGGCTCTAACACATCAGGCCCTTCAGAATCCAGGAGAACATTCTGACAATATTGGATTTATGCATTTTGGTTTCATCTTATTTGCATTTAAATGACTGCATTGTTACATTTCAATAACTCAAGAATAGGTTGGGGGCAGCTTAATAAAAAGACTTTGCCAGGAGGGTTGCTGGCAGAGGAAGGAGATACATATATATGTGTGTGTGTGTGTGTGTATTTGGAGTTAATTTAACAAAGAAGGAATCTATCTTTCGAAGGAATGATTAAAAAATAAAAGCCCAAACCAATAGCTTTTCAAATCCTAACTGAAGGATGGTAGCCGGGACGATCACAAATGAATTATGTGCTAAAAATAACTTCTGGATGCCAAATCCCTCTGTTTTAAGATGTCCTGAATTTAAATGGCACCTTAATATGTATTTTTAAAGTCACCTTTTCCTTCGAATTGTCCTTGGCAGCAATGTCAGATGTGGGGACACAGGTTTGGTCCAGAGATCCCAGGAAATGCCAGTTGTGTGACTCAGGCGAGGCTCTTAACCTATCTGTGCCTCAGTTTCCTCCTCCCCAAATGGAGACAACCACACTGTGTGCCTCATAGGGTTTTGTAAGGATTAATTGAGATCAAGCTTAGCACCATTCTGGGCAGGGAGGAAGCACTTGTTGAGTGGCATCTGTTCTTACTATGATAATTTAACTCACTCCCTGCCCCTAACCTCTGGTAAACCAGACTGTCCCACAAGGGAACTCAGATCTACCCTTGCTGTACCCACAAGGCTCCCCATCATCCCTCGTAGGGCTGGGGAAGGGTCCTAGCCTGTTGGACGTCATATAAAGTTCATTTCCTCCCTGCTCTGGTCTTGACCCACCACCCATCTATTAGTTTGTTGTACTGTGGGTGGCTTGTGTGTTGCTGGGTCCTTGCCCATCTCCAAGTGTGCAAGCCCCACAATGTGTGTGTGTGTGTGAGTGTGTGCATTTGTGTTTGCATGTGTGTGTGTGCATCAGTACCGACGATGACAATCTCAGCTCTGAATTCTGAGAGTCAGGGAGAGAGAACGAGGAAGGACGGAGGTAATTAAAAATGAATACCTCAGAAGTGAATTTAGTGCTATTTTTAGAAAACTCCTATCCTGTTAATCAGAAAAGGAAAATCTTTAAAAAAAAAAAAAAAAAAAACCAAACCAAAACCAAACACATAAACTGCTGTGCATCTGCCTTGAAGGCACAGGTGGCAGAAAGCAGGGCCAGGGGTAAGCAGTTAGATATTCAGGGCTTCTGGGTAGGTTCTCACTCACCCTCATGATTGGTCTGAGGGAGGGTGGGTCTAGCCCTTAGCTGCCCACCAGAGTCAACACCCTCCCCTGCCCCCTTGGTCAGCCCCCTTCTCCAGAGAAGCTGTCAGTGTTGGATGTCAGGAAGAATTTTCCATTTCTGGTCATTCAGGCTTCTCACACACCCACCCATCTACTCATCCATCTACCTATCCATCCATCAGTCCACTTATCCATTTGTCTGTCCACTCATCTACCCACCCATTCATCTGTCCACCCATTCACTCACCCATCCATCAGTCCACTCATCTATCCATCCATCCATCCATCCGTCCACCCATCTGTCCGTCCACCCTCCCCACCCCCCCATCCATCCATCCACCCACCCATCCAATAACCCTAAAGAGGTGCATCTCAGACCCTGGGATTCTGAGAAGAAAGATACTCAGACTCTCCTTCCTGCTGGTTAAGGTCTGCTCGCTCTGCCACAAAGAACTCCCAAATTACCTCCTGGTCAGGAGTTGCAGGCTGATTCAAGTGATTCCTGCACAACTTTTCTTTCAGATTTTGGGAGGATGTAACCAAAATGGCCCTTGCTTAGAAACCACATCTGCATGGTCTTCAATCTTGGCTTAGCCACTCATATTACTGATGACAGCTTATTCAATTCCATCCATGGGCTGTGTGGGACTACTATGCCTACTTTACAGGCCAGGAAGCTGAGGCTTGGGGAGGGTATGCCATTTGGCCAAAGCTATCTGGGCAGAACTTGGAATAGTTTAACTATGTCTGCTTGAGTCCAAAGCCTCTGTCTTTCCTTGGTGACCCATTGCCTCCCACTAGCTTCCTATGTGGCCTTGGGCCATGTATCCCCACCCT
Source organism: Dugong dugon (assembly GCA_030035585.1). NCBI lineage: Eukaryota > Metazoa > Chordata > Mammalia > Sirenia > Dugongidae > Dugong > Dugong dugon. The sequence continues at coordinate 36,288,653 of CM057481.1, read as the reverse complement.
ATGCTTCAGTTTCGTCTTCTGTAAAGTGAGGAGGTGGACTGACAGATACCCAGTCTCAAAGGGACATTTTAGTGCCATCCCCAAGAACTCTCCTATCACCAGACACTTGCTTCTCTGGCACCTCACTTCCCTGGCCTCCTCACCATCCCTCATACCCAGCAGGAGTGGACAACCAGTTGTGGCCAAGTCCTGCTTGGTTGGAGGCCTCAGGAAGGAGAAATGCCCTAGAACTGGGAGTCATGAGCTGATCCAAATTCACCGACTGCCCCTCCCTGGGCCTCTGCACGGCGATGTCTGCCTTCCAAGATTTATGCCCTTTATGGGCTCCATATTTAGAAATCTTCCCTTTGAAAAAATCCTTGAGAGTTTTCTGAGTAGGCTAACGCAGTAAAACCACTGGCAGATGGAGGCAGGAAAGCCTCGCTGAGACAGGGAAGTGTTGGGGAAGCTTCACTCTGGGCTGCAAGGGCTGGGGCATGCAGGCAGAAGGATAGGACTATGGACCGGCCTGAGATGGGTTTTCTGGAGAGACTTTAGTGAGATGAGCACCCTTGCCTTGCTCCCCACCCCTTATTCCTGCTTCCAAGGTCCTTCTAATGGTGAATTTGGGAGACTGATGTGGCGTGTTTGGCTCCATCTCCTCCCCTTTGGAGCCAGGCTGTCCTCCTGATGCGTCTAAGGCATTAGCAAGAAGCTGGCCCCTCCGGGGGAAAATTTAGGGCCTAGGGTGGGTAGAGCTCCCTAATTCTGGCGGTGGGGGCAGTAGTAGGAAGCACATTTGACTTTAGATCTAAGCTGCATTCTCCAGCATCATCCACAGAAATAGTCTGGTCTCCAGCTGTCTGACTAAATGCATCTCTCCCAGCTGTTCCCATATTGGACGGGTCAGAAGAGTGGGGTTTATTGAGCCCCAAACCTTCAACACTGGAGCATGTTCGTCCTTCTGCCCCAAGCACTTCTCTGCAGCCCCTTCATACTTTGGGGCTCTGTGCAGGGTCAGCCTCTCCATCACTGCCCCTTCCCCAAGCCCAGCCTCTTTGTCGGCTGTTCCTCCTACATGTGTGGCATCATCTCCTTCTAGAGTCAACCCTATCGGGCAGAGGCCAAGTCCCCCTCCCTCTGCTCACATCACTGTGACACTCAAGGTCCTCCATGAACAGGGCCCATCCTCCTATTTTGTCCTCTTTATCCAGATCTGAACAGCCTGCACCAGCCAGAATGTCTCCTTAAACTATCTCCTCCTTGTCTCTGTGCTCTTGATCTCATTGCTCCTCTTCGAGAAAATGCACATTGCCCTCCTGTCTGCCCATCTAAGCCTGCCTGTTCTTCAAGGCACAAACAGAATGGTCTCCTAGACACCGCACTTTCCTTTCATTCAGTATATATTAACTGACACCTGCTGCGTGCCAGGCTCTGTGCTGGGCACTGAGGATACAGCAGGAAACAAAATAGGCAAAATCCCATCCCCTGACTTGTGTGTGTATATGTGAGGATAAAATAAATAACTATAGTTTGTTTATAAGGCAGGAAAAGGTATAGGAAGTACTGGGATGGGGGTAAATTTTTTAAATAGTCCTCAGGGAAGGCTTCACTGAGAAGGTGGCATTTGAACAAACACTTGAAGGAACGAAGGAAGGAGCTATCAGATAATCTGGGTGAAGTTGTGTTCTGAGCAGAGGGAACAGTAAGTGCAAAGGCCCTGAGGCACGTGTCTGGCATGTCTGAGGAAGAGCAAGGTGACCTAGAGTGAGGAGGAGAACAACAGGAGATGCAGTCAGAGAAAGATGAGAGTGACAGGTCATGTAGGGCCTTGTGGCTAATAGTGAGGACTTTGGCTTTGCTCTGAGTGGAATGGAGAGGGGGTCATGAAGGGCTCTGAGAGAGGACCACCATGATTTGGCTTTAAAAGGAGCCATGTAGCTGTTACATGGGGAGCAAAGATGGATAAAGAGAGCCTGATTAGAAAGCTACTGTAATGATCCAGGCAAAAGATGATGGTGGCTTGGATCAGAGTGGAGGTGGAGAGAGGAGAATGGATTTTGGATGTATTTTTAAGGTTGAGTCAACAGAAAATGCTGACAGTCAGAATGAGGGAGGTAAGAGACAGAGAGGCCAGCCTTGGGACCTTCTCATTCCTTGGAAGGTAGAACTTCCAAGACAGTGTTTGGGGCTTCATTTTATGTTGTCTTGAAACCAGCAGTGTGGACCAGGTGCTCTGAGGGGTCGGGACAGCCTCACACAGCCCAGGGCCCGCTAGAATGCCTGGCTTAGGGAAGGGCACAAAGTAAGCCTCACTCAAGACTTGTGACCGGTTTGGTCTGTCATCAGGGTACACACACACACACATAGTCTATCTCTCTGTCTCCCCCTTAAGGACTTGCCAGGCTCAGTCACATCCCTCTCTCCACCTGCCATCTTATTGGAGATTTCTACTGAGAAGCACAGGGTTCTCTGCCTTTGTCGGCCCTCTGGCCACGTGAACCAGGTCACTGGTTGATAGGTGAGTCTTCTGGCTTCACCTCTGACCGTGCAGAGTTGGGGCCTAGATAGCTGTCTCTGGGGACAAGATGCTGATGGATGGGCGGAGGTGGTGCTGGGGAGGGATTGGGTGGCTGAGGTCAGGGAACCTGATCACTGCAGGTCCCCCTCTCACCCTGAAGGCTGACCAGCAGATGCTGGGAGTGAGAGCTGTCCATGTGGTCCTGGTGCTGACTGACAGTGCTCCTGGGGAGCTGTCATCACTGGGAGCTGTCCCCAAGGCCACAGTGCTGACTGGGGATGTAGGGATGGGCTTTAAGGACCATGTGCCAAGGAGCTGTCCATGTGCTATGGTGCTGACACAGAGGAAAGGGTTTTAAGTGCCCCTAGGAGCTATCCAGGACAGTGGTGCTGACCAATGGAGGGTGGGACTTGGGGACGTGAAGGTCAAGGTGGCTCCTTGTGCCTGGAGTGCTATATGTGGGCAGACTGGGGAAAGCACAGGGCCTTTTCCACGTGTTCTTTGGGCAGGCATGGGGAGCTGGTCCTAGATATTTGGTGTGTAGATCAAAGTCTAGTTCTCAGGCATTGGGACTGTCCCAGTTGGCAGGCCTAAGGCAACAAAATGACTCTATGCAAAAGACCACTCAGGGTCACGTAAGTGCATGAACAGAGGACTCACTGATGTCCATCAGTGCTATCTGTCACTGATGCCTGAAATTATACATTAGTGATTCATTCCTTTGTATCGTACATGGTCCTTTCCTACTAGTTTTCATTTAAAACAAGTATTTCGCCAGGATTGGGCACATATTTATGTGGTGTCATCTCAGTCTGATTGAGTTTATTAAATTCTTTCCTCCATAAGTGGGGGTGGCAAACTCATCCACAGAGGTGCCAGTGGATGAGTTGAAGTTGGGAGATTACTTATGAGTACCTGAGTGAGTCCTTTGAAGGACAGGTCAGAGAAGCAGGAAGCGAAGGGCTGGGGGAAGGTCCTATGAACTAGAAACTGAGAGGCCAGGAGAGAGGGGGAAAAAGCAGAAAAGTAGGACTCTTGGATTCATAGGAGTGCGAGAGTCAGGAATGGTGCAGGCACTGGCAGGGGCTGGTGTATGTACGTGGAGGGCGGTCTTTTCATTTCTATTTCTCACGAATGAGATATCCAAGTGTGTGACCACCTACTGTTCCATTTCTGCTAGGCTAAAGCAGAGTTTCCCCGGTGTGGTGACTATGCAGGTTGGATATTTCTGACCCTGTCTTTCCTGTGGACTTACTGCCTTTCACACTGGAGACCGTTACCTCTACCCAGAGTCTCCTTGGTAGAAAACCAGAGACATCTGTGAGGCCACTGACTCAGCCTCAGACATGCAGGAGGTGAACCAAAAGGTCAGGAAGCCTGAGGGAGAGCCTAGAGGAGGTGAGAGCAAGTTACAAGTTGAGGCTCTGTAGCCAGGATGCTCCTTTCCTGTTTCCTTCCACTCCTGATAAAGGCTTCCCTGGGCAGAACTTCGGGACCCCAAAGCCAGGCTGCTCAAAGTGTTGGCATCACCGAGGGGCATGTTAAAATGCAGATTTCCAGGTCTCACCATGCATATATGAACTGGAGCCTCAAGCAGTGGGACCTGAGGATTTTAAATAAGCAGATCCACTGCTCTGATGGTTTGGGGGCTCCCACTTCACCCCCTCTTTAGACTCCTTTCCATTTCCCTGGTTCTAGGCTCTAGAGTCCTGCTCTTGCTCTAGTGGCCCAGTCTCTGGCTCAAAATCATCGCTGGAACCCTGTCCCTATCCATTGAAATGCCACTTCCTGCTAGGCCAGGCTCTTGGGTGGCTTCTGGGCATGACTCCTGCCTGCTGACTCCAGGGCTCTTGCAGCCTCCATGCTCTTGTCCAATGCTGATGCCTTCCCCTTTACTCTCTTGTGGCTTCTCTGACCACATCTGCCCAGTCTTCTTCGTGGCTCCTCTGTTTTGTGTCAACTGTAGGCTTTCCCCATGGCCCTGCCCTTGACTCCCTAGTGCTGCATCTTCTTCCCGAGCAATGCTACCCACCTGGCATCAATGTTCATCCTAATATGCATGATTCCCAAATCAACATTTCCAGCCTGCCCTTCCTCACAGACTCCAGAACCAACCTTCCAGTGGCTGCCAAATGTCCTCATCCTTCTGCAACCCCTGTGTTACTTATGGAGTCTAAAGCACCATCCCAGGCTTAGATTCTCAGGGTCACCCTTAACTCTGCTCTCTCCCTCACATTAAGTCAAGTACCCAGACCCAAAGAGCACCAAGATAGTGGCTCAGGCTCCTTCCTTTTCCTCACCTCCCCAGGCTCCTGACCTTAATTCAGGCTCTTCATGGACAGCCTCCACTGCCCCCTCAGCCCCCAGCCTCTCCAGCCTCACCCTCCTCCTTCACTGCTCACTGCCCCCAGAGTGATGCTAATGGTGACCACCATTTACTGAGGACATTCCATGTGTCAGTAGCTGCATTAGGCTCTGAACATGGCTTCTCCCACAACAACCCCACAAGGTATGCATTATCATGCTTATTTTACAAATGAGGAAATCGAGGCTCAGAGAGGTGAAATAACATGACCAAAGTCATAGAGCTAATGAGTATCAGAGTCGGGAGTAGAACCAGGCCTGTCTGACTCCGTAGTGGTTATTGTTAGGTGCCGTCGAGTTGTTTCCAACTCACAGCCACCCTATGTACAACAGAACAAAACACTGCCTGGTCCTGTACCATCCTCATAATTGTTGCTATGTTTGAGCCCATTGTTGCAGCCACTGTGTCAATTCATCTCGTTGAGGGTCTTCCTCTTTTTCACTAACCTACTTTACCAAGCATGATGTCCTTCTTCAGGTATTGGTCCTTCCTGATAACGTGTCCAAAGTGCGTGAGAGCAAGTCTCGCCTTCCTCACTTCTAAGGAGCATTCTAGCTGTACTTCTTCCACTCCATTTCCTTCCACTCCTGATAAAGGCTTCCCTGGGTAGAACTTCGGGACCCCAGAGCAGGGCTGCTCAAAGTGTTGGCAACACCGAGTGGCTTGTTAAAATGCAGATTCCCAGGTCTCACCATGCACAGATGATAGTTTGTTCTTCTGGCAGTTCATGGTATATTCAATATTCTTCACCAACACCATAATTCAGAGGCATCACTTCTTCTTTGGTCTTCCTTATCCATTGTCCAGCTTTCACATGTGGATGAGGCGATTGAAAATACCACGGCTTGAGTCAGGAACACCTTAGTCCTCAAAGTGACATCTTTGCTTCTGAATACTTTAAAGATTTGCCCAATGCAATGCATCGTTTGATTTCTTGACTGCTGCTTCGTGGGCACTGATTGTGGATCCAAGTAAAACGAAATCCTTGACAACTTCAATCTTTTCTCCATTTAACATGATGTTGTTTATTGGTCCAGTTATGAGGATTTTTATTTTCTTTATGTTGAGGTATAATCCATACTGAAGGCTGTAGTTTTTGATCTTTATCATTAAGTGCTTCAAGCTCTCTTTGCCTTCAGCAAGCAAGGTTGTGTCATCTGCATATTGCAGGTTGTTAATGAGTCTTCCTCCAATCCTGATGCTGTGTTCTTCTTCATATAGTCTAGCTTCTCAGGTTATTTGCTCAGCATACAGACTGAATAAATAGGGTAAAAGGCTACAACCCTGACACACACCTTTCCTGATTTTAAACCTGACTCTAAAATCACAATATTCTGCTGCTGCTTAGATTTGAGCATGTCATTCTCTGAATTAAAAACCAGTGCTGCCTCCCCAGTACCTATTTAAAAAAACCAAAAACATACTCATGACCACGGCATCCAGATCCTCCTCAACTGATTCCAAGCCAGCCTCATGGGACTCTGGTCTCATTGAACTCTTTGCCATTTCCCGAACAACTAGTACCTGCTCCTTCCTCCTGCCCTTTGCAAATGCTGGCCCCTCTAATCTGGAATAGTCTACCATCTACCACCAGATCCAGTTCCATTAATCAAAATCTTACTGCCCAAATGCCAACTTTCCGGTGATGTTCTCTCCAAATCCCTGCTCCATACTTCAACCCTGTTCCCACTACTAGCCCATCATGGGTGGCTTGTTCCTTGACTTTGCACTTTCCATCCTCTGCCTCGGGAGTGGGTTTTACCAGTTTGCCTCCCCAACTAGACTCTGAGTTCCCTGAAAACAGGGCCTTCCTGCCCCCAGCACAGGACGGGTCTCAACCAGTGTTGGTTCAGTGACTGAGAAAGCAATGCCATTAGGAAGGACACTGTGATGACCTCTTAGAGTGAAATCTGCATTTGTTATTGTCAACCAATGGTAGGCACAGTTCACACTGAGCCCGGAACCTGCCCCGGCCATGGGCCAGGCACTGTGCCCTGACTTCACAGGCATCACATGAGCAAATAGCACAGAATCCTGTGAACTAGCTGCACTCGGTGTCCCATTTCACAGCCGAGCTAGCGGAGGCTTTGCAAGGTTAAGGAAGTGCCCAGGGTCCCACAACAGTTGGATCTCAGCCCAGGTAGCCTACTTCCCGAGCCCTTGCTCTTCATTCCCAGCCTAGCTGCCCCCTGCAATGACTCGGAAGGCACCTGTGCTGTGGCTTCTCAGGCAGTGTGACACACAGGGGTCCAGGAAGGAGATGACCAGCCCCTTCGGATCACACTGGCCAGCTCTGTGCCTCTGCCACATCTGCCATTAGGATTTAAACGGTCGGGCCATTTCTCCTCCCACCCCTTCTCCATTCTCCACCCAAATGTGGAGGTCAGGGATGAGGTCAGGGCCAGGATACTCAGAATCTGCCAGGGGGCAGGCCCAGGGCCAGGTAGGGGTTAGGGGCCACAGGACGGCCCCTCACCCAGAGTGTGTCCCCAGAGGTGGATTATCCAATAGGCAAGGTAAGCACAGGCTTACTTGTGCTTACTTACTAATCTGTAGAGACCAGTTTCACACAGGTTGCACCACGTCTTTGATCAGTGACTGTTCCAGACTAGCACGGCCGTGGGGGCCTGGCCAGCCCTGCAGCTCTTCCCCTGACTTGGCATGGCTGTCCCCGGCCACCGCGGAGACGAACAGAATCCGCCCGGCACCTTGAACAGATGGTGGCACTTCTAAAAATAACATCGCACCGCACTCCCTGACGCAGCTGAGTCCCCGCGACAGAAGGGGGTGCGGGTGGGGGTGGGGGCTGCGAGCTGCGCTCACCAGCCATCTGCGTGGAGACAGATGCGAGTGCAGCCTCCCCGGGGACACAGGCCCAGGGGACCCCAGCCTCGCGAAAGCTGGGCAGAGACACGGCCCAGTGCCAAGACTCTGAGGCCCTGCAATAACAGCAAGGGAGGACATGGTGTGACTGCTGGGCCGCCTCTGTCCCCATCGTCTGTGGCCCCTGCTCCAGCCCACGGAGCCCTCCAGCAGCCACACCTGCACTCCTCTGTGCCACGTGCCCTCTCCTCTTTCACTGCCTGTTGTGTGTTAGGTTCTGCCCTATCTCTGGGTCCGTAAGTCCAAAATCTCCAGCCCTAGCTCATCTTGGGGGTTCCTTCGTATTCCTAGTAGCTTCTTCCCTCTCTGGATTCTTGCCACTTGATAGGGTCAGAACCCCCTTGAGTGAGACCTGGAGTCAGATAGGTTTGAGTTAGAATCCTGACTGTCATTGCTGAATGACTCTGGGGAAGTCCACTCAGCAACTGGGCCTCAGTTTCCCCATCTCTGACATGGAGATAATAGCAGTACCTGCCTCACAGGGCTGTCAGGAGGACAATCTGAGGGCACGCAAGGCACAGAGCCTGGCAGGGAGAGACATACAATAAGCTGGAATGACAGAGACTTCTAGGTGGGAGAAAGGGGGCCTCAGGGGGAAGGGACTGACCAGGGCCACAGAGCAGGTGCCGACAGATCCGAGCTGAGGTCCAAGGTTTCTTCTCAGACTTCCTCTCCTGTGTCTACCGTCCCCCACCCCTCCCCGGTTCCTGGATGCTTCAGGGATGTGTCCCACCTGCTCCCTCAGGCAGGGTTTCCCCGAGAGCCAGCCTCTTCTTCAGCCCCAGGGAGCTGGCCTGGGCAGGCCCAAGGGACCCTCTGAAGACACCTCCTCCCACTTCTTGTCTTAAACCAGATCCGAGTCTCCTTTCCACCGAGCCCTGGCCTGAATTTCAAGTCCTCCCCAAACTCCTCAGCAAGATGCTTCCAAGGCCCCAGGAGACCCTAAACCTTGAACTCTGAAGGTATCCATGCCCAACAGCACCCCTCCCCGTCAACAGTCCCCAAAGGCTCGGCTCCCTTCCGCTTTCTCAGCCTTGCTCTTCCAAGCTCCCCCAACCCCTGATGATGAGGGCAACTAGGCTTTGGAGGGGTGGGGGTGGGGGAGTGTCTCCTCCCTTCTTCCATCACTACCATCATCATCATTACACATTTCAAAGGTCATTCTCCAGCCACTTCAACCCTTCTTTCTCCCCAAGCGTCCCCAATAGTTTTCAGGGGCCCCTTAAGAGAAGGGGTACAGGGATCCATGTGGTGCAAATGGTTAACATGCTTGGCTGCCAACAGAAAGGCTGGAGGTTTGAGTCCACCCAGAGGTGCCTCGAAAGAAAAGCCTGGGAATCTACTTCCAAAAAAGCAGCCATTGAAAACTCTGTGGAGCACAGCTCAACTCTAACACACAAGGGGTTGCCATGAGTTGAAATCGACTTGAGGGTAACTGTTTTATATTTTTATTTTTTGGGGGCTCCACAGGTGAAGCTGGTGCCCCCTGAATTCCAGACTTCCCATCATGCTGCCCCCAGAAACTGTTCTTTGTGGGGTGGAATCCAGGGACGTTTAGGTTTGGGGTTTCAGATGTAGTCAGAACCTAGGTTCAAATCTCGCACCACTCCAAATCAAAAGTTGCTTTTCCAGCCCCCCCCCCCCGACTCCCCCCTTGCCTCTGTGGACACCGCAGTCCACGAGACAGTCTGCTCTGCAATGCCTCATTCGGGCTCTTTGCTACCTGGACTCCTTGGTACAAGGGACTGAGAAGGCCAGAGCTGCCATGTCTCTTTCTCTCTCCAGGGTCAGGTTTGGGGGTCTCTGGTATGGGCATTTTAGTGGCCGACACAGACCCTGATGACATCCAGGCTGCACTGAGCTGGCTCCCTGACTACCGTGTCCTGTGCTGGGAGGTAACTCCAGGAAGCCGCTCTGCACAGCAGAGGCAGTCTAACTGCACGGTAGAAGCCCAGGAACATTTCCAACACTTGACAGGAAAGCCAGAAGAGGCCCTGATTCCCCAAGCTTGCTGGAGTCCAGAGCCCAGTAGGGACCTCAGAGGTCAAAATCCCTGTGAAGCCCTTCCATAGCACCTGTGTAAGTCCTGCCTGTGCTTGCATGCCTCCCTTGTTGGGGGGTTCACTCCCTCCTTCCATGATAAACTATGTCCATACCAGTGGTTACAAAATTCTATGAGTTGAGCTGAAATTTTCTTCTTGCTAATGAAATTGTACTGTTTGACATTTAATGGGTGTTTTCTGACCTGCTCTTGGTGCTCCACAGAATATTCCTGCCCCGTCTTCTACACTGGAAGTTCACATCCAAGTGTATGTGCATTGAGGTGGGTCTGTGCATGTCAGGGCAGGACAAAGTGTACATGTGGTTGAATATCAAGGGCTTGTTCAATCACAGAACATGCATTGAGCACCTACTCTGTACCCAGCACTAGTCTCCAAAAAATACTGAAGCTGTGGCTGAACCAGAGGAAATGAGGTAACAGTTCTGGTGGGGAGGTGGCCAAAGTAATAATGGCATAAGAGTAGGAAGAACAGTAACGATAATAATCACAATCTTAAGAGCAGCTACCTTTTAGTACTGCCAAGTGCCACTCCTTATATTAAGCATTTTCCATGCATTATCTTATTAATCCCCATAATAACTCTCTGAGATAGATGCTATTATTTTTTTCATTTTACAGGTGAGGAAATGGAGGCTCAGAGAGGTGGAGTGACTGGTCAAGGTCACACAGCCAGGGTGCAGCCTGAACAGGATTTGCTTTAGGATCTGCATCCCAAGGTTGTGCTCACAACCTTGGCACTCAACAGACCTGCTGACTCGGAACCAGCACAAACAGACTGTTCTGTGGTGGGATTGCCAGTGCAGGGAAATGTGTGTCCAGGGGAGGGGTGGGAAGCCAGGGGCCACCCCGCTTCTCCTCCTGAGGTGGAGGACAGTGCCGGGTGGACACCTGCAGCTTTAGTACCCACCAAGGAAACCCCCAGTGGGAGCCTGCTCTCCGACACTGCTGACAGGTGTGTGGCGTGGGCCCCCGTGCAAGTAAAGGTGCGGGTGCTCTGGCTGGCCTGGCAGGCTGGGTGTGAGGGGCGGGGAAGCAGATGGCAGTCCTTGCTGGTGTTTGGAAGAAGTCAAGGGTGAAATTCTGGAGGCTTCTGCCTGGCCGCATCACCTGCTGTTAGAAATGGCCCCCGGGCCAGAGGGCTGGTGTCTATCCAGTGTGGCTTCAATGAAGAATGGCAGGCCCCCGGGGGGAGGGGGAGGCACAGCCACCAGCCCACCCCTGTCCCATAGCATTGCTATCTGGTTATAAATCTGGATGGTTAATTGAAGGGGTTTTCGCTCTGGAGCAGAGGGAGTAGGGTGTCCATTTTACAGATGAGGGGACTGAGCTTCAGAGAGGGCAGATGATTTGCTTGACAGGTCACTTAGACCCAGGGCTGGGACTAGGGTGAGGCGGGTGAAGCATTCGGGGTACAAAAGACAAGGGGGCCTCACTCTCAGGGTCGTAGAAGTGCCAAACCATCCCTTCACCATCTGTCTGCCTTGCTATTTAAGTCCACCTGAAATACCCATGGCCTTCAACAAAGGGCAGAGACGGAACATCTACAAAGAGACTTCAAACATATGTTGGTAACTGTGGATGATTTAGATGCGATTGAGTCTAAGGAACACCCAGAGCTGTAAACACTGTTTAAAGCTAATAGCTCTCAGTTCCCCAAGCACCGATGGATTTCAGGGGGAACGGTTCATTTCTCACCCGCACTCATTTGCAAACTTCTGCTGTGGGCCTACTATGTGCCAGGCCCTGTGCATGGAGAGGGACCAGACATTGCTCTGGCTCTCCAGAAGCTGAGCATTGTTCCCTCCCTGTCTCGCACAGCATCTGCACAACACAAAACTTAATAAAAATAATAATGATAAGCTAACACTTACAGTAGGGGCAGTAGTGGTTGAGTGGTAGAATTCTTGCCTTCCATGCAGGAGACCTGGGTTCAATTCCAGGCCAATAGACCTCAGGTTAAGCCACCATCTGTCTGCCAGGGTAGGCTGCATGTTGCTGTGATGCTGAACAGGCTTTAGTGGAGCTTCCAGACTAAGATGGACTAGGAAGAAAGGCCTGGCAGTCTACTTCCAAAAATCAGCCAATGAAAACCCTATAGATCACAAAGGTCCAATTTGCAAAGATCATGGGGATGACGCAGGACTGGGCAGCGTATTGTTCCATTGCACATAGGGTAAGCACAAGTCGAGGGCCTACTCGACAGCTGCTAACAGCAATAACAACACTTAGGGAGCACGTTCTACATGTCAAGTCCTGTGCTAAGCACTTTATATGGTCATCTCACTCGACCCACACCACAACTCTGTGAGGCAAATACTCTTATAACTCCATTTTACAGATAAGAAAACTGAGGCACAGCTAAGTTTCTTGCCCAAGGTCACTCAAACAGAATACTCAATGAAATATTTGTGGAATGAATGAACGAGAACATGCTGAGGGGGTTAGTGCAGGGAGGCCAAATCAGCATAAGAATAATAGGATTTGTTAAGCACTGGGCCCAAAGCTTGTGCAAATGCCAAGGATGCTTGAGGAGGCTGCTTCAGGCCCCCTGAGGGTGGCACTGAGAGGGTCAGGGCTCTTGGGCAAACTTAGGCTGCAGGCTTCCAGGAAGCAGGTGACAGTGACGGCCAACATATCAGTTAGCAGCTGGAGGAAGCTCCGATTTCTCTCTCTCGGAGCCTGACCACGTGCCCCACCTATAAAAATATCCCAGGCCAGTGGCCCCTTTAACCCGAGAAAGTATCTCTGAGGCAGCCCAGAGCTGGGCAGGAAGAAGGGAGCAGGTGGGTCCTTCCTGGCGGGCAGGGCAAGGGCCCCCGTCCTGAGCCCTCCCGCCCCGTGGCCGCGCAGAGACAGGCCTCTAGCCTTTGGGGAGGGGGCTACCTCTGGACACCTTGACACCCAAGCTCGCACCTCGGTTGTCAGGCAACCCTGCAGGACGTCCCTCTCTCCCGAGCTCAGGTTTCGGGAGCAGAGGACAGGGCTTGGGTGGGGGCGTTGTATATAATAATACAGCTGGGGCAGCTCAAGATACACAGATCTCAGACCTGGGCAGTCCTGTGGTCATTTTGTAGATGCGGAGACTGAGACCCAGGAGGAAAGGGAGCTGCCTGGGTTAGCGCAAAGTTGGGGGTGGTGGTAGTTTCTTTGCCGAGAAAACTGTAGAAACAGTTAAAAAGGTGACGACAACCAACAACAAGAATGATAGCTGCCATCCATGGGGCGCTGGCTATGGGCCAGGCACTGTGTAATGGCTTTTCCTGCGTGGGTTCATTTTATCCTCCAAACAACACAGCTAAGTATAGATGTTTTCACTCTCATTTTACAGACAGAGAAATGGCAGCTCAGAGAGACTGAGCCACCTCCTAAAGATCAGGGGCCAGGTACAAGCTCAGGTCGGCGACATCAATGTCTGCAAGCTTCTCCCACTTGCATTGCCCTCAGAGACGACTGAGGATGGATATGAGGACAAGGCGGAGGCCTTCCCAGACCTGCTTCCCACTGTCTGACTTTGACCCCTCTGCAGCCCTGGGAGGGAGGATGCTGAGCTGAGAAAGTTAAGTGGTGGTCCCAAGGGCACCTTGGCAGTAGCAGGATGCAGGATTTGAACCCAGGATTCTCTGGCAGTAGCGCCAGGGCTGAGGCCCCAGCCTCAAGGTATCTCTGCTCCCCTCCCCCAGCAGGGTGAGGCTCACAGGGAACAGGACCCCACTCACAGCTGGCAAGCCCTGGGAGACCGTGGTGACCTTCTGAGTCCAGGCCACTGGACCTCTCCCTAAGCTCCCCCCCACTCCCCTGCAACCTGAGCCTCAGCTGGACTGGGACATGCAGGTTGCCATGGTGACAGCACATCGGATACTGACCTGGGGACCCACTGGAGGCACAGGGGAGGGGCAGGCCTTGCCTCCGAGGGCTGCTGGTAGGGAGGAGGACAGGGGGCCTGCGGGCCCGGCGGTCACCGTGGCTGCTCTCAGGGCCAGTCCTGGTACAGGGTGCTATTTATAATTCTGCTGAATGGGCCCAATGACCGGATCCGCAGTCCTCCCTGCCCAGGAGGCCCAGGGGCTGCACACAGGGAGGAACTGAGCCTCAGAACCTCCTTCCTGCCCTCCAGCTGTGAGGAGGGGGGAGGGAAAAGACAGGTGCAGGACTCCCTTCTCACTTCCACTAGCCTCAGCCCCGACCCTCTGGCCCAGTCCTACCCACATGTCCCGTGTTGTTGTGGGCCAGGATCTGGCCAGTGTGGGAGGCCAGGGGAGGCCAGGGGTGTGGGCTCTGGTCTGAAAGGGGCTCAGAATGGCCGTGTGTGTGTGTGTGTGTGTGTGTGTGTGTGTGTGTGTGTGTGTGTGTGTGTGTGTGTGTGTGTGTGTGTGTGTGTTCTAGGATAAAGGGGAAGGTGGGAGAGGAGGGGGGAAGAGAAAGGGGAGAAATAGAAGCTGTAAGGTAAGAGGAACTTGAGAGGCTGGGGGTGAGGGGAGAGGCGGGAAGGAGGAGAAAGAGGGAGAGAGGGTGAGAGGAGAGAGAAACAGGCTGCCTGAGGAAGAGTGAGACAGAGAGAGAGGGAGAGACAGACAGACAGACTGATACATAGAGAGACAGGGAGGAGGAGAGACAGAGAGACAGATGGACATATACAGATAGAGAGACACACTGAGACCGAGAGAGGGACAGAGACAAAGAAACCCTGAGAACGGGACCACAAAAGACCCAGAGGCTGAGCCAGGAGAGCGTGCCCTCTTGCCGGAACACAAGCCTGAGTCAGGTCTAAGGCGCAGCTGGGCGGCCTGTGCCTGTGGTGCCTACACTGACTGCCCAGCGCCCTCTGCTAGGGCTGGAGCTCCGCTCTGGGCATCCCTCCTGCCCTTCCTGGCCCTCAGCGGCCCCCTTCCCTCTCAGCACCCAGGGCACAGGGCATGGCAAGGACTTCACCAAGGTCGGCGAACTGGCCTTGTCAGGCAGGATCGACATGGCGGCGGCTCTTGCAGCTTGCCAGCCCATCTGCCCTCGGATCCGGGTTATTTTGGGAGCTGAGCAGCCAGAACACACCCCTCCTTCCTTGTGCACGGGCCAGTGGCTGCTGACTCAAAATATTCTCTCAAGGAAACCGTCTCCCCGAAATCCAGTGTCACATCTTCTGGGAGACTCCCCTGGCTCTCCCAGAATGAAGCCTCTCCTCACACAAGGCCTGGTTGGAACCTCCAGTCCCGTGTTCATCCCAGGGAGCTCAGGCAGAGGTGTGCTCGCTCCTTCATCAGACTGTGAGCTTCATGATGGCAGGGCCCCTGGGATCCCCAGCACGGACCTTGTGAGCAGCACTGACAACCACAGAAGTAGCAGCACTGGCTAACGCTTTTACAATGTTCCAAGAACATGCATCATCTTATGTAACATCTCAGTAGCCCTAGGTGTAGGCCTCATTAGCATTCCCACTTTACAAACCCTGTGGCTCAGAGAGGCTAAATAATTGGCCCAAGGTCTCATAGCTAGGAACTTGTTGAACCAAGGCAATCTGAATTCAGAGCCCAGTCACTTGACCACCAGGCAAACAGCGTCCCCTGCTCCAACGATCACTTCCACTTCTCTGCTCAAGAACCTTCTGTGGCTCCCCAGTACCTCTAAGATCAAATCCAAACATCCTACCTGGCGCTGATCTCTTCCTTCTGTCTGCCCCTCCACTGTCCTTTCAGGTCTCATTCTCTCTCCTCTGATCTCCTGCTTCTATGCCCCCTTCTCCTACTGTCTGATCTATTCACTCAGCAGTTACTTAACGAGCATCTGCTGTGTGCTAAGCACGATATATTATGGATTGAATTGTGTTCCCAAAAAAGATGTGTTGAAGTCCTAACCCCTGGTACCTGTGAATGTGATCTTGTTTGGAAATAGGGTCTTTGAAGATGTTATCACTTAAGTTAACATGAGGTCATATTGGAGGAAATCATTTGCTGTCAAGTTGACCCTGGATCATGGCAAACTCATGTGTGTCAGAGTAGAACTTTGCTCCAGAGTTTTCAATGGTTGGTTTTTAGCAAGTAGAATGTCAGGCCTTTCTTCCAAGGTTCCTCTGGGTGGACTCAAACCTCAACCTTTTGTTTAGCAGCCGAGTATGTTGGCACTGCCCAAGGACGCCATCATACTGGAGCAGGTGGATTCTAATCCCAGCTGAGTGTGGTTCTTATAAGAGAGGAGAAGAGATGCAGAGACAGACAGCAGAAACACGGCCATGTGAAGATGCATCTATAGGCCAAGGAATACCTGGGGCCACCAGAATCTGAGAGAGACAGGAGGATTTTCTTTGGACAGAACACGGCCCTGCCGACCCCCTGAATTTGGATTCCTAGCCTCTAGAACTGTTAGACAATAGATTTCTGTTCTTATAAACCACTCACTTTGTAATACTTTGTTACAGCAGTCCTGGGAAGTGAATATACTGTGCTTGGACCTTACCTTCTGCTGGGCAAGGCAGACCATGAAAAGTGGTATGGAGACCATCAGGCATCATGACCCAGATGGTCAGGGGACCTATTTTGCTGAGATGGACATGCAGGGTACTGGGGCCAGTGTGTTCCACCAGGCACAGGGAACAGCATGGCCAAAAGCCCTGAGGAGGGAAGGGCTGGGAGTTACGAAAACCGAACGAGGGTCAGCTTGGGGGAGTGGGGAGTGGTGAGCCCAGATCGAGCTTTGAAAGCCATGGTGAGGAATGTGGATTGAATTCCAAGTGCAGAGGGATGCCTCTAAAGGGTTTCAGAAGGACTAGCACAAAAGTGTTAAAAACATCCACGACCATTTGGAGAACGGCCTGTGATGGGGAGAGTGGGCGCAGGGAGTGGGGATGGCCGGACTGCAGGGTGGTGGAGGTGACACAGGCATGTGGGTGGCTGGGAGTGGGTTTAGGAAGTGGAGCCAGGAGGATGAGCACAGAGAGGGAGGAGGAGCAGGGCTGCTACCTCTGCCCTGCCTTCAGTAGGAGGGTGGTTGGCAGTGCCATTAACTGCCACGGGAAGTCTGGGAAGGTGAGGGCTAGGGGGATGGGGAGGGTGGTAGGCATGAGCAAGAATCCCTTTTTGGACTTGTTAACTTTGAGATGTTTGCGAGATGTCCAAATGGAGATGCCAAGTGGGCAGTTGGAGGTATGAGTTGGGAGCTCAGAAGTGAGGCCCCGGCTGCAGATATAAATGTGGGAATCAGCAGCTTCAAGATGGTATTTAAAGCTCTGGGACAGGATGAGATCATCAAGGGAGAAGGGAAGAGGCCTGGAGCCGAGCCCCCAGCATTTAGAGGTCAAGCAGAGGAGGAGAACGGAGCTAGGCAACCACAATGGCAGACCTGATTATGTGGCTTCCCTGCTCAAGAGCCTTTGGTGGCTCCCTACTGCCCTCAGAACAAGGTTCAGAATCCTTAGCCCAGCACGAAGGCCCAGCCTACTTCTCCAGTCTCAGTCTTCCTGCTCCTTCCTTGCATCCTTCCTTCCAATCATAGTGAACACCTTGTAAGGTTCCACACCTCCAGGCTTTTTTGCCCAGGCAGTTCACCCCTGCCTGGGGTGCCCTCCTATGGACAAAGGTGGATGCTAACTCTTACACTTCTAAAATGCCACCTGTGACACTTTCTCTAACCACCCTGAGTAGACGCTGAAACCCCTGCCCCTTCCTGTCTCTGGCCTTCTGGACACTCCACCCGATCCTTGTCGTTCTGGGAGCTCCTTAGGTCAGAGGGCTGGTCCACTTCTGTGTCCTAGGCCCAGCATGTTGGTGGCTCCTGGTGACCCCCTATGCCCCCAGCTCCCCGTGTTCCCCACGGGTCTGAAACACACCATCAGAACTGGGGTGGGGGAAGAATGTCAACTTAATCACTTCCAGTTTGAGCCTGGGCTGCTGTTCTGAACAGACTCTGAGAAAGGAAGGTTCACAGAGGAACGAGGAGCAGGAGATGAGGGAGAGGGGTGGTCACCGTGCATTTGCTGGGCTTCGCACTTGCATTGCAGCAGGTGGGGGAGAGCGGATGAAAAGCATGAAAACAGCGGAAAAAGAGTGGTCAAATTCATCTTCCTTCTTTGCTGCACCGAGCTCATGACAACAGGCTTTGTCGTGAAGGAAATCAAATAGCACATTGAGGGGTGGGGTTGGGGTAGGAGTAGAAAGTATGAGGTGCAGTTCTAGGCCTGGAGGGGTTCTGTCAGAGCCCCAACCCTCCCCAGGTCGCTTTTGTTCCATCTGGTGTTAAATGTTACCATTAGCAGGCCTGGAGAAAGCCTCTCTGGCCTGAAGGGCTGGGGAGGGGCCACACGCCCTTTACTGAGCACTTATTAGCACTACGCATTAGGTCAAGGAGGAGGATTGGGGTTAGACAGATCTGGCCTTGGGCAGGTCCCTGCCTCGCTTGGAGCCTCAGTGGCTTCATTTGCAAGATGGGCACATTTACACAGCCCTGCCTAGGCTTTGCTGGAGGTGATGCGTGGCCATCCCCTATAAACAGTGCAGTGCCTGGCCCACAGTTATCTCCTTTCTTCTTTCTAGAGGAGTATGTTGTTCTTTTTACAGACAGGGAAATGGAGGCTCAGAGCAGCCCAGACCACGCAGAGCTGAGGTCTCAGAGCATTTCTGCCTCCGAAGTCAAAGGCCCCCTCCCTGTGCCGAGATAACCTCACGAGTCCTTTTACTTGGTCCTTAGGCAGTTGATTTCTGGGGCCTCAGGTTGGACACAGGAGGGATGGAGGCACCTGGAGAAACACTCATGACTCAACTACTTGGACATCCACAACTGGACCCATTCTAGAAGTGGCCCAAAGTCACTTGGTCCAGTCTGGTGGGTCATAAGGGGAGTGACCCACTGTGGGCCCAAGATGCTGACGGTGGCTTGAGGTATTGCGCGTGACTTCCTCCATCCCAGACCATGTCTCGGAGCTACAGACCTCAGCCTATCTCACCTTCCCATCTGGGTGTCTCCCTGATACCTCAAACTCAACACATCTGAAGCTCAACTTATAAGCTTTTTCCTTTATGATTAGTGTTTTTTTGTGTGTCCTCTCTAACAAATAGTTGCCTACACCTAGGCTGTCAAGATATTCTCCAATGATCTCTTCTAGAAGCTTCCACCAAACTTTAGCTTTTATCTTTAGAGATATAATCCTTCTCAGGTTGATTTTGTGCATGGAGTGAGGTAGGGATTCAAACTCAACATATCTGAAATCTTCACCCTGACCTCATCCTTCCCTGGGGTTTGCTGTCACCCTGAAAGGCCTCATCTTCTCTCCACGTGGCAACTCAGACACCAAGAGCCACCCCTGTCACCTTCCTCTCTATCCTGTTGATTCTGCCTCTTAAATTTCCTTGAAACTGCTCATTTCCCCTATCTCTGTGGTCCCTGCCCTTGTCCACATTCTAATCTGTTGCCTGGATAATGGCATAGCCTCTTAACTGGCCTTTTGCTGCCACTCAGCAGTGAGAGGGACATTTCTGAAAAGCAACTCTGTTCACATCATAACCTTCCCAACCCATCCTGCTCTTAAGAGAAAGGCATAATCCCTTAATGGGGTCTTCAAAGCCCTGTGTGGTCTGCCCTGCTCCATCAGCCTCCTCCAGCATCTCTCTCCTTACTCTCTGCTGCAGCCATGCTGCTCACTCTCAGCACCAGGCCTGTTCCTTTTGTCTGGAGTGTTGTTCCCTTCACATTGTCGCCTATAAACTCCTACTCATCCTCCTGCTCTTGGCTCAATTCCCACCTCCTCAGGGAGGCCTTACCTGATTACCTATTATACACTCTCCTTTGTCATCAGGGTTGTATTTTGCACATATTTGTGAGACAGTTGGATTAACGTTTGATGCTATACCACTGAGAGTACATCTTGTGTCTGTTTTAACCACTCCTGTGTTCCTAGGGCCTACCTAGCACAGTGTCCAGTACATAGTAGGTCACATGTAAATAGGAGGAAAGGAAGGAAGAAGGGGAGAGACGGAGGGAAGAAGGAAAGGTGGATCCCACCTTGAGTGAAAAGACTGATTTCCTTTGCTATAACCTTTCTTCCCAAAGTGGGGGTTCTCAGATCCCTTGAAGCTAAGACATTTGGTACATGACTTCCGGGGGTGGGGGGAAGGGAAAGGTCATGGCTGAAGTAGGAGGCTCCCTACACTCTGGGCCTGTCTGTGGGGTGGGCCTCCTGCCCTCTCAGCCCTCCTTGCCTCACAGCTGTGGCCTTTTGGCCCCCAACTGCAGGCTCTGGGCTCTGCAGCGCTGCTTGACCCTGACTGGGAGGGGGTTAAGATCCCAGGCCCCAGCTCAGGGGGCTCACTGTCATCATGTCATTTGGGCAAACAGGCCCCTCTAGGGTCTGCACTCCTGCTTTGTCCCTGCCCCAGAGCTCCCTCCATATCCCAGCTCCTTCAGGGCTGAGATCCTGATGACTTCTTGCCAGCTACCCTGCCCCTATCCTGGACCCCAAGCTTGGTCCAGGCTCTCTGCTAAGTAGCTCTCAAGCCTATGCTCTTCTCTCCATCTCTACTTCCTCCATCAGTGCTTACTTGGACTCTCACTAGCCCCTTTGCTGACCCCTTGCTGCCACTCTTGCTCCTACAATCTCCCCCACAGCAGCCAGAGGGATATTTCTAAGACATAAATTGGATCATGTTGCTTCCCTGCTCCAAACCTGCCAATGGCTTCCAGCAAACTCAGAATTAAGTCCCAAGTCCTCTCTGAGACCTACGAGGTCAGGTGGGGTGCTCTGGCTCCATCAACTCCTTCTCATTTCCCACCTCCTTATCTCGCTTTCTGCTCCACTCACACTAGACCTCAGTTTGCTCCCATCTGCCATGCCTGGACCTGAGAACAGGTCATCTTTTTTGTTGTGGTTATAGATGGGTAGGAAGTTGGCCTGGGCTTCCTGAGTATGAAGGTAACACAGATGCAAGCAGAGCTGAGAAATGGAAAGACAGCATTTGAGCACCAAGATCAAGCCATACCTGAAGCCACCTCCCTGTTTTTTCGGTTACGCTAACCAGTTAAGTTTCTTTCTTTTTTTTTGCACACACTAATTTGAGCTTGCTTTTGAAAGGAGTCCCAATTCATACAACTGGCCAGCCCTACCTGGCCCCACCCTACCCACTTTTCCATTGCTTCAACATGCCAGGCATATTCCTGCCCCAGGGCCTTTGCACTTGCTGTTCTTCTGCCTGGAGTGGTCTTCTCCCAGATGTTTGCATGTCTCATTCCCTCACCTCATGAGATTCCTGCTCAACCGTCACCTCCTCAGAGAGGCCTTCTTGGACCACGCCAACAAAAATAACAAGCCTCAGCATCATCCCTCATCCCTTTACTCTGCGTTATTTTTCTTTATAGCACTAACAGCCACCATGCATATTATATATTTACGTATTGTCTCTCTCCCTCCACTACCTGTAAATTCCATAAGGGCAGGGATTGTATCAGGTTGACCATCTGTCCTGGTTTCCCTGGGACTGAGGGGTTTCCTGGGATGTGGGACTTCTGGTGCTAAAACCAAGATTGTTCCAGGCTAACAGGGATGAGTCAGTCACCCTAGACTGCCTTGTTTATGTCCTGTAATATCCCCGTTGCCCAGATGGGGCTGGCACACAGTAGATGCTCAATACAGAGTAGCATGGGTGAAAGCAGGCAGGCACTGGGCCCGGTGGTATCAGACAATATTTACGTACTCAGTTCCATTTAATTCTCACCACTGATCTAGGAGGTGGGCTCTATTATTATCCCCATTTTACAGATGAGGAGCCTGAGACTTGAGCAGCTTGTCCAGGTCTAGGGGGGATCAAGATTTGAATCCACCTCTGCCAGACTCCAGAGGCCACATGGTTAACTGCTCTGCAGTGCACACCTCCCAACTACTGCCTGCTCAGCCCAGGCCAACTGACCTTTGGCTCCTGTTGTTTAGACAGCCACAAGTGGGCTAGGAGAAGTCCTGCACCCTACCTCACCTCACTCAGGTGGGTGAAAACTGGTCCAAGGGTGGGACAGATTGGAGGTGGTGGAAGAACTAGAGATGGTCAGTCCAGGGGCTGGGACCCCAGAGTGAGGCAGCCACTCCTCCTGACCTGTAAGTCCTACCAGTGCCAGGTCTCCCTGAGGCCTGTTCAATCTCAGCTCCCTTCTCGGCTTATCCAGCAGACCCATGACTGAGCTCGAGGAAGACTTTCTTCTGTTCACCTAGAAGAGCCTAAACTAAAACACCGTTCCCTCCTCAGATCAGGAAATGGCCTTCTCCCTGCTGTCCCAGACCTGCCACTACCCCTACCCTGCTGACCGGGCTGGCCTTCGTGGCCCTGCCTCTCCTGGTCAGAGAACATTGGCACAGTGCTTCCCCAGGCCAATTCACCTCTCATATGACCCTTACAGCCAACCCTTGTGGTAGGGGCTACTTTTTATCCTCATTTCATGGATAAGAAACTGAGGCCCAGAGAGGTGAAGTCACCTCCCTAACGTCACACAGCTCACGGGGGCAGCACTAGGATTTGTCTCCCAGGCTCACTTGTTATCTATTCTCCATTGCCTCCCTGATGAGGATGATGATGGAGATAATAAACAATGCTATCATTTATTGCCATTGCCCGTCTGTCGGTTCATAATACTTTGGTGGCTTGCGTGTTGCTGTGATGCTGGAAGCTATGCCACTGGTATGTCAAATAGTAGCAGGGTAGACAGGTTTCTGCAGAGCTTCCAGATTAAGACAGACGAAGAAGAAAGGCCAGGCAACCTACTTCCGAAAATTGTTGTTGTTGTTGTTGTTAGGTGCCGTCAAGTCAGTTCTTATTCATAGCGACCCGATGTACAACAGAACGAAACACTACCCAACCCTGTGTCATCCTCACAATCGTTGTTATGCTTGAGCCCATTGTTGCAGCCACTGTCAATCCATCTTATTGAGGGTCTTCTTCTATGGATCACAACAGAACATTGTCCAATATAGTGCTGGAAGATGAGCCCCCTAGGTTGGAAGGCACTCAAAACACACAGTGGCTGTAATGACGGACTTGAGCATACCAACGATCATGAAGAAGGCGCAGGACCGGGCAGCGTTTTTTTCTGTTGTACATGGGGTCTCCATGAGTCAGAACCAACTCAAAGGCAACTAACGACAATCATTTATGGAACCGGGCACTTTGCATGCATTATTTCTCATTTCCAACCGCCCCGTATGGTAGGTACTATTATCCCCATTTTACACGAGGAAACTGAACAATACACAAGTTAAGTGGTTGACCAAGGACACACTAGCAATGACTCCTAATGGAACTTGTCTTACCAATATGCCCCTGGCCCAGCACCTCCTTCCTTCCTTACCAACCTACCTACATACCTACCTAACAACCAACCAATATCTACTGAGTGCTGACGATGTGTGATGCCCTCCTCTGGCCCAGTGCCAGCCCCACCCCAGGCACCGACAGCTGGAAGTGAAGTTCTGGCCTCAGGGCTGCCCTGGCTCCTGGCCCTCAGTGCCTGGAAATCCCTTCCTGACCAGAATCCCCTGGGCCCGATTAACGATCTACTTGGGACTCTATCGCTGGGGAATTCTTCTCCGCAGGTCTAATTCTGGGATCTCAGCTGCTCTGTCCCCTGCCTGGCCACCAAGGAGCTGCTTTTCATAACAAAGTGGGGGCGGGAGAAGGGCCACGGGAGGTTTTAGTAATTCCACTGTTGGAAATTTCCATGGCGGTGGAAAAGACACACTGGCTGGCCTCCAAACGCCTCCCTGAAAAAATTTCCAAAAAGAAACCGCTGGACTGGCCCACACCCGTCTGGACAGATGCTGGAGGAGCCTGTGGAAGGACTTAGGGGCCAGTGCATCAGCACTAGCCCCCAGCACAGAGCTGGGCACCCAGAGGCCGAGGGGTCCAGGAAAATGGGGTCCCCTTTCTCCCTTGGAGAGAAGAGAGAAAGGTGCCCCACCAGGGAACAAGTCATAAGCCCAGTGTCCGTTTCTCTCCCACCCGCTTGCTGTGTGATCCTGAGTAGTTACCAGACCTCTCTGAGCCCATCTTGCCCTGTAAAAGGAGGCAGTGGACAAGATACTCTCTAAGGGTTGAAGCACCTTGATGAGTGCTGGCTTTGGTCTTGGGTCTTCCTGTCTCCTGGGTGAGTCCAGAGAAAGCAAGTACCTGGGAACTCTGCAGGCATCTAGGGGGGCCAGAGGCTCCCGGGGGAGGCAGAAATTGAGCCTGAACACACTGTACTGTCTGCCTCTCCCATGGGCACATGCCCCCAGTTGCCTTTCCATGGAAGGAAGGGACAGGCTTCAGATCTGTGCCCAGGCGAGAGTCCTGGGGGCACCTGCAGCATCTCCCCTCCTTCACCCCCACAGCCACCCTACTGCTGGCTCTGGGGGTCTCTGTGACTTTCTCCACACCCTACTGCTGCATCCAGCACCCCCTCCTACCTGGGTTAATTCCTCACTACCTCCCGCACCCCCACCCCTGAAAATCCTCAGGCTTCCCCACCCCGCATGGCTCTGGGCAGATGTGGGGGCCAGGGCATCATGGAGTGCAGTCGGTGCCTCCAGACCTGGAGCCGAGGGGTGGGGAGGGAAATGAGGCCTTGAGTGGGAACCATTGGTCTCAGGGGCGTGGAAGGCACCCAGGACAAGAGCCAAGCCCGAGGCATCTCTCCCCAGCATCCTTCAACCTCACCTGCACCACGTGGGTGTCCCCAGTCAAGTGAAGGATTCATTTGTGCAGATGAGGGTTCAAGCCCTGGCTCTGCTACTCACTAGCTGTGTGACTCAATTTCTCTGTCTGTAAATGGGTCACCACCAACTGCCCAGAATTGTGGCGAGGATCGAATGAGATGACAATCCACTCCCTACACTGCAGCCAGAGGGGTCTGTGTATGAGACTTATCCCAGCTTAAGACCCTCCAATAGCTTTCTATTCATTCAAGATCAAATCCAAACTCTGTACCATGACCTACAAAGTCCTGCGTGAGCTGGCCCCAGACTACATCTTCCACCTCATCCACCTCTCTCACCTTGCACATCTCACTCTAGCCACAATGGCCTTCTTTCCAATCTTTAACCACACCTAGCTCATTCATTCCCACCTCAGGGCCTTTGCATGTGCTGGCTCCTTTGCTGGGAAGCTCTTTTCCCAGATGGTGGCATGGCCTGGTACTATTTATAATCCCAACATCATCTCATGAGGCCCTCCCTGACCATCCTACTCATGTTGTCTCAGATAGCCCTTTTGATTCCCCTGTTAATCTTCTTTGTAACAATTACCACTGCCTGGAATTACTGATTTTATTGACTAATGAGACCTCATCCGTCTTGTTCATTGCTATATCCCCACTGCCTGAACCAGTGTCTCACATGCAGCAAGGGTTCAAGAAATATTTGTTAAATGAACAAATAAATACGTAATGAACCTAAAACACATTAGGTATTATATGCATGTTGGTCCTTCGTCTATTCCCAGCCCAGCCTTTTCCTCCTGAGCATACGTGCACACAGATGGACAGACACACACAAAACAAATCCTCAGATGAAACCAAGGAACACAAACCCCAAATAAGAAAACGTGGTGCTGGAAGGAGGGCCTAAGGTCACCAGGGTCCCAAGGCCAGCTGTAAGGCCTTACCTGGCTTACCTGAGGGTCCCCCCCATGGTTGCAGGAAGTCAAGGTCACTTGAAAGAGCAGAGAGCAATATATGACTTTTCAGCATGGAGCTGGTAGGCCACTGAGCACCAGGAGTAACCTGTACCCTGTCTTTGGCCGTGGTAGGGGGTGAAGAATGTGTCCAGCAGGACCCTGTCTGGTTTATTCACACCATATCCTCAGCACAAGAGGAGGTGATCAATCAAAACTTGTTAATGAATAAACGAATGAGGATGGGAGGCTGAGCAGCAAGAAACAGACAGCATTGGTTGTCAATGCCTGTGGGGATCCTCAGCTTGGAGCGTGGTGCTGGGCCCTGCCCATGACACCAGCTGAGAGTTCCTCCAACAGTACTCACATACGGTCACTCCCCTGCTCAAGCACTTGCAGTGGTTCCTGCTGCCTCTGAGAAACAGTTTGGACTTCCTCCATCCACGGAGGATCCATCCATCTATCCACTCATCCCTTCTTGCCTTCATCCATCCATCTATCTCTTCAAGCATCCATCCATCCATCCATCTTCCTCCCACCCACCCAGCCACCCACCCATCCATTGTTTCATCCAATATTACTGAGTGTTTACAGAGTCACTACGAGTCGGAATTGACTCGACAGCAACGGGTTTGGTTTTTTTTTTTTTTTTGGTTACCGGGTTCTAGACAACGTGCTAGGTGCTGGGGCCACCCCAGCTCTTCAATTCTGTAATAAGATCATCTCATCAAATGTCTGGCTGCATATATCCAGAAAGTAACCACTTCTCACCACCTGCACGGTCTCTCACCATGCTCACTGCAGGAGCCTCCTCCCTGGTCTCCCTGCCTCTCATTTCGCTCTCCCCCACCCCAATCTGCTCTCCACACACAGCCAGAGGGATCCTGTTAACACAGACTAACCATGCCGTGAGTCTCTGCATGACCAGGCCCCCTGTCCCGTCACCCCTCAGAACTCTGCTTCTACTCTCCCTCTCGGTCACTCCCCTCCACCCACTGTCTTCCTCACTGTTCCTTGTACCTAGTGAGCATGCTCCTACCCCAGGGCCTTTGCACTGGCTGCTCCTGTACCTGGAACCCACTTACCCAAACAGCACGACTCCTCTCCCCTCATCTCCCTCGGCTCTCTGCTCAAACGCCACCTTCCCGGGGAAGCCTTCCTCGACGCCCCTGTTCAAAACAATCCTCGCTGTCTTTCTTGCTCTGCCTTATTTGTCTCCATAGCATCCACGCTCCTTGACACACCGTCTATTTCCATCTTTGCTTATTGCTGTCCCTCCCGCCCCTGATACAGCGTGCGCCCCACAAGGCAGCGGCTGACTTTGTTTTAGTCACTGTGGTATCCCCAGTTCCCAGCACATAGTCACCCTGGCTAACATGTGTGGAATGAATGAATGACCTCCACCCCTTTAGGCAGTAGGGTTACTTTCATTTTATGAAGATCGTTTCACCTTTCTTCCATCAGTGGCTCCCAAAATTGTCTGTTCGAAATAACCCTTCCGGGCAGATTCCGGGTCCTTCCCCAGGAGCAGATTCAGTGGGTTTCCCCCAACCTGCTCCTCCCACACCGCCCCCATCCCTTTCTAAACAGCTCCCATGTCCAGCTGGGACTCACCTTGGCCCCCAGCCCTGTCGCCTCCCAGCCCCAAAGCACTGTTTTGGGGACTTGTCCTTCCACTCTGTTCTTGCCTCTCATTCCCTGTGCCTGACCCAGCTCCTCGGTGCGGCCCCGCCCCCAGCCTTTTTCCTGGAACCCATCATCCTCACTAGGGCCTCGGGCATCTTCGTAAAGGGCAAGCCTGGTCACATCGCCCCTCAGCCCAGAGCCCTTGGCTTGGCCTCTGCTACCTTGCCAGCTGCCATGTTCTCCACTCCCTGCCTTGTACCCTTCTGCTTGGGTGGAGCTGCATTGCTGGGGGTGGCCTCGGCGCCGTGCCCACGCGGTGTCCTTTGCCTGGAGCACCCTTCCCACTTGCCACCTTCCTTCCAGCTGGCTAGCTCTTATTTATCCTTCAGATTCAGTCATGCTGGGAAGGCTAGTCAGTGCTTCTTCTGGTTCCTCATGCTCCCATGACTCTCCTTAAACCAGATGCCGGAGAGCTGACTTCAGGGTGACCCCATGTGTGCCAGTGAAGAACTGTGCTCCATAGCATTTCGATGGCTGATTTTTTGGAAGCAGATTGCCAGATCTTTCTTCCGAGGCATCTCTGGGTAGACTCAAACCTACAACCTTTTGGTTAATAGCCGAGTGCACTGACCCTTTGCACCACCCAGGGACTCCTTGGCTCCCCTGAACGGTGTAATTATCACTCTGGTTTGTAATTACTGGCCCCTGCCAGATTGAGCCCTGGTGGCATGGTGGTTAAGAGCTCAGCTGCTAACCAAAAGGTCGGCAGTTCGAATCCACCAGCCCCTCCCTAGAAACTCTATGCGGCAGTTGTACTTTGTCCTATAGGGTCCTATGAGTTGGAATCGACTCAACAGCAACAGGGACCAGATTGAGCACTATGGGACTGTGAGGTCATTATCAGTGTGGTTAAGCTGGGGGCTCTGGGGTTGGGCTGCTGGTTGGGTGTCCTTGGGTAGGTTACTTTGTGTTGCTGGGCTTCAGTTTCCTTGTCTATAAAATGAGGACAATAACTACCAGGGGGGATGTATTAGACAAGTGCCCCAAAGCACCTAAGACAGAGCTCTGTCCACCATGTTGCTGGTTGCCGTCCAGTCGATTCCGGCTCATGACAACCCCATGTGTGCAGAGTAGAACTGCTCCATAGGGTTTTCAAAGCTATGACCTTTTGGATGCAGATTGCCAGGCTTGTCTTTCAAGGCACCTCTGGGTGGGTTTGAACCACTAACCCTCTGGCTAGTAGTTGAGCTTTTAACCATTTGTGCCACGCAGGGACTCCCTCTGCCTAGGTTAGCTAACAGCATTCTTATTCGGAAGCTGGCACATGGAAGGAGCTCAGGAGGTGGACGGGGCCTCCTGGTGTCTGCTGGACCTCCATCTGGAAGGCACTTGGTTAAAGGAGCCAGTCTCTCCCCTGCACCTGGCAAATCACCTTGGCCTCTCTATGACCTTCTCATTATTAAGAAGCCTCGGTTGGCTTCTGCTGATATTTAACAATACGTATTATTTGCTTAGGGGTGAGCATAGCTGCTTTACAAGGTTGTGTTTTCTGCAATTCTGTGTTCTCTTCCGACCTTTGAGCCTGTTTTCTGGTTTTACCCCTGCCCTTGTTTGCACGTGGCTTTTTTTTTTTTTTTTTTTTTAGCTGACCTTTTGCATCCAACCTTTTTATTTGAGCTCAAACTCCTTGTCTCTCCTCTGGGTCTCAGGGCTATATGTCTGGGGAAGGGGTGGTGATGGGTACTGCCACATCACCCATCTACATCACAGGGAGAGGCAGGACAGGCTGACCCGGGTGTCCACTTGGTGCCAGGCCTGTGCTGGACACCACACACCCACTGGCTCTTTGGTGCCATTGTTGGGTGCAGAGAGGAGACATCACAGCTGGTAAATGAAGAGCTGGCAGCTTGGAGTCCCTGTCACCTGCATTAGACTCTGCTGCTCCTCCTTCCAAGATTGTGAGCACTGGGATGGCCATGGTGCACTGATAAGTGAAAACACAGCCATGGAGCATGTATAGAATGGTCCCATGAGAAAAGAAACAGAACCCTTCCAAACACATCTGTCAGCAAGAAGAAACAAGAGAAGAGAGCAATTTACCAAATTCCACTGAATCTAAGTTGAATTATGGGTTGCACCACAATTTCAGTGGTAGAATTTTCTCCGTGCGGGAGACCTGGGTTCTCCGCCAATGCACTTCATATGCAGCCACCACCCATCAGTGGAGGCTTGCATGTGGCTATGATGCTGAACAGGTTTCAGTGGCACTTTCAGACTAAGACAGACTAGAAAGAAAGATGTGGCAATCTATTTCCAAATAATCAGATGACAATCCCGTGGATCACAGCACTCTGATCCTGTTGTGCATGGGGTCACCATGAGTTGGGGTAGACTCGACAGCAGCTAATGACAACAAAGAAAAAAAAGGAGCTTCCGATAAAACTACAATGTGCTGTGTCAACGGTAAGTCATATTCCAATTTCAGAGATGATAAAATGTGGGCAAAGGAAGATGTGCAGCCTAGAATCAACAAAACAGAGTATCAACAGTGGTTGCATCAGGTAAATGTGGGATGTGGAGAGAGGAAAATCATCAGTTTTGCTATAACAAAAACCAAACCGGTTGCTGTCCAATCGCTTCTGACTCATAGCAACCCTATAGGACAGAGTAGAACTACCCTATAGGGTTTCCAAGGAGTGACTGGCAGATTAGAACTGCTGACCTTTTTTGGTTAGCAGCCAAGCTCTTAATCATTGTATCATCAGTTTTGCTACTCAAAAAAACCCAAAAAAACCCACTGCCGTCGAGTCGATTCCAACTCATAGTGACCCTAGAGGACAGAGTAGAACTGCCCCCATAGAGTTTCCAAGGAGCACCTGGTAGATTTGAACTGCTGACCTTTTGGTTAGCAGCCATAGCTCTTAACCACTATACCACCAAGGTTTCTAGTTTTGCTGTAGATCTTTCTGTATCATTCCACTTGTTTCAACAAGCACACGTTATTTTTGTAATTCAAATGCTGCAGTTTAGAAAAAGGAAAATGGGGGTTTTCCAAGCTGTTGTGCCTGGTTTCTTTTCCGGCTGTCCTCATGGGTTGGAGGCACAGTCACTGGCAGCTCTGGGGTGACCTGCTGGGGGCTTGCATGTGTGTGTGGGATGCAGGCAGAGTGCCAGAGCTGGGCCTGTGCTGGTCTAATCAGCAGAAATTTCCCTGTACTGAGGCCTGGCCCCCAAAGTCATCATTAAGGGCTCTTCAAGTTCTAAAACACACGGTGGAACCCAAATAATCAACACAGCCCAATTTACCAAAGAATGGGACAGCCAAGCACTCTTCTTCCTTGGAGGGACCTTCCCTGACCCCCTACCCCTACATAAGCCCGCACCTTCCCTTTCTTTGTTCTACCTCACACCGTTTGCCACCACCTGGGTGGTGCACACAGTTTGCACTTGACTACTAAACTAAAGGTTGGTGGTTCAAACCCACTCAGTGGTGCCACGGAAGAAAGGCATGGCAATATGTTTCCCTAAAGATGACAGCCAAGAAAATCCTATGGAGTAGTTCTACCCTGTAACACATGGGGTTGCCATGAATCAGACAGCAATGGGTTTGTTTTTTTGTTTCTGGCATTAGATTGGGTGTCCTTGGGTGGCACAAATGGTTAAGCACTCAGCTACTAACTGAAAGGTTGATGGTTCAGACCCAATCAGAGTAGCCTCGGAAGGAAGGCCTGGCTATCTACTTCTAAAAAATCAACCATGAAATCCCTATAAGCACAGTTCTACTCTGATGCACATGATGTCACCAGGAGTCAGAATTGACTTAATGGCAACTTTTTTTTTTTTTGGTGTTAGGTTATTCACAGGTGCCTTTATCTCATTATGGTCCCCCTCCTCAGCTAGAAGGTAAGCTCCTGGAGATGGATTGCGTCTGTGCCATTCATGGCTGCACCCTCCACTCTGCCCCCTCCCCTCTTCTCTGTGCCTTCACCCTGGAATGTACAGTGAGCTCACTCAAGGCATGTGGATGGGGCATGGGGCTTCTGGGCAACCTCTCCACAATCATTTCTCCCTTGTCTTGCAGATACCAGGTCAAGTGTGTGGCAGAGGACACTGTTCTCTCCTCTGAGCTGTACAAAACAGACCAGACACAACTTGAACTTGGCTGAGGCTGCTGCCCAGAATGGCTTTCAAAGAATATTTTCTAGGACGGCGCCTCCTCCCTCCTCCTGCCACCACTCAGGGAGAAGCGCCTCAGTGTTTCTGGACCCACTTCTGCCTCACCAGCACCCCCTACAGATCTGGAAGATTCATTTGTTCATTCATTCATTCATTTCACAAATATTTGCTGAGCACATTTCCCTGACCTAGGCCTGTGAATATGATAGTGAATGAGACAGATAGGCTTCCTGCCCTCAAGGAGCTGATCGTCTAGGTGGAAGACAGACAACAAACAAGGGACTGAATACAGAAGATAATTTCAATTGTGTGAAATGTCATAAAAAAGTTGCCATAACAAGGAATACCAGAGGAAGGAGGGGCGAGAAGCCCCCTAAATAGATCAGGGCTGTTCTCACTGATGAAATGCCATTTAGCTTGATGAGAAAGAACCTGTCATGTAAAGAGAGGGAAGAAAAGCATTCTAGATGGGGAAATAGCATGTGCAAAGGCCCTGACGCAGGAAAGAGGCTGATGACTTTGAAGAACAGAAAGGAAGCTGGTAAGCTAGAGCAGTGAAGGGAGAGGGGTGGGGTGAGGGACCACACGCCCCAGGGCTTATAGACTGCAGAAAGGGGTCTGGGTTTTACCCTGTGAGTGATGGGGAGTTCCACAACCTGATTTATATGGCAAAAGGATCCCTCTGGCCACTTGGGGCAAATAGATGCTTGGAGGGGGCAAGAGAGGAAATGGGGAGACCAGTGAGGAAGGTCATCCCTTCATTTATTCAACACCTCTCTATCCGACCATGTTCTAATGAAATCTCTGAGAAATAAAAACAAAAATGAAAACGAACAAAAAGCATGGCTGGGGTATGATGACCCCAGAGTCTGGGATCTGCTGCGTAGGAGCTGACATTAAAGGGAGAGGCAGGAGGCTCCCTGAAGTATGAGGTATTTAAGGGAGGTTTGGAAGGATGGGCAGAGTGTTCCAGGGATGGGCACAGCCTGGGCAAAGGCTCAGAGGTGGGGGAAAGGGTCAGTGTGAACAGAGAGCTGTACTCCAATTCACACTGAATGACTAAGTGACTGGTGGACTGAATGGAGGAAGTAATGAACTGATAGGGGAGAAGTGGTGTGAAGGTGAAGTGTGGGGGAAGATGCTGGAAAGGTAGGCAGGGGCTAAATCACAATGTCCTGAATACAGGCCAAGGAGGCTGGGCTTTACCCACTAGGCAACCAGGAGCAGTGAGGGTTTGACCAGAGAGACAGGCCAGATGAACGTTCTGAGAAGGAAGGTCTCCCTGGAGGCCATGGAGGGCCACACTGGAGGCTGGGGCAAGATTCAGGGAGATACGGCAAAGGTTAGGGCCATTCCAATTCCATAATTAATAATAATAATAATAGCTGATACTTCATAGAGCTTCTTATGTGCCTGGCACTGCTCTAGGATCTTTACAAATATGAACTTATTTAATCTGCACAAGAACCTATGAAGTTGGCACTATTATTTACCCCCATATTACAGATAAGGAGACTGAAGCACAGAGACCTTAAAGCAGTTGCTAAAGGTCACATAGCTACGAAGCGTTGGAGCTGGGAATCAAGATCAGGCTCCCAGGCTCCAGGGTCTACCCTTCACCCCTGACCTGTGCTGTCTCCTCCATTTAAGATCCCATAATTCTGCATTTTGGGATTTTGTCCCCCTAGCAGAGAAAACCGTCTCTGGACAATGCTCTTGGTTTCCCTCCGAGGCCCCTTGAACACCACAACAAACCCTCAAAGTACATTAAGTGACCACCACTCACTTATGGCCCTATTGCTAACCAGCTCTGTGACTGGGGGGCGGTCGCCACGACCTCTGCGAGATAACTGTATCCCTCTCTATACAATGAGGATACCAAAACCTGTTGCCATCAAGTCGATTTCAACTCATAACAACCCTAGAGGACAGAGTAGAACTGCCCCATAGGGTTTCCAAGGAGTGTCTGGTGGATTTGAAATGCCAACCTTCTGGTTAGCAGCCGAGCTCTTAACCACTGTGCCACCAGGGCTCCAAAATGAAGACAGGAGCACCTTATTCACAGGATGAGCGTGAGAACTCCTGTCACTGGCTGAGGCAGTAATAACTGGCTTCCGTCACTGGGCGGCTCCTACGAGCCAGGGGCTGCACACAGTCCTCCACCTGCCATCATCACAGCACTTGTCCTTCCTCCCGTTGCAGAGAAAACAGAGATTCAGAGACAAACAGTAAATCACCCAGGGGACACAGCTTGTCAGTGGCAAAGCTGGGATTTGAACCACAGCTCCTCCAACAGCTCCTGGTAGGTGCTTAAGAAAAGTCAGTCCTCTGTCCCCAAAATGTGGACCCCGTATGGCAGGGTAGGGGGCTTCACCCTGGCGAGGGTTACCTGGGTGTCTTTAAGGGAGAGAGGATGAAGAGCAAAGATGTGGCCAATTCGCAGGGTCTCGGCTTCAAGGACACCTTGAACTTGAACTTGCCCTGTGGGCAGTTGTGTTGGGGCAATGGGGCCAGGTACAAATCACCCGTTCCTGGCTTGAGGACTGCCTTTTTTTTTTTTGGCAGGTGTATGAGTACTGGGGGGATGGCAGCTGATTCTATGGACAGAGTCCTGGGCTATTGGGTCTGCCACACTCTCACTTGGCAACCTTGGTCAAGTCCCTCTTTGGACCTCAGTGTCCCCTTGAGTCTAATACACAGCAGGATGAGAGGGAGTTGGAGTTTGGCATCCAGGCTTCCTGGGCTTCCTCCCAGCTCTGCCCTTTCCTAGCTTCGAGACCTTAGATAAGTCATTTCACTTCTGAGACTGCACCTTTTCACCTGTAACGAGTCCGGCAGCAGCTGCGAGGAGTGTCTGAACTCGTGCACGTAGAGTGCCTTGCATGGAAAGTGCTTAACAAATCGTGACCGTTATTGTTACTACGGGGTCCCTGGGTGGCGCAAATAGTTAACACACTTGGCTCCTAACCAAAAGGTTGGAGGTTCAAATCCACCAAGAAGCACCTTGGAAGAAAGGCTTGGCAATCTACTTCTGAAAAATCCACCACTGAAAGCCCTGTGAAGCACAATTCTACTCTGACACACGTAGAGTTGCTAGGAGTCCGAGCTGACTTGATGACAACTGGTCCTGGTGCTGGTATGGTTACTACAAGTCACGTTGGTAGCTGTAGTGAGGCTTTGGCGAGACCACAGGGTAAAGGCTTTTGGCCACCTTTAAACACTAGCATTTACATTCATTTCTAGATGCCTGCAGTCCCACTTGACAGGTTTGACTCTGTGGAGTCTGGAGAGACTCACCAGAGAAGTTTTGTAGGCCTGGGGCGAGGGTAGCTGGCATCTTCACTCAGCTGGGCCTTCCCATCCCCTGAGGTGCTCTGAGAAGGCAGAGAAATCCCCAGAAACCCCCTGGCCCAAGCATCCAGCAAGACTCAATTTTATTATCACCACCTGAGCCCTCCAGCAGCCAAGGCCAGGACCCTCACCACAGACCGTTGGGGTGTATTGCTCTGGTTCCATTCTACGGACAAGGAAACCAAGGCTTCATGAGCTCCAAAAACTTGTTCACGATCACGGGAGAGGTGATCAGTGAGGCTGAGTATGGCCCAGACGTTATCTCATGGTCTGGCCCACAAGCTGGGCATCTGCTCTACGGCACCAACTTCTAGAGGGGGCTGACTCATGCCCCCAGTGAGAGTCATTTTTGGAGCTGATTCATCTCTGAGTTCAGCAATCAGCCTGGTACACACCAAGTACTCAGCCAATATTGGTTTTATTGATTTACATTTTTATCCCTGGCTCAGAAGCCAGAAATTGGCTGGAGGTGGTGGGAGAATGGCCTCATTTTAATCTGAAGTGAGTCATGTCAGTTGATAAATTTACAAGTGGCCTGAAGAGCTCTTCTCAGGTCCCTGGGTGGCACAAATGTTTGTAGTCCACTACTAATCTAAAGGTTGGTGGTTTGAACCCACCCAGTGATGCAGCCGAAGAAAGTCCTGGCAATCCGCTTCCTTAAAGATTATAGCCAAGAAAACCCTACGAAGCAGTTCTACTCTGTAACACATAGGGTTGCTATGAGTTGGCATCAACTTGATGGCAACACGTTTGGTTTTTGGTTCAAAGAGCTCTCACTCTTCTACCTTCAGATTGTTGCTGGAAGGGACAGGTACTCTGCAGCCTTTGCACCCCAAATACTATGATACAGTGGACACGGTTGGTGCCCGCCCTTGGGCCCCTGTACCAGCCTACATCTCCCATCACCAGCTGCTGGGCTGCTACTAGCTCACAGCTGCCCCTTCCCTGGAGCTGCTGTGCCCGGCAGATTCCTCCTCTCCTCAGGGCTAAGGGCAGCCAATGGCTGACTGATACAGGGTACACAAGGCCAGCTCTCTTGCCTCCATGCAGGGCAACTCTGTAGTGCCATGCATGCTCCAGAACCCCTATGGGATCAGGCTGGGCTCCAGCTATTTCCTCTCGCTGTTCTGCTCCCTCACCCCCTTCCTCCCGGGAGTACTCTCTCGCCTCTGCTCCCAGAGCACCCAGCAAATCTGGATGTGCACTTCACACGCTGGTCTCTCTCCTCTCCCGTGACCTCAAAGATCAAGAACGTGGGCAACTGTGGATCTTAGAAATCTAAAGCTGCAGGGGGCCCATCTGGCCCCAAAGTCTTCATTTAAAAGACAGGAAACTGATGCTCAGAGAGGGACTGTGACCAGTCCAAGGTCACTTGGGCTGTGTGTCAAGGCCAGGCTGCACCTGGGTCTTCTGGGGCCCCACCTCCCACCCCAATCCATTCGGGGACACTGCCAGGTGCTGGGCCAGGTGTCCGGCCAGGGCTTCTGCTCTCTCCAGGAGGGAGTTTTGCTGTGTCAACTCTGCAGCAGCCACCGAGCAGCCACTTGGAGACCAGGAGAGCACGGGCTGGCTCTTCAGGGTGGTTGGCAGGCTCTGCCGACCTTGGGCAGAGTGGGCAGGGCAGGCACCCCGCTCACCCTCTCCTCTGTACCAGGGCGTGCAGGCAGAAACGTGAAGGGAGAAGAAAAACTCGTCTAAGGGGAGCCTAATTACTCCGTGGACCCCCAACCTGGCTGGTGCTGCACTGGGTGGCAGCTTGGTCTGGAAACCTTCCCCTCCCTGGCAAGAACTCTTTTCCAGAAGAGTCACAGAGTCCTGGGCCAACACGGGGCAAGGAAGCCACATCGGGCCGGTGCCTGGACACTGGCTCTTGCTCTGGCTCTGCTGAGAGTATTCTGTGTGACCTTGGGGCCTTGGGTAGCCCATTCATAAAATGAGTACAGTCTCTATTGCTATTATTTTATTGAGTCCAGGACTTATTTTAGCTCCCACATATTGAGTACATTCATCAAATAATTGCCTACTCTTCTGCCAAGCACTGTCCTAAGCACTTTCATTTTACTGAATCCTCGAAGTAATGCTATGAATCGCATCTTTTTGTTATCTCCATTTTACAGATGGGGGGATCAAGGCACAGAGAAGTTAAGAATCTTGTGCAAGGTCATACAGCAAAGAAGTAGTGGAGTGGGAACTTGAATTCCAGGCACTTGGCTCTGGAGTCTGAGCCTTAAACTCCTCTCTGTACTACGGACTGTTGTTTGTTTTGAGCTGCCATTTGTTAAGCACCTACTGCATAGAAGCACTCTGCTGGGCATGGGGCAAACACATAAGCTTGCTGACTTTTTACAACACCTCTGGGAGGTGGGTATTCTCATGCCCATCACTTCAGGAGAGGAAACAAAGCCTTCCTCAAGAGACAAAGATTGGCCCAAGGCTTCACTGTGACTGAACTGGGAAGGCTGGTGGGGAGCCCTGGCTTCTTCCCCAGCAGCCTGGCCCTGTTCTAAGCTCTTTATAGCTTTTATCTTATTTACCTCATTTGGTTGAATCTAAGATACATTGATTGTAAGATGCATTGCTGCTTTATGTATCATTAACAAAGGAATGGAGTCCCTAGGCAGTGCAAAAAGTTAACGCACTTGGCTGCTAACTGAAAGGTTGGAGGTTCAAGCCTACCCAGCGGTGCCTTGTAAGAGAGACCTGGCCATCTACTTCTGAAAAATCAGCCACTGATAACCCTATGGAGCACAGTTCTACTTTGACACACATGACATCATCATGAGTCAGAGTCAACTCGGTGGTAACTTCTTTATTCTTAGGAAAGGAAGAGGCATGGCTGGTTTCACTACACCAGTTGTAAGAGGCAGCCCTATCTCAGAGATAGCAAAACCTGCATCTGAGAGTCCATGCGACTGAGTTTTAATCACAACAACCCTACAAGGCAGCACTATTATTATCCCCATTTTACAGCTGAGGAAACTTAGGCACAGAGATTAGTTTACTTGCCTGAGGACCCACAGTTGCTGAGGACCCACAGTTGCTAAGTACCCACGTCTGGGATTTGGCCCAGGCAGGCTGGGTTCACAGCCTCGTTCTAACCACTGTGCTACATCACCACTAAGTCAGGCCCACGTGAGACACACACCCTGACCACACTCACGGTTAAAAATCTTAAGTCAGCCGGCTGGAGCCCAGGACCCACTGCGCAGACGAGGTTTGGCCTTCACCCAGTGTGGAGACCTCAAGCAAGCTGGTGGACCCCCAAACAGCTTCTGAGGATCCCACGCCCCCTTCACAGCCCCAAAAAGGAACTGTGACAGCTCAGCCCCCTTGCCACCCTGAGCTGAGGCTCACCCAGAGAGCAGGTACTTGCAGCAACCAGGCTGGAATCAGCTCACCCAGACCACGTGCCTCCTGCACCCTCAAGTGGCCCCTGGGGCACCAGACATGGCCCAGCGGAGCAGCCCCAGCCTCAGCCCCAGCCAGGGAGGGAAAAGCCACTGCTTTATTGAACATTGCCTTCAGAGGGGGAATAGGAGCACTGCAGATACCCGCTTCCGCCCTTCAAAGCTGCATGGCGCATGGACCCCAAACGAGGTCACCCACTCGTGGCTTCTCCCACACACTCCCCCAGCCCCATGCTCCAGTGCAGCAAAACTTTTCAAGATCGGTGCAAAAAACCAAATTCACTCCCTTGGACCAGGATTTGCCTCTTGGCATCTTATGGAGTTCCTCTGGGGTGCTCCCTCCAGAAGCAGGAAGGAAGCTCAATGTATTTCGAATGCCTGGTGTGACCAGGATACCACTCGAGAAGGTTTCCTATCCACCATGTCACATCATATACAATCTCGTGAGGCAGTTTTCTTCAACCCTAGTTTACAAGTCAATGCTGAGCTCTGAGAGGCAAAGCCACTGGTCCAAGGTCACACAGCAGTAAACACTGGCATTAGGATTTAAACTCAAGTCTCTCTGATGCATTGAGAGGATAGCGCCTTATACTGAGTGCTTACTCTGGCCAGGCTCCGAGGCAAGTGCTTCCAGTGCATTACATCACCAAATTCTCACACAACAGATAACAGTATAATAATAATAATAATAATAATAATAATAATAATAATAATAATACTATTATTGCCCCCATTTCACAGATGAGGAAACATTCTCTGAGCCTTTAACTGGACTGCACCTCAGGGCCTGGCACTTTACTTAGATTACTTGTCACATTTGCCTTTCACAACAACTGGGAAGATGAGCACTAATATTATCCTCATTTTACAGAGGAGCAAACTGAGGCTCAGAGAGGTCAAATAGTTCAACTACACACAGCTAATTAATGGTAGAGCCACTTATGAGAACATGGCTTGGAATCAGTAATTACCCTCCCACACATTAAATGGTAAAACTATTTGTAAAGTACTTGAGGATACATTTTAGCTACTGTTGATGACTGTTATGATTAGCATCTTAATACTTGACAATTACCCCATTATCCAGATGAGAACACTGAGGTTCACAGCGAGTAAGTGGCAGAGACAAGAAAGGACTGCAGGCTCTCAACTTTTTGTCACCCGCCCATCTCCTGGGGCCTGGAGAGGCTAGGTGGGGGCAGGGGGGCCATGACAGGAGGGCCACAACTTCCCCTGGCTGTCTCCAGCTCTTCTCTCTGAGGCCGAGGAGCCCCTGCAGGCCCTGGATCTCCACAGAGCTGGCTGTAGTTCCCGCCTAAGGGTTCCTGGATGTGGGCCCCAGGGGGTCTCTGAGCAACCCCTAAGCCCCTCCTGGCCTCTCTCCCTGTCTGCTGCCTCTACCTTCTCAACGTTGAGCCAAACCTACCCTCCAAACAGCATCACCATGCAGAGAGGGTTGGTGAGAAGCAGGGGGCTGGAGTTGGTGGACAGAACTCCATTCCAGCTCCGTCTCTCACTTGCTGTGTGACCTTGGGAAAGACACTTTCCCACTCTGGGCTGACTTCCCCAAGCATGAATTGAGGAATTGGGTCTCAAGGAAGTCTCTGGGGTCCTTTCCAACTCCAAACAGGTGTAAGGGAGAAGCAGTACCAGAGACCTGAGTTCAAATCCCAGCTTTGCCCCTTACTTGCTGTGTGACTCAGGTAAGTTCTTAACCTCCCTTGGCCTTGGTTTCTTCATCTATAAAATGTGTGATAGTGAAGAAGAAATGAGATAATGTGTAAAGACTAACCAGCAGGTCTGGGACAGAGTAAACACACAATAAATATTAGTGGCTGTAGTGGGTTGAATAGCGTCCCCTTGAGATTCACATCTACCTGGCATCTCAGAATGTGACCTTATTTGAAAATAGGGTCTTTGCAGATGTACATAGTTAAAGATTTCAAGACGTAATCAATCTGGATTTAAGGTGGGCCCTACATCCAATGACTGGTGTTTTTATAAAAAGAGCAGAGGACGCAGAGACACCCAGATAGGAAGCGATGTGAGGTGGAAGCAGAGATTGCAGTGATATGCCTACAAGCCAAGGAACGCCACGAATCGCCAGCGACCACCGGGAGCTAAGAGAGAGACATGGGACGTGGAGAGCATCCAGAGGCAACCAGCCTTGCTGCCATTTCAGACTTCTGGCCTCCTAAACCATGAGAGAATAAATTTCTCTCGTTTTACGCCACCCAGTTTGCGGTCATGAGTTCTGGCAACCCTAATACAGTGGCTGGAACTGCTCCTGCTCTTGTTTTACTAACTCAGACTTGCAGTACCTCGGATTCTCCATCCTCAGGGCCAGCGGCGCAAGACCCTGCCCTCACTTGCCCAAGGTCATCCACCAGTGGCTGAACTGGTCCCGGAGCACTCAAACCAAGGCTCCTGGCTCATACCCAGGGATCTCTGCAGCCTCAGGGACCCCAGCTCTGGCTCCTCCCTTGGGCCTGGCCATCTTGCCCTCCCACTCCAGCCAGCTTTGGCACTTGGCCATGTCTCTGGACTTAGATCCTGCAGAGGTCTTCCTGGATAGTATATAATGCTCCCTATGTTGCAGGTTCCTCTCAGCTCAGAGCCCGGCGTGCAGCAGGCTCTCAGTTGTTGTAGATACCATCATATAGCAGCCCTATGAAGTGGGCAGCCTGGTAGCATACTCCCATTTTACAGATCAGAACACCAAGGCCTGAAAGGGCAAAGTGACTTACTCAAGGGCACTCAGCTATCAAGTGGCAGAGGTAGACCTCGAACTCACATCTCTGAGTCTCCATCCATGCTTTTTTGGCAGCTTCCGGACTCTGAGCCATAAACCTGTGCCACACCCCGAGTTTAGCACTCTGTGTCAATTCCTTCCCCTATCTGCCCCTTGAAATAGCCTGAAAAGTAGGTACTATTATTACCCTACTTCACAGATGGGGAAACAGGCTCCACCCAACTGCCCTGAATGTCAGAGCCTCACCATTTTCCCTATCTACTACCGGCTGTTAATGAGGGGCAAAGCCAGACTGAGATTGTCACTGTCCAGGGGGGCTTTCTCCCCAAATATTTCCTTGTTTGAATCTCCCACTGGGAGGGAGAGATGAGTCAGTGCCATCTGGCCTCGGAGAGGGGCAGGGTAGGCAGGTTCCAGGCAGGAGCTGCCCCCTGCCCCAACACTGCTCTGTGTGTTCCAGGGGGCTGGGAGAGGGAGTCTGCCCACCGCCCTGCAGGGTGTGTTCACTGTGCCGCCCAGCACCTGCATCCCAACAGCTTCGCCTGGTCCCCAGCTTTGACCCTATACCTACTATGTGCTAGCTGCTTCACACGCACTATCTTAAATCTCCCCAACAGCCCTGTTTGGGATCCCCATTCTAGAGAAGAAAAGACTGAGGTTTAGAGAGGAGAAGTGGTTTCCCCAAGAGCATGTGGCTGGGGAGAGGCATAATCAGGATTCAATGCTAAGGCCCAGTGGGACTCTTCAGGGCACCCCTCCCAGCTGCCCTGCTGAGAAGATGTCTTCATTCTGGATTTGAAGGTTGGCCCATCCTAGAAGGGCCTGATTCAGCTGCACTGGGTGCAGCCTGGGCTGAGGTGGGAGATGGAGCACTGGCAGGAGACCTGACTCTCGGTCTCACTCTGCCACCTACCTGCCAGGCGACCTGTTTCCCCAGACGTGGCAGGAGCAGGGGGAGCAGGTCATCCCCAGCTCTGAAAGCTTATGAGCTCTTGAAAGCCCACTCCCAACCACCTTGGCTCCCAGGCTACAGAGCTAAAGGGATGGACACCCGGGGTCCCTGTGACAAGGCAGGCCTTGGGATCTTTGAGTTGTCAGTTAGGGCCAGACACCTGCCCCCACCAGGCGATTATTTTGGTGCATTAGTGCTTGAGACCTACCACTCTATAGACTTCCCTTCCTTTTCCCCCTCCTGATCTTGGAGCTTGCCAGTCATAGCAGCGAGGTGCTCACCTGTTCCAGCTCCAGTCCTGAAGCCAATCACACCTTCGTGTACAGCCCTCTCCAGTGCCCAAGGCTCAATGATAGCTGTAGGGTCCGGCAGGGCAGGAACAGGCATGGCCACAGATGAGGAAACAGGCACAGAGAGGTGAAGTGACTTGCCTAAGGTCACACAGCTGCTCAGGAGGTGAGATTGGGCCTGGCACCATCATTCTTTTGATTTGGAATCAAGTACTTGGGGAAAACCAGGGGCCCAGACAGCCCCCCTGCTGGTTCTTGTCTGGAACTTGAGAGAGCTTGGCAGGAATCCCAGCTCTTGAGAGAGCACAGTGACCTTGGACAAGTCCCTTCCCCTGGCTGGGCCTCAGTTTTCCTCTTGTAAATGGGCCCAGGCCAGGCAATCTCAGAGTGCGCACTTCCGTTTGGCTTTCTTGGTGTCCTCGATGCCACGGAGTAAAGGGGAGGCAGAGCCATTGGCTGCCTAGGACAGGGCCACACCTGCCTGGAAAGGGCTCTGCCTTCACCCACAGGAGATCCTCTGGGCTCTTTCTAGGAGCCTTGCCCCCAAATCCTAAATTTTTGGCCTGTCAACTCCCAAGACGTTGGCACACCAGATTGGAGCTAGCCTCTCTCAGGAGTGTAGGGGAGGGTCTAAGAGAGCAGGATAGGGCCCAGCTGCTTGGCTTCCACCCCACCTCTGCCACGATCCAGCTGTGTGACCTTGGGTAAGTGACTTCACCTCTCTGGCCACAGCTGCCTCAGTTGTCATATGGGGATGACAGGGCAATGGGAGACCTTCTTGGGGCAACGCGTGCAAAACAATTAGCTCAATGAATGCTAGTGGGGTTATTATTAGTTGCCCAGGTCCTCCTACCGATCTTGCAGCTGGCGGGGGCAAAGGGAGAGGACGGTGGGAGAGCAGGGGCCCAGCACTTCAGGCTCTGCACACAGGGTAAGCCACAGGCAGCTGCTCTGGCCTTCTGTCTGGAGAGGACTCTGCGGGCTGCCAGAAGCTTCCTGAGCCCTGGCTCTCCAGGATCCCACACCAACAGGCTACCTTCCTACCTTCCTGGTGCCCGAAAAGGGGGGAGTCAGGGCCAGTCCAGGTTCCTGGCAGCCATGAGCAGCAGCTGCAACTGCCCCTCCTCTGTCTCCTTTCCAACTCTGGCCAGGCTTCTCTGCAAAACATCGATAACCCAAAAGGGCCTTGCTGAGCTCAATCACAGCTCCCTGGGAATGTGGGCTGGCCTGCCCTCGGGCCTGTGTGGGGCTGGGTGGCCACCGGAGCCAGGGTCCCTCTGACTCCTGGACAGTCGCCTAAGGGGCGAGCCTCTCCCAGCTTCCTCAGAGCCCCCTTCACCCACATCTAGGATGCCTGGAGGCTGAGGGGGCAGATGCGTGCATGCAGCACCCGCATAGGTGCTACATCTGGTGTGCACCATTGTCTCTTACCTGTGCAGCCTACATTCACCTGTGGGCAAAGCCCAGCATGCTGCGCGCCTGCCGATGTACTGACACACATGCAGGCGGCATGCAGAGCTCCACATGTGTGCGCTGGCCACTTCCCTAAGGGGCCAGACTCCCACGAGCATACAGCACATCTGGGGCTGCTGCAAGGTGCAGCCTGAGTGCAGCTGGCTGCATCCCTGTGCGGGTGCTGCAAACACGTGGGACATGCTGCGTGCACAGGTGTGTGTATGTGTGCTCTGTTCCCATGCATGCTGGATATGCACGTGAGCATATGGTATTCAGGGATGTGAGCTGTGGTCACATGTGCTGGATGTCTCTGTGGGCACGGGGCACTCTGTGTATGTATGTGCTGTGAACATAGATAGTGCATTACTGATGTGCCCTATATTTGCATCTGTTCAAATCTGTGGATGTGGGTATGTCTTGATGAGAATGGGAGTGGGAGTACAAAGGGGGCTGAATAAATGTGGGCCATAGGCATCTTTCCTGGAGCC
Organism: Dugong dugon; assembly: GCA_030035585.1. NCBI lineage: Eukaryota > Metazoa > Chordata > Mammalia > Sirenia > Dugongidae > Dugong > Dugong dugon. Next base: position 36,244,741 of record CM057481.1, on the reverse strand, counting down.
CCTCAGGGCTCCCTCAGAGCTGCAGCCCCCTCCCCGCCACAGTTCCTTGAATGAAGTTATGTGGTGGAGGCCCCGTGGCCTGCGCTCCAAGCCCCCTCCCACTGCACACGTCAAAGGAGAATTTCTCTGGATGGCGCCTGCTGCTCCTGGAAATGCCCCAAACGTCAGATCACCTCCTCCCAGCGAATTGAGAGCAATGCAGACGAGGAGGGGAGCCCCTTCCACGTGGCGTGCAAGGCGTGCAGCGTCACATAAGACCCTCTGCTGGCCCGGTGCACAGCTCACTTACCCTTCTGAAGGTCGAGTGAGCTGGGTGTCTGCGTGGGCCCCCTACCCCCAGGGCCCGTGCCTGACTAGGGCAGGCCAGCCTCAGAGATCCCTCCCCACAGCCCGGGTGAGCAGAGGACAGCGTGATGTGGGGTGGCTCCCTGGCTAGAAAGAGGTGGCTGCCCAAAGCAGCCCACCCTCAGGAAGTCCAGAGGCCCCCTGCTGGATTCCCCAATCCTGACCCTGCAGGGGGCAGGGAGGAGCTCCAGGTGCCTGAGCACTTCCCCTGAGGCCCTGGCCAAGGAACTGGGCTTCCAGGCCAAAAGTGCCAGCTCCACCACTCAGCATGACTGCTGCAAAACGGCCTGGCCACCCCACTCCTGTCCCCCTCCTGGGCATTGTGGGGGCCTGGGATGTGTCCCTGCCACCACACACTCTGGCCAGCCTGACCCAGTGGGTCCCGGCAAGAAGCAGCCCACCCCAAGAGGACCCTCCGTGGGGGCCTCACCCTGCCTCTTTCCGGGGACCATAGCCCGGGGCAGGCAGGGGCACCCTCAGATCCTTTGCGTCTCTTTGGGACGCGGCTCAAAGGGAAGAGAACCTTGTCCCCGCCACTGGCTTGCTGGCCCTTGCGTAACATCCTTTGGGGGCATTTGCTGTCCAGAGGCTGCGGGTATCTACCGAGACCCCGGACATCCGCCCGTCTGAGGCCCCTCTGCCCGTGTCCCCAGCATCCCAGACCCCCCCTTCCCAGACCCTCACACGAGTGTCTCCCTCAGCGACGGCTCCCAGTGCAGCCTCAGCTGCCGCTAGATAAACAAGCCCCGCTGCCACCCCTCCTCACGCCGCCACCGCCACCACCATCAGCACGGAAAAAAAAAAAAAAAAAAAAATGAAATGCAACCAAATAAAATGGGTGCAAGAGGAAGGGGAGAGCGGAATGGGGCGCTTTTTATTGTTTATTTTCTCATGCTGGGGGATGCCGGTACTTACTTGGCTACGAAAATCACCCCAATCCGGCCCGGCTTCCAGGCGGGCAGCCCGTAATCGCGGTGCGGCAGCTGGTGCCGCGGCTGAGCCCAGCCAGCGTGCCCGGTCCCTCTGCAGACTGTACCATCCTGCCCGAGCAGGTGGGGGGCGGACGCGGCGGGGGGGTGGGGGCGGAGGCGCCGGCGCCGGCTTCTAGGAGAGCATCTCGCTGGCAAAATGCAGTCTCGGGGGAGGCAGAGGCCACCCCTGCCTCTGCCAGAAGCTGGGGGGAGGGGGCCGGGAGGACGCAGGGAGGGACGCAGGGAGGGCTTGTTCTGTTGGGGGCTCTGGGGGAAGGGAGTGGGGGGCGTGTGTGTGTGTGTGGACCGAACCACCACAGTGTTGTTTGCGGTTTTAACTCCTCCCGTGGGATCATAAGGAACCGAAGCTGGCAGAGTCCCAGGAATCTGCCCGCTCCCCAGAAGTAGGAGGGAGTGTCAAGGGCATGGGGAGGGGAGGGTTGAGGCTAAGCTGAGGGAGGGTCCTGAGAGGAGAACTTTGGTAGTGGGGAGTGGGAGTGGAGAGGGGATGGTTTTACTCAAATGGTCCCAAGTCATTCTTGACTTTCTGGGGCACTCATGTTGCTGGGCCAGGGCTCTGACTCCCCTTTTTGGTCAGAACATCCCAGATCTGGAGGGGCAAAGGTCACATGGGGAGAAGACAACACACACTAAACACCTCTTCAGTTGCAGAGCCCAGCCCTGCTTGAGAGCCCACCTAAACGCTGCCCGCTGCCCCTGCAACCTGGCCTCCCAGCCTATGTGCACCCCCACCTGCCTGGGGAGCTGCAAGCCAGGCAGAAGACCCCCTATAGGGACCATTCCTGGGCTGGCAGACAGGTGCCCACCAGCCTGGGTGCCTGCACATGTCCTGTGCATACACATAATATGCAGAGATATCTGTGATGAGTTGGGTGGCTCACCGTGTTGGGGGCTGACCATATCCAGGGGACCCCCAGGGACCCCCAACCAAGAGTCTGCCCATACTGCCAGCTCCTCAGCCAGCTGCCTACTTCTTCTTGCCTCATATCTGGTAAACCTGCTGCCCCTTTAAATCCAGACTAGTGGGAGGTCAGCCCTAGAAGCAAGGTGAAGAGGGTGAGGAGGTCATCATGGGGGTTAGTGTCGGGGTGGGCAGGCAGAGGGGGCTTCGCTGGGATTCTGAAGCCTCTTCTCCACAGCCCTGCTCCCTCCAGGAGGGGCGCCCTGCTTGAGGGGAGGGTATGGAAGGTAGAAGGACCTTCAAGACCAGAGTCACAGGGGCACCTGTCAGCGGAGGGCAGGCGCCTGTGAGGGGGTCAGGGCTGGGGGTTGCCCCAGGAGGCAGCTCTACACCTCAGCTGCCTCCCTCCCCATCCCCACCCCTTGCCCACCTCTGAACTGCCCGCCTGCCTGAGCGTCCTGAGCTGCGGCTCCATCCCTGGGCTGGCACAGAATATCAATTTGTCTCGTTAAGCTGAAAGTCTGCACTGCACCAAAATCAGAACCCAGCCTCACAGACAGGCTGTGGGAGGGAAAGAGTGTGGAGCGCCTGCAGCTGGCCCCCAACAGGACCATGCCAATACCCCCTTGCTCTTTATCCCCTAGCCCCATGAAAGGGGCTGCTTCTGCCCACCCCCCAACCCCCCCACCCAACGCTCCGGCCAGGCAGAGTGGCCTCAACCCACAGAAGATGCCTAGAAGCTAAAGATGCCAAGAACTGGGTGGTCATTCAAGGCCCTGGGTCCTATCCCGGCAGAGGTGAGACTTGGGGGCAGGCAGGGAAGCATCCTGCTAGGGCTCAGATGGAGCAGCCCGAGACACCCCTCAGAGAGGCTCTCAGCCTCATGACTACAGCCTGGGACAGGGACTTCCCACAGCGGCACCTTCCTGGGGGTGCAGGTGGGGGCACTCTGCTGGCCACCCCTCCAGGAAGCCTTCGAGGTCAGCCCTGGCCCAGTCAGCTCTCATCCAGTGGCCAGGGCCTGGCCAGGAGTTCCCCTCTCCCCAGGACCTAGAGGGAGCCCCACTACCCCAAAAGGGGCCAAGTACAGTGGGGTGTTTAGGCTAGAGATGGCTGCGGTGAGGGTGGACAAAGAAGGGAAGAGGGTGAAAGGCCCATTGCAGCTCACATCTGGTCCCAGCTAACATGCCTGTGCCAGAAATCCCACCATTATTGCTGCACCATCCAATGGGGGCAAACCACTTTTCCTGATTACAAAACAAACAGCTCGAAAAGGGGCCAGTTATGAGCCACCATTTCAGCATTAATAATCCCTTCAGTGTCCAGCACACTTTATAGTTTGCAAAGGCCACCTACAAAACAGTAAATCGCTTGATCCTCACTACTACCCCTGGGTGGTTGCTATGAGCACCCAAGTTACAGATGAGGAAGCTGCTTGTGGCTCAGAGGGATGTGGTGGCCAGGACAAGGTCACAAAGCCAATAAGTGGTAAACCAAACCTGTGACTGAGGTCTGAGGTCTCCAAGTCCAGGGCTCCTGACATGCTAAGGCTAGCCCCCTGCCCGAACCCCCCCCCCCCCCAGCACAATGCCTGTCTCCTGAAGTTCTGAGTCCTGCCTGCCCACTGGCCCCTCTCAGATCTGCCCTGTTTGGGCCAGGCTGGGTCTTCACCAACAGATACCCACAGCCAAACTCTCAGGAGCTCATGGATTTTGGTTCCTAGAGTCTAAGACTAGAAATCGTACCTGGTTAAGCTCCCATCTCCTTGGCATTCCAGGCTGTGTGTCCTTCACCCTCTGCATATACACCCCAGTGGTCAAATGCTCCCTATCTCTGAGACTGCCCAAATGTTGAACAGCATTGTTTGAAAGTTCTTCCTTATGCATATATCCCACTTCTAGGCCCATGAACTCCTATTCATCCTTCAAAGTCCAACTCAAATGGCCCTCCCCTGGACAGCTCTTCCTGACTCCACCAATACTTAAGTTAGTTCATGCCTCTGTCATAGCTATGTTCACACCATATTGTGATGGTCTACATATCTATCTCCTCACTGGGCTATGATCACATCAGATGAGTCATCAGGGTCCCACCTCCCAGCACGTGGTAGGTGCTTTAGTAAAGGCTTGAATGAATCTTCTGCTGTGTAATTTTGATTCATCAAATGCCAGAACTAGAAGAACCCGTGAGGACTCCCATCCAACTCTCCCAGTTTACAATTAAGCAAGCTGAAGCTCAAGAGAAAGATGTAAGGTCATCCTTGAAGGCACATTCTGGCCATGGACATCTGTCCCCTGCCCTGCCCTGTGCCTACACTTCCTGCAGCAGACACACCTGAGTAATCTGGCCTGTGCTTCTAGGATATGCTGGGGGCAGGGGGAGCTGGATGGGCAGAAGTCTTGTGAAATCAGACAAACAATGGCGCTAGTGTTGCAACTCCAGGAAGGCTGAAAATGACAGGTCAGGGTCACCCATTGGGAAGAGGGGGAGAGAGGCAAGAGGTGGGCCATGAGGATTACCAATAGCTTTTGCCTCCAGCATGATTTGGCTTATGGTGGACACGAATTGAGGAAGATACAAGAAATAGGGCAGGGCCAGCCCAGTCTGATTTGCAAATGGTGTTTAGTTGGCCAGATCACATTTTCTCCCTTAGGGACAGGTCCCAGGCCTGGAGAGCTTGGTCTAGTTGGATGGAAGCAATCTACATAAGACAGACAGAAGGGAGGCCCAGACAGGTCAGAGGGAGGCAGAAGTGGATGCACCAGAGGCCAGCTGGGTTCTCACTGGAAGACATGGGCCCGTTTGTTGCTGTCCTTTCTTGGAGGGAAACAGGAATGAGGGCTACACCTGCCCTTGCCTTGCCTGGCCCAGGGTCTTCTGAGGCCTGGGCTGGGGTCCTGAGGCAGATCTTGGATCAGCTGCTGCTACAAAGGGTTGCTGGACTGGGCCCCTCAGGGGATGAGCAGCTATTTCCAAAGGCACCTCATATCCCTGCCTTATCTGACCTCCACATATCACCCTTGGAGATGGCTGGGCTTCTTCCCATTTTACAGAAGAGAAAACTGAGGCCCAGAGACCTTAAGTAACTTGCTTAGGTGGTACAGAGCCAGTGAGGGCCAGAGTTGAGGTTCAAATGCAGATCTGTCCCAATGGAGCCCTAGGCCCTTTCCTCTGTCCTGGCCTGAAGTCACCCATGTGTGAGGCACATAACTCAGGCCCTCCTAGTCTGTGCTCAAGTCCAGGGGACCACATGGCCAGGTTTGTCCCAGATCTCCCTTCCAGCCACCTCAGGGCCCCGCATTCTCTCCCGCTGAGGTCTGAAACTCCCTCAGCCTACCAGATCTCATACTGAGGCTTTGTGGCCCGACAGACATGGGTTCAAATCCTGGCTCCTCCATTTACCTCTTGTGAGACCTGAGGCATTAACTCGGCCTCTACAAGTCTCAGTCTTCTCATCTGCAAAATAGGGACAAGCTAAAGGAGAATGGCAACTTTTGTTAATAGAAGGAGTACAGCAGTGGGAGTCTCCAGAAGACCCCTGTGAAAATGTTGAGGTGGAGTTCTCAGGCCACCTGTGCGGCCAGGCAGGGCTGGTTCTAGGACCTGATAGGCCCAGGCAGCCCTCCTGAGACTCAAACCCAGGCCTTCCAATCCCTGCTCCTTCCACTGGTCCTTGCTCCCTCAGTAAGGAGGCTGCAGGCCTGATGTGTGGCTCACTCCAGCCATCATCCATGTCAGCAACCTACTATGTGGCAGGCATTCTGCCAGGGGCTTATGTGGCTCATGTCATGTGATCTTTACAAATCCCTGTGAGACAGGTCCTATTTTTACCCCCATTTTACAGAATAGGAAACTAAAATACAAGGAGGTGACATGATGTTGCCCAAGGTCACAGTGAGTAGGGGATCTGGGACTTGAAACCAAGGCTGCATGAGACTCTGCCAGAGCCCAGGGACCCCATGGGAGGTGGGTGTGAGCCTGGGTGCAAGAAGCCACTGGCACCTGGGTTTCCCACAGCTGTGTGGGTGTGTCTTCCTAGCCATGCAAGCCAGAAAACCTCAGCCCCAAGGGCCTACCACAGCCTCCCACCAGGGAAGTGCAGATGTGTGGGATGGTTGACCTTGCAGCACCCCCGTGAGGCCCAGAGGCCAGGAACAGTGGATGGAGCTCACAGCTATGCAAAGGGCACTGTAGAGGCCAATTAGAGAGCCTGTGCTTTCCTCTAGAGAGAACACAGAGCTTCGGGAACCAGCAGCTACTCTCGGAGGACTCCCTGGGGGAGGCTGCCTTCTTCAGGCCTGGGAAGCTCAGTCTCATCCATGCTGCCCCTCTGGTTAATTCTAAGTTGTTCATGTACACACACATATACACACCCACTCACTTCATCCCTCAAGTCTGCCTCCTAACCTTGGCTTCCCTCTCCTGCCATCCTCCCCTCATTTATCCATCCCTCTGCAGCCTTAGGGGACTTTCTAAATTCTTCTGAATCTTCTTTGGTTCTTGTGCTCTCAGCATAAATCCCAAGCTCCTGTGAGGCCTGGATGACTGTTCCAGACCCCTTCCATTACTCACTGTCCATTGTCCTCACAGCAACCCTGCCCGCTCCTCAAACACTCCTTTGTATTTCCACACCTCTGTGTCTTTGCATGCCTATCCTCTCTGTCATGGATGCCTTCTGTCTCCACTTCTCTGCCTGGAGAACTCCTACTCATCTTTCAAGACTCAGTTCCAGCAACCCCTCCTCCATGGAGCCTTCCTTGATTTCTCCTCCATTGTCCCCTCCCCACAAGAAAAGTTAGTTGCACTTAACGTTTTTATGTGCATCTATCTTGTTCATCAGGCTGGGGGACTCCTTGGGGGCAGGGGACTGGGTTTTATTTGCTCCACCACTGGGCACAGAGCCTCAATAAATACTGATTGAACTGATGAGTGCAGGTTTGTTGAATGAAAAAACAATTCTCCTGGTGATTTTGAACTGTGTTTTCACCTCTCTGTAGCTCTGGAAATATTCTTTGGACTTACTTGGGGGTCCTGGTTTAAGAGTTGCCATTTCCTGAGCCTATCAATGAGTGCGGGTGGGCCTTACTTCGGGCATCCCTCTGAATGCCCAGCTGGTGTCCCTGTCCAGAGATGTCCCATGTGGGGCCCAGATGCCTGAACCCAGGGCTGGGCTCAAGGTGAGCTGAGCACCCAGGGTGGAGCCCCTATCCCTAAGTACCCCCTCTCAGTTATGTACAGCCTGACATTTCACCATTACTAATTCATTTCTTTAGCTCATTCAGCCAACAAATATTTATTCAGCTCTCACTGAGTATAAGGCACTGTGCTGGTGTCCTAAGTTAACATTTAATTGTGTGCGTGTTGTTTACTCCTGCTGGAAGGCTGGTTCCTGGGGGGAGGGAGGAAAGGAAGAGAAGAGGGAACAGAGAGGGTGGGGACAATGAATCCAGGAATGTTAGGAGAAGAAGGAAGGGAACCTATCATTGACTCCTCACCACTACCCCACAAGGGTCTGGGGTTATCACTTGCTATGGATTGAATTGTGTCCCCAAAAAGGTATGTTGAAGTCCTAGCCCCTGGCACCTGTGAATGTGACCTTGTTTAGAGATAGGGTCTTTGAAGATGTTATAAAGTTGGCACAAGGTCATACTGGAGTAGGGTGGGTCCTAGTCCCATCTGAGTGGGGTCCTTATAAAAGAGGAGAAGACATCCCCAGAGACACACAGAGGGAAGATGACCATGTGACGATGGTGGCAGACATTGGAGCAATGTATCTACAAGCCAAGGGATGCCAAGGACTGCTGGGAACCACCAGGAGCTAGGGAGAGACAAAAAAGTTTCTTCCCCTAGAGTGTTTGGAGAGAGCATGGGCCTGCCGACACCCTAAATTTGGACTTCTGGCCTCCACAACTGTGAGAGAATAAATTTCTGTTCCTATAAGTTACCCAGATTATGGAACTTTGTTATGGAGGCCCTAACAAACGAATACACCACTCCCTAATTTAGAGGTGAGGAAGCGAGCCCAGAGTGGGTGGGCCACTTGCTCAGGGGTGCACAGCTGTGGAGTGCAGGACCAAGGATTCCAACCTGGTGCTGTCTACTCTGAAGCCTGTGATCTCGCTGCACCGTCTTCCCTCTGAGGAGGCTGTGGAGGCCCTGAGGGGAAAGGTTTCCAGAGAGGGGTGAGAACTAAGAATCTGCGAGCTGGGAGGTGCGATGGCTGACATGCTTGGACTGTCCCCAATAAGAAGTTAGGAAACAAAATGTGGCCATCTCAGACGTCTGTGAGTCCAGTCAGAATGGGCTGGAGGTCACGGGGTCGCATCAGCTATCTCTGTAAGCACTTCTTGTATGCTAATATACATATCCACCACCTGTCTGTCAGTTTGTCTTACTGTGATGGCTTGTGTGTTGCTGTGATGCTTGAAGCTATGCCACCGGTATTTCAAATACCAGCAGGGTCACCCATGGTGGACAGGTTTCAGCAGAGCTGCCAGATTAAAAGAGACTAGGAAGAAAGACCTGGTGATCTACTTCCAAAAATAAGTCAGTGAGAGCCCTATGGATTACAGCAGAATCTTGTCCGATACAGTGCTGGGCCCCTAGGTTGGAAGGCACTGAAAGTGCACAGTGGCCATAACAATGGACTCTAGTGTACCACTGATCGTGAAGGTGGCACAGGACTGAGCAAAGTCTCCTTCTGTTGTACATAAGGAAGCCATGGGTCAGAGACAACTTGACAGCAGGTAACAACAACATCAATAGCAATGCACACGTACATTTGTACACTTATTTCCCTTCTCGCCACAGCAGCCCTGCTAGGTGGAGAGCCTCACCCCCATTTTACCAATGAGGAAACTGAGGTTTGGAGAGTGGAGGTGACCAGCCCAAGATCACATCACTGGAGCCAGAATTAGAACTCAGATCTTTCTTAGAAGGCTCGCAGAGATGCAGGGGATTCAGGACTCCCCCCTTATGAGGTTTCTAAGCAACCAAGACTCTAGGAAACAGCAGCCCCTGCCCTCTCACACAGCCTCCTGCCTCTGGGGCACGAAGGAGCTTACTCCGCCTCTCAGTCTTCCATTACACCCCAAAAGGTGGCAATGGGGATGGAATGTAAAGAACATGGGGTCTGGAGTCAGAGGGGCCTAGTGCAAATCCCTGCTTTGTGCCCGATTGGCTGTGTAGCTTTGGGCAAGTCTCTAAATCTCTCTGGCCTCAGCCTCCTTATGTGTCAAATGGGCATGATGCCACCTGCTTCCTGCTTCTCCATCAACCCATGTATTCAACACACACCCAGTGAGCTACATGCCAGATTCTGTGTTAGATACTGAGGATACAGTTGTGAGCAGAAACGCCCATGGTGTCTGCTCTCATGAGGGTTTAGAGACAGATAGGAAAAGAAATGACCACACAAAACAACATAAATCCACAAAGGGTATGAGATGAAAGGGCAGGGCCATGGGCATATTTAGAAGAAGTGGCCATGTTTGGTAGGAATGGAAGGGGAAATCACAGAAAGTTTCCTTAAGGAGGTGATAACTGAGCTGGCATCTAGGCAAAAGGAGGGAGATGGTGTTCCCTGCAAAGAGAATGGCAAGTGCAAAGGCCCTGACACTGGAAAGAGCTGGGCAATTCTCAAGGAATTGAAAGGAGGCCCTTTCAGTGACTGGAGGGGAAGAATGTGGGATGCGCATGGGGGCCAGGCCAGCCAGGGCCTTCATCCTGAGAACCAGGGACCTTAGAAGGTTTTAAGAATTAACTGGGATGATGAACATAGAATTCTTGGTGAGGAGTCTGCTGTGTAACAGAATTCTGCAACGTTGTCAGATGCACACATATCACCTGCCACAGGTAACTCGTTCGTTCACCAAAAACCACGATCCTGGGGAGGCTCTAGGCTGTGAGCACACCAGCAAGCAGGAAAGGGGTCCTGCTGGCACAGAGCCATGGACAAGACCAAACAGGTGAATCCACAGACATTGCATTGTGCTGGGAGCTCAGGGGCCCACCTGACGGAAGGAGGGACTGAGGCCGGTGGTGGTGAAGCAGCCTTGAGCCTCAGGGCCAGTTAGTGGGTGACTGAGATGAGAACTGTGGGCTCAGGACTCTCAGCCCTGTGACCTCTACAGGGTCCTAAACTGCCCTTCATGGTAGCCCTGCTATCCCCAGTCCCGGGCCAGGAGAACTGCTGGGGGCAGAAGGGACAATATTACTACAGATTACAAATAGTAGTGCTTACAGGTGGTGCTGACTGAATACATACTATGGGCCAGGTACTGTTGACTCTAAGCACTCTTCATGTTTTGACTCATTTAATTCATCCCAAAGACACTTTAAGTTAGTTTTGATTATTATTCCCATTTTACAGATGAAGAGACAGAGACACAGAGAGGGCGGGTAACTTGGCCAAGGTTGTTCAGCTGGTGAATGAGAGCTGGGATTGGAGCTCAGATATCTGGCTCCGAGCCTCTCCCTGATCTTAACTACCGGGTCTGGGGAAAGCTTGGGTCCTGCCCGGGTGCCCAGCAAGCTGTTGAAGGGGAGCAGGGGAGAGGTGGGGTGTAAGGGCCAGAGTTGGGCCTGAAGAGGGTGGATAGAAAGATTGACGGTCTAGCCTCAAGAGATAAGTGACGCTGATGGAGCCTTGATGGCCTCCTTAAGGTTGTCCCCATGGGGTTATCACATGTAATCCCCAGGGGCTGCTGAGCCCAAGACATTTCTGGGAATTCCCTTTGGGATTTGCCTTTGGAGCCATTTACATGGAATTGTGGCCCATCGGGGCAATAGGTACGGCCATGCCACACCATTCAGTCCTACCCTCCCATTTTACAGACATAGAGCCTGAGGCCCAAGAGGGGAAGCTGCTTGCCTTGGACACACTGCAGCAAAGCAAGGACTGGGAGGTAAATGCTCTCCCCAAGGCAGCCCTTTAACCCCATAAGAAAACACCCCTGCTGGCTCAGAAGCTGGCAAAAGAACTTCGTTCTTCATCAGACATGGCTCCAAATAGCACCTGTGCAGGGAGTTCCTGCCACTGTGGGGACGTTCCAGACTGTGCAGCCCTCTCTGTAAGCCCACTGGAAAACAGCTCAGCCGAGGGGGGACAGACTGCCATGGGCCAGGGGGATGTCCTCCTCTTTTGAGCCCACTCTTCTCTCCCTACAACTCCTGTCCTGCCAACCCCATGGGCTGGTTTGCAATGATCAGATACAAGAAGGACATGGAAGGGTCTTTGTAAACTAAGTGGTTTCTCAGATACAAGGTGCTATTTCATTCGGGGGGAGGCAGAGCAGTAGAGCAGGGGCTTGGGGATCAAAGAGATGTGAGAATGAACCCCATCTCTGCCACTTACTACTTGGGTGGCCTTGAGCTAGTCACTGGCCAATTTGACTTGCAGTGCCAGGCAGTGCCTCTGTACTGGGGTACGGGAAAGTGGTGTTCCTGCTCTACTCCTCCCTGTGTGGGGGCATCTCATTCCCTTCAGGATCTCCTACAAGGGTGATAACCATCTCCCCTGTGACTTGGTGGGAGCTCACAGCTGCCAGCCCCACAGAAGATCCACCCATCAATCTTGCACCTGAAAACCTAGCAACTCTGGTCCTAGACCTACCTTGGCTGGAGGTCCAGCAGTGTATAGCTGGGGCAGGGGATCTGATCTCACACAGACCTGGGTTCAAATCTGACCTCTGACACTCACTGGCTGCGTGACCTTGTACAAGTCACTTAGCCTCTCTGGGCCTCAGTTTCTTCATCAGTAACATGGAGATAATATCTACCTCAGAGGGTTGTCCTTCTATAAAATTTCATGTAAAACACTTTGCGTGTTATGTGTTACATGCACAATTAGTGGCAGCTTTAAAATACCCACAAGCCCCTCCTCTCTTCCCTTGAAACAAGAATGACACAAGCACCTCTATCTCCTGTGGCTAGGCATGGTGGCAGCCTTGCCCGGGGGTGCTCTGGAGCTGATTGTGCGTACCAGGATCTCGCACTGGTAGCTTACAATCAGTCAAGGTAGGAGGATTTACACTACAGACATTGACAAAAGCTACAAAGCAGGACATCTCCCCCCGCCCCCTCAACTTGTTGGTAAACATTTACCAGCAGCCACTGAGCCCTGGGCGCTCAGTACCGGCACCTGGAGTCCTTTGCCTTTCATATCTTGGGACCCCTTTTGATCTGGTTTTCCCCAGCCTGGTTCTCTCTGCCCTCCCTGCCCCTGGATGCCCTGGACCTCTGCAGGCCCCCACCCCAGCTCTGGTAACCTGCTCTTTGTAACTCTCTCTTGGTATCTCTGACCTCTCCCTGCACTGGGTTTGTCCGAGAGTTGCTGCTCTGCCCAAAGGGATTTCAGTGTCAAATGAGGCAATCCTGAGTGTGGAGCTACCCTAAAAAACTGTCTCTCCATCTTCCCCCTTTTCCTGTCTCATTGCTGAACCCAAAAGTCCTTCCCCAGCCCTCCTCCTCTCAGCCTGAAGTTTCCGTGACACCCAGCACCCACTCCTCTGATCTTTCCATCTCTAGCTCTTCTCCCTCTAGTCCCAAAAGCCCTGCTAGCGGCCAGTGGCCAAAAGACTATTGGACTTGGAACCATGTGGCCCCAAAGTCAATCCTGGTTCTGTGCCTTCCTCCCTGTGTGGGCTGGGGAAGTTACTCAACCCCTTGGAGATGCAACCATAATGACAGCGGTACTTATGTCAAGCACTGTGCCAACAGCTCTCCTGGCAAGCTCATTCCTTATTTCCTCATCTGCAAAATGGGAACAATAAAGGCATTAACCTTGTGGAACTGCGTGGTGACCTGAAGCCAGAGGTTTTGTGAAACTGGCTCCTTGATTGTAAAGCGCGGCGCTAATGCCGTTATTATACTTCGAAGGGTAACACTTGTTTAGAGCTACAATTTTAGATGTGTTTTGAAAAAACACCACAGTCATGTTATTGATAGTCAGTTCTTGTACATGTTTTTATCATTCCCGGCCTGCTCTGCTAAAAATAACAAATGCCAAAGGTCACATCTCTTCCTACCTCTCAAGAGGAATCTACAAAGAATGAAGCTTTTGATTCACTTTTTTGGTGAAGGGAGGACTCTTCTGGTGGCTTCGGTGCAGGCTCCAGCCCTGGAGTCCCTCACTGGGTGTCTCAGCCCACAAGGTGTCAGGGAAGCCAGAGGAGGAGGTTGCAGGTATCAGGAAGGGGGCCTGGGCAGGTGAGTCCCAGACTCAGTCACCTCCTCCCCCGCCTAGGTGTGTATGTGTGCGTGTGTGTGCGCGTGCATGTGTGCCCACGTATCTGTGTGTGTGCACACGCGTGCAACAGTCATAGATTGATTGAAGGACAGGAGTCATTTGGTTCTGGCTCCAGGGGTGCAGTGTGGGCCTCAGTGACCTCAGATGCAAAATGAGTGCGGCGGAGTAAATAGCCTGCGAGAATCGTCTTCCTATCTGAAATACAAAGATGATATATTCTTATTCCCCGCCCCTCCTGGCTGCACCACTGTGCACTCATTTAATAAATCGCCACTGGCCCCTAATCATGACAAATAGCGTTGATGATGCTAACCACCAGAGCCGGTATTTGTGGAGTGCTGACGATGTGCCAGGCACTGAAGCCTTTAGGTGGAGGAAACTCATTGGATTGCACAACCACAGATGAGGGAGGGAACTAGAGGGAGGGAAATGAGACAGAGAGGGAGGCCTGTGTGCCGTGTGTATAAGATCTCTCAGCCGGACAGGGATAGCACCAGCGTGTGGAGCCGCTGTCTGCCTCCTGGGCCTGTGCTTGGTGCCAGCACTCGGCTGCACAGTGGGTAAGAGGACAGACAGACACAGGGTTTGCTTTCAAGATACGTGCGGGAGTGATGGTCACAGATATGAACGGCTCTCAAGGGCGTGGGGAGCCAGAGGCAATTCCTGCAAGGGGCTCCCTTTCACTGGCCCATGGCAGATGAAAGATGGAGGGGAAAGGTATTCCAGGTAGAGGTGGGACAGGTGACAGGGCCTGGGAGGTTGGGGAAGGGCTGGAGTGTGGGGAGAAAGGTGGGGGAAGGGGGAAGAGATGTCATCAGAGAAGGCAACTGGGGAGGGCACAGCAAGGGGCGTAACACCTAGCCTGTAGCCAGCATTTCCCAGACTTCAGTACTGATGTTTGCCAGTTTCACATGCACTGTTTTATACTTCCCATTTCACTTTCAACCAACTCCCTTTAAAACACTTATACATGAACTAATCACCTTCAGCATTAATAGCCATAAAACCATGGATTTGTTTTGCTGGTTGTATTTTTCTCCTCAGACGTTAAGTGCCCAGTTACTAGATAAAAAGGAGGTGCCTGTGCACCCCCAGATGGGAGATCTTGTCTTGCACTTCGGGAGCAGCAGCTGTGGCCTCGGAGCACAGGTTGGGGGTAGCCTGCAGATCTCATCTGGTTTACAGAAGGATCACTGAGAGATTAGAGGGATAGGAGAGGTATTCTGAGGAGTCAGACCCCCACCATGACAAAGGTCCGGGGGTGCCAGGGTGCACTGAGCCTCGAGAACTGCAGAAGCACCTGGCCCCCCTCTTCAGCCTCTGCGCTCCTGCTCCATCTGAGCCCATGGGGAGCTCACTCCTGGATACACCCTTTTCTCAGCCAAGTGCCGCTGTGGCCGCTCTGGCCTCAATGACTAACACACATTCCTGGCCTATTTAAAGAGCCCCTTGCCTCTTGTATTTATAGCCACCTCCAGACTCTGCTTGGGCCTCTGAGGGAGGCCAGCCCGTCTTTGGAAACGTCTTCTGCTCCCCCGTGTTCCCTGACAGACTCTCCTCTCTGGGGGAGAGGAACAGAGCAGGGCTCTGTCCTGGGCAAGTGGCTTCTCCTCCCTGAACATCATCTGTAAAATGGGAGCAATCGTACTGACCAGGCTCAGTTGTTGTGAGGGTGGAATGAGACCCCTGTTCTGAAACAGGAATTGTGACTAACATTTGTGGACACTAATGATGTACCCCACCACCAGTCTATCCCACACAGTTTGTCATCCTGTGGTGGCTTGTGTGTTGCTGTGATGCTGGAAGCTATACCACCATTTCAAATACCACCAGAGTCACCCATGGTGGACAAGTTTCAGCAGAGCTTTCAGACCAAGACAGACTAGGAAGAAAGGTCTGGTGATCTGCTTCGGAGAATTAGCCAGTGAAAACCTTAGGAATCACAACAGAACACTGTCCAACTCTCTTGCTTTGGACACATTGTCAGGAAAAACCAATCACTGCAGAGGGACATCATGCTCAGTGAAGCAGAGCACCAGCAAGGGTATGGGAGACACTTGGTGAGATGGATTGGCACAATAGCTGCAAGGTGGACTTGAACATGTCAGTAATTATGAAGATAATGCAGGACCAATGTTTCCTTCTACTGTACATAATGTTGCCATGACTTGGAGTTGACTGGACAGCAGTTAACAACAACTATGTACCAGGCCCTGTTCTAAGCACCTGGCACATACGAACTCATTTAAATCTCCCAACAATCCTGTGAGTAGTATATTATTATTATCATGCCGATTTTGCTGAGGCAAAAACTGAGGCCCAGAAAGGTTAGTAACTGGCCCAAGGTCACACAGCTAGCCAGGATTCAAACTGTACTCCAGAACCTGATCTCCAACCACCATGCCCAATGTGGCACACAGAGTGGGCCCTCAGTCACACAGTGAACTAACTCCCCCTTTAGTTCCTTCCTTGGGGGTCTCCTTAGGTAGTTAGGTACGTTATTCACTGTCTGCCAGAAAGCACTACAATAATGGGGGCCTCGTTCTGCTCTCAGATGTCGCCAGTGCAGTGCCCAGCCCCTGCCTGAGCCAGCGAGGACAAGGCCCAAGAGGAGCAAGCAGGAAGGGGCTGAGACACAGTGGGCAGGCCACCGGGGTGCTCCTCTTTACAGAAACGGGAAGAGCAGGCAGCGTTAGTTCTGGACGCAGCTCTCCTGACCACCCACTCCGACTGGTGGGGAGTGAGAGGCGCTGGCGCTGAGGGGGCGCAGCTAAGGTCCTCACCTCCCACATCCCGTGTCCCATCCCCATCTCTGACTTCTCCCCCTACTCCCCGCATCTCAAAGGGGTAAACAGCTGATAAATTCATTTACGTAAAAGTTGTAGGAACTTAAATCACCTTGTCCCATGAATGTTTATTGTTAAAATAGAGGATTCCAAGAGGGGCTGGAGAACATTGGGTGTTTCCTCTATAAGGGGCATGGTGCTGAGCATTTACAGTCATTCATTCATTCAACAAACACTGGCTCAGCCCCTGCTCCATGCCAGCAGCCCTGCTGGCTCCTTTATAGCTTATCTCATTTGCTCCCCTTTACAGATGAGAGAACTGAGGCACAGAGAGAAAACTTGCCTGAAGACACACACTTAGCAAGTGGCGGGCTGGAATCAGATGCAGGGGATTTTTGCTCTCTGCCATGCAATTGCTAAGGGTCTAATGGTGGCTGCAGGAGCTGCAGCTCGGTGGGTGTTGTTGAAGGGGAAGCTGTCACCAACTTTCCCTCCTCACACCCCTTGGGCGGACCTCAGGTTTTCAGGCCCCCAATCTGACTCCAGTCACCCTGAGATGATGCTAAGTAGCTGTTGGGAAATGTCCTGACTTGCTACTTTTCCTAAAATCAGCCCTAAGAGATAAAACCCTGTCCAAATGAAGCTCCAAGCCATGGTTTCAGGACCCTGGAAGTGAAGGGAGGTGTTGGGCTGCCTGCGTTAGCCGGAAAATGGATGGCTGACCCTGATTTAATTAGCTTTTCCTTACAATGATTTAGGAAAGCCTGTAATTAGCTCAGGGGCCCGGAGGGAGAGGCCCAGTGTTGGAGCCAGCGCTGGAGCAGGCAGCAAGGAGTGGGGGCTGGGGGCTGGTTTTCAGACCAGCCTCTTGGTCTGGAACCCCTGGCTTCCTGTTGGAGGTGGGTGGGGAGAAATCCTAAAGGAATGCAGAGAAAGGAATCTGAGGGCTGGAGGGAGTACGGGTGGGGTTTAGAGATTGTGCCTTTTCATTCTGATTTGTATTGGATCAAACCTTATATAGCACATGTAACTTCTGCAGGCCACGCGTCACTGCAGGTTTCGAGGGTGGAAACTAGACTAAAGTCACCGCAAAAAAACTCTCCCAAGCAGCTGCGGAGATCTTTACACGGCTAGTGCATTTTCCAGCTAAGCATAGGGTACCCTTCTCCTGGTTCTGAGGAGGGGGCAAGGTTCCCCAGACAGGGTCTGCACTGCAGGTAGGGTCAGTGTTCTTTAAGACCCTGCTCAGCTTCAGATCTCAAAAAACTAAAATCTGTTGTCACTGAGTCAATTCCAACTCATGGCGATCCCACATGTTACAGAGTAGAGCTGTGCTTTATAGGGTTTTCTTGGTTGTAATTTTTATGGAAGAAGATCACCAGCCCTTTCTTCCGTGGTGCCACTGGGTGGGTTTGAACTGACAACTTTTAGATGAATAGTCCAGCGCAAATGGATTGTACCACCCATGGACCTCTTCAGATCTCAAGGACATGCAAATCCTAAATTGGTTGATAGTCCCTCTCTTGGTCCCCCCGCATCCCACTGGACACTACCTTACAGGGTTTCCTGCCAAGCTCTGCTCCTGCCCCTAAACATGTCCTCATGGGAAGCCAAGCCAATTCCACCTTTCAGGAATTTAGCCTCAACCCGGAGGCACCAGAGAAACAGCCATAAATAATCAGGCAAGCAAATGGTACAGGGTTAACAGGCATTCCTTAGACTAAGACAAGGGATCCAGGACCAGAAAGTGCTTCATTCACGAACTTTCAGCCTAAGAACTTTCACAGATGCTAATACACCCACAGAGTCCCTGGATGGTGCAAACAACTAATGTACTCAGCTGCTAACTGAAGGCTTGGTTCTAATCCATCCAGAGGTGCATCGGAGAAAAGCCCTGGCCATCTACTTCTGAAATATCAGCCATTGAAAACCCTGTGGGGCACAGTTCTACTCTGATACACATGGGGCTACCATAAGTGAAGTCAACTTGACAGCAACTTTTTTTTTTAAAATAGACCCACAGCTAGTGGATGGTGGCAGTGATTCCATGCAGGTGTTTTAATCCCTGCTGGCAATTTATTTCCTGATCTAGGGCCATTTGCCAGTTGATGCTCATTTTTGAGGTGTTTTATGGATATTGTTAACCCCATCATATTCAATCAATATAGACTCAGGGAGAGTGTGGAAATTATGTAAAGGGAGCAAGGGAATGGAGGTGAAACTTCACTTTTTATAGCTGTACACACCCAAGTGCTGGTACTGTGTCGTCTGAGATGTAAGGACAAATTGATTGTGAATGCCTTACGGGATTTAGTCTGTGTGTGAGCAGAGGAGCCAGCATTGGCCATGGGCTATACTTGTAAGGAGGAACCGCATTTGCTGCTACCTGTTTCAGAATGCTTACTATGTGTCAGACACCAGACCAGGTGCTTTCACATGCTTTAACTCCTCCTACAATCCTGCTAGGCAGGCAATATTAGCCCATTTCACAGAAGAGAAAACTGAGAGTCATAGAGGAAGTAACTTGCCCAAGACTACCCAGCCAGAAAGGGCACAGTTTGGATTTGAGTTCAAGCCTGTCAGGTACCAGAGCCTGTGCTCTTCAAGACTTCACAGAGGTGGGGTGGCAGAGGCGGATTAAGAGGAAGGGCATGGTGCAGAAAGGAAAGAGGATGTTACATTCTATTTTTTAGATATACGCTGTGTACCTGCTGGAAGCCATGTCACTGACATGAAAAGTACACAATGCCTGCCTTCAGCTGCTCCTGTCCTGTGCACGTGTACTGCTGAGTCTTACTTGACCAGCCTTCCCTCCCCTTCCCTGGTTCAGCAGCCTACCCTTCTCCCCTGTGCCCCTTGGCTGGTTTCTATTGCCCCCCTCCAGTCTCCTGCAAGGACCCGGCCCTGGCCTCTTCAGATGTCCGTGGACCCCCATGCTCTGCTTCTTGTCAGCTGTCATGCTCACCCCTCTAGTCCTATCAAGCCTTTGTGTGAGGCTCAGAGAGGTTAACGAGATGATTCCAGGTCACACAGTGAGTAAGTGGAAGAGCCAGGCTTTAGTTCCCTGTCTGTCTGACTCCATGGCCTGAGGTCTTCTCCGTGCTCTGTCTCCCCCATGGCCATCTCCTTCCCACCTCCTGGGTCATTCCATTGGAAGTTACTTGCTGTCTGCTAACCTCTGGTGAAGCCGACTTTGCACTTGTTAGCTGGAGGGTGAAGAAGTTGCATTTTGGAAAGAAACCACCCAAGAAAAAGACACTAGAAATAATTTTTTTTTTCTGTAGCCTTTGCTGCCAAAATGCACTGAGCCTCGAACAGGAGCAGGCCGCCACCGGCCACACATCACCGCTGTCCACTTGTGCTGACACTTACAGCTGACAGTGCACTTTCGGAGTCATGACCTCATAGATCCACACGGCAGCCCTGGCACAGGGGTCCTGAACCCATTTCACAGATGAAGAAGCTGGAGGCGCAGAGAGACAATGGGACTTGCTCAAGGTCTCATTCACATGTGCAGTGACCTTGGATAAGTTACGTGCCCTCCCAGAGCCTCAGATTCTTTATTTGCAAAGACAATGATGATGATGTTGGCTTCCCAGGGTTGCTCTGAGAAGTTAAGGGAAAGAATGTGGGCAGAAGGGTCTAGCACAGAGCCTGGCACATGAGAGGTGCTCCACAGCTGTTAGATGGATCTGACTCTTCAGATCCATCTGACAGTGAAGGTCACATGGATCTGACTCTTCAGATCCATCTGACAGTGAAGGTCACAGACGTGTGGATAGTTAGGGTAAAGAAAAGGCCAAAAGCAAAAGAGATTCTTAAGCTACCACCTGTGCAGACAGGTGCCTGGCTGCTGCCAGGATAACCACGGCTGACTTCTATCATGCCAGACACTGTGCTGCATCCTCCACATGCCTTTATTTCACATCATGCTCATTACAAGCTGTAGGCGGTGGCTACGGTTATTGTCCCCATTTTACAGATGAAGAAACAGAGGTACAGACAGGTTAGGTAAGTGGGAACCACGGGGAGTTCTTTAACAGGAAAGAAAACAAAACAAAACAAAAAAACTCAAGGTCAGAGTTTGATCAAAAAAGAACTAGTTGTGGTCAAATTGATTCTGACTCACGGTGACCTCATGTGTGTCAGAATAGAACTGTGCTCATAGGGTTTTCAGTGGCTGATTTTTCAGAAGTAGACCACCAGGTCTTTCTTCGGAGGTGCCTCTGGGTGACTGGAACTGCCAAACTTTCTTTAGCTGTTGGGTTGGTTAACTCTTTGCACGACCGAGGGGTTCTTTCAATGGTTGTTCAGTGGTAGAAATCTTGCTTTCCATGTGGGAGACCTGAGTTCCAGTCCTGACCAATGCACCTCATGTGCAGCTGCCACCTGTCTCTGAGTGGAGGCTTGTGTGTGGCTATGATGCTGAACAGGTTTCAGCGGAGCATCCAGACTAAGAAAGACTAAGAAGAAAGGCCTGGTGATCTACTTCCAAAAACCAGCCAGTGAAAATCCTATGGATTAGAGTATGACAGGCCCATAAATTAAGCCTCTCCCCACAAACACCCTTCCATAACTTACCTCCAGAACACATCTCCTTTCTCCCTCAACCCCTCTAGCTCTCACTTTGCCACCCCCTTTACCATGGAACTTACTGCTGGCTGGCGCTCACAGGACAGCTGAGCCACCATTGCTTAGGGCAGATGATGAGATTCAGGAACCCGTTGGAATCCTGACTCTGAAGCTGCTGGGCCAAGAATGAAGCTGGGGTTGTGTAATTGTGCAACTTTGCTACAGCTTTGGAGTGGAGCCAGCTCCTGCCTTCTACCCAGTGGTGCAAATGGCATCTGTGTACCTTACACGGTGTTTCAGAAATGCTATTGGAAGAACCTGGGCTAAGGGAAAAAATTCCCCTTCAATCTGGCAAAAATTGGATGGATCACCTGGGGTTCTCATGTGGCTGATGCATCTTAGGCTTGTAACCAGGAGGCATGAAATAGGAGACTGCTTTTGGCTCCACTAAGCGGTCAGATGCAATGGGGTCCAAGCATTTCTCCCTGGGCCTCAGTTTCCTCTTTCTAAAATGGAGGAGAAAACACAAGAAAGCAAACCGGCAGGGGTAGACTGGAGTCGAAGCTGCAAACCAGCAGCTTGTGTGAAACATCCAGCTTAAAATAAAACGTGTTTGTTTTGCTCAGAGCTTAAAATAAAATTGAATTACATGCCAGTGTTTAAAAATCAGAGGATTGTGCATAAAAATCCAGATTTTTGGCCTCTCTTAAAATATCGGAAGCACTTCGCACCCCAGGGGGTGGCTGGAGGGGGGTTAGACCATAGGGATCTGGCTACCAGTTCACCCCACCCCGCTTTCAACCTCACTAAGGTCAGTTTCTCGCCTGGATTCAGAAAGTAAGTGAGTTTACAACTCCTGGATGTTGGGGCCGGGGGAGGAAGTTCCTGGCGTAAAATCGTTCCCATTTATTCAACAAACACTCATTAAATACCAGGGGATTTTTGAAACATAGCAGGTTGGTATGAGTCAGAATTGACTCGATGGCAATGGGTTTGGTTTTGGTTTATACACGTGACGATCAACTACTTACTTCTCCTAACAACCTCATGAGGTGACTGCCATCATTATAACCCCCATTTTACAGATGAGGACACTGAGGCACAGAGAGGTGAACTCACTTGTCCAAGGTCAATGGCTAGTGAGTGGTGGTATTGGGATTTGAACCCTGGCAGCCTCTCTTCTGGATCTGGGCTCTAACCACTGCACGATGCCGCCTTCCCATTTTCTGGGTGAGTGGCCAGCTCATGGCTTTGTTCAAGTTTTCATGTCTCAATATGAAAACAAAATCACCCCCCCATGCCATGTCTCTCCTTCCCTCCCTCATATGCCAATCAAATCTCAGCCTCTCAGCAACCCTGTTAGGCAGGGTTGCTATCATCCCCATTTTAAGGTGAGGAAATTGAGGCACACGTGTCCAAGGTCACATGGCTAGAAGTAGCAGAGCCAGGGTTTGAAACAGGCTGGCTTGCTACAGAGTCTGTGTTCTTGGCACCCCTACCCTGGCCATTCATTTCTTCCCTCCTTCATTTCGTCACTCACCCATCCATCCAATACTAAGATCCTGTGTCCGTGCCACCCCTGTGCTGGGCATGGGGGACTCAGAGACACCTGAGGGGCACTCTCAGCTCCACTGCTGAAAGGCTGGCTGGGGCTGGGAGGTGACATTCTGTTCTCAGAACAGGAACTGCCATGACCACTCCCTCTGAAGCGAGGCCAGTGGGAGAACTGGTTTCTCACTGACTGCCCTGGAGAGCTCAGGACGGGGGGCAGAGGGGAGCGGAGGTGGCCCCTGGCAGCAATGGCCTCCCGCTGGGAGAGGGCAGCAGCTCCCCATAGGGGTGATTCGGGGACCCCAGCAGCTCCACACCCACACTCTGAGCCCCACTCTTTACAGCCAGAGCACCGACCAGCCACTGCAGTTGTGGGGCCCTGCACAAGGGGCTTCCTCATTCTGGGCCTCAGTTTCCCTATCTGTAAAATGAGGGAGGTAGACCCTTGGAAGTCCCAAATTGGCAGCTCAAAGGCCAGCTCCAGCCCACAGGCAGATTTTGCTTGCATATCTGCAGTGCTCTTTTTTAAAATAAACTTTTCATTTTTAGAGCAGTTTTAGATATACAAAAAATATGACAAAGATAGCACCAAGGGGTCCCATATGCTCCACACCCAGTTTCCCCTGTTATTAATATCTTACATCAGTATGGTACATTTATCACAACTAATGAACCAATACTGATACGTTGATATTAACTAAAGTCCCGATTTTTTTCAAATCTTTACTTTTTACTTTTTGCCCTTTTTCTGTTTCAGGATCCTGTCCAGGATTCCACATTATATTTAGTCTTCATGTCTCCGTAGGCTTTGCTTGGCTGTGACAGTTTTGCAGATTTTTTTTTTTAAATAAATTTCAATGCCTCAGAGGGAATGTTTTGGGGTACCAGAAATAACCTATATTTTGGTCTGGATGGCAGTTACACAGGTGTAAACATATGTGAAAATATCATCAAGTGGAACATTTAAGATTAGTTTACTTTACCCACTTCAATGAATGTATATCATGCCTCCATAAAAGAACAATTGAGAGACGCTCTCCAATTTGCCACAGTCCCCAGCACTCCCTATTACACCTATCAGACTCTATCATTATTTTTTGTCATCTTCTTGGCCCTTGTAGTCACCACATGGAAGATAAATCTCTAAATCCTTTGCAATTTATTCATCTGTAAAGTGGATATAATATTTTCTACCCAATAAGGGCTCTAGTAAAGATTAACTGAGATATCATACACAAAGTTCTTAGCACAGTGCCTGGGCATAGAAAATGTCCAGTAAATGGCAACAGTTATTATCATTGCTCATGTTATGTCTGTATTATTAAAACAAGTACATATGTCTCCTTTGTCCTTAGCATAAACCCAGTCCTCCCCCTTCCCTCTCCCCTGCCTCCTCTCCTGTCTCCATCCCTCCCTGCCCAGGAAAGCCCAAACCTTGAGGACCAGAAGGTGGAAGAGACAGAGCCAAGCCTGAAGAGGTGCCCACCCTTGGCTAAGAGAACCAGGAGACCCCTGAGGATGACCCCTAGACCTGTCCCCAGAGCCCAAGGAAGCTTTGGTACAAGTTGGGGTCCCAATCCTTCCCTTCTTCAGGAGTCCCTTGAGGTGCAAGAAGTTCTGCAGTTCTCAGACATCTGCTCCCAAAAGCTGCATCCCTGCCCACCTCAGGGTCTACCCTTGGCCAAGGAGCCCTGGGGACAGTAGGGAAGCTGGAAAGCTTTTGAAGGGGTGCCTTGGAAATCATGGGGAGAAGGTAACCCACACCCTGGCTCTTTGCTGGCCTAGCCTCTTTGCAGGATGCTGGCTTCCCTGTGTGGCCCCCCCAGACCTGTGCCCAAACCGATGAGGTCAGTAGGATGCTAGTGACTGGCACCCCCAGTCTCTCCAGCGGGTCTCAGCTATTGGTGATGGGTATGTTGGTGGGTGACGTAGGCCAGTGAGGGCAGAGGACAGGGGGAGCAGAAAGAACAGAGACTAGGGTTTAGGGCTGGTCCTGTCTTGCCCTGTGACTCGCTGTGTGACCACTGGCAAGTCGTTTCCCCCGAGTCTCCCTTTCCTAATAATCATAATAATTAAAAAGTAACAATAGTGATGATGGTGATAATGACGATGAAGTTGATGATGATGATGATGGCTCCAGACTTAAGTCTGAGGTATGAAGCTAAGCTCTTTATATGTACAGCATAATTTCATCCCTATAACTACCCCACAAAGTAGGCCCTATTATTATTTCCATTTCGCACATGAGAAAACATGGGCCCGAGGGCCAAGAAATTGTCTAAAGCTTCCCCACTAAAAAGGTTGCAGAGACAGGATTCAAACCCTGGTCTGTCTGACTGAGAGTCGGAGACAACTCTTGTGCCCTCTTCGTTGTATTGCACCTGTGAAATGAGCAGGTAGCCTCAAGGGTCTCAGCTTTCCTTTCAGCGCCGCAGACCTTGCTGCCTCTGAAAGCCGGACCCACAGGTTAAGGGAATGGCAGGGGGCAGCAACGATGCTCAGAGCTAACATCCACTAAGCACTCACCTGTCTAAGAGGCTGCACCTGTCATCTCATTTGGTCTTCACAATAGCCTTGTGAAGTAGGTATCATTATCACCATCTCCATTTCACAGGGCAGGAAACTGAGGCACAGAGAGATCAAGGTACACGTCCCAAGCCACACGCAGGAGTCAGGATTGGAACCTGGCTCCCAATCACATGCTCTTATGTGCTTTAGCTCCCTTCTGCAGGAAGGGCCCAACACATCCTGGGAGCTGGGGGGAGGCCCAGCATTGTGCCCCCAGTGGACCTCTTCTTGTTTCCAAAAGGCTTGTCTGGCCCCGGCCCCTCCCTCTGTGCTCCCTCCCAACCAGGACTCTAAGTGCTCGCAGGGCCCTCCCCTTACAGAAGGGATTTCCGTCTCAGGGAGCACCCTGCTGGAGGCCCAGGCTCCTTATGGGACCAGCCTGTGGCTGTGTCCTGTGAGCCCACCCTCCCGTACCTGGGCCAGAGATGCTGGAGAATCCTCGGTGTCCCTGCTGGGTCCCGGCCACAGACAAAAGCCCCACTCTGACCTCTGGCTTCAGCACCAACAGCCACTGCGGAAGGCAAATGGCCAAGGCACCCACAGGAATGCTGGCAGCTAGCAAGGCTGCCTCCCTTTCTGGCCTTGGGACGAGGGAGAGGGGAGCCAGGGTGGGGAGGGGTGGAGAGCATGGTTGGCCACCAGGGGCCGTGGGCTGATCTCCACAATGCCACTTCTGGCAAAACAGTGGTCTCTGCCAAAAGCAACGTGGGTGGGGGGATCTTGGTGCCCCGGCTTCCTCCTGATTCTATCAGCAGTGTCCTGGCTTCAGCCCTGGTTACCTGGAAGTTCTTTTGTTCCAAGGACTCCCTGTACAGCTGGCTTTTGTGGGGCAGTGCTGGGAACACTGGGAAAGGGCTACCACGATGTATGCATCTCTAGGGACCCACCAACAGAAGATTCAGTGAGATGGGCCATGTAAGTGTGAATGGCTGGGGAGAGGCCAGGGAAGGCAGGGCCAAACAACCCTGGGATCTCACCTCCTCCAGGAAGCCTCTCAGGACTAGGGGGAAAAAGTAACAGATTTCCCACCTCACCCTGTCTCTTGGCCCCCTCAGACTCCTTGCTCACTCACTCATAATGTGCCTGTTCACATTCTTTTCATTTACAAAGAACAGGAAAAAAACATTTATTATTTCATGCCAAACAACACCTTATTTCTCCAACATCACCAGAGTGTAGCACTTGCCACATGAGCGAGTTTCCCAGGTCCTGCAGTCTTCCCCCTTTTACGTGCCAATGGCTTTATTTTAAATATTTCAGGTGTAAGGAACTCATCTCTATTCTTTTCCATTTTTAAGTGAATTAATATTTTGCTAATCACAGCTACTCCTATTTGATAAATAGCAGAACGTCTATGTGGCAAACATTATTGAGTCAACCTAGAAACTTCCTTTGCTTCCTAGCCTTTCGCTTTTTAAAATGCATTTTGAATCACACCAGTACTATGCGAATACTTTCTTGTCGATAAAAGGCAGTTCAGGGACCATAAATAAAACCAGCCGCTGTTGAGTTGACTCTGACTCACGGCAACCCCATGTGCGTCAGAATGGAACGGTGCTCCATAGGATTTTCAATGGCTGATTTTTTCGAAGTAGATCCCACTACAGCAGCCAGTGCCCCACTGAAGGGAGACAAGGTAAAGGGAAAAACCTAGTTGGCAGAGAGCCCCCTCCCATGCCCAGGATGTGTGGAATAAGGGCCTGAAGGACTCTCCTCTTGGCATCGGGCTGGACAGCTGGACCACCCCGTCCGAGTGATGCCCAGTGAGGGGGGCAAAGCCAGCCACAAGGTGGGAGCAGTTGCGAGCGGCACTGGGGTGGGCATATGGCCTGCAGGAGCACCTTCAGTCCTCACGACAACCCTGCGGTGTGATCACTGGCCTTGTTTCCAGATGAGACAACTGAGGATCAGAGAGGGGAAGTCACTCACCCAAGGGCACTTAGCAGAGTCAGATTCAAACCTGAAGTTCATGCTCTTTGGATTATACCACGTGCTGCTCCACTTCCCACGAAGTATCTCAGCTTCACCCAGTGCGGCGAGTAAGCAGGACTCCCCCAGAGACAGTGAAAGGGCACCCATAGCGTCATCTCACAGCTCGGGTCTCAGACCTCCCCCACAACAAGCATGGCTGGGGAGGGCTGGTTTGAAGGCAGCTATCCCAAGACTTCTCACCCACGGTGCCAACAAGCCTCCCACTAGCACACAGGTGGCTTCAGTTAAGCATTTCCTTTTACTGCAGCTCCTCTTTGAAAATATAAACGTCCATGGGGTGTTCACTCCCCTTCTCCAGAGGGGTAAAGCACTCTGCCCTCTGGACTTTAGTCTGGGTAAGTTGATCCAGCACTAAATTCAGAATTCAGGTCAACAGCATGGACTGGTGCCAACTCCGAGACATGCCCTGTGCTAAGTGCGGGGTGTGGGGATGGGTACCCTGTTAAGATGCTTTAGCTTCCAACATGCCAGGTGGGGCTTGGGTACCTGGAGATGGAGTAAGTGGGCCATTTGGCAGCTGAAGCTCCTGGCTCTGCTCCTCAGGTGGGGGGATCTCGGAGCCCAAGAGATGGGCAACATGACATCAGCAAGACAATTGTGGCATGAGGGTGCATGGCACCATCGCAGTCACCTGGTGAGGCACAGCTCAGACTTCTGATGGCTGGCCACACTAGGTGAGCACCTCTGGGACCTCAGCAGGGCCCCCTGAGCCACCAGGCCTGCACAAAGCAAGAAGACCACTGCCCCAGGTCACATGATGAGCTCTGGGCACAGCAGGCCTGGCACTCCCGGGTTGCCCACGACAGTCCACCTCCCATCCTAGGAGGCAGTGGTGGTTGCCTGTGCCTAGATGGACACTGGGATCCCCGGAGGCTGTTTCCAAGAGCCATACAGAGCTGACCAGAACCCCCCACCCCAGTCCAACTACCTCATTTGCAGAGGAGGAAATGAGGTCCTGAGAAAGGAGAGGAAGAGGAGCTCGTGTTTCCTAAGTGCCTACTGGGTCCAAGCACCACACCAGCCCCCTGATAGGCGCTCTTACGTGTGAGGCAGGAACGATCCATACTTTATATGAGTGAGAACTGAGGCTGGCATAGTGACAAGATTCACCAGCATCACAGAACCCAAGAGGGCAGAGGTAGGATTTGAACCCAGGCCCAGGCAGGCTTGGGCCCTGTCTGGTGCATCCTGACCAGGTCACAGTGAGGTATCTTCTATGGCCCCACAGCACTGACTGACCCCTGGGTTATAGTGAGAATACCGATTGTCAGCTCCCTGTTCCCCCTGTCCATGCAGTCTGGAGGTCCCCAATATTCTGGGGGCACAGAGAAGCTATTTTACTTTTCCAGATCTCTGAGATGACTGGGGAGAGAGAACAGGGATCTGGCAAGAAGGTGGGTCTACCACTGACCCCTCACGTCTCCGGGAATCCCAGTCAAGCTGGGTAGAAGGGATGATGGTGGTTTGGGGTTCCTCTGTACTTCCTGCAGGGAAACCCAGGGTTCGCAGAGGATCAGGAGACGTTTCATCCCAGAATGAAGGCTGAGTGCCTACTGAGTTATCTGACCATAGAACGAAGAGTGGTAGTTCTCTCATGGGCCCAGAGCCCTCAGGAAGGGCATCTCCCTTAAGGAAAACAGAGACAGGAAGGAAGCCAGGAAGGAAGCCTCTTCCCCTCGCTCTCTGAGATCACTGCTAGGAAAAGCCCTGTGGTCCCAGTACCCACCTGTTCATAACAGCTAGCTGCATGCAGACCTGTCCTTGTTTCCATCCTGCCTGTGACCACCCTGAAGGCTAAGCCTCTGGCTTCCCCGTGTTCCCAGAGCTCAGCACACAGTAGGTGCTGAGAAAGAGCTGGGTTCAAATCCACTCGCTCTTCATATAAGGTAATGGCTCAAGAGACCCAGACTGGACTTTGTTAAGGCCAGGAGCTACCGGGGAATCCCTGGAAGCTCATGAGTCAGCGTTTTTGAGAAAGGACATCGCCCTTTCGGAAAATGATGTAGAATATCCTTTGAGTCTCTCTGAGAAGTTAAATGTCATAAATGAACTGATAAGGATTGGGGTGGCCCCTCCAGAATCAGCTGCAAACTCTCTCTTCCCAGTGCTTGTTCAGCTGAGAGAAACTAGCGTGGTCCCAGTGGAGAGGAGCTTGGGGCCTCTTGGTCTGTGGCAATGGTTCCTACTAGTGACTACCAGGAGAACAAGGACAGACTGAACAGCTGCTGATATCCAGGCCCTGTGCTGGTCACATCATATTTATCAGTTGTCATCAAGTCGATTCTGACTCATGGCAACCCCATGTGTGTCAGAGGAGAACTGTGATCCACAGGGTTTTCAGTGGCTGATTTTTTGGAAGTAGATCGCTAGGCCTTTCTTCCAAAGCACCTCTGGTGGACTTGAACCTCTAACCCTTCGGTTAGCAGCTGAATGCATTAACCGTTTGCAGCACTCAGGGATTCCTCGTTATATTTACTCTCTCACGTAAATCCTTCCAACACCCCAGATGGGAGGACTTATGATTCCTATTATAGAGAAAATAAAATTGATGTAGCAGTGAGCATTTAAATAACTTGCCCAGGACCACACAGCCAGGACTGGGGCTGGCAGAGGGAGAGGTGAAGCCAGGTGGTCCCCACTGTGCCACGCCACCTCCCCCAAACGTAAATGTGCAGAACAGCTTCCTGGAGTTGACAATGTACTACCAGAGGCCTGGGGTGCGTGGGACGGAGCCTCTATGCTCTGCTGTCTGGGGCAGTCTGCCCAGGGGAGGGCCCACACTTTCCTTGGGTCCCGCCCCGAGGAAAGCATGATTGCACAGAAATGCCTAAACTACCTAAAAGGACAAGCTGTTGAAGAATCCCCAAGTACTTTGAAAGTCCTTATCTTCTTAGGAACAACCAGAACCCTCGTTCAAAACAATAAAGCTTTGCCCTTGTGCAAGTTTTTACCTTTTACAAAGCATGTTCGTATGCATTGTTCCCCCAGCCCCAGCCCTATCTCCCCGGGGGGAATTACTGTTCACACTTTAAGGAGAAAATAGATCCAGAGGATGAATTGCTTAGTAAACTATTGTTAATTATTGTTGTTAGCTACATTGAGTTGACCTCCGACTCATGGCGACCCCATGCGCAGTGGAACACACTGCCTTGTCCTGCACCATCCCCAATGATCAGCTGTGGATCGAACCCTTTGATCCATAGGACTTTCCTGGCTGACTTTTGGAAGTACATTGCCCACGCTTTCTTCCTAGTCCGTCTTAGTCTGGAAGTTCTGCTGAAACCTGTTTAGCATCATAGCAACACACAAGCCTCCACTGACAGATAGGTGGTGGCTGCACATGAGGTGCATTGACCAGGAATTGAACTTGGGTCTCCTGCATGGATGGTGAGAATTCTACCACTGAACCACCATTGAAGGAGTCCCTGGGAGGTGCAAACCATTAACGCACTCAGCTGCTAACTTGCAGTTTCTACTGAGGATGTTTTGGGTGTTGTTCTGGCCCAGACGTGGACTCAAACAGGTACCACGGATTTTCTGTGGCTTGATGAACCTCCCTTGGTTCATTTTCACTGTGGATGCTGGAGGATGATGGGATCTCTCTATTCATTGTGGAGAAAGAGACATTTCTCTACTCAGCCTGTCTGTTTATCTTGGCAGTTGCAGGAGGGTCTGGCTCGGAGAGGCACTTCTGCCCTGGGGGATGAGGAGCGAGGAGGCTCTGGGGGAGGACAGTTCCCGTTTCAGTGGTTTTCTTGCTAGCCCTCCCTCCGCAGAGCACCAGCATGCACCCTCCCTTACTCTCATCTTCCTGCCAAGTGCTGGCAGCTTCATGGTATCACGAAGTTCCTTGAGGTCCTGCCCCACACTGCACCCACCCAGATCCCCAGTGCCCAGCCCAGAAAGGGTGCCCGAGAGCGTGGCCTCCACGTTTGGACTTGGAAAGGCAGACAGAGCCGAGGCGGAGTGTTGTTGGTTCTCAGTAGATGTCAGTACCTCCACTTTAATTGCATTTTGTTAAAAACGCAGACTCTGGAGCCAGACTGCCTGGGTTCAAATCCCAGCTAGGGTTAGAGAGGCAACATCTTGTGTCTCAGTTTCTCTTTTTATAAAATGGGGGTAATAGTGGTGCCTCACACATAGGGCTATTGGAAGGGCGAAATGATGGTTGCTGTTAAAGCACTTAGAACAGGGCCTGGCACACAGCAAGCACTATAGTAAGTGATTGCTATTATTATTGTTGTATCATTCATAATTAATTCAGCCAATATATATTAAAGGTGGTATGTGTGGAGTCAGACGAATTAGGCTCAAATCCCAGCTTTGTTGCTTACTAGCTGATCAACTTTGGCATGTTACTTAACTGCTCTGTGCCTTGATTTCCTCATCTGTGATATGGGGATAATGAAATTACATATATCAGAGGGCAGCGGGGTGGATAAGGGTTGCATCACAATGCCTGGCTCAGAGTAAGTGCTTAGTAAATGCTAGGTACTATTATTATTATCGATATCGTTGTTGCTGTTGTTCCTACCAGGTGTCAGGCCAAGCCCTCGCCACCCACCTAGGAGGCTGCAAGGTTACCATTTGGGACCTCAGCCGCCCTTCCTGTCCCTCCCTGGACTGTCTGCCCACCCCCAGCATACCAGACCCAGAATTTTGACCCAGACCTCCCAGCATTCCCTCTCCCGCTCCAGTCCTCTCCCAATTGCAGAGGGATGCTTTTCAGACATTCACCAGATCAGTACCAGTACCAGCTGCTGACGAGTCAGCTCTGACTAATCATGACCCCATATGTGTCAGATGATAACTGTGCTCCATTGGGTCCTCAACGCTGTGACCTTTTGGAAGTAGATCACCAGGCCTTTCTTCCAAGGTGTCTATGGGTGAACTCAAACTTCCAACTTTTTGGTTAGCAGCTGACAGTGGTAACAATTTGCACCAAATACTACCCCACTGCACTTACATTACAATTCAAACTCCTCCTCATAGACACCCTCAGGGCCCAGCCACACCTGTCCTGGCAGGCACTCCTCTGCCCTGTGGCCTGTGCTGGATCCTTGCCCACCTACCCCAGCCCCACTGCCTTCCTCAAACGGAAACCAAACCAAATCCAGTTGTCATCAAGTTGATTCCAACTCATGGTGACCCTGTGTATGTCAGAGTAGAACTGTGCTCCATAGGATTTTTAATGGCTGATTTTTTGGAAGCACATCACCAGGCCTTTCTTCTGAGGTGCCTCTCGGTGGGTTCAAACCACCAACCTTTCAGTCAGTAGTCAAGCACTTAACTGTCTGTGCCATCAGAGACTTTTCTGCCCTCCTCACTGTCCCTCACCTCCACCTGGGCCACTCCCCTTTGGGGTTTCTTCGTCCACCCGCCCCAGACCTTGGCATGGTCGACAGCTCCTACCATTCGGACCTGCGATCAAATGCCCCCTCTGCAGAGAGGCCCCTCTGACCCCCCATTTTGTTCTTTTCATGGTGCTCAGGGGAAGATTAACCAGTAAGCAAGGTATGCACGGGCTTACTTGTGTTTACTTGCTAATCTGTAGTGCACAATTTCACATGGGTTTTACCATATCTTTGATGTGGTGAAAAACAGGTGAAATTGTGCATTAGAGATTGTAGGTAATCAAAAGTAAGCCCATGCGTACCTTGCTTATTGGGTAATCTGTCCCTGTTCATCATGCCCTGAGCCGTCTTCTTTAAGTATTTGATCACTGGCTCCCTGCCTGCCTCCGCCACAGAAGTGTCAGTGCTGCGAGGACAGGGGTCTTGTTGGTTACTCACAAGGCTCCCAGGAGCAAATGGAAGCATAACGGTGACTGCCATGTACAAGGTGCTCAAACCACACTTGTGAACAAATATACAGGTGGCCAAGCCCAGCTTCGAGCAACCTTTAGAAAAATGCTAATGCATCCTTGTGATTATATAATAAAAGAGGTTGAGCCCTGTTGTGAAAATTCCACCATGTGGCTGTGAGCCACGGCATGTGTGCCTTCCAGCCTGTCTCAGGCGGAGGAGAGGGGAGATTGTCACCTCCTCCCCTGTGATGGCTCATAGATGGCTCTGTGCAACCCCCTCCCCACCCACGCCTGTCAAAAGTGGCTGGGTTTCGACGCCCATGTTTCTGTTCCATATTATCGATCATTTAATATTCAAGAGATGGCATTCAATAAATATGTGAGCAATTATGTAATGTGTTTGGAAACAATCTGGTTCATCCCAAAGTGCTCGGGTGAGAAACAAAACTTGAGCGAAGCAAGAGGGCTGGTGTCTCTGAGGGCGGAAGAGAGAGGCATGCGGCCAAGTGCTTGCCCCCTCCTGTCCTGGTGTGACTTGGGGCTGGGGTCACTCACAGCCATCAGCTCAGGCAGTGTGGGGTAGCAGGAAACCAGCTGTACTTGTAGGGTTGGAATCTTGGATTTGCACCTGGCTCTGTCCCCTTCTGGCTGGGAAGTTACTTCTTTCTGGGACTTAGTCTTCTCATCTGTGAAAAGGGCTGGCAGCCCTCCTGGGAAGGTCAGATGAAATGATGACTGGGGCCCAGGCTCAGACAACATTCTGGCAGAAGGCAAGCTGGGTCTGATGCTGAGAGATGAGCAATGGTCCTTGACAGGTGTGTGTGGGGCATGAGAGGCCTGGACTCAAAGGCTCATATAACGCCATAATGCAAGGTGGACTGAGCAAGGCAATCACAGAGGACCACTGAAAGGGCTTTGGGAACACAAGGAGACATGGTTAATTCCAGCAAGAACCAGCGAAATCTCACAGAGCCGCCCTGCGTGCTAGCTTTGGAAGGCTGAGGGGCATTTTTGTCTTAGAGAGAGGACTGCTCTATTCAGCTCCCATGCATTAAGTACCTAGCATGTCTAGTCACTCAGCAAGCATTTACTGAGCACCTGCTATGTTCTGGTGCAAGTGGTTTGTGATTGACTGCTAACCCAAAGGTTGGTGGTTCGAACCCACCCAGCAACTCTGTGGAAGAAAGGCCTGGCAATGTGTTGTTAACTACCATCGAGTCAGCCCTGACTCATGGAAACACTTTGTACAATGGAATGAAAAGCTTCCTAATCCAGCACCATCCCCATGATTGGTATGATAGAGATAATACCGAGTTTTGAAATATAATGTAACTGAAATATAATGCGTGTAATACATGTGTCTCCGCCAGGGTGGCAGAAAGAAGGCCACTGCCTTTAAATGCTGCCTTTCTGTTCAGTTGATCCCCCTCAGTAGTACTCTCCCTACCCCAGTATGTCTTCCCAGGTCCCCTCCCCACTCCCAGCAAAGCCCCAGTCTCCAACTCACCCCTCCAAGTCTTCTGTTAAACAAGATGCACCAGGGTTTGGGAAACAGGACTCATGTCTCATTGGCTCTGGGGACTGGGTGATGAGGTTCAGCTCTGGAAAAGGGGAGATGGCATTGGTTAGGGGTGGGTGACCTGAAGGGGACGCAGGTCAGGAAGGAGCAGGGGAGGGAACAGTGGTGAATCAAATGCCCCTATATGCCTGGCACTGTGCTAGGACCAGGAGCAGGTGGGCATGGAGTAAAGGAGAAGCAGGGATGCCCCTTCTCCCCACCTACCTCCCAGGGGCTGACCCAACCACACGAAGACCCAGCCCCTGCTTTCTCCAACAAAACACGTCTGCCTAGATGGGCTTCACCTCTCCCAGGCCCCAAGCCCATCTAAGGGGAGCAAGCGTGCCCACTGGCAGGGGTATCAAGATGTGGTCTCCTTGACTTCTGTCTGCTGGCTGGTGGGGCCTATGAGGGCAGAAGAAGGATGGCAGAGTGGTCACAGGCATATGCTCTGGCAAGACAGAGGCCTTTGGTGGGCAATTGGCTCAACCTTTCTGAGCCTCTGCTTCCCCATCTGTATGACTGTTGTTAGCTACCATCGAGTCAGCCCCGACTCATGGCAACCCTATTCACAACGGAATGAAATGCTGCCCAATCCAGCACCATCCCCATAATCAGTATGACAGATGATAATACCTAGTTTTGAAATAGAATGCAACTGAAATATAATGAAATACAGAGCCTGGCTCTTAGATGTGCTCAATGAACAGCAGCAGAAGTCAACTGGACACTGAAATTCTGTCCCTCAGGGTCCTTTCATTTATTTATCTATCTATTAATATACTTAGCCATTTGTTTTTCACTTTTTATTTTGAATTATAGATTTACAGGAAGTTGTAAAGAAATACATAGGGAGACCTGTGTACCCTTCCCCCCTAATGTTAATATCTTGCACAACTATAAACCAGGTAATTGACATGGGTACAATCCAGAGAGCTTACTCAGATTTCACCAGCTTTATGTGCATTTGTGTGTGTGTGTGTGTGTACATCTCTATGCAATTTTATCACACGTGTAGTTTTGTACAACCACTATCAAAATCAAGGTATAGAATTGTTCCATCACCATAAGGCTTCCTCATTCCAGTTTGTGTTTTTTTTAAAGAATTGGTCCATTTCATTTAAGTTGTCAAATTTATGTGTGTAGAATTGTTTATAGTATTCCATTATTATCCTTTTGATATCTGAAGGGTCTGTAGTGATGGCACCTGTTTCATTCTTTTATAGTCACAACTACCACCTCCCCACCCTCATTCCCAGTCCCTGACAAGCACTAATCCCTTCTCCATCTCTACAGTATTGTTCTTTCAGCAATGTTAAATAAATGGAATCACACAGTACGTAGCCTTTTGGAACTGGCTTTTTTCACTCAGCATAATTCTCTGCAAATTGATCCAGATTGTTGCCTGTATCAATGCCTCATTTCTTTTCTTTTCTTTTTTGCTAAGTAGGATGCCTGGAATGCATGTACTACAGTTTGTTTAACCATTCACCTGTTGAAGGACATCTGGGTTGTTTCCAGTTTTGGGCTATTATGAACAAAGCTGCTGTAAACATTCGTGTACAGGTTTTTGGTGTGACCATAAGTTTTCATTTCTCTGGGATAAATGCCCAAGTGTGGGATTATTGGGTTGTATGGTTACTGCATGTTTATTTTTTAAGAGTGTTTTCCAGAGTGGCTGCACTGTTTTACACTCTCACCAGCAATGTATGAGTGATCCAGTTTCTCTGTATCCTCATTAGCATTTGGAGTTCTCACAATTTTTTATTTAAGGAGTTCTGATAGGCATGTACCAATATCTCATTGTGGTTTTAGTTTGCATTTCTGTAGTGGCTAATAATATTGAACACCTTTTCAGGTGATTGTTTGCATCTGTACATCCTCTTCGGTGAAATGTCCTTTTGTGTCTTTTCCTCATTTTTTAATGGAATTGTTTGCTTTTTTTAAGTGTTAAGTTTTAAGAGATTTTTAAAAATATATTTTTGATACTAGTCTTTTGCTAGATTTTGTGGTTTGTAAAATGTTTATCACTGTCAATAGCTTGTCTTGCCTTTCAGGCAGCACAAACTTTTAATTTGGATGAAGTTCAATTTATCATTTTCTTCATTTATGGATTATACTTTTGGTGTAAGGTGTAAGAACTCTTTGCTTCACTCTAAATCTTGAAGATTTACCCTATTTTCTCCCCCTAAAAGTTCTATAGTTTTATATCTTACATTTAAGTCCATGATCCACGTTGAGACAATTTTTGTATAAGGTGTGAGATTAGGTTGAGGTTCTTTTTTTTTTTTTTTTTTTTTTGCTTACTTACTTCCAATTGCTCTAGCACCATCTGTTGAAAAGGTTATCATCTTTCTTCTGTTGAATTGCTTTTCCACTCATGTCAAAAATTGGTTGGTCATATTTGTATGGGTCTATTTCTGAGCTCTCCAATCCATTCCATTGATCTATGTGTCATCCCTCTGTCAATACCATATGGCCTTGATTTCTATATAATAAACCTTGAAATTGGGTAGACTGATTCTTTTAACTTTATTCTTCTTTTCCAAAAGTGTTTTAGCTATCCTGGATCCTTTACCTTTCCATATAAGTTTGAGTATAATCTTGTCTATCTCTACAAAAACTCTTATTGGGATTTTGATAGGAACTGTGGAGAATTAACATCTTTACTATGGTGATTTATCCAATCTGTGAACACAGTGTGTCTCTTCATTTATTTAGATCTCCTTTGATTTCTTTCATCAGTGTTTTGTAGTTTTCAGTATACAAATCCTGTAGATGTTTTGTTAAATTCACACTTAAGTAGTTCACATTTTGAATGATTTTAAGTGGCATTGTATTTTAAATTTTGGTGTCCTCATGTTCATTGCTGTTGTTGTTGTGTGCCAAAGAGTTGACTCCAACTCATAGCAACCCTATAGGACAGAGTAGAACCACCCCATAGAGTTTCCAAGGCTGTAAATCTTTCCAGAAGCAGACTGCCACATCTTTCTCTGGCAGAGCAACTGGTGGTGGGTTCGAACTGCTGATGTTTTGGTTAGCAGCCGAGCATTTAACCACTGCACCACCAGGGCTCTTTATTCATATATAGAAATATAATTGATTTTCATATATTTATCTTGTATCCTGTGACCTTACTGAACTCACTAGTTCTAGCAGGTTTTCTTCTTGAAGATTCCTATCGATTTTCTATGAAGACAATCATGCCATTTGCAAATAGGGAACGTTTTATTTCTTCATTTCCAGTCTGTGTGCCTTTAATTTCCTTTTTGTGTCTTACTGCACTGACTAGAACTAACTCTAGAGTTATGTTGAATACAAGTAGTGAGAGTGGACATCCTAGCCTTGTTCCATATCATAGGGGGCAAGCATTCGATCTTTAACCATTAAGTATAATGCTGGCTGTAGTGTTTTCGTAGATGCTCTTTATCAAGTTGAGGAAGTTCCTCTCATGACTGTGATCCTAATGTGCTCTGTGCTTTGTCCCCAAATCTTCCTTGTATTTTTATCTAGGTCAGCACTTCCCAAAGTGTGGTCCATGGGTGCTTGAGGGTTCTGAAGGCCCTTTCAGGGAGGCTGAGAGGTGGGAGGCTGACAGGTCAGCCATTTTCACCATGTTGACATTTGCACTGATGGTGCAAAGCAACAGTGAGTAGAACTGCTGTCTCCTTAGCACAAACCAAGGCAGTGGCACCAAACTGCATTAACAGTCATTGTATACACACCTGCAGTAATAAAGGGCAGTTTCACTTAAGAATATCCTGGATGAAGCAGCAAAAATAATTAACTTTATTAAACCATGACCCTTGAGCATGTGGACTGGGAAGTTCACATAAAGCACCTCTGTGGCAGACTGGAGTGTGACAATCACTGGAGAAAAAGCAGGTGTGGGGTTGTTTTAGTTACAAGTGGAACTGGCCTCTGTTTCCATGGAGCACCATCTTCACATAAAAGGACGATTGACAGACAGACTGTGGCTATTTAGATTGGGTATTTGGCGGACATTTTCTCAAAAAATGAGCAAAATAAAAAAAAAAAAAAGAAAGAAAACCCTATGGCTCACACACATACACACACACACACACACACACACACACACACACAGAGAAATGAGCAAAATGAGCCCATCACATCAAGGAAAACAACCGACCATCTTTGTTGCCAATGATAAAATATGAACTTTCAAAATGAAAAGGAGAATTTTGAAAAACTTCTACCTGCCATCATGAGCTTGACAGCTTCCCAATGCTTAAGGACTTTTCTGATGAGACTGGGGTGTTATAACAAATGGAATTTTTTGATATTGTAGAACAGAATGTGCAAACATTTGGAAGGTCTATGTAATTCAATGAGCCAGTATTTTTCAAATGACCCATGCATGATGTTAGAAAACCATGCACAGATCAAAAAACCCATTCAAATTGTAATATAGACAAAAATGGACTTTAATTTAGAATATAAAAAGTTCATTGACATGATTTCAGGTTTTTCATCATAACTAATTTTTAAGATGCTACCACTTGTTGAGTTTTAGGGTAGTATCAAAGAAGAATATCTACAATTACCTGAAAAGGCTATTAAGCTACTCCTCCATTTTTCAAGGACATATCTGTGTAAGGCTGGATCTTCTTCATATACTTTAACCAAAACATCGTATTGCAACAGATTGAATGCAGAAGCAGATGAGAATCCAGCTGTCTTCAATTAAGCCATTAAAGAGACTTGCAAAAATATAAAATATAAAAGCATACTACTCTTCTCACTAATTTTTTTTTGGAAAAAATAGGTTTTTTTTAAAAATAAACATATGTTAACCATGTTACTATAATGGTTTATTGTGGTTACTTTTAAATGAATTAATAAATAAGTATTTTTAAATCTCAGTTTTAATTTGTAATACAGAAAGTATGGAGATATATAACCCACATAAGCAAAAGCTCTTTGGAGTCCTCAATGATTTTTATTTTATTTTATTGTTGTACTTTAAGTGAAAGTTCACAATTCTAGTTAGTCTCTCATACAAAAATTTATACATACATTGTTATGTGACCCTAATTGCTCTCCCCATACTGTGACAGCACACTCCTCCTTTCCACCCCTGATTTCCCGTGTCCATTCAACCAGCTCCTGACCGTCTCTGCCTTCTCATCTCACCTCCAGACAGGAGCCGCCCATTTAGTCTCATGTATCTACTTGAGCTAAGAAGCACAATCTTCACAAGTATAATTTTATGTCCCACAGTCCAGTCTAATCTTTGACTGAAGAATTGGCCTTGGGAATGGTTTCAGTGCTGGATTGACAGAGAATCCAGGCCATTCTTTCTGGGGTTCTGCCAGTCTCAGTCAGACCATTAAGTCTGGTCTTTTTACTAGAATTTGAGTTTTGCACCTCACTTTTCTCCTGCTCCAACAGGGATGGAGTCCTCAATAATTTTTAAAGGTGGAAAAGTTTCATGAGACAAAAAGTTTGAGGACAGCTGATTTATGTCAGCATTTCCCAAATTTCAGTCAATCGAATATGATGGTCAAGGTTGTTACCATCTGTCCTTTTATTGACCTAATATATTTCTTCTTAATAATCTGCTTTATTAAAATTTAAATACATGTATTTAAAAGGAAAACTTCTTATCACTGCCATCAATGGGAAACCAGTGCTATTCACCACAAGTAGAAGATGACCACAACAAATAAAGGCAAGGAAAACAGCCTGCCCTTAAGCTCCCTTAACATCCCTTTGCCTGCCTCTGCCCGGAGGCCAAAGTTTGCTGGCTCCTTCTTTGCTTGAATGGAGCTTAACACATGTTTGGGAAAACCTGTTGCCTGTTGCCATCAGGTCAATTCCAATTCATGGTGACCCTACAGGTCAGAGTAGAGCTGCCCCATATGGTTTCCAAGGAGTGTCTGGTGGATTCAAACTGCCGACCTTTTGGTTAGCAGCCATAGCTCTTAACCCGTGTCCCCGGGGGTGGGGGGGTTGGTAATAAAGATTTGCTAGTTCCAGACAGAGATTTTTGCTTTGATGTGGCCTAGAAGACTGATTTCCAAAGAAAGGTGATCCAACGGAATGCAGAAATTATCGAACAATATCATTAATAGCACACACAAGTAAAATTTTTCTGAAGATAATTCAAAAATGATTGCAGCAGGACATCAACAGGGAACTGCCAGAAATTCAAACTGAATTCAGAAGAGAAAGTGGAATGAGAGTATCATTGCTGATGTCAGATGGATTTTGGCTGAAAGCAGAGAATACCAGAAAGAAGTTTACCTGTGTTTTATTGACTATGCAAAGCATTCGACTGTGTGGATCATAACAAATTATGGATAACATTGCGAAGAATGGGAATTCCAGAACACTTAATTGTGCTCATGTGGAAGCTGTACGTAGACCAAGAGGCAGTTTTTCAAACAGAACAAGAGGATGCTGCATGGTTCAAAATCAAGAAAGGAGTGTACCCTGGGGCCTGCCCCACCCTCACCCTCTGTCCAGCCTCACCCTGCTCAGTACTGCCAGTCTCTCCAAACTGCTGGGGCCACTCAACCCTTACACGGGGGCACGGGGGGCTGTCCTGGAGATCTGCCAGGGACTCCTCCCTTCTGAGTATCTTCCCATCACTTCCCCTCTCCAGAGCTCCAAATTAGCCCTAAAGTCCCCCCCGACATGTCCGGATTCTCTCCCGCTGTGAAGTCATTTGCCTATCTGGTTGATGACGCATAGACTATTAACCTTATTGCCCCATTTGACAAACGGGGAGACTGAGGCTCTTAGAGGTAAAATCATGTGTCCGTGGTCACACAGCCAATAGCGTTCAAACGCAAGCTGCCCCATGCTCCAGACCCGCTGTTCTTGTCAGCCCCAGGCTCACTTCTGCTGTGCCATCTGCCACACTCCAACTCAGAGGCAGAAATGTTGACTCGCTGCATATATGGAATGCTCCTGAAGCCGGGAAATGAGGCTCCTGCAAACTCCTAGGCTTCCCAGGCTGGGCTGGTCCGTTCCAGGGCCATGAATTTTAGCCCCCAGGGAAGCTGCAGGCATGGACTTCCTAGGCCCCTGTTCAAGGAAGCTGAAGCCCCTTTTGGGGCAAAAACATCTCATGCCAAAGGTGGGAGGGAATCTCTATCCAGGAAATCTTAGGTGTTTACTGAATATGTTTCCTGGGCTACAAAAACAATCACTGGGCATCTCAGCTGGAGGGCTTGTGAAACTCCCTCCACATGTATGGAGGCACCCACTCACAAGGCAGCTGGGAGGAGCACTGGTTGAGGAGTCCAGTCTTGGCACTGTCCCCCTACCTGTGTGCCTTGGGACCAGTCTGTCCTTCTCTAGCCTCAAGTTTCCACCAGCAAAGTGAGGGGGTTGGATGAGGTGGCCTCCCAGGACCCTCCCTGCTCTGGGCATTGACCCAGTCATCACAGTAGACATGTCTGCCATTTATCATTTATCTTCCAACTGCCTGGAGGGACCATGAGCTCGCTGCAGTATTTCAGCGCCTGGCACTCATTAGGACCACACCACTGTTTGCACAAAGGTGATCGCGTTCTAAGGAGCAGATCCTCAGGCATCTGTGTCACATCACATGGAAAGTGCTGGGAAAAGGCCCCTCACACTGCCACTCATCGAGTGATCAGTACGTGCAAGGACTGTTCTCCAAGCTTTACATGAACGAGCCTATATAATCCTCATAGCAACCCTAAGAGTATATGCAGAGATGCTGTCTTTGCCCTGCCCATAACTCACAGATCTAACCACTGTGGCACAGCAGCTGGTCCAATCTCACACACATCACATCTCTTTGCTTGGGGGTCCTCTCTGGTGGGCAGACCATCAGTGAGTGGTAGAGACGTAATGCCGCATCCCTCACCCCAGCAACCTTCAATCAATGACTGACAGGAGTTGGGAGTTGGTGTATAAATACCCCAGATCCCTCATCCCTTGGGTGGGAAAACAGCCAGATATGTGCTCTACAATGGCTCTCAGACTTCCCCAGTGTGGTTGAGCCCCAGTTGCCCACAAAACAGCCAAAACCAAACCTGTTGCCGTAGGGTCGATTCCAATGCATAGTCTCTATAGAACAGAGTAAAACTGCCCCATAGGGTTTCCAAGGAGTGACTGCTGGATTTCAACTGCTACACCTCTTGGTTAGCAGCAAAGCTCTTAACTACTGAGCCTCCAGTTGCCCACAGTGGTCATTAATTTGCTTAATAACACCTCTTCCTCTTTCCTGTCTCACTTCCCCACTCCCCTACCACTGTCCCGGTGCCTCCCAAATAAATTACTTGCACTTGAATCTTCATCTTACAGTCTGCTTCTGGAAGAACCCAGCCTAGGACAGAAAGACACTGATATTATTCCCATTTTAGTGGGAAGGAAGCTGATGCCCAGAGAGGAGGAATGACTTTCCCAATGTTACACAGAAAGCTCAGATTTGAACTCAGGCTCATTGAACCTCAAGATTTTTCTTTTAATTATCACATGATGCCAGGAAGAAAGAACTAAGAGTAAGACTGAGAGTCTAATGAGATAACGGTCGTGAAGGAACATTCATTTATTCATTCAAAGATCCTTTATTGAAATCAACGACTTGCCAAGTCCTGAACTGAGAGCTGGTGATACAGTGGTTAAATGCACTGGAATTATAGAGACCTGGGCTGGAGTCCAGGCTCCAACCATGTATCAGCTGTGTGACTTGGGCAAGTGATTCAGCCTCTCCTGACCTCTGCTTTGTCATCTGGCAAATGGAGGCTCATGGTGCCCATTCCACAGCCTACCAGGAGGACTAAACAGGCTTACACACATAAATAAGTGCTCAACATAGGCTAGCTGTAAGATGATGGAGATGCCAATGCTGAACACAGGGAAGCGATATGCTGAGTGGAGCAGTAATAGCATTTTTATCATGTCTTATCACTTAGGCCAGTCTGTGGTAAAATAAACAAGTATGAGTTTCAGAGGACTTTAAAGTTTGCATTTTCCCCTACTTTTCCCCTCCCTCCCTCTGTCCTTTCATTCCTTCTTTCCTTCTTCTCACCCACCCAGATCGTCTGTTCTCTGCTCCATGCCAGGCCCTGTGCAGGGCACTGGGTCACAAAGATGACAAAGACTCTGCCCCCAGGGAGCTCTTGGGGCCTGGGGGAAATGGACAAGTGAACAGTCACATCGTAGTGTGATGAGTGAAGGTCAGCCCAAGGGGGAAGGGGGATGAAGAGGGGCACCTGACCCTGCCCAATGAGGCTGCTACGGGGTCACATTCTGTTAAGAGCCCCAAGCAACCCATAATAACTCTGACTTCGATCACAAGACAGGTCCTGGGGACTCACCCCATGGAAATCTGTTCTG
Organism: Dugong dugon; assembly: GCA_030035585.1. NCBI lineage: Eukaryota > Metazoa > Chordata > Mammalia > Sirenia > Dugongidae > Dugong > Dugong dugon. The sequence goes on along the minus strand of CM057481.1, from coordinate 36,201,083 downwards.
GCTGGCTAGCTATAGAGAATAACCAAAAACCAAACCAAACCCATTGCCGTTGAACTGAGCAGAACTGCCCCATAGGGTTTCCAAGGAGTTGCTGGTGGATTTGAACTGCTGACCTTTGGGTTAGCAGCCAAGCTCTTAACTACTGCACCACCAGAGTTCCTAGCCATAGAGAACAGAGCCTCTGAAGTCTCAATAGAAAGGGCAACTGAAGAGTTGAGAACAATATGAAAGCACTAAATGTTTACTTCAAAGGGAGGTTCTTAAGACGTATTAACTTTTTAGAAACTTAGAACTTAAGTTACTAGTAGAAATGTGACAAGACATTATACTGAACAATAAGGACCATGCTGGAACTGAGTGCATTTTACTTTGCCATAAAATATTACTTTTTAGTCTAACAGAACTAAACATTTTTTCTTTGATTTTTTTTTGCACTATTTAATACAGAAATAAACTGGATCCTAATTTTCTAGATCATATATATGTGGATCTTTTTGCTTGTTTGTTTTCAGGAAAAAAAAAAAAAGCACATTTTTTCTTATGCTTTTTTTTTTTTTTTTAAGATCTGAGGTACAGATCTCTTATATTTTGGGGCCAAACACCTTTGCCTTCCAGAAGGACACATTCTTCCCCCGCCCCCATACAAAAATGTATACACATATTGTTTTGTGACATTAGTTGCAATCCCCACAATGTGACAGCACACTCCCCCTTTCCACCCCGGGTTCTCTGGGTCCATTCGACCAGTTCCTGTCCCTTCCTGCCTTCTCACCCTGCTTTTGGACAGGAGCTGCCCATTCGGTCTCGCTTATCTGATTGAACTAAGAAGCATATTCCTATATGTGTTATTATTTTTTGTTTTATAGTCCTGTCTAATCTTTGTATAAAGAGTGGGCTTCGGGAATGGTTTTAGTTCTGGGTTAACAGTGTGTCTGGCGGCCATAGTTTCAGGGGTTCCTGTCAGACTATTAAGTTTGTCTTTTTACATGAATTTGAGCTCCGTTCTACATTTTTCTCCTGCTGTTTCTGGGGCTCTCTGTTGTGTTCCCCGTCAGGGTGGTCATTGGTAATAGCCAGGGACCATCTAGTTCTTCTGGTCTCAAGCTGGTGGAATCTCTGGTTCATGTGGTCCTTTAGTCCTTTGGGCTAATATTTTCCTTGTGTCTTTGGTTTTCTTCATTCTCCCTTGCTCCAAGTGGGATGGGACCAATTGATGTATCTTAGATCACCGCTCGCAAGATTTTAAGATCCCAGACACCACTCACCGAAGTAGGATGTAGAACATTTTCTTAATAAGCTTTGTTATGCCAATTGACCTAGATGTCCCGTGAAACCATGGTCCCCAGTCCCCAGCCCCAGCTACTCTGTGCTTCAAAGTGTGTTCCAGGAAACTTAGCTTTTGCTTTGGCCCAGTTTTGCTGACTTCCCCTGTATTTGTAGTGTCCTTCCTTCAGGGAAGTTGATCCTTGTCTACTATCTAGTTAGTGATTTCCCCTCCCCCTCCCTCCCCACCCTCATAACCATCAAAGAATGCTTTTTTCTGTGTTCAAACCTTTTCTTGAGTTCTTATAATAGCAGTCGCATACAATATTTGTCCTTTTGTGACTAATTTCACTCAGCATAATGTCCTCCAGATTTGCCCATGTTGTGAGATGATTCACAGATTCATCATTGTTCTTTTTCACTGCATAGTATTCCATTGTGTGTATGTACATAATTTGTTTATACACTAGTCTGTTGATGGGCACTTAGGTTGTTTCCATCTTTTTGCTGTTGTGAATAGTGCTGCAATGAACATGGGTGTGCATATGTCTATTCGTGTTACAGCTCTTATTTTTCTCGGGTATATTCCTAGGAGTGGGATTGCTGGATCATAAGATATTTCTATTTCTAGATTTTTAAGGAAGTGTTAAATCTTTTTCCAAAGTGGTTGTACCATTTTACATTTCCCACCAGCAGTGTATAAGAGTTTCAATCTCTCCATGACCGCTCCAACATTTGTTATTTTGTGTTTTTTGGATTAACGCTTTTTTGTTGGCTTGAGATGGTATCTCATTGTAGTTTTGATTTGCATTTCTCTAATGGCTAATGATCGTGAGCATTTCCTCATGCAGGACACATTCTTAATGCTCCAATGTAAGTCAACAAGAATACAGACTCTGCTATGCAGAAATTTGTTTTACAGGAGCTCTGTCAAGACTTACGTATTCATTCCAGGGACCCAGGCTGCTTAGGTGCCAACTTCACACACTCCTGTGATTATGGCAAGAATCAACGTCACCCCAAAGTCTACAGAATTAGTTGCAGACAAGTTTTAAATAGTAGGAAGTCCATGCTGGGTGAGGTCATGGTGCAAACGAAGGGGAGGCATTCACAGTTATTCTGGGAGAAATGAAAGCTGTTATGCGGAGTCGTTGCCAAGGCCTGATGCAGGGCGAAAACTCCAATCAGGCCTGGGAGCTGGCAGTTTCCTTGGCTGAAGGGTTCAGTCTGGCCTTTCCTTGACTTAGGTCAATCAAGTGTGAGGCACAGGCAGCACTGAGAAGGGTGGAATTGCGTTGTGGACCCTTCCTGCCCCCTCCCACCCCCTTCGTTTATGTCTATTCCTCTCTGGCCTGGGCAAGACAGCAGAGTTGTTTCATTAAGAGAACTCTCGCAGACAAATTTAACAGGCTGCAAGAATCCACAGGGAGACAGCAATCAGAAATCCAGAAGATTAACAATAAAATTTCAGAATTAGACAACTCAATAGAAAGTCATAGGAGCAGAATTGAGGCATTGGAAGTCAGAATTAGTGAGACTGAAGATAAAGCACTTGACACCAACTTATTTGAGGAAAAAACAGGTAAAAAGATTTTAAAAAATGAAGAAACCCTAAGAATTATGTGGGACTCTATCAAAAGGAATAACCTACGAGTGATTGGAGTACCAGAAGGGGGGGAATAACAGAAAATACAGAGAGAATTGTTGAAGATTTGTTGGCAGAAAACTTCCCTGATATCGTGAAAGATGACAAGAAGTCTATCCAAGATGCTCATCAAACCCCACATAAGGTAGATCCCAAAAGAAAGTCACCAAGACATATTATAATGAAACTTGCCAAAACCAAAGATAAAGAGAGAATTTTAAGAGCGGCTAAGGATAAACGAAAAGTCATCTACAAAGGAGAGCCAATAAGAATAAGTTCGGACTACTCAGCAGAAACCATGCATGCAAGAAGGAAATGGGATGACATATATAAAGCCTTGAAGGAAAAAAAACTGCTAGCCAAGAATTATATATCCAGCAAAACTGTCTCTCAAATATGATGGCAAAATTAGGGCATTTCCAGATAAACAGAAGTTTAGGGAATTTGCAAAAACCAAACCAAAATTACGAGAAATACTAAAGGGAAAATCAGTAACATCAGATAACAAGCCAAGACTAGAGCACAGGACAGAGCAACCAGATATCAACCCAGATTGGGAAGTCACAAAAGGAAATCAAAGCTAAAACACTGAAAATAAGGAAACAGATGTCAATATGTAAAAGATGATAACATTAAAAGAAAAAGAGGGACTTAAAAAATGTAGACATAGATTTTTCACATGGAGAGGAAGTCTATGTGATATAAAGAAATAAAAGACTGGTATAAACTTAGAAAAATAAGGGTAAATATTAAGGTAACCACAAAGGAAACTAACAATCGTACAATCCAAAATAAAAAAACTAGAAAAATATAGACTCGGCAAATACAAAATCAACAACAGTGAAAAAGATGAAAATAAAACACATAAAGAAAAACAACTCAGCACAGAAAATTAAGTGGAACAAAGAAATTGTGAATAACACACAAAAAAAGATACCAAAATGACAGCACTAAACTCATACCTATCAATAATTACGCTGAATGTAAACAGATTAAATGCACCAATAAAGAGACAGAGAGTGGCATACTGGATAAAAAACTCGATCCGTCTATATGCTGCTTACAAGAGACACACCTTAGACTTAAAGACACAAACAAACTAAAACTCAAAGGATGGACAAAAATATATCAGCAAACAGCACTCAAAAAAGAGCAGGAGTGGCAATATTAATCTCTGACAAAACAGACTTTAAATTAAAATCCACCACAAAGGATAAGGAAGGGCACTGTATAATGATTAAAGGGTCGATACACCAGGAGGGCATAACTATAGTAAATATTTACATACCCAACGACAGAGCTCTAAAATACATACAACAAACCCTAACAGCACTGAAAAGAGAGATAGGCAGCTCCACAAGATAGGCAGCTCCATAACAGCAGTAGGAGACTTCAGCACATCACTTTCAGTGAAGGACAGAACATCCAGAAAGGAGCTCAACAAAGACACAGAAGATCTAAATGCTACAATCAACCAATTTGATCTCACAGACATATACAGAACACTCCATCCAACAGCAGCCAAGTATACTTTCTTTTCCAACACATATGAAACATTCTCCAGAATAGACCACATATTAGGCCACAAAGCAAGCCTTAACAAAACCCAAAGATTGAAATATTACAAAGCATCTTTTCTGACCATAAAGCCATAAAAGTAGAAATCAACAACAGAAAAAGCAGGAAAAAAAATCAAACACATGGAAACTGAACAACACCTTGCTCAAAAACTACTGGGTTATAGAAGAAACTAAGCATGGAATAAAGAAATTCATAGAATCAAACGAGAATGGAAACACATCCTACCAGAACCTTGGGACACAGCAAAAGCAGTGCTCAGAGGTCAGTTTATAGCAATAAATGCACACATCCAAAAAGAAAAAAGGGCCATAATCAAAACATTAATCCTACAACTGGAACAAGTAGAAAGAGAGCAGCAAAAGAAGCCCTCAGGCACCAGAAGAAAGGAAATAATAACAATTAGAGAAGAATTAAATGAAATAGAAAATAGAAAAACAATTGAAAGAATTAACAAGACCAAAACCTGGTTCTTTGAAAAGATCAACAAAATTGAGAAACCATTGGCCAAACTGACAAAAGAAAAAACAGGAGAGGAAGCAGATAACCCGTATAAGAAACGAGATGGGTGATATCACAACAGACCCAACTGAAATTAAAAGAACCATAAGAGAAGACTATGAAAAACTGTACTCCAACAAATTTGAAAACCTAGAGGAAATGGACAAATTTCTAGAAACTCACTACCTACCTAAACTAACACAAACAGAGGTAGAACAACTAAATAAACCCATAACAAAAGAAGAGATTGAAAAGGTAATTAAAAAACTCCCAACAAAAAAAAATCCCAGCCCAGATGGCTTCACTGGAGAATTCTATCAAACTTTAGACAAGAGTTAACACCATTACTAATAAAGACATTTCAGAGCATAGAAAAGGATGGAATACTCCCAAACTCATTCTATGAAGCCAGCATAACCCTGATACCAAAACCAGGTAAAGACACCACAAAAAAAGAAAATTACAGACCAATATCCCTCATGAACATTGATGCAAAAATCCTCAACAAAATTCTAGCCAATAGAATTCAACAACAGATCAAAAAAATAATCCACCATGATCAAGTGGGATTTATACCAAGTATGTAGGGATGCTTCAACACTAGAAAAACAATCATTGTAATCCATCACATAAATAAAACAAAAGACAAGAACCACATGATCTTATCGATTGATGCAGAAAAGGCATTTGACAAAGTCCAACACCCATTCATGATAAAAACTCTCAACAAAATAGGAATAGAAAGGAAATCCCTCACTATAATTAAGGGCATTTATAAAAAGCCAACAGCCAACATCATCCTAAATGGAGAGACTTTGAAAGCATTCCCCCTGATAACATGAACCAGACAAGGATGCCCTTTATCACCACTCTTAGTCAACATTGTGCGGGAGGTTCTAGCTAGAGCAATTAGGCTGGAAGAAGAAATAAAGGATGTCCAAATTGGTAGGGAAGAAGTCAAAGTATCTCTTTTTGCAGATTATATGATCTTATACACAGAAAATCCCAAAGAATCCACAAGAAAACTACTGGAACTAATAGAAGATTTCAACAAAGTTTCAGGACACAAGATAAACATACAAAAATCAGTTGGATTCCATTATACTACCAAAGAGAACCTCGAAGAGGAAATCACCAAATCAATATCATTTACAGTAGCCCCCAAGAAGATAAAATACTTAGGAATAAATCTAACCGGAGACGTAAAAGACCTATACAATGAAAACTACAAAACACTACTGCAAGAGACCAAAAGACACCTGCATAAGTGGAAGAACATACCTTGCTCATGGATAGGTAGACTCAACATTGTGAAAATGTCAATTCTACCCAAAGCGATCTACAGATACAATGCAATTCAGATCTAAACTCCACTGGCATTTTTTAATGAGATGGAGAAACAAATTACCAACTTCATATGGGAAGGGAAGAGGCCCTGAATAAGTAAAGCATTACTCAAGAAGAACAACAAAGTGGGAGGCCTCACACTACCTGATTTTAGAACCTATTATACCGCCACAGTAGTCAAAACAGCCTGGTACTGCTACAACAACAGATACATAGACCAACGGAACACAATTGAGAATCCAGGCATAAATCCATCCACCTATGAGCAGCTGATATTTGACAAAGTCCCAAAGTCCGTTAATTGGGGAAAAGACAGTCTCTTTAACAAATGGTGCTGGCATAACTGGATATCCATCTACAAAAAACTGAAACAAGACCCATACCTCACACCAATAACTAACGCAAAATGGATCAAAGACTTAAATATAAAATTGAAAACGATAAAGATCATGGAAGAAAAAATAGGGACAACCCTAGGAGCCCTAATACATGGCATAAACACAATAGGAACCATAAGTAACAATGCACAAGCACCAGAGGAGAGACTAGATAAATGGGAGCTCCTAAAAATCAAACACTTATGTTCATCAAAAGACTTTACCAAAAGAGTCAAAAGACAACCTACAGACTAGGAAAGTATTTTTGGCAACTACAAATCCGATCAGCGTCTAATCTCTAAAATCTACAAGATACTGCAAAACTTCAACAACAAAAAGACAAATAACCCAATTAAAAAATGGGCAAAGGATACTAACAGGCACTTTGCCAAAGAGGATATTCAGGAGGCTAACAGACACATGAAGAAATGCTCACGATCATTAACCATTAGAGAAATGCAGATCAAAACTACAATGAGATATCATCTCACCCCAACAAGGCTAGCCTTAATCCAAAAAACACAAAATAATAAATGCTGGAGAGGCTGTGGAGAGACTGGAACACTTATACACTGTTGGTGGGAATGTAAAATGGTACAACCACTTTGGAAATCGATCTGGTGCTTCCTTAAAAAGCTAGAAATAGAAGTACCATAGGATCCAGCTATCCCACTCCTTGGAATATATGGACACCCATGTTCATTGCAGCACTGTTCACAATAGCAAAAAGATGGAAACAACCTCGGTGGCCATTAACAGACGAATGCATAAACAAAGTATGGTATATCCACACAATGGAATACTACGCAGTGATAAAGAACAATGATGATGCCGTGAAACATCTTATAACATGGAGGAAGCTGGAAGTCATCATGCTGAGTGAATTTAGTCAGTCACAGAAGGACAAATATTGTATAAGACCACTATTATAAGAACTCAAGAAAAGGTTTAAACACAGAAGAAAACATTCTTTGATGGTTATGTCGGTGAGGAGGGAGGGTGAGGGTTATTTACTAACTAGATAGTAGATAAGAATTATCTTAGGTGAAGGGAAGGACAGCACACACTACAGAGGAAGTCAGTACAACTGGACTAAACCAAAGCTAAGAAGTTTCCTGAATACAATCAAACACTTTGAGGGACAGAGTAGCAGGCGTAGGGGTCTGGGGACCATGTTTTCAGGGGACATCTAGGTCAACTGGCGTAACAAAGCTTATTAAGAAAATGTTCTGCGTCCTACTTTGGTGAGTGGCATCTGGGGTCTTAAAAGCTTGCAAGCGGCCATCTAAGATGCATCAATTGGTCCCAACTACCTGGAGTAAAGGAGAATGAAGAATACCAAAGACACAAGGAAGGTATTAGCCCAAGAGACAGAAAGGGCCACATAAACCAGAAACTTCATGAGCCTGAGATCAGAAGAACTAGATGGTGCCTGGCTACCACCAATGACCGCCCTGACAGGGAACACAGCAGAGAGTCCCGGATGGAGCAGGAGAAAGGTCGGGTACAGAACTCAAATTCTAGTAAGAAGACCAGGCTTAATGGTCTGACTGAGACTGGAGGAACCCCGGAAAGCATGGCCCCTGGATCCTCTATCAGCTCAGAACTAAAACAATTTCCGAGGCCAACTCTTCAGGCAGGGATTGGACTGGACTGTGGGACATAAAGGGATACTCGTGAGGAGTGTGCCTCTAAGCTCAAGTAGATACAAGAGACTAAATGGGCAGCTTCCGTCTGGAGGTGAGATGGGAAGGCAGAGAGGGTTAGGAGCTGGCTGAATGGACATGAGGAATCAGGGGTGGAAAGGAGGAATGTGCTGTCACAGTATGCAGAGAGCAATTAGAGTCACATACTTATGTATGTATAAGTTTTGGTATGGAAAAAAATTTAAAAAGTAGGATAAATATGGTGGGCATTGATGAGGGTTAAAATAAGGAAAATTCTGTCTCAAGCAAGACAGTTATCAGAAATTGGGTGACTCCCCAACATAAAAGAACCGTAAACAAGTTCTCTCTGTTGTAGGGGAATTTTAAAAACTTAAAAGATAAAAATCACAATAAGAGCAAAACTGAACATGGGAAAAATATTTCTACCCCAGCCAGAGACCTGAGGTCTTATGCATATCAATGAATTGGTCTAGTTGAGCCGAGACTTTGAGGCCAAAAAATCCAGTTCATAAAATCTTAAATGGCAAAGCTTAGATTGGAAAAATGCGGTAAGGTAAAAGTTTGAAGATTTAGAATATTTCAACAAACTTTATTTCAACAGTAATTATGTTTTGTGGTATAAAGACTGAATAAAGATAGTTTAAAGATCTTTAGGTAATTTACTGATATTAAATTGAGTTAATGCATATTTGTTATAATTTAAGTTTATATACTTTTGCTTTTTATGCCACAGAGAATATATATATATATGTTTAGGTCTGCTAATAAATGTGTTCATTTTGCCACTTTACAAGGTTGTACTATAGGGTCATGGTTTCATGGGACATCCCAGTTAATTAGCCTAATAATGTGTTTAGTGCTTCTGCTCCACCTCATAGCTCACTGGATAATGCCTGGGGTCTTAAAACCTTGCAAGCAGCTGTTGTGGCTAGTTTGATGGGTTAATTTATGAGATTTGTGGTAACTTTAGCATCAAATAGTATATAAAGCACAAAATAATTGTGTTTCTTGCTGTTAAAATGACAAAACATTCTTTAATTACTGGATTGGAGAGTTAATTTTATTCTCTGTGTAATCTGCAAGGGTTTATTTAGTATGTCATTAGAATAAATTCCTGAGTTCATGTTGAAACTCAGGCCTCATGGCTTTGAAAAATCTAAAATTTTTACCTTTAAAATTTTTTATTGTCATTTTGGTTAAATATCTAAGTATTTCTTGGTGACTTATCATAAACTTCTGACAAATCTGAAACTTTGTGGAAAGCTACAAAAGAGTTGTTCCTGCTGTGCGAGGAAAAAGTGCTAGAGAAAAAAATAAGGCTTATTTAATGTGTTATGAGTTACATGAAATGTGTTGTCAAATCAAGAGAAGTGTCTAATTTTCTTTGGGTTAAAAATTTATGTGTCAGTGTATCCTATTATGTTTTGCTTGATATTAGACAATAAGAGTGTAATATTATCAGTCATAATTTTAGTTATTTTTAAAAAAAAATTATTAACTTGGTTACAGCTTTATTTCTTTGGAATCTAGTAAGGTTTACCTATGGAGTTTTATACTTATTTAGATTTTTAGAGACTTGATAATCTTGGTATATTCTTGGAATATCCTGACTATATGGTTTTAGGAGCCCTGGTGGCACAATAGTTGAGAGTTCAGCTGCTAACCAAAAGACCAGCAGTTCATATCCACCAGCTGCTCCTTGGAAACCCCATGGGGAAGTTCTATTCTGTCCTATAGGGTTGCCAGGGGTTGGAACTGACTCGACGGCACCTAACAACAAAAATGTGGTATTATGTCTCAAGACTATTATACGTTATATCTGAAGTTCTTTGAAAATGGGGTTAATCATTATGTTTAGAGACATTTTATCTAAAGATTTTTTGAATTGACTTTATATTGCTTTGCATTACTGTGTAATGAATTCTCACCAGGTTTTTTTTGTTAGTAGTAATAAATTAACGATGGCCATTTTAAAGTTTTGTCTCGTCATCTGCAGATAGTTTTTACTTTGCTGATTTCTGAAAGTGCTTGACCAGAGTGTTTCAGGTAAAAACAAACAAACCCATTAGTTCAACAGTTTGGAAGAAAGGAGCAAACAGTTTCTTATAACCAGAAAATGGAACATTAAAACATCAGAAATACTCCCCATAAAAAACCCATAATAAACTTTTAGTCCACTTAGTCCTATATAGTTAATTTCTGTTCCACATGATTCTGGATAAGCAGCAGTCTGAAAACCCATCAACTTCTACACAAGAGTTCTGGAAATCCTGATTCAGTCTAGTAATATCCATGTTCAAAATATCACAGTCCTTTTCATAAATCTGATATAGTTCATTTCAAGACCAATTATTTTTTACTTTGAATTTTTTGTTTTCACCATGTGTTTTCATTAATGGAATGCATACTGAATCATTGAGTGTGTTTGAATTTTTGGTAGGTACTGCAGATTTTTTTCTTGCCTCATCCCACAAATCCTACCTTCAGAGTCCAGAGGGACATACATGTCCCACTAATTGTACCCCCATCCCCAGAGTCCAGTGGGACATATATGTCCCAAAAACTATTTATCAAAATCCATATTTTCATACCAAAAACACTGATTCAGCACCACCTCATGCAGTATCCTGTAAAAACAGTAATTTGTGGCACGTGCCCATTTTTTCCATTTCAAACTGTTATACAGATCTCCGCCTGCCAGCAGCAAGCACTGTCAGAGGGAAAGCTAATTCCCAATAAACCCCAGAGGTGGAAAATATAGGTGGGTGATATATATCCCACAGATCATGAAATGGTTAATAGATGAACATTGCTGTATTTATATTAATAATATGCAATCTGAGGTTTTGTAGAAACGTAGTTGCTGCTTGAGGCACATGAAAAGCTGTTACTGATGCTTCTTGTATATAAACAAACACCTTATGAGATTCGTTTCCTTGGTTCAGAGATCTAGGGCCATGGTTTCATGGGTCTTTTCAATCACTTGGCCTATTATTATTCTTAATATTTCTGTTGTACCTCCTAGTTCATTGTGTAGCATCTGGGATCTTCAAAGCTTGCAAGCAGTCATTCAAGGTGCAACAATTGGTCTCTGTCTGGAGCAACAGGAGAGCCAGGTGGAGGAGGAGCTAGATTCCATATCTGATTGCCTCTATTAACAACTGTCTCCTTTGTCATGAGGCCAGAAGACTCTGATGGTGCCCAGCTACCATTATTGAATGCTTCTGATCAAAGATTCTACAGAAGAATCCTGATCAAAAGGGGAAGGGTACTGAGAAACTGTTTTAATTCTCCCGAAGTCCAGATTTCTGGGGTTGATGGAGTTGGGGTGACCCACCCAGGCTATTTCCTTTAGATGTTCTTTTGAACCTTGAGCCTTGAAAAAACTGGTTTTCTAAAAGTTACCTTTAAGTCAAACAACAGTCTTGCTAATTATTAATACTGTTTTGCCTTAGACATTGTGCTCTTTGGAAGAATTTAGTCAGTTTCAGGACACAGAAACTTCAGAATGTGACGGGAAGCTGTGTTTTAGGGTAAATTGTTATTCTATAAACACTGTTCTGGCCCCGTTTCCACGACAATGCCAATAAGATGTGGTGTAAGAATTTTGGAAGTTCTTTTCATCTTTGGAACATTTTTGACTCCCTAGTGGAAATGCTACCCTGATTTGCAAATCGTATATTCAATAAACTCTGTCATGGATTGAATTGTGTCCCCCAAAAATATCTGTCAGCTTGGCTGGGTCATGATTCCCAGTATTGTATGATTGTGTACCATTTTGTAAATCTGATGTGATTTCCTTATGTGTTGTAAACTCTATCACTATGATGAGGTTATACTGATGATGTTTACAAGATTAGATAGTGTCTTAATCCAATCTCTTTTGAGATATAAAAGAGAGAAGTGAGCAGAGACACATGGGAACCTCACACCACAAAGAAAGCAGTGTCGAGAGTAGAGTGCGTCCTTCGGACCTGAGGTTTCGGCGCTGAGATTCTCCCAGACCAAAGGAAGATGGATACATCACAAGGACCTTTCTCCAGAGCTGACAGAGAGAGAAAGACATCCCCCGGAGTTGATGCCTTGAATTTGGACTTGTAGCCTACTGGACTGTGAGAGAATAAACTTCTCTTTGTTAAAGCCACCCACTTGTAGTATTTCTGTTAGAGCAGCACTAGAGGACTAAGACAAACTCCCATCAATTTCTAAAAAAAAAAAAGACTCCAGTGGAGATAGTCGGCATGCAAAATCACCCAGGTGACTGTGCAAATATTTTCTATCCCCCTGCCCGCTGCAGCCTCCTGGAACTCAGCCTGGTTTCCTAACTAGTTCATAGGACAGTTAGCCAAGTACCTGATGGAAGAACAATTAGTGAATTCAGTGGGAAAAGAGAAAGACCCAGGCCGCAGTGAAGCAAGGGGTGAGGTTTTAGGACAAGCAAGGCAATGGTGGTGAATGAATTCTTCAGTTTTTAGTGGATACCACAGGCACAGTGTCAGAGGTTCAAAATGTGCCAAGCTCATCGACTCACAGGGGCCTGTAAATGCTGTCACTGCTGCTGGCAAAACACAATACTCAGTACGTGCTGGCTCCTTTCTCTTCAATATCTCAGCTACACAAATGCATCTTCCATAGCCCAGCTTTGGCAATACTAAGTTTTCTATGAAGAAATATTTCTCCATAAATACTCTTACTTTATCACCTCTCGTCTGTCAGTCTGTTGTACTGCAGTAGCTTGCGTGTTTCTGTGATGCTGGAAGCTATGCCACCGGTATTTCAAATACCATCAGTGTCACCCGTGGTGGACAAGTTTCAGTGGAACCTCCAGACTAACAGACTAGGAAGGGGGCCTGGTGATCTACTTCCAAAAATCAGCCAATGATCACAACAGAATACTGTTTGATATAGCGCTGGAAGATGAGCCTCCTAGGCTGGAAGGCATTCAAAATACACAGTGGTCGCAACAATGGACTCGAGCATACCAGTGATTGTGAAGATGGTGCAGGACCAGGTAATACTTTATTCTGTTGTACACAGGGTGGCCATGAGTCAACAACAGCAAATTTTGAGTTAATTTATATTTAGAAATAGGTTTTTCTTTCTTTTTTTTTAATAAATCATAGTTCAAACTAACCTAGCAACAGGACATAATTGCTCACGGTTATGATTCATTTGAACAAAGAATAAGAAAAAGAATCATATTTACTTGTTTCTTTATCCTGTCTCCCATTCCAAAAGCTAACAGGGAGGGCCACCAAAGGGAAGCTTAGAGGGCCAGAACCGAGAGCAGCAGCTGGGCGTGTCCTGGCCATGGGACCTCAGGCAAAGCCCAGTTTCCCCACTTGTAAAATGGGGACTTTGGCTTCTGTCTGGGCTGCTGGAAGCAGGATCTGAGGTCTCGGTGGGGCCAGATCTCTAGAGCTCTCAGCAAATGGAAGTTATGAGCATTCACACTGATTTTGAACAATGTCAAAGACTGGATAAGAAATGTAGCTGTGCCTATTCTGGGGCCCGCTTATAGCTTTCTGCAACACTGATTTTGAATAATGCCCAAGGGTGGGCAAGGAACATAGCCATGCCTGTCCTGGGGCTGGGCTGGCTTTCTGGAGCTCACCTGAAGCAGCATTTCTGCAGCAGGAGAGGGAACACCCTTCCCACCTCCGCTGCCTCAGTACAGGCGGTGACTCAGCCTGGCGAGCGGCGTGGGTGGGAAACCACTTAGGCATCACCATGGAGCCTGACAGAGTTGCCCCCGCGGAGCGGCTCTACAAAGAAAAGGGTAAGAGGGGGGCCCTTTCTCCTCCCTCAAGGTGAGTGGGGCACAAAGGGAACAGCTTTCATCAGCCGAACTCCCTCACTCTCAACGAGGCTGGAAATGAACCTTGGAGAAGATCGTGACATCCTGCCTTCCACCCGAAGGTGCACTGGCTCTAGTCCCTGGGGTGGGGGGCAAATCCCACCTCCTGGGTGCTGCCTAACCTGATCCCACTCCATAAACAGGTTTGAAGACTCCTCAAATACTTAACAACCAAAAAGCAATCACAAAAACCAGTTGCCCCACGTGTGTCAGAGTAGAACTGCACTCCATAGGGTTTTCAATGGCTGTGATCTTGTGGAAGGGGATCGCCAAGCCTTTCTTCTGCAGCACCACCGGTGGATTCGAACTGCCAATCTTTCAGTTAGGAAACAAAGTCAACCCCTTTATGCCACCCAGGGACTTCAAAAGCAATCATAGTCCCTCCCACTTTGAACACAGTCTAGGTGTATCTGATGTGCTTCATCCCATCCTCAGAACTATCTAGCTCTTAGCCCATTTTGCAACAAATGAAGAAACTGAGGCTATTTGTTGCTCAAGGTCACAAAGTGGTTATATGGCAGAGCTGGGGTTCAAACTGGCTGCTTCCCATGCTCAGAAATAGGATGGGAAGTCCCCACAATGGCACAAGAAGCAGGCGCCCAGGAATTGCAAACACTGGGCCATGGACAGCTCAGGGTAGAGCACCCATACTTGGCAGCTGCCATTTTTTAAAGGACTTTCTATGGGTGTCTCATTTAATTTCCACAACAGTTCTATGAAGTAGATGCTAATATCTCCGTTTTACAGGTGAGGAGGCAGAGATGGGGCCAATTCCCAAGGTCACCCAGCAGCAGCTTGGCTGTCTTACCCGCACCATCTATGACTTCCCCCTCACCTCTAATTCTGCATCAGTGCAATGGGATATGTTAAAACCACATCCTCAGATGATGTCAGGGTTAAATGAGGTAACATAAGGGAGATGCTTTAGAAACTGCAAAATGCCACTCCAATGCTAAGGAGTATTATTATTTACTAAAATAGCTCAGTGGGGGGAGTGCAACAGAGGCTGAGGATTACAAGGTTCTGGATCCAACTCCAGATTTCTGCAGAGTTCTTAAGTGGTGTTCCTCCCTGAATTGGAAGCTCCTTGAGGGCAGGGACCATGTCTGGTTGACCTCAGTTTCCCCAGGGCCCAGCTCCAGGCATAGCTCCCAGAAGGTCCCTGAAAAATCTTGGCTGAACATTCAAGATTAATTCAGGACTGGGAAAGAGGATGGAGGGAGAAAATAAATGGGATTTGAGGGCTAGAATCAGTCTTAAAGGTAGGTGACCAGAAAATTTATCTTCCAATTAGGGGACACTTTTGAAAATCAAAAGTGTCCTTTTAATAATCATGAAAAAACTGGGACTGTTGTGGGCCAACCACAGCATACCCAAACCAAAAACCAAACCCACTGCTATTGAGTCAGTTCTGACTCATGGCAACCCCATGTGTTACAGAGTAGAACTTCTCCATAGGGTTTTCTTGGCTGTAATCTTTCCAGATCTAAGAGTGTCTTGGCTGTAATTTTTCTGGAAGTAGATTGCCAGGCCTTTCTTCCATGGGCCACAGAGTGGTTTCAAACTGCCAACCTTTAGGTTAGTAGTCAAGGGCAAACCAGTTGTGCCACCCAGGAACCAGGACAAATGGTCACCCTGTTTAGTGATCATTTAGTCTAATGTCCACATTGCAGGGGAAACTGAGGCCCAGAGAGGGCAGAGGGCTGGGAAGGAACCCAGGGCTCCCTGCTCCCTCACAAGCCAGCTCTTAGAAGAGCTAGAACAGCAGCGATGAGGGGGTGGAGCTTGCTTCTGAGGGCCTGCAGCTCTCTGGAAGGAACTGGAATTTATCTGTATAACCCAAAGTTTCTGTTGGGTAAATATCAACACTTCTGGGCCGGTTACTAAGGGCCCCGAGCGGTTGCTAAGCGGCCACATGACCTCATGAAGGGCCATTGTTCAGAGCTCAATAGTCAGCCTTGAGTGACATTCCCTAACTCCCAAATCCCAGGGGCCCCTGGGGTTCTGTGAAAAGAGCTGAGAGATTATTATGAGCAGGAGCACTCCACAGACCCACGTTTGTTTTCTCAGGGTAGGTGTGAGGGGCTGCAGCCTTTCAAAGCTGGACATGGGGGGGCTTGAGTGCCCAGTGAGGGGCTGTCAGCTCATGCTGCTGCAACAGAACTACCCCAGGAATAAAGAAGTACCCCCACGTCCAGCACCAGGCCCCTTACAGAGTACTTGAGCACACATCATTTCTTATGTGGTGGGGGTCATACTGATCACTCACTCCCCCTTCGCAACAGAGGAAGCAGAGGTGAAAAGGGGGAAAGTAGCTTGTCCAAGGCTTCCCAGCAGTGTCTCGGGTGGGTCTATGTGTGGTCGGCAGAATCATGGCTCCCTAAGATGTCTACATTCTAATCCCCGGAACCTGGGAATATGTTATGTTACATGCAAAGGGGAATTAAGATTGCAGATGGAACTAAGGTTGCTAATTAGCTGACCTTAAAGTAGGGAGATTGTCCTGGATGATGTGGTGGGCCCAATGTCATCACAAGGGTTCTTAACAGTGGAGACAGAAGAAGGGTCAGTGTCAGAGGGATGTCATGTGAGACAGCCATTGCTAGCTTTTAAGATGGAAGGGGGCCATAAGCCAAGGAATGTGGGCAGCCTCTAGAAGCTGGAAAAGGCAAGGAAATGGATTCCCCCCTGGAGCCTCCAGAAGGAAGGCAGCCCTGCCTTGATTTTAGCCAAATGAGAGCTAGCATCAGACTTCTGACTTCCAGAACTGTAAGATGATAAATGTGTGTTGTTTTAAGCCACTAATTCGTGGTAATTTGTTACAGCAGCACCAGGAGACAAATGCAGTAGGCTTGGAAATCCGGAAGGTCTAAGCTAGAAGGGGGCCTCTGGGATCATTTCATTCCTTGGAGTTAAGGAAACAGGAAGCCTGGATCAGACCTCTCCAAGGTCATGGAGACCCCTGGCCAGAGGGTTGGGTCTTCTAGGCCACTTTTTGGCCAATTCTCCACCAACCGACTTGATTGGGACCCTAGGCCCCAAACAGACAGGAGGGTGCTCTCCAAACACAGTCCACAGCTGCTGGGTGCAGAGGGCCTGTACATTTTACCTCCAGGGCCTCGAATTTCCCATCTGAAAATGGACACAGCACCCTCCACCTCGAATGGCTGCTGTGGGAATAAAGTGGGAGAGGACAGAAGGGAAAGCCCAAGGCACCATGCCTGGCACACAGTAGGTGTTCAGTTCCTGCTCCTCCCTTTCTCTCAGTCAGGCTCAACCTGGGGCTTGTGTCTAACAGGGCCACTGGCTCCTCCACCCCAGCTTTCTTTGTAATCCAAGGGCCTCATTCTCAGAAGGGTGTTATGTCTGCCTGGCATGCAGAAGGTGCTCAATGAATGCTTGTAGAATGAACCACGGGACTGACTGCTGAATACTCCTCTCCCTCCTCTCCATCTAGAAGGCTCCTGCTTTTCTGTCAAGGTCCAGCTCAAATGCCCCCTCCTCCAGGCAGCCTTCCATGACTCCACCAGACAGAGTCACGCTCCCCTCTGTGCTGGGCTCCGGCTTCACTGTGGCACCCCGACATCCATGTGAAGAGCCTGAGCCAGGGCAGCAGACACATCTGGGCTCCAAGCCTGGCCTTGCCTGAGTGATTCTGGGTAGGTTAGGCCTCCTCTTTGAGCTTCAGGGATAGTGACAGTACCTACATTGTTGGTTGCTTGGAGGAGCACGGGAGAAGACGGAAGGGAAGGGCATAGTGCAGTGGTGGCACAGAATGAGTGAGCAGCAGCAAGTGGCAGCTGTTGTTTGCATTAGAAGAGTTGTTATTATCTTGTTGTTGTTAGCTGCTGTCAAGTTGGCCCCAACTCATGGTGACCCCATGTAAATCAGATGGTCCTGCGCCATCTCTATGATTAGGTTGCAGATTGAACCATTGTGAGCCATAGGATTTTCCTTGGCTAATATTTGGACGTAGATTGCCAGCCCTTTCTTCCTAGTTTGTCTTAGTCTGGAAGCTCCACAGTTTTCAGTGGAGCTGAAACCTGCTCAACATCATAGCAACACAAAAGCGTCCAATGACAGACGGGTGGTGTTTGTGCATGAGGTGCGTTGGTTGGGAATGGAACAGGGGTCTCCTGCAGGGAAGGTGAGAATTCTACCATTGAACCACCATTGCCCCCTGTTATTTTCTTAGATGCCCTTTGTCAGCTTTGTGGAAAACCAAGGTCCTCTAGGCAAAGACACATCAGATTCATCATTTTGACAGCCCTCAAATCTTTACTGAGCACCTACTGTGTAGCAGGCTCTCCTCTCCCTGAGCTGACTTTCTACCAGTGGTAGTGCGGGAGACAGACATTGAATGACTCAACAAACAAAAATAGACTGTATCAGGAGGGGGTTGTTGCTGTGGAGCACAAAAAGGCAGGGTGAGGGGGAAAGGGTGACGAGGGAGAGCTTCTATTTTAGATAAGAGAGTCAGGGAAGGCCTCTCTGAGGAGGTGGTGTTTAAACACAGATTGAGGGAGGCAATTGAGGGAGCCTGGCAGACATCAGGGGAAGAGCATTCCCAGCAGAGGGAACAATAAGAGCAAAACCACAAAGGCGGGAGGGTGCCAGGTGTGCCCGAGAAAGAGCAAGGGGGCCACACAGTGTGAGCTCAGAACACGCGTGCAGAGCTAAGATGTTATTATGTTTTTTATATTATTTTCTAAAAACTATTTCCTTATTTATTCCTATTTATTTGTTCTTTCCTACTTTATTAATGTTGTTAGGTACCTTTAAGTCAGTTCCCACTCACAGTGACCCTGTGTACAACATTGCCCAGTCCTGCACCATCCTCACAGTTGTTGCTATGTTTGAGCCCACTGTTGCAGCCACTGTGTCAATCCATCTCATAGAGGGTCTTCCTCTTTTTCGCTGACTCTCTACCTTACCAAGCATGATGTCCTCCTCCAGGGACTGGTCCCTCTTGATAACTTGTCCAAAGTACGTGAGATGAAGTCTTGCCATCTTTGCTTGCAAGGAGCACTCTGGCTGTATTTCTTGCAAGACAGACTTAATTGTTCTTCTGGGAGTCAACACCATAATTCAAATGCATCCATTCTTCTTCGGTCTTCCTTATTCATTGCCCACCTTTCACATGCATATGAGGCAATTGAAAATAGCATGGCTTGGGTCAGGCACACCTTAGTTCTCAAAGTGACATCTTTGCTTTTGAACACTTTAAAGAGGTCTTTTGCAGCAGATTTCCCCAACGCAATGTGTCGTTTGATTTCTTGACTGCTGCTTCCATGGGCGTTGGTTGTGGATCCAAGTAAAATGAAATCCTTGACTACTTCAATATTTTCTCCGTTTATCATGATGCTGTTTACTGGTCCAGTTGTGAGGATTTTTGTTTTCTTTGTGTTGAGGTGTAATCCACACTGAAGTCTGTAGTCTTTGATCTTCATCAATAAGGGCTTCAAGTTGCTTTCCGCAAGTAAGGTTGTGTCATCTGCATATCGAAGGTTGTTAATGAGTCTTCCTCCAATACTGATGTTACATTCCTCTTCGTACACTCCAGCTTTTCAGATTATTTGCTCAGCATATAGCTCAAATAAGTATGGTGAAAGGATACAACCCTGACGCACACTTTTTCTGACTTTAAACCATGCAGTATCCCCTTGTCCTGTTTGAACCACTGCCTCTTGGTCCATGCACGAGTTCCCCATAAGCACAATTAATTGTTCTGGAATTCGCATTCTTTGTAATATTATCCATAATTTGTTATGATCCACGCAGTTGAATGCCTTTGCAAAGTCAATAAAACACAGGTAAACAT
The DNA here is from genome assembly GCA_030035585.1 of Dugong dugon. NCBI lineage: Eukaryota > Metazoa > Chordata > Mammalia > Sirenia > Dugongidae > Dugong > Dugong dugon. The sequence continues at coordinate 36,181,027 of CM057481.1, read as the reverse complement.
CTTTTTGGTATTCTCTGCTTTCAGGCAAGATCCGTCTAACATCAGCAATGATATCCCTTGTTCCACATCCTCTTCTGAATCCGGCTTGAATTTCTGGCAGTTTCCTGTTGATGTACTGTTGCACATGTTTTTGCATTTTTTCAGCAAAATTTTACCTGCATGTGATATTAATGATATTGTTCGATGATTTCCACATTCTGTTGGATCACCTTTCTTTGGAATGGACACAAATATGGATCTCTTCCAATCAGTTGGTCGGGAAGCTGTCTTCCAAATTTCTTGGCATAGGCAAGTGAGCACCCCCAGCGTTGCATCGGTTTGCTGAAACTTCTCAATTGGTATTTCATTAATTCCTGGAGCCTTGTTTTTTTGCCAATGCCTTCAGTGTAGCTTGGACTTCTTCCTTCAATACTATCAGTTCTTGATCATATGATAACTCCTGGAAAGGCTGAATGTCGATCAATTCTTTTTGGTACAGTGACTCTGTGTATTCCTTCCATCTTTTGTTTGATGCTTCCTGGGTCATTCGATATTTTGCCCATAGAATCCTTCAAAATTGCAACTGGAGGCTTGATTTTCTTCTTCAGTTCTTCAGCTTGAAAATGCCAAGTGTGTTCTTCCCTTTCGGTTTTCTAACTCCAGGTCTTTGCACATTTCATTATACTTTACTTTGTTTTCTCAAGCCACCCTTTGAAATCTTCTGTTCAGCTCTTTTATAATATCATTGCTTCCATTCACTTTAGCTGTTCTACATTCAAGAACAAGTTTCAGAGTCTCTTGTGACATTCATTTTGGTCTTTTCTTTCTCTCCTGTTTTTTTTAAGATCCTTTTGCTTTCTTCATGTATGATGTTCATGATGTCATCCCACAACTTGTCTGATGTTCTGTCATTAATGTTCAATGTGTCAAATCTATTCTTGAGGTGATCTCTAAATTCAGGTGGGATATACTCAAGGTTGTACTTTGGCTCTCAGGGACTCATTTTAATTTTCTTCAGCTTCAACTTGAACTTGCATATGAGCAGTTGATGGCCTGTTCTGCAGTCAGTCCCTGGCCTTGCTCTGGCTGATGGCGTTGAGCTTCTTCATCATCTCTTTCCACGGACATAGTCGATTTGTTTCCTGTGTTTTCCATCTGGTGAGGTTCACATATATAGTCACTGTTTATGTTGTTGAAAAAAGGTATTTACAATGAATAAGTCATTGGTCTTGCAAAATTCTATCATGCAATTTTTGGTGTCATTTCTATCACCAAGGCCATATTTTCCAACTACATATCCTTTTCCTTTGTTTCCAGCTTTCACGTTCCAGTCGCCAGTACTTGTCAATGCATCCTGATTACATGTTCGATCAATTTCGGACTGCAGAAATCGGTAAAAATCTTCGATTTCCCTTTGTGGTATTAGTGGTTGGTGTGCAAATCTGAATAATAGGCACATTCATTGGCCTTCCTTGTAGGTATATGGATATTGTCCATCACTGACAGAGTTGTACTTCAGGATAGCTCTTGAAATGCTCTTTTTGACGATGAATGCAACACCATTCCTCTTCAATTTGTCATTCTTGGCATAATAGACCATATTACTGATTCAAAATGTCCATTTCAGCTCACTAATGCCTAGGATATTGATCTTTATGTGTTCTGTTTTATTTTTGACCACTTCCAGTTTTCCTAGATTCTTACTTTGTACATTCCATGTTCCAATTATTAATGGATGTTTGCAATTGTTTCTTTTCATTTTGAGTCATGCCACATCAGCAAATGAAGGTCCTGTAACCATGACTCCATCCACATTATTATGGTCAACTCTACTCTGAGGAGGCAGCTCTTCCCTAGTCGTATTTTGAGTGCCTTCCAACCTGAGGGGCTCATCTTCTGGCACTATATCAGACAATGTTCCTGCTATTCATAAGGTTTTCACTGGCCAATTTTTTCAGAAGTAGACCTTAGGCCCTTCTTCCTAGTCTGTATTAGTCTTGAAGCTCTGCTAAAACCTGTCCCCCATGGGTGACTCTGCTGGTCTTTGAAATACTCGTGACATAGCTTGCAGCATCACAGCAACAGGCAAGCCACCACAGTATGACAAACTAACAGACACACGGTGGACTTTATTAGTAGGAAACACATATTCATTGTACCTTCTCCACATACTGTGTCATTGAAAATGCTCACAGCAATCCTCTGGGGTGGGTACATTTGTTTCCATTTTGCAGATGTGTAAACTAAGGCTCAGAGAGGTGAAGTGCTTTGTCCAAGGTGACACAGCTAAGCCAGAGTTTGAACTAGGCCTGTTTGATATTGCAGTTCATGCTTCTTCTCCCTGGATACCAGGCTGCATGGTGCTCATGCTCCCCAGACTCCTGCTCTCTCAACACAACTCATTTCCAGCCCAGGGTGACTTCCTTCCTGGCTGGGTATTTATAACCAGTTTCCATGGCCTCTCAGCCTGGATTTCTGTTCCAAGACACAGAGGCAGGCATGGGGCTTTGTTGTAGGTCCTAGGGTGGCCTCCGTGGCTCTGGAAGGCCCAGTTCCAAGAGTCCAGACATGTCATGAAGATGCTGGGGGGAGGGCAGATGCTTGGGAAGTGTGAACATTTGAGGACCTATAAAAAGTTTGTCAGAAAAATCGAACTGCAAACGCTTTGCAGGTCAGCTTGGGTCTCTCACTATTTTGCGGTGTCTTGGCTACCTGGGCCAGGCTAGGCTTCCGGGGAGATCATTCCTCTGCAGTGTAATGGGAGGAGGCAGGAGGACCTTCTGGAAGGAGACCTGATGGGACATGGGTGGGCAGTATGACCCCAGGGCAGGGAACCTACAGAGACCAGGCTGCAGGTCCTTTCTGCAGCGAGACAGGGCACTGGGGCTGGCTTCATGGGAGGGAGGAGGAACAGGCTGGGCACTCCAGCAGGGGCTCTTCAGGACACACTCACCCAGGGCTTGTTCAAGGTGGACAGAGCGGCCAGAAGTGGCTAGAATGGGGTGTGTATACCAAAGATACATTCTTTTCCATTATTCTGTTTTTGTCTCCCCTGTGCCATCTATCATTTGTCTCAGTCTGCAGTGGTTTTGTCTGTTTATTTGCTTATGCATCTGTTATCTTTTATGCCTCCCAGAATATAAACTCTAGTAGCCTGGATAATATAGTCGATAAGCCCACAAACTCTGGAGCCAGCCTACCTGGGTTCCAATCTCAGCTCTACTACTTACCAGCTAGGTGTCCTGGGGCAAATGACTTAACTTCTCTGTGCCTAGTTCCCCCATCTATAAAATGGGAATAAAAAGAGCACCCATCTCATAGGGTTTTTTTTTTCTTTCCTGGAATAAATCAATTAAGTATGTGAACTGCTAACCTTACAGCAGTGCCAGAGACAGCACAGTACCACAGGAGTTGTTAGCTATGACCTGTCTATCTGGCTCTGCCTTTCCTAGTGCCTAGCACATGCGGATGTTCGATAAATGTTAACGGATGGGTGCGTGGGAGGGAGGCAGTCAGATAGTGCAGCATGTGGGCTCTAGTAATAGCATCCCCCTTTGTGATCTATTCAACGACCACTTGGCTGATGAGGAAAGCTGAGGATCAGAGAGGTTTGGTTCCTTGCCCAAGGGCACACAGCGGGGACAGAGGGGACCCATGGAACCCAGTCAGCCTCCTTCTCATGCTGGCTGCTCCCAGTATCCTGTTCACACCTCTTGCAGGGAAGGGCAGAGTTATTTGGGCTTATGGGCAGATAGGGACCAATCTGGTGCTGGGACCAAAATGTTTAGATCAGAATGACATCCTTAACTCTTGGTCCCCCCACTAGGCCCACACCTAAAGGAATCTCAAGTGTTTCTTACACAAGTTGGGCAGATGCCCTGGGCAAATCCTGGACCCAGGGCTGGGAGGGAGTGGTTTTCAAGGGCCCAAAATCTTAGTTTTCTCAACCAGACAGAACTCCTTGACCCCACAGGTTAATTCAGAATTACTAACTGTACGTGTTCCTGGTCTGCAGTCAGGCCCCTTCCATGCTGTACTAGCTCACTTCTCCCCATCATCCTTCCTCAGGTATCATCCTTATCCCCATTTCCCAAGTGGGAACACACTGGCCCTGACAGGTAAAGTTCCCAGGACTGCAGCTCACGGTTGTCCAGGTTGTGGACCGCACAAGTCTAGGAGGCCCTGTCTGTATAAGCAGTGACATGAATGGCACCCTCTGGGCATGTCATTCATGTCCCCCATAGACAGACAGAAGCCAAAGCGAAGAAGAAGGAAACAGGACCCCAATAAGCTACAAAGCTTTGCAAGTATCCTGGGAAGGATAATAAGATGTCCATTGCACAACTGTCCCTGGCAGTCACTGGTCCAAAGGCAAGGAAGTGGCCGGGCAGGGAGTCAAACCCAGATCCATGTGATTCTGAAGCACATTCTACTTTCAAGCCATCCTGCTAAGAACAGGAAGGTGGGTCTTTGTGGTGGCAGGACTAAGGTGACTGGGAGGAGGGGGCACCAGGAGGGCAAGTGGAGTCAGGCTGCACGAAAAGTTGGGGGTGTGGAGCTGAAGATGACGTCATACAGGCACCACGGTGAGGCAGTGATAAGGGTATACGTCCCCCATATGCAGAAAGAAGGCAATGCAAAGAAGGAAGGGACAGGATCCCGATAAGCAACCAAGCTCTGTGGCATCTCTGCCCTTCCTTTTGAGTCAGCCTGAATCGCCTTTGGAGAACTGCTCATCCTCCACTCTCACACTGGGAGTTTTGATGAGCTGACCCCAACTGGGGGTCCCAGGGCGAGTATGAGTCCCAACCTTGGCCACAAAAGTTTTGTAGTCCCCAGACAGGAACTGGCTCATGGATGTGCATGTGACCTGTGAGCCACTGAGAGGCAGACGTAAGACTTTTGCTAAGACTATAGAGAATGAAGAGTCCCTGGGTGGTGCAAATGGTTAATGTGCTCACCTGCTAACCGAAAGGTTGGAGGTTTGAGTCCACCCAGAGATGCCTCAGAAGAAAGGCCTGGTGATTTACTTCTGAAAAATCAGCCATTGAAAACCCTATGGAGCACAGTTCTACTCTGACGTACACAGGGTCACCATGAGTTGGAATCAACTCCACAGCAACTGGTGTATAGAAAATGAAGTGCTGTCTTTCTGCTCAGGGGCTGAGCCAGTAAGTTGGAAGCCTGAAGGTGCTGGGAAGCCATCTTTACCACCACACATGGAGAGGTGAAGCCAGCACGAGGGGAAGGCAGAACTGAGAGCTGGAGTGAGAAGGAGAGAGTAAGTTCTGATGACGTTGTTCTAGCTCCTGGACCCACCTGTACATGAAGCCTGTTACTCTATGACTTTTCAGTTACCCAAGCCAATCAATTTTGTGCTTAAGCCAGTCTGAGTCACTTTCAAGAAGGACAGTCGTGCCTCCTATAGCTCATAACCTTCTTGGAACAAACAAGGGAGAATGGAACTCAGGGGAAAAAAAGGAGACATACGTGTGAGGGGAGAGAGTGGAAGAAGAGGTTAAGGAGGAAGGGAAGATGGGGTGGGGTGGGGGGGAGGTGGGGAGGAAGGAAGGAAAGAGGAGAGGACAAGAGAGGAGAGTAACAGAAGGTGGCCCTCTAGCCTCCAGGAGTGAGACCAGCTGCTCCTGTCACCTACTCTGCTATTTATAGTCCTCGTGGCTCTCAACGTACCTCTCCACCTGTTATCTCTGCCCTTCAAGCACTAATTTGTTTTTCGACATTTTAGGCATGCTTTTCTTCCCTGAGAAGCACTGCCTACTTCTCTGGGCTCCTTATTCTGTGAAATGCAGGTATCCCTGGGAGGGGTGATGAGATGTACAATATTAACTACTGATGAGTGTGGTGCCTTAGAGTTTACAAAGTGCTTTCACACTTAGGATCTTATCTGAGCTTCTCAAAAACCTAGTGAGGTAGACAGGGAAGGTAGCAGCCCCATCTTCCAGATGCAGACGCAGATGCAGGGCGCAGGGACTAGAGATGTGCTCAAGGTCCCCAGCCTGTGGTGCTGAGTTTGCCTCCAGGTCCTCTGACTTCCAATCCTGGCTATCTGAGAAGATCCCGGGGGCGGCAGGGGGGTTGGAGATAATTTGCAGAACTCTTTGGCTCTTCAAGATTGATTGTGGGCATGATGTTTAAAGAGCCCCCAAGGAGGTGCAAGGTTCTGCAAATGACGTCTTTGCATGTGTTCCAAGGAGTCCCGGGTCTCCCGTTTCCATAGAGAAATGATTGAAAGATGCAGCAGGCAGTTCAAATGCTGGCAATTGCTGAACACTTTTCTTTTCAAGTTTCTGTGCTGAACGATTTGGTTTCCATTTGGGGAGGAGTCAAGTAGCTTCGATTTTAAGGAGCTGCTGACAAGAAAGACGCTGGCCTCTTGCAGCTTTTGATCAGGGTGCATTTAACTCTGACTTCCCAAACCTGAACAGCTGGTCCAGACCCTTTCAAATCCAGCAGGCAATTAAATTTTCACAAAACGAAGGAGGGACTCCGGGGATAATCGGATGGGAGCAACTCAAAGACAGCAGCTGGGTTTCAGAACAAAGCAACACAAGCCACTGGGTTGTAGATTCCCTTTATAATGAGGTGATGGGTGAGCCAGGCTAGGGAACCCTCCGGATGGGAGCTGTGCAGTGGGAATGTTCTAAGCTTCTGATGATAGCTGCGGAGAGCCCAGAGCCTACCTCCTAGGAGGGGTGGGGCTCTGCAGGTGTTCAAGGGAAGTGCTGACCACCTGTGACACCTCACTGGGGCGCTGTCTCTGGGATTAGAAAATACAGAAGGATTAGCCCTGTTATGGATTGAACTGTGTCCCCCCAAACATGTGTTGGAATCCTGGCCCCTATACCTGTGGATGTGATCCCATTTGGGAATAGGGTTTTCTTTGCTACATTAATGAAGCCATATTGGTGTAGGGTGTGTTTTAACCCTATTAACCCTATCACTTTTTTTTTTAATTGTACTTTAAGTGAAAGTTTACAGAGCAAATTAGTTTCTCATTAAACAATTAATACACAAATTGTTCTGTGACGTTGGCTGCCAACCGCTCGATGTGTCAACACTCTCCCCTTCTCCACCCCGGCTTCCCTGTTTCCATTTGTCCAGTTTTCCTGTCCCTTCCTGCCTTCTTGTCTTTGCTTTTGGGCTGGTGTGCCCATTTGGTCTCATATACATGACTGAACTACGAAGCATGTCCCTCATGTGTGTTATTGTTTGTCCTACAGTCCTGTCTAATCTTTGGCTGAAGGGTGAACCTCGGGAGTGACTTCAGTACTGAGATAACAGGGTGTCCAAGGGCCATAACCCTAATCACTTTTGAGACAGAAAAAGAGCAGATCAGGCAGAGGGACAAGATGAGCCTGAGCTAGGGAAGACAGAAGCACAGCTGAGGATCTCTGAGGAACCAAGGCACGACGGGGCTACAGAAGCCGAGACAAGGATCTTCTCCCAGAGCTGACAGAGAGAGACAGAGAGCTTCCCCTGGAGCCAGGCTTCTAGCTTCCTGAACCATGAGAAAATAAAGTTCTGTTCTTTAAAGCCACCCACTTGTGGGATTTCTGTTACAGCAGCCTTAGGGAACTCAGACAATCCCCTGACCAGCCCCTCTTCTGAGTGCTGGGCTTTTGCAGCTGAAATGACTCGGCAACATGGAAGCCCAACAGGCACCTCAAACTGAGCCCTGCCCTTCTCTCCAGACCTGCTCCTCTCTCAGCCTTCCCCTTCTTGGGATATGGATTCCACGGCCAAGCCACTGCCCCTCTCCCGTCACCCCCCACCCCCCCAGCCTATCACCAAATCCTGGACGTTCTACCTCCAATACTGCTCATGTCTTCTCACCCCTCCACTAAGTCTGCCCTCCTCAGTCCACATCATTGTCCACCTGGACGAATACAGCACCTCCCACCTGCCTCCTGGCCTGCACTTTTTAAAAAAAATTTTTTTATTGTCATAGTTTAAATGAAGTTTACATTTCAAGTTAGTCACCCATACAAAAATTTGTACATACATTGTTATGTGACCCTAATTGCTCTCCCCATACTGTGACAGCACACTCCTTCTTTCCACCCCTGATTCCCCATGTCCATTCAACCAGCTCCTAACCCTCTCTGCCTTCTCATCTCACCTCCGGACAGAAGCTGCCCCTTTGGTCTCTTGTATCTGCTTGAGCTAAGAGACACACTCCTCATGAGTATCACTTTATGTCCCACAGTCCAGTCCAATCCCTGTCTGAAGAGTTGGCCTTGGAAATTGTTTTAGTTCTGGGCTGATAGAGAATCCAGGGGCCATGCTTTCCAGGGTTCCTCCAGTCTTAGTCAGACCATTAAGCCTGGTCTTCTTACTAGAATTTGAGTTCTGCACCCCACCTTTCTCCTGCTCCATCTGGAACTCTGTTGTGTTCCCTGTCAGGGCGGTCATTGGTGGTAGTGGGGCACCATCGAGTTCTGGTCTCAGGCTGATGAAGTCTCTGTTTATGCAGCCCTTTCTGTCTCTCGGGCTAATACTTTCCTTGTATCTCTGGTGTTCTTCATTCTCCTTTACTCCGGGTGGTTGGGACCAATTGATGCATCTTAGATGGCTGCTTGCAAACTTTTAAAACCCCAGATGCCACTCACCAAAGTAGGATGCAGAACATTTTCTTAATAAGCTTTGTGACTGGCCTGCACTTTTTCTCCCTGTAATCCACTCCCTGACAGAAGGGTCTTCAGGAAGCTAGATCCTGTTGCATCCTTGCTTTGATCCTTTGATGGCTTTCCTGCAGTTAGATGAAGTCCAAACTCCACACATTGCTTCAGGACCCTGTCTGCCCTCCTCTCAGCCCTATCCCTTGCTCTCTAGGCTCCAGTCACGTTGGCCTTCCTTCAGTGTCCCCAGCATGCACCTCAGGGCCTTTGTACTTACTGGTCCCTCTACTGGCAACACTCATGCTCCTGTTTTCTTCCTGCCAATCCTTCTGCTCATGCAGCCACCTCTGCAGAATGTTCTTCCCTGATCCTCAAACCGAAGCCATTCCTGTTAGGCTCACAGAGTGGTCTGTACATGCTTCTTGTAGCACTTACCTGGAATGGTAACTGGGCAGTTATCTGTGTGATGAGCTGTTTAATTCCTGTCACCCTCACTAGGCTGAACGCTCCTGGGAGCAGGGAGCGTTTGTCCTGTGCACAGTCATACTCTCAGAGCCTAAGACTACATCTGGTACACAGTTAGTGCTCAATGACTGTTGGAATGACAGGGAGAAGTCAGCTATTCTGTGGGTGCCTGGCCAGAGTGGGGTGAGTGGCGGCTTCCTTTCATAGCACGTGTGCTAAGTATGGTAGGGCATCATTGTGGTTAGCTCCCAGGAGCCCCTTGACTTTAAACAAGTTAAGACCTGCACTGCCTGGCACATGAGAGTGGATTAGTTCATGTCAGCTATTATTATTATTATTATCCCTATTTTACATTTGAAGAAGATGAAGCTCAGAGAGGTGAAGTGATTTGTCTAAGGTCACACAGCTAGCAACTAGCAGAGCTAGTATTTGGACACTGATCGGGTTCCAAAGTCACTGCACTTAACTGCCAGACTATTCTGCCTCTCCCAGGCTATCCTGCCTTTCCTAAGGGTTGATGAAAACTGCCTAGCACCTCACACAAAAGCTGTATCACTTGTTTATTTCTAGATCATGCTTCCATGAGGGACTCAACAAGACAATGTTATTTGAACGTTGATTGAGCTCCAAAGTCACTACATTTAACTGCTAGACTATTCTGCCTCTCCCAGGCTATCCTGCCTCTCCTAAGGGTTGATGAAGACTGCCTAGCACCTCACACAAAAGCTGTATCACTTGTTTATTTCTAGATCATGCTTCCATGAAGGACTCAACAAGACAACGTTGAATCCATTCTTACTTTTCTGTCCCCTTGGCCTTCATCTCTGGCTCAGCTGCTCATTGTCTGCTGCTTATACTATTGCAATAGTCTCCTAATAGGTGGTGACCCCTAAATGCAGTATTATGGATTGAACCGTGTCCCCCAAAATATATATTGGAATCTTAAACCCTATACCTGTGGATGTAATTCCATTTGGGAATAGAGTTTTATTTGCTGTGTTAATGAAGCCATATCAGTGTAAGATGCATCTTAAGCCAATCACTTTTGAGATATAAAAAGAGTATATTAGACACAGAAAAAAAAGTACAGACGGGAAGAAAGATGCCACGCCACATGAAGACAGCCAAGGAATCCAAGGAACAGAAGCTGCAAAGAAACAAGGACCTTCACTCAGAGCTAATAAAGAGAGCCTTCCCCTAGAGTCAGCACGCTGAATTTGGACTTCTAGCCTCCTTAACTGTGAGAAAATCAATTTCTGTTTGTTAAAGCCGCCTACTTGTGATATTTCTGTTACAGCAGCATTAGCAAACTAACACCCGGCTACGGCCTTGCTGGGTGAATTGTTTTTCTAAGCTCAGAACTGATGGTGTGATTGCCAGGCTTAAATGAAAACCTTTGCTAGACTCCCGACTGTCCAAGGACAGGGCTCAGGCTCCTGTGGCATACTGGGCCCCAGTGTTCTTCTCAGTCTTCAGCCCAGCATGGTAGTTAGGAGTCAAACAGACCTCAGTTCTATCTTGGCTTCACCTGATCTTAGCTGGTGACTTGCCTCAGTTACTTCATCATATATAATATAGTGATTAAGAGAATGGGCATTAGAGTCAAACTGCCTGGGTTCTAATTCTGTTTACTAGCTGTGTGACCAGGGTCAAGTGAGTAAACCTCTCTGTGCCTCAGATACTTTATCGGTAAAACGAGAATGATAATAATAATAATGATTATTATCCTTCATAGCATTTATATGGGGATTATATAAATCCATATAAGGAAAGGGCCCAAGAAATGTTAGCTACCCATGATGATGATGACGATCATCATCATCATCACTATTTCTCACCTTTAAGTGGGGATAATAGTAGAACCTAACTTCATAGCCACCACCCATCTGTCAGTTTGTCATACAATGGTGGCTTGTGTGTTGCTGTGATGCTGGAAGCTATTCCATTGGTATTTCAAATACCAGCAGGGTCACCCACGGTGGGCACGTAACAGCAGGGATTCCAGACTAAGACAGAACTAGTAAGAAAGGCCTGGTGATCTACTTCCAAATATAAGCCAATGAAAACTCCATGAATTACAACAGAATATTGTCTGATATAGTGCTGGAAGATGAGCCCGCTAGACTGGGAGGCACTCAAAATATACAGTGACCGCAACAATGGACTTGATCATACCAATGATCGTGCAGATGGCACAGGACCGGGCAACAGTTTGTTCTGTTGTGCATGGTGTCGTCATGAGTCGGAGCTGACTTGACAGCATCTAATAACAACAACAGCTTCACAGAGTTGTAAGGATTGAAAAAACGTAACTTCAAAAAGCTTAGCCCAGTGCTTAGAACATACTCAACAAATGTTAAGTACTGTTTTTAATTATCGCCATTTTTATTCTCCTCCTCTCCCTCTCCCTCACCCTTCATCCAGCTAAAAAAAGCCACTTGCTTTCCTCCAATGTGTCGTGTCCTTTCAGGCCTCAGCTCCTGTGGTTTCTGCCTTCCTGGAATGCCCTTTCCCATTCCTGTCTGACGAAATGAAATCCAGTCTCCAAGGTCTGCTCATAGGTCCCCTCCTCCAGGAAGCCCTCCTGTCTCTTCCCCTTGACAGAGCAAACCCAGATATCCTCAAGCCCTTTGTCACCTTTTGCAAGTAGCCTGAGTCTGCAATTGATTCTAGTTATCTGGGTAAATCTTCAAAGCATTTTCTCTCACCAGCTCCAGAGCCCCTCAAGGAAAAGGAATTGTGTCCATTTTTCTACCCTTAGCATGGTGCCTAGAAGGAGTTTGGGAGGGAGGAAGAAAGGGAAGGATAGAGGAATGTGAATGTGAAGATACTTCTTTTGGGTAGGGGTCAGTTTCTGCTACAGTCAGCACAGGCCACATACTTAGCCTTGAGGGTTTGCTCAAGCTCAGTGTAAACATCCCCTGCCCATGCCTAAGAAGCCCCCTTCCTGTTCTCTCCCCCCACAGTCTCATTTTTTGTGCATTCATTGGTTTCCCTCTTATAGATCGTCTGCCCCTTTGGAACTTATCTAAGCTCCATGGGCGGAGGCCATGACTCTTCTGTTCACTGTCTATTTCCAGCACATAGTAGGTGCTTTAATCATTTGCAGAAGGAGTGAATGACATACAATGAACGACAGTGACAAATGGAGGCAGCCCCTTCTGTGTTGTTGCTCTTCAATGGGTATGTCTGGATTTTGATTGGTCACAACTGGTGGCATGACTCCTAGGAACATCCAATTTATACTACTTGCCATAGAGGAGGAGACACTTTCAGAATCTGAGATATATGTTGTTACACTGAATCTAAGGTGCTATCGGTTGTGATATTCACCGTTATTTTACATATCTCTAAGAAAAGAAAGCAATTGCCAATTATTATTGTAAGATGCATCCTGATTTCAGGGAAGTTGAAACGTGAAATAATGTGCCTTAGAATGGATGGATAAGGTAGCATGCAGAACTCAAGGAGCTTCTTGTTTCTCCCCTGATCTCCAGGTCCATCCATGTCCTCCACCAGAATTTGGGAATCTTTTCAGAGAGGATCTCATATTTAATTTTAAGTCCTCATTTGGTATTAAACAATGTTCACAGTCACAAAAATCTTCTTTGTATGCTATTATAGCATTTGTCCATCCAACCATTTATCTAGCCACCTCCCCACCCTTCCATCATCCCTCAGTCTATCCATTAATCCAACCATCTGACCAGCTTCCCTCATTTCATATATCCATCCTACCACCTACCCACCCACTCACCTATCTGCCCCCCACCATTCCATCCATCTACCCACATTCCCATTTGTCCATTCATCTAGCTACCTATGCATCTATCTGTCCTCCTATCATGTTTGTCTACTCATCAATTCACTCACCTGTCTGTCCATCTATCCACCTGCCCGTCCATCCACCCATCCACTCATTTGTCCACTTACCCTCCCATCCATCCACCCACCATCTGTGCACCTACCACATCCATCCACCTATTAGTCCATCTGCCCACCCACCTGTCCATCTGTGGACCCACCCATTTATCTGCCCATCCACCCACTCGTTTGTCCATCCACCCAAATGCCCATTATCCATTATCTGTTGACAGTTACTGTTCACCCGCTAGTCTAGTAGGGAAAACAAGTTAAATAAATGCCTGGGGTAACAACTAGTGCTCGTGCTTATATCTGAGGTCCCAGCCAATTAGTGGCAGGGCAGGATCCACAACTCCATTTCTGTCCACTACACCGGTGGTTCTCAGCTCCATCAGATCCAACACTCCTGTTATTATCTTGTAATCAAGTTCCCTGATAACATAACCTTCCAACACATGCAATTTTAAAAAGGTGCATACTGCCCCAAGCGTAATGTAGGGGAGAAATAAAAGGAAAGTGATTTGTAACATTTTCATGTCCCAATGCTTGAGCGTGACTACGCTAGAAGTTACAATGAGGTAGGTGGTCAGGTGATAGTGCCTACTTGGAATGAACTAGCTTGGATTGAAGAGAAGACAACATTTAACTGAATGTTGTCAACACTTTTCTTTATATTTGACATTTTCAAGTAAGAGCTAAATAAATCTATTCATCTATATACATTGAATCACTGGAAGTGTGACAGCTACCAACACAGACAGGGCTGTTACATCACCATCTCAAATACCACAAGTGACGTCTGAGGTTCTGGTTTTTTTTAAATGAGGACAGTACTTGGTGAAGTTCTGAACCAAACAAAGTACATTTTTCCCTTAATTTACTTGGTAGTTTCATGCCTGGAAATTCCAGGATATATTAATGTGCTAACATGCAGAATTGATTTGTTCCTTCTTCTGGCAGTCCATGGTATATCCAATATTTTTCGCCAACACCACAGTTCAAATGCATCAAATCTTCTTCTGTCTTCCTTTTTCATTATTAACTTTGAATGCATAGGAGGTGACTGAAAAGACCACGGCTTGGGCCAGACGCATCTTAGTCATCAGAGTGATGTCTTTGCTTTTTAAAACTTTAAAGAACCAAAAGAACAAACAATTCAGCCTTAGAGAAAATACAACCAGAATGTTCCTTAGAAGCGGGGATGGCAAGACTTTGGTTAACTTGCTTTGGACATGTCATCAGAAAAGGCCTATTGATAGAAAAGGACATCATATTTGGTAAAGCAGAGGGTCAGCGAAAATGAGAAAAACCCTCAGTGAGATGGATTGACACAACAGCCACAACAATGGGCTCCAACATCCCAATGATCATGAAGATGGTGCGGGACTGGGCAACGTCTCATTCTGTTATGCATAAGGTCGCCATGAGTCACACGTAAAACAGAGTTAGGTTCTGGGCTCAGATACAAACAAGGAGGGTTTTCACTGACCTTAATGTCCAATGAGACAGTTAGGCCCTCAATGTGTGGGACTGTCCTGTCTATTGCAAGACCTGTAACAACCCGGTCTTTGTTTACTTAATGCCAGCAGGCCCGGGCCATTGTGACGACCAAAAACACTCCCCATCCCTCACACACATTTACCGGTCTCCCCTGGGGGGTGCAGTCCCAATGACAGCTAGACCCACCACCTCCTTCCAGAGCTGATTTTCCCGGGGCCAGTCCCTCCTCTCAGCCAGAGTCTGCGAATTCAGTTAGCCAAAGCTAATAAAAGCCTTCAGGACAGAAATAGCATTTGGAATTTAGGAGGCCACATGTTACAGCGAAAGTGGATTTGCATCCAGAAGTCCCGAAACCGAAGTCTCAGCTGGGTGATGTTGGGGAAGTCTGTTCACCTCTCTTTCTTGAACCACCAAATGGGAATAATGTCTCCTTTGTTAGGAGGAGGCCAAATCAAACCTGACTTTGCTAATCCTAATTTTGTTCATACGAGGCAATGGTGGTTCAGTGGTAGAATTCTCACCTTTCATGAGGGAGATCTGGGTTTGATTCCCGGCCAATGCACCTCATATGCAACCCCCACCCATCTATCAGCGGTGACTTGTGCGTTGCTATGGTGCTGAGCAGGTTTCAGCAGAGCTTCCAGACTAAGACAGACTACAAAGAAAGCCCTGGCAATCTACTTCCACACATCAGCCAATGAAAACCATGCAGATTACAACGGTCCAATCTGCAACCAATCATGGGGATGGTGCAGGACGGGGCAGCATTTTCTTCCGTTGTGCACGGGATCCCCGTAAGTTGGGGGCCGACTCAACAGAAGCTAACAACAACAATTTTGTTCATGCTGACAGGAAAGGCATGGAGCTGGGAAGGGTGCCACACCCTGTCAGCCTGGGTTGGTGTTCCCACTGTTCTGCTTATCTGCTGAGTGGCCTTGGGTGAGATGCAAGACTTCTGTAGCCTCAGTTTCCTCCTCTGTAAAATGGAGGTGATAGTAGGGCTGCTTCACAATGTAGGTGTGAGATTTTAATGAGAAATTTCAGGCAAAGTGTTGAGCAGAGGGCCTACCCCAGAGCAAGACCTCAGTACATGTCAGCTATTATTGTTATTGATACTGTTTCTATTTACTATCATTACTGAGCATTACAGGAATATGTGCTGGGCTTGGGGAGTGGGATGGGTGATGGAACACAATGACCAGACTGGGAGATCTTTGAGGGCCAGGACTGTGTTTTATTCACTTTGGTCCCCAGCACCCACTGGTTGCTCAGAGAAGGAGTGAATGGTTATTGGGTTCATGCTGAGGATCAATGAGGGGTCAAATGGTATCCACGGGTAAGTGAAGAGGGAGTGAGCTGGGTGAAGGTGGCAGTACTGACCATCTTCTGAGAAGGGCTAAGACAATATTTCCTGTCTGGCCAACTTCCAACAGGTGAGGGTAAGGTAAGATGAAGAGGTCCCTTGTGGTCAGGCCAGGCTCTGTCCTTCCAGTAGAGTTAAGGAGGCCAGGGAGGGTGGGGCTCACCCAGGTGCAACTAAGGTTCAGGTCCTGCCCCCAACACCACAGGTGTCCACAGGTGCTGCTGGAATGAAAAGCAGCCCTCTCAACGCTATCCGCCCCACAAAGGGAAGACTCGGAGCCCAGGTACCTGTAAGCTCAGCCAAACTGCTCCCCCAGCACCAGTGTCTGCACCCACCCACAGCCCACTCTCCAAACACATGCGTGGCCAGGAGGAGACTTACAAAGCAAACCAGGGCTTTTAGGGATTAGGGGAGCCCTATGGAATCCCTAACCAAAAGGTTAGTGGTTCGAATCCACCCAGAGGTACCTTGGAAGAAATCAGCCACTGAAAACTCTATGGAGCACAGTTCTACTTTGACACACTTGGGGTTGCCATGAGTTGGAGGAGACTAGATGTCAACTGTTGTTGTTTTTTGTTTTTTTTTTTTAATAGAGTGAAAATCCACACACTCAATGTTCAAAGAAAGAAAATCTTCCTGCACATAAAACCCAAGAGAGAAATCCTGTGCTTTCCAAGAGCAAAAGAGCACAGGCTCAGGCGGCTGGAACACGGAGTTTGCTTCCCACACCTCAGTTCTGACTGTGGAACAGTCTACTATGGGCTATTTTTGGCTCCAATGGCTTCATAAATGTCTCTTCGGAAGTGGGGCCTCAGGTAGCCAGGGCCTCCTGTTTGGTTTGAGAGTCATGCATGACTTCCCTGATAAGATCCCTTAACAGCCGCCCAAACGATTCTTGAAACGTGTTGCTGTACCTGGCCATTTATTTTAGATCCTAAAATGGTCTCTTTCCACTTGCGTGCTTTCCACTGCTCAGAATGCAGAAATGCATCTGCGGCCGTCACATAGCCTGGGGTTTCCATTTCCCCTGCCTGGCTTTTATTTGAACAACAGATAAACAAAATAAAAACCTACCAATTGACAAGTATCAGGAAAAAAATAGGAAGGATGTATATTTGCCATCAACAGGAAAAAACAAGCGGGCCAGATATAACCACAGCTACCACAATATGCAGAGCCTGTCCCCATTTTGACTGTTGGGCAACCCCAACTCATGGTGACTTTATGTACAACAGAACAAAACATTACTGGTCCTGCACCTCTTCACAACTGTTGGTATGCTCGAGACCACTGTCGTGGCTACTGTGTATTTTGAGTGTCTTCCAAACTAAGGGGCTCACCTTCCAGAACTATATTGGACAATATTCTGTTGTAATTCATAGGGTTTTCATTGGCTAGGTTTTGGAAGTAGATCACCAGGCCTTTCTTCCTACTCTGGACACAAACAATAGCTACTTTTTATTGAGCACCTACTATGTGCAATAGTTTGTGCTCGACTACTAACCGAAAGGTTAGTGGTTCTATGGAAGAAAGGCCTTGTGATCTGCTTCTGTAAAGATTATAACCAACATAATGCCATGGAGCAGTTCTACTTTGTAACACATGGGGTCACCATGAGTCAGAATCGACTTGATGGCAATGGGTAACTAAGTGCAAAGCTCTGTTCTGGTAACACTTTTATGGTAACACAAGTGATATAGTTCAATATGATACACTCCTCATTCACAACTGTAATTGAAGACTTAACCCTAATTTACAGATGAGAAAACTGAAGCTTGGAAAGGTGACGTGACTTGCTCGGGTTCCCACTGCAAGTGGTAGAAACAGAATGTGAAGCCAACTCTTCTGATTCCTTTCCTCTCCCAAAACGTGCTAGACACATGCTTCTGGGCGGTTCTCTGACACACACTTCGTCTTAGTCATCTAGTGCTGCTACAACAGAAATACCACAAGTGGATGGTTTTAACGAAGAGAAGTTTATTTCCTCACAGTTAAAGTAGGCTAAAAGCCCAAATTCAGGGCGTCAGCTCCAGGGGAAGCCTTTTTCTCTCTGTCGGCCTTCTTCTCTTCAGTGTTCCCCCAGACTAGGAGCTTCTCCGCGCAGGGACCCCCGTCCAAAGGACGCACTCTGCTCCCGGCACTGCTTTCTTGATGGTATGAGGTCCCCTTGTCTCACTGCTCACTTCCGTCTTTTATATTTCAAGAGATTGCCTCAGGACACAAGCCAGTCTTGTAGACACTTCTTCTTATTTCGATAGTTGTGCATTATTTTTGTAAATCAGAAAACAAACAAACATACAAAAAAAAAAAATAACTAGAATGTACACCCTGACTTCATGGATATTATTCCTTGGGACAATAATGAAAGTGAGTGAGTTCATGGAACAATATTAAGCTGAGCCATTCAGAGTCTTGCTAGGTGTCTGAGCTAGAAGGAGCTCCTGGTTCGACCTTCCTAGGGTGACAGTGGGGGATGTGAGGCCCAGAGAAATGAAGGGTCCTGCTAAGGGTCAGCAACTTGAGGATAAACCAGAACTTGACCACAGTAGCTGGTCCACAACAGAGACTGCTCTTTACACCCCCTGGGCCTGCCTCTATCTACTGATTCTATTTTCCAAACACAAGCTGACACACCAGGCCTACTGAAGGGCTTTGGAGAATTTCCAGTAGTATAAAGAGAGGCGATGGAATTGGGAAGCTAAACTGCAGGCCTAGCTAGGGTCATTTTGAAGGTTTATCTGGGCCAAGGGAAGAATATTTAAAATCCACCCTGGTACACAGCATTATCCTGGGACATTTGTCATTTACTTTGCCTGCTTGGTGTCTAAACCCCTTCCTATTTATGGGGAGCAGCCCACCTTGGGACAAGGAGACTTCCTTTCTACTTAAGAAGCAGAAAATGCCTGTGACTTGCTTCACCAGCCTCCCTTGCTGCTAAGGGTTAAGGCATGTAATCTGGGCTCCACCAGCCAGAAGCAGCCACTCCAGGCTTTGCATTGGCAGCTAGTGATTGCAGACAGTGGCCTTGGGGAGTGGGATCTTCCCCAGGCTGTTCTGCTGCAGAGGTTGGGGCACTGGTCCTGGTCAAGCAGCCTGAGCTTGGTTCCCAGTCCTTGCAGAGAGATCCTGAAAGGCCCAATGTGCTTTTTAATAAATTCCCTTTCTGCCAAATCACTCAAGGTCAATCACTGACGTCTGCATTCTAAAACCCAAATAGATCCAGTACTTGGTGAGTTACTTGCACAAGGGCATTTGCTACTGAAATAAGAGGCTCCACAGGAAGAGGGCAAAGTTTAACTCCCACCAGGAGCAAGTCCATTATGGGGGTAAAAACAGACTCACAGTGATCAAAAGGACCCAAGCTCCAGTACCACCCTTATCCTGGCTGTACCACTTGGGCAAGTCACCTATATTAGTTCCTCCTGCTGCCATTACAAATTGGCACAAACTTAGTGGCTTAAAACACCACAAATTTATTATCTTATGGTTCTATAGGTCAGAATTCCAATACCCACCCCACTAGCTAAAATCAAGATGTTGGCAAAGCTACATTTGTTTCTGAAGGTCCTAGGAGAAAATCATTTCCTTGCCTTTTCTAGCTTCTAGAGGCCACCGTGCATTCCTTGGTTCATGGCCCCTTCCTCCATCTTCAAAGCCAGCAATGTTACATCTTTCTGACCTTCTTTCTATCATCACACAGCTGAGAAAGCTCCTTCACTTTTAAGGACTCACGCAATTAGATTGGGCTCTCCTGTAGTGGGCTCACCCCCACCCCCACCCTACACCCCTCGTTGCTGCCTGTAGCTCCTCCCCTCTCCCACTGGCTAAGGCAGAGACCCACCTCTCTGTCCAGTCGTAAACTTAGCCTCCCGCACCCTAACTGCCAGGTGATGGGGGGGTGGTTATGAGTTATCGCACTGACAGGTGACACCAACCCTAGTGTCATGGATTGAATTGTGTCCCCCCAAAATATCTGTCGACTTGGCTAGGTCATGATTTCCAGTATTGTATGATTGTCTGCCATTCTGTCATCTGATGTGAGTTCCCTGTGTGTTGTAAATCCTATCATTATGATGTAAAGATATAGATTAGTGGCAGTTATATTGATGAGATCTACAAGATTAGATAGTGTCTTAAGCCAATCTCTTCTGAGCTATAAAAGAGATAAGCAAGCAGAGAGATAGGGGACCTCATACCACCAAGAAAGCAGTGCCAGGAGCAGAGAGCATCCTTTGGGCCTGAGGTTCCTGTGTGGAGAAGCTCCTAGTCCAGGTGAAGATTGATGATAACAGCCTTCATCCAGAGCCCACAGAGAGAGAAAGCCTTCCGCTGGAGCTGGCGCCCTGAATTTGGACTTCTCGCCTGCTAGACTGTGAGAAAATAAATTCCTCTTTGTTAAAGCCATCCATTTGTGGTATTTCTGTTACAGCAGCACTAGATGACTAAGAAACCTAGTGACACCACTGCCTTGATGGCCCCACCCCTGGCAGCACCAGCCTGCCTGCACCACCACAGACCCTGGGGTCATTTTGGTGTCATCCCCTTTGACAGTGTTAGGGGGTATAGTCTACACCCCTCCCCAAATACCTCCCTAGTGATGCCACTGCTCTCCTGGATAATCCAGGGCAATCTCCCCTCAAGTTCCTTAAGCTTAATCATGTCTGCAAAGACCCTTTTGCCATGTGAGGTAATGTATTCCTAGGCTCTGGGGATTAGGACATGCACATTTTTTGGGGCCATTATTTTACCTATGATATGCTTCCCTCTGGTCCCCAAAGATTCACATCTGCCTCACATGCAAAATACATTCACCTCGTTACAGCATCAACTCAAAGTTCAAAATCTCATCAGTTCAAATGTCCCAAATCTCATAATGTAAATCAAGTGTAGGTGAGGCTCTAGATATGATTCATTCTGGGACACAATTCCTCTCCATCTGTAGACCTGGGAAACTAAAGAAGCAAGTTACCTGCTCCCAAAACATAGTGGTGGGACAGACATAGGATAACAGTTATAGACATTCATGTTCAAAGTGGGAGAAAATGGAAGGAAAAAAGGAGTCATGGGTTCCAAGCAATTTTGAAATCCAG